>OFHU01001222.1:0-600000 GCA_900245905.1 Lacerta viridis
CACAACTCACATGTTCATTGGCAGTCAGAAACAGAAATCGTGGAAGCTCATAAGAGCAGTGTTCACTATCAATTGTTTTAAAGTTTTTTTTTAATTCTTTGCAAATAGTTACATTGTTTTCTGCATTATTTTGGTGTTTCCTTTCCATTGAAATGCACGGAAATGAATAGTTTCGGCCATAGCAGATAGTGAGATGAACAATGTGGGTTTTAGTGGAAGCTGAACTGCAGCAGAATGAAGACAGTGCTGTCTTTTAGCTGCACTGCTAAAAGAAATAAATAATGTTGTCCTTGAGAACATATTTTCACCACATTCAACTGTATTGAGAATTACAGGCAAAACCCAAGAGAACAAAAGGAGGAGGGATACTTGAACAATGCAGTGTACTTAAATGAAACATTTATGTTGTCTGGCTGCAGGGTCATATTTAATACAGGGCTAAAAGTACAAATAGCCAGACTTTAGGCCTAGTCCCATGTCACCTTCCTATCCTTGAGGTAATGAGCTTACCAGCTTTTCAGCAATCTGTCAAAAATAATTGTTCCAAGCTTGATAGATCTTCAAAATGGCAGGTTTGGGGGAAAAATAAAGGCCTCAACACAGTTCAGAGTCATGACTATGGTTGCAATTTCATGCAGACTTACCTGGAAGTGAGCCCTACTGGAAATAGTGGAACTTACTTCTGGGAGAATGCACAGAGTATTGCGCTGTCTCAATGAAAGCAATTGCACTAAGGTTAGATGTAAATAACTTATTGCATTACTTTAAGTGGGACATAATCATTACTAACTTTACCTAGATTGGGAAGAGGCAATAGGAATACAGCTGGCAGAAATTGTTCCAGAAAATGTTCCAGTCTATTGAATAAAGAAACTGCTTCATTACAAATGGAAAGTGGAAAATGTTATCATAAAGCATTTTAGCAATAATAATAAAAACAGTTGTTTTAAACACATTTTTTAATAAAAAATTCAAGGGTAAGACACTTCTTTCGCATTTCATTTGCTACTTTAAAAAAATTATAAATTGAACATTAAGATGATGAATTCTATCTGGCATCAAGCAGTTGAAGAGTACGTTCTAATTAAAATTTTCTGGAAAGACAACTACATTATCCTTCTATTAAAGATTAATGTCCTTGATAATCCTGGTGGTTTAGTATTCTGCAGTAAATTATTAAGATACTTGAAAAGTGATTTGATGTAAAGCTTCCAAATGAAAAAAAGAAAGCAAGTCACAACAGCCTAATGACAGGAAAACAGTGTTTACACTTTTTAATATGCTGATTGCATTGTCAAAACTAAGGGCAGTAAACAACTTTAATGGAAACTCACATTTGTTCCATTGCTGAAATTGTGGGCTCGACAGAATGAGCAAGTGTGAAATTGGGTTTTCCCCCTTGCCATCTCTATTTTTTCATCTACAGGTAACATATAAGACAAACCCACATTTTAGTTTTCCTACATGGTGCTCATAGATGCCATTCAATCTCCTGAAGAAGTCAAAGATAGGAATAAGTTATAGTGGATCCAACATACAAAAAAGAGTGAGCAGGAAAACTCCTTCACCCTCTTGTCCCATTGCAATCAAAAGGGTTCTTTGTGATTACTGGTAAATCCTCATGTTGGTCTTGTACTTATGTTTGAAAACACAGTGTGTGTACCTACTGTATAAAGAGAAAAAGTCACACAGTATAGAACTAGGAATGTAAGAACAGAGGAAGATTCCTTATACCAAACAGTAGCAGATGGTATGGGGTGTTAGGGGAGGGGTAGTACCTCTGGTGGGGGCACATCATGCTCCTTTGGGGGTAGTTTGTTCACCATTGGCCCCCACTCTGCACTCAGCTCTCACCTGTGGCTCCTAGAAGCTGTCACCATGTGACAACATCCACACCTTGGGAAATGGCTTTTGACTGGCCGGCTAAGCCAGGTGAGGGTAGCCAATGGGTCAGTGAGTTAGGGCAGTGTTTTTCAACCTTTTTTGGGCAAAGGAACACTTGTTTCATGAAAAAAATCATGAGGCACACCACCATTAGAAAATGTTAAAAAAAATAACTCTGTGCCTATATTGACTATATATAAAGTAATTCTCTTGAATAGGAATCAAATAAACACAAAGAAAGTATTTTATAATTATAATAGTAAGTAAACAGAAATATGAAAAATTATAAAATACTTTATTCAGTGCGCAACCAGGGCCTGTTTGGCTGAACACAAAGCTGATATTCTGGCTGGAATTTTTCCCACGGCACACCAGGCAACATCTCGCGGCACACTAGTGTGCCGCGGAACAGTGGTTGAAAAACACTGAGTTAGGGGCTTCCCCTGAATGCAAAGATAGGCTCCAGGGGGTTGAGCGGAAAGGACCAATTGTGGGTCCAGTGGTAAAGAAGGCAGTTTCTGCATCTGCTGTAGAGGAAAGTGGGGAGCAGATGGGGCCCATCAACCTGTGACAGTAGCCCATCTAGAAGAAGGAAAACTCTGATCCTAAACCTCCACTGCCTTGTGGGATATCTTCAGGGGAGGAGAAAAAGCTAAGGAGTAAACCCTACATAAATCTGAAGTAGAGTCCTTAAGACAGTTGGACGGTGCCTTGTTTTCCTCCTTCTGGCAACTCCTGCAGGAAGCTGGTGTCAAAAGCATTGTTCTGCTTTCCTTTGGACCACATCAGTGAGGCCGAGAGGTGGGGTCTTGTCACCAGGGAAGCTCAGGACCTCCACACACATTGGCCAGGTCTGTGCCCCAGGGAGGTCACTTCGGTGTTGCTAACACAGTGGTGTGACTTCACCCACGGAGGCACACTCCATTGTCTCTTAAGACAGATGGATACCAACAACCAACAAGAACAGTGGCTGCATCTGAGTTGCTGCTGCAAACTGGTACAGAAAAAGGGAGGAATGAGGAGGTTGGTTTGGTCAGATTCCCATCACTACATTGGAAACCCTGTGTGCATATAAGTGGGCTCCTTCATTATGATGACAGGGAAGCCACAGCTGGTGTACCTGGCATTCCCACACTTTAGAACCTTCATAGGGCTTCTGGGAGCTGCTGTTGTGGTGTGGGAGGTTAATAAGGAATTCTTGGTACTTTAAACTCAAGTGTGGAGAACCTTTGGTTCTCTAGATGTTTCTGAATTGTAACTCCCAATGTCCTTGACTACTGCCCATGCATGTAAGGGCTGATGGGAGTTGTCATTCAGCAACGTCTGGCAGTCCAAAGGATCTCCACTCCTGTTTTAACTAATTAAAGTTTCTAGGCTTCTTAGGGAGAGGATAGTTCTTAGGGATAGTTAAAGGGTTATGAACTTCATAAACATGTGCAGTATAAATATCCCTCGAACAGACATATTTCTCATGGTAATTAATGGCTGTTAAATGAGTTTCAGCCCTTCTTGCTTGTAGGATTATTGCAGTGTTTCCCATACATGGGTCTCCAGATGTTTTTTGGACTACAACTCCCACCATCCCAAGCTAGCAGGACCAGCTAGTGGTGGTCAGGGATGGTGGGAATTGGAGTCCAAAAACAGCTGGAGATTTGGAAAACACTGGATTATTGGGTGGGACTCAGCTAATGAGCAGCATCAATGGAAGCCCATACAAGAACTTCCACTAGCACAATGGAACTTCCCCCTTTCCTTCCCATGTGCACCCTCTGAGTATGTGCCCAGATTGTCTCTGGTGGGGCCAGGAGATCCCCTGGAAAAGCCCACGGGGGAAAGAGAGGGAACATAGCTCCACCATGCAAGCAGAATTGTACTGATTGAGGGATCTGCTTGTTGGATGTTAATTCAAGGTTCATTACTGTTCCACAGGAATATCTCTTTAAAAGTATGAAGGAGATTAATTGACCTAGTTTTCCAGCTGTGGGACAGTGCAGCAGGTGATGCTGAGTTTGTCTTGATTTGGGCGTGGCAGTAATCGGGTACGGTATATAAGGAGGTCTGCGTACCTTCCTCAGTGCCCTGGGTGGTGGGTCACCGTATGGGTCATGTTTCTGTAATGTATTGTTAGCTAATGTAATTTCTGTTATTTTGCTTTTTATTAAATCCACTCCTAGTTTTGCTCTACAGTCTCCTCAACCTTCTTGTTTGCAGTTGCTCACTAATATGCCAACATCTGGTTATGGGCCCAGCCATTGAGTTGATGACTGTATAGTTTTGGAGTTGGAGAATAGCTTAAGAAAGGTTTTTTTTTGCTGCTGCTGTTGCGGTCCTGTGAGTCTGAGAAGCAGAATGGTGGACCGGGTTTCTGAAGTTGAGAAGGCTTTGACGTTTCCACAACTTACTGATGACAATTATAGTTTGTGGTCATTTCGGGTGGAGGCGCTCCTGACTTCACGAGATGTTTGGAAGTATGTAACTGAAAGCCCTCCTGACCCTATGACTGATGCCTGGTCGAAAGGAGATGCAAAAGCCAGAGCATTAATTAACTTGGCTGTGAGTGACCAGCAGGTAGTCTATATAAGAAACAAGAAAACTGCTAAGGAGATGTGGAACAGCCTTGCAGCAGTTCAGTCAGAAAGGAGTCAGCGTCTGCCTTAACATTCTTTAAGCAGCTGTACCAGACAAAGTTGCAGCCTGGTGGTGATTTGGCAGCACACTTGAGGCGTCTGGAGGCGATACGTGGCGAATTAATTCAAAGAGACATGGTAATACCTGACATTCAATATGTGTTTATTATTCTCTGTTCGCTTAACAAAGACTTTGATGCATAGCTAGCCAGATATCTGCCGTTCCACCGGCACAACTAACTGTGGAAGGGGTAACGGCAAGATTAATGGGCGAGCTGGACAGAAGGGAGGCTTGTGAGATAAGCACTCCTATTTCTGGAGATAATGAGGAACGCCGTAAGCAAGTTTATGGAGATTCAGCTGCGTTTAAAGCTGGCAAGCGTTGCACTAAAAGGAAGCAAAATGCTCCCAGGACTGTTTCAGGTCGTAATTCACAGGCAACGCCCCAGCAGTCAGCAGCGTATCGTAAAGATGGACACGAGCCCCAAGCCTTTCATGCTCGGACTACAGGTCATAAAAGAGTTAAAGGGGCCACGTGGAGTTCTTTTGTTGTCGACTCGGGAGCAACGACCCATCTCTGTAATGACCGGAGCTTGTTTGTGTCTTTTGAAGAGGAGATTGGCAAGATACATTTAGCTAACTCTGACGTTATGCAGTCGTTTGGCAGAGGTACTGTGAAACTTGACTCTCTAAACATTACCATAGCAAATTGCACTTACTGCCCTTCAGTGGACAATTTATTATCAGTAAGTTGCTTTGCTCGACAAGGCATAACTGTGCGTTTCACTAAGAAAATATGTGAGTTTTTCAAAGGAAATGAACGTGTATTATATGCCCGGGAGTCTGGGGGTTTATATAGACTGTATTTCCAAAAGTATTCACAACCACCTGTAGATTGCAAGGTAATACAGCCAAAACAGGGGCTGAAAAATGTAAAACCACATTCTGGATGTATTCATGAAGCGCACAGACTTCTAGGACATTTGAACTTTACTGATGTGCTTAAGACAAAGGATATTGTTGATGGACTAAACTTGAAGCCATGTAAATACTATATGCAATGTATATCCTGCTGTAAGAACAAGATAAAAGTTGCACGCAAGGGTAAATGCTCAGACAGAAAAGTAACTGAGGTGTTTGAGCGGATCCATTGCGATTTGGTTGGACCACTCCCTAAATCATTGGGATCTTCACGATACTGGCTCACTTTGATTGACCAATTTAGTAAATATTGTTGGATTTTTACAATTGCTGATAAATCCCAAGCATTTGAGAAGTACAAAGTTTTTTGCAACTGGGTAAAAACCCACTTTAACAAACCTATAAAAAACCTATTTTCTGACAGAGGAGGGGAATTCATTTCTGAGGATTTTGAGAATTTCCTGGAAGCGCAGGGGACTACTCATGAGTTATCCTGTCCCCGAAGTCCCTGGCAAAATGGGCTTGTTGAAGTAGTACAGCGTGATTTGCAGGCAGGTGTTAAAACTTACCTGCATGATGCTAATTTGCCTAAAGAATTTTGGGCTGAAGCACTCCATGCATATTCTTATGTCAGAAATCGCTCTTATCATTCTGGTCTAAATGTCACCCCTATGAAATGTTGTTTAAAAAGCGCCCTAATCTAAAATATCTGCGAATTTGGGGTTCAGATGTTATTATGCACTATCCTGCTAAGCACAAACTGGATGAGCGAAGTGTTCAAGGAAAGTTAATGGGCTACCAGCAGGGGGCGTACAGAGTTTACATACCAGCAACTGGCAAGTTTCATATTACCAGAAGCATGATACAAACTGTAAAATGGAATAGAGTTGCTGTTTTTCAAGATGATGATGGTAGAGATGATACTGAGGTGGAAGAAGCAGATGAAGAAATAGAACCTGCAGCAGGGGATAGTGGTGAATTTGAAGACGAGAAGCCTGGGTCTGATGATTTATTTCAAAATTTAAAGTCACAGACACCTGAGGAAAGGTTAAGCTCTTTTGAATTCCCTGATAGTAAGCAAAGTCCACAGGAGCTTTCTCAGTCTGACAATAATAATTTAAAGTCAGAAGCTAGAAGCCCAATTAGCTCCACTGATTCTGAAGGGTCTAGCTCTTCTTCAGGACTGAGACGTTCCCATAGAAAGAGACAGGAGCCAAAACGATTTTCAAAAGAACAGTTTAACACTGTGTATGCCAATAAGGCAACCTTTGAGCCTAAAAGCTACAATGATGTTCAGAACTTACCTAAGCATGAAGCTGTAAATTGGTACAAAGCTATGGATTCTGAGATAGCTTCTTTAAAAGAGCATAACACTTGGTCTCTTGTACCACAAACCCCAGAGATGAGAGTCATTGATTCTAAATGGGTTTATAAAGTGAAAATGAATGACAAGAATGAAGTTGTAAGGTACAAGGCTAGATTAGTAGCCAGAGGTTTTCAGCAAGTTCCAGGTGAAGATTATGATTTGTGTTATTCACCAAGTGTAAAGTATGAAACTGTTAAGCTTTTGTTGAAAGATGCATCCCAACGTGGACATTCTGTTTATCATTTAGATATAAAAACTGCCTATTTGTTTGCAAATTTAAAGGAACAGATTTTTATGCGTGTTCCTGATGGTGTATTGACCACTGAAGGATTAGTATGCAAGTCTTACTCCTTGTAAAAGTTTTCCTTGATTCCCAGAGTGGACTTGCTATTCTGTGTTCAGAAACTAATACACAACGCACTAGAGTCTTAAGATTACGTTTACAGTTTGTAAAAGATTTGATTGCTGATAAAACAATTGAGTTTCAGTATGTTCCAGGTGACCATCAAATTGCGGACATTTTTACTAAGGCACTCCCGAAGGTCACGCATGAAAGACATGTACGAAATATATTGAATGTTTGTGTTTCACACTAATGAACCGCAGGGGATATGTTGGATGTTAATTCAAGGTTCATTACTGTTCCACAGGAATATCTCTTTAAAAGTATGAAGGAGATTAATTGACCTAGTTTTCCAGCTGTGGGACAGTGCAGCAGGTGATGCTGAGTTTGTCTTGATTTGGGCGTGGCAGTAATCGGGTACGGTATATAAGGAGGTCTGCGTACCTTCCTCAGTGCCCTGGGTGGTGGGTCACCGTATGGGTCATGTTTCTGTAATGTATTGTTAGCTAATGTAATTTCTGTTATTTTTGCTTTTCATTAAAACCACTCCTAGTTTTGCTCTACAGTCTCCTCAACCTTCTTGTTGTGCAGTTGCTCAGGCTAATATGCCAACACTGCTTAGCACTACATGGAATTCCTCCCATTATATTTAGGCTGGATATGAGTGGCTAAAGTTAAGGTGGTTGATACAAAGGTTTGAACATGTGTTATACTTATTATTAGATTTTAGTGTATATATAATCATTGTTCTGAACGTAGGGCCCCAAGCCTTACAAATTTAAATAAATAATCTATTATCACATCAGGCAATTGCTCGTCTACAGGAAGCAAGCTCAGAGGTGATAAGCTTATCACGTGCTTCCTTCGATCTAATGGAACATGTAAACTCACACACCATGCTACCAAAATGAATTAGAGTGCCATGGATGAACTCTGTTCACCCTTGGTAATTGTGCAGAAAAAATTCTATTATGCGCATCTCCTACCCAGTGGAAATTTAAGAATGGAATATGCTAATAGGGAGACAGAGAGTGATGGGAGATATTTGGGAAATGTATGCTCAACCAGAATACCAATTAATGACTAACAAAGGTAAAGTTGATTCTGGGTGGAAAGTGAAAAAAGAAGAAGAAATGTATTAGTTGGAGAGAAAACAGGAAGAGAATGGCTGGCATTTTGTGTAGTTCTTGTGAATCATGCCAACATGATCCTGTAGAATGCCAGCTTCAACATAAAATAATTGTGTGCATGCCGTTGTCACTTGGGAAAAATGGGTTTGAAGTGTTGTGCCTTATGCTAAACTTTATGAAAGGAGGTCATCACTGAAGGTTTGGGGTGAGGTTATTAATTTGTAACACCAAGCACTACAGTTTTCAAGGCACTATTCTCTTTGCATTCTTAAAGATGTCTCTTGGTTATGATTCCTTTTTCTGACTTTTTGAGAACCAAAATATATGACAATATGTCTATAGTATCTCTCTGTCTCTCTATTCATCTATCTATTAATTATACAACTAAGTTACATTATGCTAGCAAAAGGAATGTCGAAACAAATTAGATGTATTGTGGAAGGAAAGCCCAAATAACAGAAACAAGAAATAACTAGACATTTAAAGCTAAGATTTCCAAATCCTCATGGATCATTTAGTCTCCAGTCATTGGAAAATATATTTTGAAGTGGGCAGTACATGCAGTGAGCCAGCTGACAGCTCAAAGCTTTTTCCGGCAGTGATAATCACAGAAATCACTTCTCATGACCCTTTCTCTTATCATTTGCATCTTTGATTTTTTAAGTAGTTAATAGCTTCTCTCTCTCTCTCTCTCTCTCTGTGTGTGTGTGTGTGTGTGTGTGTGTGATTTTCCAATGGGACTATGTCACATTAGTCTTGGGGAGAAACTGTAATCAGGATGAAACACCTTCCCCTTGAGAATTTCGACAGAATTTTCTTTCCCCTTTGATAGTTTACAAATGCAATTTCTTTTCTCATTAATTATTGGAGAACAGTTGAAGGGAAAAGTAGGAGAATTGGTTGCTGGAAATCCTGGAAGCCAAGACCCCAGTTTGGGACAAGTACTCTTTGGTGAGAGAACCCCAGCTGACAGTTAGCACAACAAAACATGCAGCAAAGAAAAATGTGGAAATATAGTCTACCAGTATAAAACCTTTAAATGTAACTTTCCAGTGAATTCCAAAATATCCCACTTCCCTAGCACACAGATAGAAAAAATGTGTGGTAAGTTATAAACTGGTTTACTTACAAAACTCTTCAAAGGTCAGATTCATGTGCTCTTCCATACAACAGTAAAAAACTAACAAACAAAGAAAGATGCATAGACAGTAAAAGATTGCTTGGTAACAAAATTGTAAAAGTTCCTAAAGTACTGGTATAGCAAAACGTTAGTTTCAGACTCCAGTCTTGTCTGAAACAAAAGAGGTTGGTTACAGCCATGCAACTGGAGAGAGCAGCTCAGAGCTCTTCACACACCGAATTCACACGCAGACTGATTAAAACAAAAGGCTTGGTTGCTCATTTGCTCCCAAGCTGAGGGGAAGTGACATAGGTTAAGCCTGGCAGGGCAGTTTACTCTGCGGCATTAACCCATTCATGTATTAATTAGACTCAAGCATGGTGGCTATGTGGGACTTGTTACCCTACAGTTCTGGGTACAGCACTAAGCACAACCAAAGAAGAATCTTGTACAGCGTGTCATGGGGATGGTGTAAAGAAAGCCTTGTGATTTGAGAATAGTGACGTGTCCCTATTTTTAGTTGTGAAATGTTATTGGGCATGTACACATATGATCACATGGAGAAATTCATTTGTAGTCCAAACCAACCAACCAGATAGATGACAGATAGATATAGATGAGAGAGAGAGAGAGAGAGAGAGAGAGAGAGAGAGAGATTTCCACCCAACAAGCAGCATAAAAAAGCCTGTCTTACAGTTTTTCTATCATTCTATTTCAGTTATGATACTCCATTAGAATAATTTTTCCATTTAGGATTTCCAGCAAAACTTTGATTTCCCAAAGACCCTATTCTTGGATTTATTGATTCAACCTTAGTAATATTAACAGGTTCACACTTTTTTTAAATAGCTTCCACTGTAGCATTATGATTACTGTAATGTAAGAAATTGCTTACCCTAGGGGTTACTCAAAAACTTCTTAACACTCCTTTCTTCTTGGCAGTTTGTAGGCTGCTCTCAGTATTTTCCATTTGATTCTCTCCCTGCAAGCTCAGGGCGAGATTTTGCTTTTTGACATATAAAGAGGTATCTCTCTGCATGCTGAGGCCTACCTGGAGTTTAACAATCCAGTGTGACGTGGCACACATTACACCTGGGAGATTATTCTGAAAAAAGCCTTGCACTTCTCTTGGTATCAAATGGGGAAAAAAGAAAAGAAAAGATGGGCTCACAGAGATTAACTTGATGATAGCGATCAGTTCACTGAAAATTACCTAAAGAAACAAATTTCACTCCCCATTAGCCTTGGTATAGGCAGGCAAAAGAGATAGACAGTATATTTACAGTAATTCTTCTCTTCAGATGATATTTTACAAAAGCGGTTCTCCTCAGTTATTCCGCCATTATACACTCTATGTAGTACATCACACCAGCTAATTTTATTTCTAGGTCAAAGATAAACTGGGTTTTTATAGATAACTGTGTTTGATGCAAAGAAAAAGTTTTCTTGCTAATATTGGTGGGGGGAAGTCTTTCAGGGATCTCTTAAAAAGAATTTGCTCTCTTCATCCCCTGCTGCAAGATGGATGCAGACAAGCAAACCAGGACAGAATCCAAACAAAACTGAGATTATATTGGTTAAAAGGATATGCAATTTGAAACAAGGTATCTTGTTAGCTCATAATAGCCTGGAGCAGAGGTGGATTTAAGGCAACACAACCACATCATCCACAAAGGCACTTAGCAGAGGGGGCGCTTTCCCTGCTCCTTCACAAAGCAAAGTTCGGGACTTGCTTCAGGAAGGAGATCCTGACGAGATCCTAGAGTCCTCCTACCTGCTTCCCAAAGCCTAGTTGGCACTTGTCCAGCTTTGCGAAGGAGACGGGAGAGATCCAGGACCTTGCCAAAGCTCTCACGCCTCCTCACAGCCCAGCACCTCGCTTAACCGGCTTGGGGGAGGTGACATGAGGTTGGAGGGGAATCAAATTTTGGCCTCACACAGAGTGTGATATTACCAAGGTCTGCCCCTGCAAGGTGCAAGGGCGGGAAACCTACACCCTTCCATATGTTGTTGGATTCAAACTCCCATTAACGCAGCCAACGTGGTCAATGGTCAGAGAGGATGACAGCTGTTGTGTAGCAGCTGCTGAAGGGCCACAGTTTGCTAAAATTGTCCAAAGGTATATTTCTTTATTTCAAGGAGTTCAAGACAGCGTATGTAGTTCTCATGTCTCACTTTTATCCTTTATTTTGTCCCTGTAAGCTGCCTGGAAGGGAGGCTGTCTGATCATCATTCGTAGGCCTCTTTGAACTTGTCTGAGTAAGAGTGATGGATAAAAAGCTATCATCCACACACTGGTCCATTAGCTTCACAGCCTTGGAGTGTTCCATGATCTGCAGCTGTGACTGGTTTGCAGCTGTGGCCTAGAGTACTTTACACCCATTCAATGTGGGATTTCAGTATGGTTCAATATTGATAAAGAACCTAGAGGAAACTGTCATGTGGGTCCCCTGAACGTGCATTATAGCTCTTACACAAAAGCATAAGGACCATATTTTATATCAGTAACTTGTAGTGAAGTTTCAGTCATTTGAATCCACGTGGAATTCACAGAACCACTCCAAAAAAAGAGGGGGGGAGGTTTCTGTGGTCTGGGAAATCATATCCATATTCCAATGAATCCATAAGCATGCCTCTTGACCACAAAGCTCCAGTCTGGAGAACCTGAGAGGAATGGGCTCCTAAGATGGCAGATGATGTATACAATCTGTGGGGACCACCATTTGGGACCTGCAGAGATTTAGACACCTCCAGAAGTGAGTTGAACTGTGATCCTCATCTCTTCAATGCCCCTTGAGGGACTTCAAGTAACATGTGAGAATCAGACATGTCCATTCCTTGATTGTGGCTTGTGTCCTACCCATCCCCCCCTCCTCCTCCTTCCCTGTCAAGGAGTCAAGGGCAGAAAACATATCAGTGCCAATACAATTAAAATTTCTAAAGCAGTTTAATACAGCCTTCTAAAAATAGTTAATAACTTCTCCTAAAAGTTAATAGTGAGGGAGACTGACTAGGGAGGGCATTCCCCAAATGGGGGACTATCACAAGTCAAGCACCATAGGTGGAAGATTCAGCTAGCCTAGTCTTCCTCTAGATCTGGATATGAATGCACATGCTTATCAAATCACCATGGAGGGCGCTCAACAGGTTCCCAGGATCCTAGTGTCAGGAAATAATTAAATTCTTCAAAGTTGTCTGCTTCTCCAGATTACTAATGTAAAGGCATCATAGATAGATAGAACATTAAGCTGAGTGAAGTTTCCTTATAGATCTGGGCTTTGCATTTAATTCATGCACAGACATCAAAGAAACTAAGATGAAAAGGAGAGTTAAGACACATAGAATATATGTGTATGTATATATATATATATATATATATATATATATTATATATATATTCACACCTTTAAGAAATGAACAAAAAAAGTTAATAGCACTTGTATTACCTTTAGTAAGTGAATGTAAAATCCTGTGTAATATTCGAAAAGAAGTCTATACACAGGGAGAAAAGTACAAAAAAGTTTTTAATCTCTTTGCCTTACAAGAAATTGCTTTTCCATACTGAAGTACTATCAGCTACTTTTCACCTTGAGTTAGTTTTTCAAACTCCTTTGTATTATTCCATTGCAATGGTTATTGCAGACCCTCTGAAAGAAACAAGGGCAACTAGGAGATCATGATCTTTGTCATATGGGAAACCAGCACTCAGAAATTGTAAATTAAATTGCTTTTTATGTGGCAAGATTATGTTTACAAGACACATGGTCAGTTTTGAATATGCATTGATTCCTGATTCCATTCACTTCAAATGTCAGCCTATATATAATAAGATGCTATGAAACAACATGGAAAAATTATGGGTGTGTGAATGGTTTCATAGGACATGTCTGTATGACAGCTTCTCATATTCTGCATATAATTTCCCTTTCCAAAAGTGTAAGCATGAAATAAGGGATGGAGCAGGATAAGAACAGACAAAGCTGCTGGGTTCAATTATGAAGTTGCTGCATGTATCCAAGAACAATGTCTGGCCACCAGAGTTGGTGATGGCACCCACAATGGAGTCCACCATTGGCTCCAATGTCTAAAATAACCTCAGCATAAGCCAAGCAAACTCTCAGTACCAGGATGGCTGGTGTCCCTTAGGAATAGGTGCCAACTCTATGCGCCCCATGTTGGATATGAAATGCAGGCCCCAAGACTCTGGGTCCTGGGACCCACAAAATAAAATTGGTGAAGCAGCAAATGTTTATTGAATACAGATACGTCCTTGCAAGCACGGGTGTCAAAAGTATGCACACCCCAATTCAGCAAAACACAAGCTTATATTACCTATCTCTGAGCACAGTTTCCCTCCCCTGTCCCCCATTGGCAGGAGGCATGCAGGGGCTACAGCCTATCATGACCGCCTAATAAAAATACTATAATCTCCATCCTTGTTGACATCTCCCATCACCCTGAATTCCGACGTCTACTCTCCATGTTTACCATTGTCCTTATTTGGTCAAAGCCCTCATGCATTTGTCAATTGACGTAAGCAGTACAGTATAGCCATATTCTAATCACCATTTGTTCTAGTTTCATGTGTTAACCACTAATTGTTCCAGTTACAAGCCTAAGTGAGTTCTATATCTTTTGAAGCTGAGAGGACAGAGCCACATCCTGACCACCAGTTGTTCCAGTGACAGGAGTGAGCGGGTCCTATGTCTACTGGTGTCTATGAATAAACAAGATTCCAACCACAAGCTATTCTACTTACAAGCATTTGTAGCCCCAAGATATTGTAAATATGAGTATAAGCGAGCCTGGAGCCGTTTGTGGTTACCTATCAGTTGTAGCTTCAGCAGTTGCAGCGTTGTATTTCTGAAATAGTGACAGTTCCATTATTCTTAAAGCAATTATTTTTATTATTCCTTATGCCCCAGACCCCTTCGCCTCCCCCCCCAAAAAATATTGGGGGAGCAGCTCCCCCCCAAATAAATTACTGTGGTGAGCCACCCCAGCCTCCTTCTGTACCATTGCGTGAGAGTACAAATAAGGCACTCAATTGCCCACACACCTCCATCTCTCCCAGGGCACCCTCTGTCCTCCCCATGCCTCCCCTCCAGTGGCCCTGGCCTGGAACCAGCACCCTGTGCACCCCCCAGAGAAGAAATGGCTAAGGAATAAACCCTACATGAATCTGGAGTGGAGTCCGTAAGATGGTTATATGGCATCTTGTATGCTTCCTTCTGACACCTCCTGCAGCCAAACTGGTACCCAAAGTTTTGCTCTGCTTCCTTTGGAACACATCAGTGAGGTTAAGAGAGGTGGGTGGGTTGTTGTCTGGGCAGCCCAGGAGCTCCATACACAGTGCCCAGGCTCGCACCTTGGGGAGGTCACCGGTGCTGCTAACACAGCCAAAATACCATGGGAGGCAACAGTTACAAGTCTCTGCAACCACAGCAGACACTGTGATTCTCCATGACTTGAGAAACAAAAGCCTCTTCCTGCCTGAGAACATGCAAAGTTAAACCTGAAGCATATGCAAGCTGGTTGCCTTGCTGGAAGAGAAAGTATTGCCAATTGAAGCTTGACTATGGCACACTTGGAGTTAACAGGCAAAAGGTGGAATTTCTCAATGGAACAGAGTGGGCTGTGCTGACTCAGAAGTATGATATGAAAGGAAATATTGTGAGGGAGGATACAGTGATGATTGGTCTCACTCCCTGGGGTTTTCCTGCTTAGTCAGGTGTACAGTATTACAGTCAGTGATGGATTGATTCCTAGTGCACAACCATATCAGTGTTGTCCATACATGGATCATGGCACATCTCCCCTAGGTTCTGCAATATCTTTGAAGCACAGATTACACGAGAGAGTCAGGACATATGTTGCACACAGGCTGGGGAGGAGGGGCGGGCTCACTAATTTTTTGGAACGTAAGTTGCTTTTTTGACTTACCTGATGATGGGTGCATTTTTAAAAGTCAACTATCTCAAAAGCAGGCATATCCTGTAGACTGAAGCAGTTTAATCACCAGTGCTTAGAGCACGGTTTTGAATCTGAGCCACTGTCAAAAGAAATGAGTCTTCAAAATATTTCAGTTCCAACCCTATCCCATGGAAGATTGATAAAAATTATTAATGTGGATTTCAATGGAATATTCTAGACTTTATTGGGGTGGTCTTATCCAGATTGTGCACTTTTCCAAAATGTGCAAAACTCATCTTGGTTCAAAAGATATATAGAAATGCAGACAAATACATATTTTAGGATAAAATACTTTAGAAATGCATACACTATGATGAAATATGTATTTAAATATGTCTTTTGTGATGAAATATATTTTAAAATGCTTTAAATATTGAAATATATTTAAATATTACACACACACACACACAATATATATATATATATATATATATATATATATATATATATATTCACAAACTGATGCAAAAAACCAAGATGGAATGGATTTATGAATGAAAACAGTCCAAACTGACACAGGCTAGAAATAAAATAGTATATCCCTAGCCTCCTCTTTTCATAGTTCTTGTCATATTTTATTTTATTTGGGTTCTTCTATGAGAAGTCTGAGGAGGGAAATCTATTTCAACGGTAATGATCAACTGTAAAATTCCCAGATCAATCCACTTCACACACCAAGCTCTTAGTGCACACATTTGGATAAAGATCCTTTAAATGGTGCTTGGCTTGCTCAGCCATGCAATTAATGAAGGGTAATGGGCCTCAATTTGTTTTCAGACAGCTCTGATTTTCTTTGAAACATGAATGGCCTTATGTCATCCTGCAGCAAACAGCACAGATGAAGGTTAGGTCTCTCTCCCCAGATTGCAAAGCAAATGGGAATATAAAGACAAGACATTTGGGGCTCTTTTAAAGCTTCTTTTGCAGACAACTTATTTTGATCGCAACGAGCTGTCACAGTGGCAGTCTATTACAAATATCCCTCAAAGAATTTCAGACATGAAATAGAGCATTTAATGGAAGCATTATTGTCCACCAAAAGACCACTGCTTCTTCTTGTTTTGCTTGCTTGGCACACATTTCCTCACAGTAACAAATGTGCTTCTCTGATCATAGACTTCCATCTACAGCAAGAAGTGTCCCTGATATATTTTCTCTCTTGGGCTGATAGAGCACAAGCGGAAGGGAATCAAATGCTTCTTAAAAGACAGGCTGCATTCATGCTTCAGAAATAGTAGATCCACGATTTTTAGTGAAATTATTTTTAGTTCGTTGCATTGCGATCCTAACCTCCCAGATCAGCTAGACAGAATGGATGAAGATGAGGTAAAGAGATTTGCCATCTATTGTAAAGATCCCTGCTGTGGCCACAAATATAGATCTTCTGTTACCTCTGTATCCAACAGTGGTAGTCACTGTTCTTCTGGGGGTAGAGAAGTCTAGGAACTGCTAGATCCCAAGTCCCTCTGAAAGGCCCTAAGATTGGACCTGTTGCCTACACCAAACTGGAGTTGTTGAGGGTAACTCTATGGCAAGATCTTCCAGGGCGAGCAGCTTGGGATGCAGCAGATCTCCGGCTTAGTCACCTGATTCCTGGCTCAGCCAACGTTAAGACCCCAACGCCACGTCAGGTGATACGCCAGTGTAACTTGCTCATCCCAGCTCAGCTGGGGCTTGGGCAGCTGAACTGAAGCTGGCTAAAACAAGGCCAGTATATTTTTTTTTCAAAAGGAGACACCACAAAGTTCAAGGCGTGTTGAGCAGTGGAGGCTGGTCCATTAGGGCAAATGGGGCACTGCTCTGCCAACCTTAGTCAGCCCTCAGTTACCTTCCCTCCTTACTGACAATCATTCCAGGGGGTAACACTGCCTTTCCAATTCCTCCTCTTTAGTTTCAGTGTTGCCCTTGTAGAACTCAGCAAAGAGGAGGGTGGGGATAAAAGTAGAATTAGTTAGCTCTGTCTGTCGTTGGCTCTAACTCCATCTGTTGTTGATCTCCCTCTCTGTTGCTCTGTCAGTCCAAAGGGCACTGGTGCCAACTTGAATTAATAATAATAATAATAATAATAATAATAATAATAATAATAATAATCGTATCCTGCCCATCTAACTGGGTTACCCCAGCCACTTTGGGCAGCTTCCAACATACTATAAAAACATAATAAAACATTTAAAATCTTCCACCTACAGGGCTGTTTTCAGATGTCTTCCAAAGGTTAAATGTCATCTCCTTGACATCTGATGGGTGCCACCACCGAGAAGTTCCTCTGCCTGGTTCCCTGTAGCTTCACTTCTTGCAGTGAGGGAACTGCCAGAAGGCCTTCAGAGCTGGACCTCAATGTCTGGGATGAATGATTGGGGTGGAGATGCTCCCTCAAGTATACTGGGTTAAGGCCATTTAGGGCTCCAAAGGTCAACACCAACACTTTGAATTGTGCTCAGAAATGTACTGGGAACCAGTGTAGGTCTTTCAGGACCCAATAACATATGGAATGGGTGATACGCCAGTGTAATGGGTGATACGTCACCCTGCCGCTTCTTGAAGATTGCCTGGGAGTTCTGAGGTCAGGGCAGCCAGTTTTCAAGCATAACATGACTATGATGTGATCTGTATTGTGTAGTTTAGTATGTGCTGGACTGATAGAAAGAAAGCGCTCACATAAATATTGAATTGTAAATTTCATATCTCATGAAATCCCCATTTTGATTTTTGGAACTAAATCTACCTGAATGAGATTTTGAGATTAAATACTCATTTTTTTTTAAAAAAAAAAAGTTGACTGATGCGCTGACATCACAATTTTTTTAATTTTTTTTTTGCTTGCTGTGACACTTTTGGAGGCTAAATTACGGTACGCCTGTGCAATCAGCACCATTCAGACTCACAGCATGAATAAAATTAGAAACGATGGGACGAAAGGCTCCATTTCCTAATGAAATGTATAACATGATGCAATGCAAGTCCATGCATTTGCGTGGGCTAATAATAATAAACACCTTTTCCCTTTTGCTCAGGGCGCTAGTAGTGGGAAGTGAAAGCCAGCAAAATAAATCAAAATTCAACTGGAGAGAGAGAGAGAATGCAAATGCAGTTGTAGCTGATCGAAAGGGATGGGTCTCCAGCAGAGATAATGAAGTATTTAGATTTTCCTGGTTTTTGACACATAACGGAAAACACTGGTTTGGTTGGTTTGGTTTCCAAAGCTCTGATAGACAATGTGGTTTCCCCCAGCTGTTGTAGACTACGGCTCCTATTGAGGCAGGGTCCGAATGTAATCTATCTATGTTCAACAGCCCCCACCCCCCACCCTGGAGATTAGCAGAAAGTCTGCCACGGGTCTGCCACAAGGGACGATCTAACTAGTGTCTGTTTTTTTTAACAACCCCAACTAGCAAACGGGGCCCCAGTCTTGAGAATTTATTTCACTCAATGGAGCAGTTTGAATAAAGCAACCTTCCTTGGAAAGAACCCGTGTCTGCTGTTCTTGACTTAGACCCCCTGCTACGTTATCACTATGCTGGATCAGCCTGATGGGAGTTGTAGTGTGGGGATAGCAAGCAGATGGGACGACCAGTAATCCCGGAGTTCCTGCTCCCACTGCGTCGTGAAAGGGTCCGCTGGCTATGATCTGAAGGTAGTTGTCGTGAGTTCTGAAGGTTACTGAAGGTTTCCGAAGGTTTTCTGCAGGTATCTGAAGGTTCCGGAGATTCCGGAGGTCTCCGGAGAGAAAGATAGGCTAAGCTAGGTAGCGGCCAAAACTTAGAAGGCCAAATAAAAGCTTTTTAAATAAAAGAAATAAAAACTAAGAGACTGCAGTCAATGGTGAAGAAGCTCTCAACTGCTCTGTGCGGCTGGTTTTGCTTTCGGTTTCTCTCTGGCTTGTCCCGCACTGATGTTCTCTCTGGCTTGTCTCGCGCGTTCTCCACACACGCTACAGAGAGCGGAGGCTATTTATTAAGAAATCAAACATCGTCATAACAATTACAAGAACCAATCACAACCTTGTCTCTAAGCCAGTTTCTGGGCGGGAAACCATCAACTGACCGTTACATTGGCTAAATTGGCGCGCTTTACCCAAACGCGGAGGGATCCATGCAGCAAACTCTCTGCTGGATCCTTTGCCCTTCCTTCCTAACGCGGAAGGTTACCTTAAAGTAAACATAAACAAACAGGTGCAGGAGCACCTTAAAAACGTATTCCCACATTGTAGTTCATCCGGAAGGCACCATATTGACTGCTACTTTTCTAGAATGTGCCCTTTCAGTTGTAGCACAAGCCCTCTGGAAAACTCTCCCGAAAGGAATTTGGAAAGCTCCATCCGCTGGACGGTTGAAACATCTCCTAAAATCTCAGCTGCTTATCCAGACAGATCTGGATACTGGAGAGGGTATTATATGATCAGTAGTGTTAGTATTATTCTATTAATTAAAATTGCATGCTGCCCTTCATCTGAGGATCACAGTTTGGTTTACAATACAAGTATACAAAAATATGTAATATAACTAGCAAAACAATAACCCCCACCTCCCAATTTATCTTGGTTGGGCAAACCACTTCCCAAAATAGATAATCCCTCTTGCTGTCTTGCTACTTTAAATGATGGGCTTCTTATAATGTATTTCTTATATTCAGATCTTTACAGTATTAGCATTCTATTGTATTTTAATTTTATAATTTATTTGGGATATTTGCCAGAGGGATAAAAAAATGCTAAGTGACATGTAAATGTTGTAAACAAATAAAGAAAATCCAGTGGAGGAAGGGGGGTATTTTTCTACCATTTTCTCTTTCCCCTGCAGACCCCACCCCACTTCCCACAGTGTTTCCCTTCCAGGGGAGATAGGGGAGAGAGAGAGAGAGAGAGAGAGAGAGAGAGAGAGAGAGAGAGAGAGAATAAGCAAACATTGTCCATGTCCCCATTTAAGTGAGTACGTCTTACTCATGAGAACTCTTGATCTAAAATCTAATCATTCCATTTTCCCTACCTCTTCAAGTGGCAAAATTCTAATACACTATTATGAAGGAGTAAAACTCCATCCAATTGTTGTGCTCAGATTTTCCCTCTTACACGTTTCGTATGGACAAAGGAAACAACTGCTGAAAAAGCATGTCACCGTTGTAGTACACGGGGGGCAGACATTCTCAACAATGTGAAGCTGAACACATTTGTAAGCTTTTATGGAAAATGAACAAACATTACAAAGGAGGGGGGTTGGATGCAGAATGCTGCAGGCTTTCAAAAGAAGTTCAAAGTCAGTTTATTGCCTTGCAGAACAAAAGTCAGGGTGACCACAAAAGAGAAATCAGTAGAAGCAGACAAAAGCTATAGATGTCTACATGAATTCAACAGACATGTAAGCATTTACACACAGAGGCATCCAAAGTATATTTCAATCTCCAGCATTATATAAAACAGGCATAGGCTAACTCTGACCCTCCAGATGTTTTAGAACTACAATTCTCATCACCCCTAGCTAACAGGACCAGTGGTCAGGGATGATGGGAGTTGTAGTCTCAAAACATTTGGAGGTCCAGAGTTTGCAGTGGAGGTGGTCTGCCCCAGGTGTCACCACTGAGGGGGGTGATAAAATGCTGGGCAACACGCACTGTGGGGCCTGCAGCATGCCCAAGCCACACATCTCTCCTGGGAGGGACACAGTGTCTTGGCGCCCGCAGCCTCTGCGCTGCCCCAAATGGTCTGCCCACCACCTCTCCCTCAGCTGTAGGGAGGAGGCAGACAGACTCCTCGGAGGCCCCTCAGAGCGTCCTGCCCCCAGCTCGCCCCACCCCTGTGGGTGGCTGGCCCTGTCCCTGGGCACAGGGCATGCATGCCACCCCAGGTGCCTGATCAGCTTGCTCTGCTGCTGTATAAAAGTATTCAAATGTCGTACAAACTTTGCATGTTTCATGAAAATGTAACACAAAATCTGTAGCTGTGAGTCATGTGTGCAAGGGTAGCTCATGTGTGCCTTTTCTGGCTGCTATTATCCCCCCCACCCCCTTTCTCTGTATGATATATAAGCAGGTATGACTGTAATCCCACTTATGTGGGACCAAGTTCCATGGAAATCAATGGGACTTGTCTCTGAGTAGACACACAGTCAGTACTGGAGTAAATAATAATAATAATAATAATAATAATAATAATAATAATAATAATAATAATTTACATTGATACCCCACCCATCTGGCTGGATTTCCACAGCCACGCTGGGCAGCCTACAGCACATTAAAAATTGGAAAAAAAACATTAAACATTTCTCAATACAGGGTTGCCTTCAGGTGTCTTCTAAAAGTCAGATAGTCGGTGCATTTTTTCTTTGGGTACACAGGGGTACACATACCCCTAAACATTTTGTGAATCTTTGTACTTTTGTCAATTTGCTGTATTTATTTTTCCTGATTTGAACTATAAAATGGTGATCTTATTGAGTCAAAATGAGAGTGCCCCTAAACATTTTTTAAGGAAAAAAAAAAAGCACTGCAGATAGTTGTTTATTTCCTTGACATCTGATGGGGGGGGGGTGTTCCACAGGGCAGACGCCACTGCCGAGAAGACCCTCTGTCTGAATAAATCTTTTAGAGTCTGGAGGGGGGGGGCACTTCAGTCCTACGTGTATGTAGCCTACTGTATATATGTGCACAACACTTTATGACTGTGGTAAAGGAGTACAGTCATACCTCGGGTTACAAACACTTCAGGTTACAAACGTTTTAGGTTACAGAATCCGCTAACCCAGAAATAGTACCTCAGGTTAAGAACTTTACCACAGGATGAGAACAGAAATCATGCGGCGGCAGGATGGATGAGGAGGCCCATGCGGCGGCAGCAGGAGGCCCCATTAGCTAAAGTGGTACCTCAGGTTAAGAACAGTTTCAGGTTAAGAACGGACCTCCGGAACGAATTAAGTTCTTAACCAGAGGTACCACTGTATATTCCAGACATGTAAATAAGCCAAGTTGCTATCTTGTAATAATATCAATTACAGCAGCAGCAGCAGCAACAACAAAAGCTGGGTGAGGGCTAGTCGCGGAAAGATGGTGAGCTATGTTCCCCCTTCTGCAGGCAGCTGAATTGTCATGCCAGACATGGAAGAAGGGAATTCCTTACCTTGGGGACCTGATCGGTTTCTGTTCTGGGTGTAGAGAAGGGCCCTAATTTCTTGCTCTCCATTCAGCCTTAGCAGGGAAGACATCTCTCGCCTTTAATATGCCAAGTACCCTTTAGGTGAGGTCTGGCAGAAGAATGGAGAAATCTGCTGGCAATGAACACTGCGATAGCCATCTCCTCCAAATTCCAAATGGTGTCAAAGCGCTTCCCGACAGACATGACTGACTCGTGACTGGCAAGACACAGTCAGTTGTCAATCAAGACCCATCAGGATCTAAACTCTTAAAAGTGGATGCTTGCCGTTTCATCCTTCTGTATCCTTCCTCTCATCTGACTGCAAACGTTGCCACTTTGCATGTGAGGAAAAGCCTGTTTTTAAGCAGCTATAACAGCATAGACTAAAAGTTCCTTTCTGTTCTTTTCTTGAAGCAATAGTCTGCTTCTTTCCTTTGTCCTCTTCTTTGTTAATTTATTATTATTACTTTTATTTTATTTATGATTTTCAGTTTTATACATTTCAATAATTTTACAATCATTTTAACATTTCAAAACTCGACTTCCTTCCCCTCTTTCTGTGGTTCCTTAAATTTATTTTTAATATTTTCTGCATATTCCAAATTAACTTAATTTACTCATTTATTCATCTACTTTAAATATATACTCTTATAAAACTGCAGGTTATTACAATAATCCTGCCAATGTTCTTATCTGTTTACAGTTCATTTGTAAATATTCAATAAAAAAATGTATTCTTTTATAAAAGCTTGTTATCTTGATTTCTTCTTTTTCTGGTAAGTGTCACCATTTCTGCATATTCCATATGTTTTTGTATCCATTCTTTTCCGCTGGGACTTATTTCCATTTTTGGGCAAGTAACATTCTTGTCGCTGTAGTTGCATACATGAATAAAATTCTATACAGTTTGGGTACCAGTAGTTAAATTCTTAATAAATGTCACAAAAATTGGTTGTTGGAGACTTGGGTGCACTGGTGCCAAAACACTGAGAGTTATTCCAACCCCTCACGTGCCCAGTCATTAGGTTAATGCTACAGTGTGTATGTGGGATGCAGGTGACGCTGTGGTCTAAACCACTGAGACTAGGGCTTGCCAATCAGAAGGTCGGCAGTTCGAATCCCAGCGACGGGGTGAGCTCCCATTGCTCAGCCCCAGCTCCTGCCAACCAAGCAGTTCAAAAGCATGTCACAGTGCAAGTAGATAAATAGGTACCCCTCCGGTGGGAAGGTAAATGGCGTTTCCGTGCACTGCACCAGAGGTGGCTTAGTCATGCTGGCCACATGACCCAGAAAAACTGTCTGCGGACAAACGCCAGCTCCCTCAGCCAGTAGAGCAAGATGAGTGCCACAACCCCAGAGTCGTTCTGACTGGACTTAACTGTCAGGGGTCCTTTACCTTTACCTTTGCAGTGTGTATGAGTGAGGTTTGATGGAAAAAAGCAAGCTACGAGAACATGCCTGAAAACACTCTCATCCAGGGCTATAGGGATCTTAAGAGGAGTATGGTTGGAGCCTACCTAGAGTTTGACATGACTGAACCACCTAGCCATGGAAGAGAGGGAATAACAAAATTATTTGCCCCACTTCCATTACAATAAAATAAAATAAAAAATTCTTTCCAGTAGCACCTTAGAGACCAACTAAGTCTAAAATAATTTTTTATTTTATTTTGTTTTGACTATGGCAGACCAACATGGCTACCCACCTGTAACTGGAACTATGGAATGCATTCCATTACAATAGGAACCAAAAAGGGATGGAGTGGTCCATCCCTCCTCTGACATACCTCTCATTCACCTGTATGGAATTTATTCCCACCTATGACTATATCTCAAGTACTTAACTATATGGCTGGTATATCCACCCTCTCTTTCACAAATGGAAGAGGATCCTTAGCTCCACTAAGTGTCTGAATTGGGCCTAGGAACCGTAGTGCTTGCACGTCTGTGCAAAGCAATGAGAAACCATTGCATATTATTGACTTTTCTCTCATGGAAACGCAGCTAATAGGTATGCCAAGAGGATAAATAATGTGCTTAGCATTCTTCTAAGGAAGCAGGAGGGTGGAATTTGTGTGTGAGGAAAATTAAATCACATCTGAATTTCCTTAGCCTGACAAATTACCTCTGTTACATCTTATGTCTCTGTTCAATTTAACAAATATTTGGGTGGTCCAGCATTATTTAACTATGATTAAGCCCACTTAAAGCAAAATTATCTCTCCCGCTGCACCCTCCTTCAAAGATGCTGCGAGGAAGTGCAACACTTTCCCTATTTCTTTCCTCATTTATTCCCCATTTATGCCAAGCTTGATTGTAACCTTGACCAAATGAGCAAGTGAGAATCGTTTTCAAGAGATAAAAGTTTTTGATCTCAAAGGGCCAAAGGTTTCTATGGAGAAGATGCTATCAGAATGTAATGTGGTGATGAAGAAATTTGAATCCACGATGCTAGAAATGTTTTCAGCCTTTCCCCTTTCCTTTCTCTGAGGTGAGGTGGAGGTGGAGGGTGTGTGTATGTGTGTGTGTGTGTGTGTGTGTGTCAAATGCACATTGCTTTTCAGACATGGGAATGCAATAATTACTAATGAATGGAATGCTGTCAAGCCCACACAAACACACACACCCGCGATTCCTGTTCAAGTTGCAAACCCACTGTTACATGACTAATTGAGTGCATTAGGACAACAGGGATAAAAGCTTTTCTGACCTGACCTTTTGGGTTTTTAGATTAGATACCAGTCAATTATCTCCTATTTTGTTAGTTTAGTGATCTAGTAATATATGAAGTAGGAGATTATGAACCTTTCAACCGGAATTGTGATCCTGAGATAGGAGCTGAGCTCAATTCTGGTGTGTTCACATAAGGGCCTCTTTGCAAGTTTCATTAGACCATAGGATGATGCTACAGATCATTGGCCCAGCTAGCTCAGTATTGCCAAAATACTGGCAGTGCCTCTCTAGTGGGCAATATCCTGCTGACTTGTCCCATCTGTGGAATCTGTTCTAGGAGTTCCTCCAACCCCCCGGAGATGCTGTGGGTTACACATGAGTCAAAGGAAGTGAGCAAGGTCTATTGTGCAAGTGTAAATCCTTGCACTAATGGGACGTGTTGGTTGGATACTGCCCCAATGATTTCATTTTTATATGTATATTTTTTATTAAATTTTCTGTTTTACAATTTAAAATATTCATTTACATAATCTTAAAATATCGATGACTTCCCTTCTTCTCTTTGCATGATTCATTTTGCATAACATAAATCCATGCATATTTTATATAAACTAAACCATTCAGTATTCCATTATTACACCATCAACACTTATTTACACTGTTGAATTTATCTTAATGCTGCCAGCGTTTTCAAATGTACACAATCCTCCCCCCCCCTATATACAAGCTGCACATATTCCATCAATTTAAGTTGCCATTCTTCTTTGGCTGGGACCTCACTTGTTTTCCATTTGGGGACTGACAAAACATGGGTTGCAGTAGTGGCATACCTAAATAACATTTTTTGACACCTGGAAATTTCCATCTGAATTATCACCGACAGAAAGGATTCTGGGTTTATAGGGAAAGTGCTTTTTAAAAAATCAGTTCATTATAAATGATTTCTCAATACTCTTTTACCCTTTTACAACTCCACCACATATGAAAGAACGTTGTTCGTTCTTCTGCACTGATTATTTCAGACTGGAATCTCATGGGATTGAGCATGGGACCATTTGCATGTGAAACATGCTTTCTACCAATGAGCTCTGGAACTATCTGTTCTTAATAATAATAATAATAATAATAATAATAATAATAATATTTTATTTGTACCCCGCCCATCTGGCTGGGTCTCCCCAGCCACTCTGGGCGGCTTCCATCAAATATTAAAATACATTTAAAATATCACAGATTAAAAACTTCCCTAAACAGGGCTGCCTTCAGGTATTTTCTGAATGTCAGGTAGTTGTTTATCTCCTTGACCTCTGATGGGAGGGCGTTCCACAGGGCGGGCGCCACTACCGAGAAGGCCCTCTGCCTGGTTCCCTGTAGCTTTGCTTCTCGCAGTGAGGGAACCCCAGAAGGCCCTCGGTGCTGGATCTCAGTGTCCAGGCTGAACGATGGGGGTGGAGACGCTCCTTCAGGTATACAGGACCGAGGCTGTTTAGGGCTTTAAAGGTCAGCACCAACACTTTGAATTGTGCTCGGAAACGTACTGGGAGCCAATGTAGATCTCTCAGGACCGGTGTTATGTGGTCCCGGCGGCCACTCCCAGTCACCAGTCTAGCTGCCGCATTCTGGATTAATTGCAGTTTCTGGGTCACCTTCAAAGGTAGCCCCACGTAGAGTGCATTGCAGTAGTCAAACAAAGATTGATTGCTCCCACACTAATTTCAGCTGTAAAATCAACGCTGCCACCATAGTGGGGAGTAAACTATGAATACCCATTTCTGCACTGTTCCCAGAAAAAGAAGGAAAGTAATTTCCATTTGCATTGCAAAAGGGAGTTAGAAGCAATGGTTTTGGATCTGTTCTGCATCAAGCCTGGAAGGAGTTCAGTTAAGGGAACCTGAACCAGACATAAAAACATGCACCCTGCCCTGAATGGGGTATGACACCCAGAGGATAGGCAGCTAACAAGCAACATATGGGACATGGTGAAGAAAAGCTTGGCCAAGGATGAGTAGGGTGGCACATAACTATAAAAGAATGGGCATGGCATGGAAGGGAAGGGACAGTAAAGCCCAACCAGAACTCCTAGCAGATTCAGCAGAGAGAGTGACCGGGTGTCAGAATGCTGTCAGCAGCTCCCGGCTGGTTGTCCAGGAAAGTATAAAGAAAAGGAAAAGTTTCTTACCGTCCTTTTTTATTTCATTCTTAACAGAGAGAGGCTATAGAACCCAGCCTCTTGGATAATGGCATTGTCCCAAGTGAATCTCCACCTCCTTTCTCTCCCACTTCCTCATTCACCATCATCATCATCATCTCCTCTACAGGTGCTGCTCTGCCTTTGAGCTCTTTGCTCTCCTACTTTTAAGGCTCACCGGGTTATGGGAGATGGAGGGTCTGGAATGCTTTCTAATGAAACGTGTCAACCAGGTGTTGTTCTGGCTCTCCAATTATTTCCCAACTTTTCCCTTCATCTGCCTTTGAGCTGCTACCTCCCTCAACCCCCTGTTGTAAATCTATACTGTCTTCCTCCTCCTCCTCCTCCTCCTTGGAAGGGACCAGATGGGGAGGAGGTCTCCACCATTCCTCCTATGCCCAGTCTCTGACAATTAGTTTTCATTAACCGTGGAAGCATGTTTTCAGATTATACAAAGCACTTCTTCAGGCTTTGATTATGAGAGCAAAAAATGAACATCCAGTAGTCTAGATAGAAACAATTGGGTAGTCAGGCTGATGGTTACTTGGTTGCAGAAGTTTACTGGCCATTGCTGTTGGCATGGAGATAGTCTAGGTTGAATGCAAATATGCCATTCTGATGTCATGTGTGATGTCACAAAGAGGATATGCTTTAAGTCTTGGTAAAGCCAAAAACAGTTAACAGTCAGACTGCATCTCAGCCCTGTCAAGATGGATCTCCATAATAGGTGATGAATAGTTTTATTTGGGGGATATATATTAACTTTTACTATTGGGGAAAAGTTTTAGATTGGTTTGCCAGTTTGTAACCCATCAAGCTGAGGCCAATAGATATACATTCACAACCCTGTACCCATCAAAAAATCAACTTTATGTGTGACTTTAGGACTGATTCATACACCACATTTCCTTACTCCACTCGATAGCAACTTGTTCTCTGTATTTGAAAAAATAACCCAGAAGGAGAAGATAAGGAACCAGGAATAAGATCTGGATGAGTATGGTGAGGATCTAAGCTTGACAAGTGAGGGGGCTAGGAAGATGACTTTGTGGTCCAGCATAGGGATGATGGGTGCTTCATATTACATTTGAATTCCTGTTCCACAAAGAAGAAGCCTACTCTGGAATGATGCCCAATGCATAATTCTGCTGGTATTATTATTATTATTATTATTATTAGTCTGTATGTTTGTGTACTGGTTTTCCAAATAAAAATTCATCCAAGATAGCTTACGTCAGCTGTAACTCCCAAAGAACAATTTAATTTCCAACTTCTGTACAACCAAGTTAATAAATTCAGCAGTATAAATCCTAAAGCCCTGCTTCCTGTTGTGGCTTATGGATATTCTGCAAGCCTTCTAAAAAACAAATAAACAGTAATGCAGCGGGTGAGCACATTGCCTGGAAGTAACATCGAAGGTATTTGGGAAAAAAGTCACTAGAATGTATTAGGAGACTCCCCTTCTATGGATGGAATACCTATTCAAATGAAGGCCAGTATAAGGACACATGATCCTGTTGAAAAAGATGTAGTTAGTCTCTACAGTCATACCTCATGTTGCGTCTGCTTCAGGTTACGTCTTTTCAAGTTGCATCCCGCGGAATTGCTACTTCTGGGTTTCACCACTCGCGCATGCACAGAAGTGCTAAATTGCACTTTGCGCATGTGCAGAATCACTAAATTCTGGATGCGAACACTTCGGGTTGCAGACACGCCTCTGGGACGGATTACGTCCGCAACTCGAGGTCCCACTGTATGGGTTTTCTGTGACAGTGTTCTATTTTCTTCTCTCACTTCCTGTAGGAATAACTCCCCTCTTTCCTTATCCCTTACCAGAGGCACATATCTGTTTTTCCCACCTGTTGCTCTGGCTCTCCCATTATTTCCCAACTTTCCCCCCTCATCTGCCTCTGAGCTGTGAATTCCTGCAAACCCCCTTTGTAAATCCATACTGTCTTCCTCTTCCTCCTCCCTGGAAGGCTCAGGATGGAGAGGCAGTCTCCACCATTCCTCCTCCTCTGCCCAGCCTGACACTACAGCCTGATGCACCACGTGAGGAAAGCAGAAGGGAGCTGGGGAGAAGCACCCTCTCCACACTTCTGAGCATGCTTTTCCTTTCTTAGGAGTTTAGGGGAGCTGAAGCTGGATGCCAGCCTTCCAAAATGGCTATAGTTTGTATGCTGTATTATATTTGTGCTAGTAAATAAGAAAATAAGATGTCTTTATTGTAATTGTACAAGTACAAGTACAATGTTGTACAAGTGCAACAAAATTGGATGCCACCCCATAAAAACAAAAAAAACAGCACAAAACAAACAAACAAACAAAAAAACCCCACATTGTCAGCCACACATGCACATACATACACACCTATCACAACTCCCCAAGGTCATATTATCTGGTTACAGCATTTAAGATGGTTATAGCTCTTGGGTAGAAACTATTCTTCAATCTATTTGTTCTTGATCTAATTGTTCTATATCTCTTGCCCGAAGGCAGTGGTGCAAAAAGACTATATCCCGGATGAGATGGATCCTGTAAAATATTGTTTACTTTTTTAAGGAAACGGGAACTGTATAGTTTTTCCAAAGATGGGAGAGGATAAGGAGCAATCTAACGCCTGAGTGGCTAACCCCTTGCCCTCCAGATGCTGATGGAACCAAATCTCCATCGCCTCTGACCCTTGGACATGCTGGTTGAGAGTTATGGGAGTTGGAGTCCAGCAACATCCAGAGGGCCACAGTTTAAACTCCCTGATCCAAAAAACTCTGAAGCTTCTTGTTGCAGACAGCATGTACAAAAGCTGGGTAGTGCAAAAAGACTATATCCCGGATGAGATGGATCTTGTAAAATATTGTTTACTTTTTTAAGGAAACGGGAACTGTATAGTTTTTCCAAAGATGGGAGAGGATAAGGAGCAATCTAACGCCTGAGTGGCTAACCCCTTGCCCTCCAGATGCTGATGGAACCAAATCTCCATCGCCTCTGACCCTTGGACATGCTGGTTGAGAGTTATGGGAGTTGGAGTCCAGCAACATCCAGAGGGCCACAGTTTAAACTCCCTGATCCAAAAAACTCTGAAGCTTCTTGTTGCAGACAGCATGTACAAAAGCTGGGTAGGTCAACTGTAAAATGCTCTTATCTCAATCCCCAGGAGTGTGGAATCAGTGAAAAATAGGCATTTCCCCATGGACAATTGTGGGAGCCGTTCTGAAAATTCCTATTCAGCTCCTAGGGTCAGTTGGCTGAATGAAACTGCTAGATTATGTGAAGCAGAGGTGCCAACTTGTGAGGGAGGTTGGCAGGAGGTTGGCGTCATGTCAGGGCATTGGGAGAAGCCAGGGGGCAGAGTCAACAGGAGGAGGAGAAGAAAGAGCAGGCCAGGCCACTGAAACCCCAATGTGGTAGGATCCATGCTTGGCCTACTCCACCCCCTGATTTTTTTCATGCATTGAGGGGTTGGCCCCCCTCCCAAAAAATATTGGGGGAGGGAATGGCTTGGCCCTCAGGAGTTGGCACCTTGGGTCTGAGAGGCTTCTTATAGGACAAAAACACTGCTGAGGAAGACAGATCTAAAAAGAAACAGCCCAGACCCTCCCCAGTAGCCCTACAAGTACCCAAGGCGTACTTGTTGTCTTCACCACACCCAAGTTGGGAGAAATGGGCCCCCAGCCTACCAGCCAGGAAATAACTTTGTGAAGACTTCCAAAACATCTCTCACTATCTGTGTCTCACAATGATAGGAGTAATTTGGCTCTACATATGCCGCAAGGTGAAGTGGTAAAGCCCAGACATAGTAGAATAGACTGTACTACTTTGGACTGTTGATGGTGTTGGGGGTGTGCCACTTATAATACGCAACATTGCAGTATACATTAGCTTTTATTTCTAGGTGTGATTAGGCAGCATAGCAGATTAGGTTGCATGGCACATTCCAGAAAGGAAAGCCCACCATTTGAGTAATTCAGAAGCCCATTCCAGCCCTAATGACACCTTGACCACCACACTTCATTTTCTAGAATGTGAAAAGCATAGCAGCATTGCTCATTGTCCTCTTTCAACAACACAGTCCTTGTTGAATTAATAACTGCCTGCCTACTCGTAATTCAGAGAATATTCTCCACGGCCTTGTTGAAAAAGATTCAAGTCAGAGTGAGTCTATTCTTTTCTCTCACTGAGCCAAACTGACATCGGTCCTGGAGAGAAGGCGACAGAGGAAATAGATATGAATCAGGGTGTGCCATCCATATCAGACTCACATGCTGGTCGTGTAATAGATATTGATGGGCTCCCACTGTGGGGCAGTTTGCCACTCTTCGGGGCACCACACTGTTGTATTTATGACACCTGCTGCCAAGAGGAAAAAGAGATTCATATTTCAAAGCCTTTTTTAAAAAAAGAAGGTAAGATCCAGACAGTCTTGAAAAGTGAAGATAGACATAATATTAAATTGCAATGAGTTCTTCACCCCACAGTGCATGCCTAGCTATGAAATTTCCATTGCAGGCCGATATACAAGCAAATAAAAATTCAAATCCAACGACACAGTGAAGGTATGGGGGCAAATCTTGTTTTCAACTGAATGCGGCGTAGATCGAACCTGGGGAGTAGGAAGGATCATGTCAACCTCTGGACAACCCACAGCCCCTTTCTGTAGCCACTTTATTTAGAACCTAGCCCCAGAAAGGGAGATTTAGGTCTGAATTAAACACCAGAACAAGCTTCTTGGCTACTGTTCTCATGCTCACAGTGGCTACTTATCTACAAAGTGAAGCTTTTCATAATGCTCATTTTCAAAACAAACCCCCAATATTATATGGGGGGGGGGTGGCTCAGTTTGGTAGAACATGAGACTCTTAATCTCAGGGCTGTGTTCGAGGCCCATACTGAGCAAAAGATTTTGCATTGCAGGGGGTTGGATGACCCTCGCAGTCCCTTCCAACTCTACAGCTCTATGATTCTATGAGATGAAGTTGCTGGCCACAACCCTGTGCCAAGTGCGAGTGCACAAACAAACAAATGTGTTAAAGTAGATCTCCCATTGTGAGAAGGAACTGTGCATACATATGTTGGCACATGTGTAGGGCCCCTTATCACAGCTGAACAGTTGAACACACAGCTGGTACCTAGCTGTAGGTGGGCAAGGTCACCATGGTGTTTCATCCATTCTGCTCTGTGACACCTGCCCCAACGTCCCTTGTCTATTTAATACATTTAGCAATCCATCGGACAACACACATAACCTGCACAGTTATATTTTGCCATTCAGTATATACATTACCCCCCCCCCATCGTCCTTAAGTCTGGTTTGTCTCCTTCAAGTCCTGGAGTCCATATGAGGATATTCTGTGGTCCCTACAAAGTGTATTGAAGCAATATGGGAGAAACAGTCCATAGCTGTGTGTAAATGGCCTCTCAAAATCCTCCTTCCTATTTGCTGACAACAAACAAACTGGAGTGGGGGCTATTTCACCAACATATTCCAGGGCAAGGAGAAATTTCTCATAGGTGGGACTCGGTATCAGAGGTGAGAGTTGCACCGGAGCTGCCCCCCCCTTCCCATTTCCATAGGCCCCTCATTTACCTTTCTCCACAAACTTCTTTTCTCTGACAATGTCCCTTGCATTAGACAGAGGATAGGGGAGGGCCCATGAGAGCGTCTGCAGCAGCTAGTGGACAGTCCTTTTAGGCTTCATAAAGGAGCTGTTTCCAGGGGAAGAACTGCAAGGGGGGTGAGACTTTATGCTGACCATCAGGCCATGGCCTTTTCCACCTGCCTTGCCCCACCCTCCAGACCTAGTAGTCCTAAGGGCCTTCAGAATAAAGTTGCTGTCATGGCCATGTGTCTTTTGATGAGCTGAGAGGAAAACTATGAGTCATTAGGATGGGAAGTGTGTGTGTGTGTGTGTGTGTGTGTGTGTAAATTTTAACAGTGCATAGTTACATTGTTAATGGGCAGATCTACACTCATAGTTTATAATGTTAAGGAAGTGTTAACGTTTTGCTTGTAGCATTAATAATGCGTTGTTAAAATGTGACACCAGACGGCACTGCAGAGCAATGGGGAACCAGGCAGTACAGAAACTCCTTTGTTACAGAAGAAACAGGTAAGGAAGGTTTTCATTTTACCAGTATGCCCTGTGATGCCCTGCTGTTCCCCACTGCTATATACATAGCTGTCAACCCTCCCTGCTGTTTCCCAGTGCTATAATAAGGGAATTTCCCGCAAAAAAGGGAAAAGGTTGACAGCCATGGTGTAGATCCCACCCTAATATTGTTTTGTGGAGTATGAGAGCTGTAATGCTTTGTGAATCTTATAAAATGATTTTTGTTTGGGTTGTGCTGTTTAGCTTATTTTTTTTCTAGTTGCTTTGCTCATAGTCTTTTATAGAAGGTGGTTGTTTCATTGATGACGTGTACTTGTTTTACTGATGATTTGTTATTCTACCTGATTTATGTTGCATTTGTGGTGTTCATTTATTGTTCATAAGCCGCTTTGCTACGCTTGTGAGTGAAAAGCGGCATATAGAAATATAATGCATGAAAAACAAACAAAGCACAAAACGAAACATATACACTAACAGCCCCACCAACCTTCTCCACCTGACCTGCCCTCTGCTGGCCTGTGACTCTCAGAACGCCGCCCAGAAGGGAAAGTGGTGCTTGGCTTGAAAAATGTTCTTCACTCCGACTCACCTATTTATGAGTTTCATGACACTGTTGTTACTTTTAATTCTGTGATTTAAAAACGGTCTGGCTGCAGCGCTGTCATCGGAAGCAGCCAAATCATCTGCCCGCACACTCCTGGGCTTCTAAACCTCTGAAGCTACCCAAGGGGCAGAGGAAAGGCCTGCACTGCTGTTATTCACGTGCCTCGCAGACAATGTCAGAACAAGCCCTCAGGGGCAAACAAGGTGTTCTCTAGATACATTGCATGAAGCTATGTATCTCGCTTCTCTCCTCCCCCCACCCGCCACTTCATTACAGGAATAAGGGATAAGGATGCAGGAAAGGGAGTCTTGCATCTCTTCCACTCCCAATGGGGACACTCCCCATAGGCTCCAAGTTACATGTGTGTTCCAGGAGGGAGGATTGTTCCAATTTCCAAATGCACCGACAATGGGAGATAGAAGCCTTCCCTCCCCAAGCACTGCTTTCTGGATAAGGATCACCCCCATCCCTACAATTAGGAAATTGCAGCTGCATGCTATGTACATTCACAGCTCTGTAACCTGTAGCTACACATGTCAGCGACATCACACATAGTTCGGCTAGGCACGCTTTGTCACTTAACTTGTGCCACATATGTTAATTCTACAATGGAGAGTAGCAGCAGAAAATTCAAGTTAATTTCAAAATGTGGGTGTGCACTAAAGCAAAGCAAAACACTGTCAGCCTTTTGCTAAACAGCATTTCCCATATATATATGTATGTATTAGATGCATGTGCTGTAATAAAAAATGCATGGCAGGTGACATCAATTAGTGCTGTCCCCAGAGCGTTTCCTGGTCCTTTGTCCAGGATATGCTTTTAATGCCTGAGAGGCGTTGATCACCTGCTGAGTTTCCTGGATTCTCTGCTTGCTCTGTTTATTTCCCACATAGTTCAGTTAATTAATTTTATCACCCAATAACTGTTGCCCTTCAGATACGGCCTCAGGACATGCTGCCAGTTCAGACTGGCTGCTGTTTTCTTACCTTGTTTTTTTCCCCTCTCTACTGCTTTGACTTTGGATCGGAGACCGTGAAGAGGACTGCATCTTCTGCGGGCTATTTCATACAGTGAACACTGGCCATCAGGAAATGAAGGCAATCTCTGTACTATAACATTTAAAGTAGTATCATACCACTTTAAACAGTCATGGCTTCCCAATAACCAATTCTGGGAATGGTCGCTTGTTAAAGGTGCTCAGAGTCAGGGCCAGCCCAAGACGTTTTGGCACCTGTGGCAAACCCCGCAAATGATGTCTCCCTCGCTACCAAGGAAGAAGGGGTGAGTGAGGGTCTACACCAGGAACAAGGCAGGAAAGAAGGATTAACATCAGGATTTTCTGCCCCTGGGGTCTTGCTGCCTGAGGCAGTAGTCTCACATAACCTCATGGGGGAGCTGCCTGACCCTACTCAGAAATTTTCAGTGGCTCAGCACTACAATGCCCAGAGTGGTCAAACAGTCAATAAACCTTCCCAGGGACTTCTGAAACCGGCAGCTCTGAGAGGAAAACTTCATTCAATCGACACTTGGTTTCGTTATTCATTTGATAATCACAATTATAGTGGATTTGACCTATGAACTGGCTAATGTTGAGGTTCAGAGATTTTGAGTTTCAGAGGTTTTGCTTTCTAATCTTTAGGAGTAGCAAAGCAACACACTCTCAGGCAGGGATTTGTGTAGATTAGTTGGTTGGAGGAGAAAATTTATACATGATTCACAGCCTTTGCACAGAAACAGAAGCAAACTTTGATTTGTTATGTACAAGAATACCAAATCAGTGGTTCCCTGCTTGTGGAGTGCTTTCCCCAGGGAGATTCTATAGGCACCTTCATTAAATACCTTTAGGCGCCAGGCAAAAATGTTCCTCTTTATCCAGGCCTTTGTCTGATTTTTTTTCTATTAAAAAATGTTTAGGGGTACTCTCATTTTGACTCAAGAAGATCACCATTTTATAGTTCAAATCAGGAAAAATAAATACAGTAAATGGAGAAAAGTACAAAGATTCACAAAATTTTGTGGGTATGTGTACCCCTGTGTACCCCCAGAAAAAAGCACTGTTTATACCCCTTTTAAATGTGTTTGTGGAATGGGGTGGGGGTTATTGGTTTGTGTTTTTTTAATCTGGTTTTTTATCATGTACTTTGTGTTTTTATATTGTATTTTTATGTTGTGAAATGCCCTGAGAGCTATGGATGAAGGGTGGGATACAATTTTAATTAATTAATTAGTTAATAATACCCTTCCCCGACTGAATTCCTCCTGTCACCACCTTAATTAATCAGAACTGGTGTTGTTGCCAATATGGCCTTAATATACTTATTTTTAACAAGGAAAAGAAAAGAAGAACAGACAGAGACAGGAGGAATAATTGGTTAACATTCTCATATATATTTCAGAAGAGAACTCTAGATCTTCACTGGAAAGCTGCTTTACTTAGAAGCCCCTGACCTAGCTAGCATTCACAGATTTAATTACGTAAGGAGAAAAGCACTCATAAGAAATCAAAAATATACACTTCAGAGCACGTTGAGCATTTTAATTCTAGGCCTGGCTTGGTACTCGTTCAAAGAATCATCGTGTATATTTAATGGGACAGACTGATAATCCACGGAGGGCTTTTCCACCGCTGCTGGCAGATTGAGGAAAAGAAAGATTTGTTTGTTTTAAAAGTTTCTCTGTTGTCCCAGGATGGCAGTTCAGTGCTCACAATGTCTAAGATATGATATCTAAGTAGATACACTGGCAATTCTCCGGAGAACCTCTTTGTACACGTTCAGCAACTTTTTAAAGTGTTTGATTATTATTTTTTCGTTAAAGCTGAACTAAGATCAGATGGAGATGGGAGATAAGAGATAACTCAGTGGCGTAGCAGAATTCAAGCCAGAGAAAATGAACTTTACCCCTTTTAGATGAAATGGCACATTCTTTTTTTTTACGTGAATGAAACCATTCAAAAGAGCACTTCTGAGCATACCTTTGCCCCCATGATATCTATGAGTTTGCCATGGGAAGGGTAATTCATTGATTAGAATATTAATTTATAAATCACGTAGCTCCTCCAAAGAGTTCAGGGATTACCTATACTTCACTGTGGATCAATAGCCATTAGAAATGTAACTTCCTGCTCTAGCTAGGGAGCCAATCAGAAATCTGGAAAGCTAGAAAGTTGTTAAAATTCTCCTCAGCACTTCACTGGCTGTAGCAGACAAGCGTCTTCAGATGCAATTGAATGTCCATCATAGCAAGTGACAACCTTACAAATCAAATTATTTGTTCTTTTGCCAGATTTTGCCTGCTGTTCAAATAGTTCTCTAGAAGCAGCTTACAATAAATAAAAAAATGATGCAGTAAAAATGCAAACTAAAGTCACATATTAAAAGAAAATGGAAGAATGTGCTTCTTCCTCCAGTCATCCAAAATCTTCCTGAACCTGAGTGACCATTTTTTTTTAATATAAAGGTATGTGTGTATTTATATAAAACACACACTAGGGCGTATTGAATCACACCAGTTTTTTTATTGATAAGAAATACTTTGGAAAAACAAAAAAGAAACAACTCTTAGCTGTGCTTGATTTGTAATGCAGAACACAACTACTTTATGACATGATCGTGGGACATCCACAAAGTATAAAACAATACAGCTACACGAATCATTCCCAAAATATAATTATAAACAAGGCTCTTACATACCTATCTTAAGTATGTATACAAACTGTGAAAAGTGTGAGCTTGTTTCAGAAACATAAACTGATTTATTTTAGATCTAATCTGAGACAAACTCTCATCTCAGCACAAAGAAGCCTTTCTCTTTTCTGATCTTTTTCTGAACCATCAGGTACTGCAGACTATTGTTCAGGATCCGTTTTGCAAAACAACAACAACAACAAAAACAAAACAAAACCCTGAAGGAATACAGTGTACCTTTATCTGTCAGTCACTGCAGTCTATTGCTTATTGATACTTTCTATCAGCCTATTTTTATTTTTATTTTTACCAATGAAAGACACAAATTGTTCAATGAAGTATCATTTTACTCAATTATACTTGGGCCAAAATAATACACAGCAATACTAAGGCCATTTGGCCCCTAGTCAACCTCAGAGACCCTCTCAGGCCACATAGCAGAAATTCCTGATAGGCAGCCCCTCCACAAACTGGTTAGACAGGTATCTGCCAAGCAGATAAACAAGAAGGGTACCTTCTGTGTATGAATGGGGACAATGGATTCTGGAGTCAATGTATTGTCAGGCATCTTGATTGACAGACTTGTGAAAATGTTGGAGAAACATGAACACTGAGCATGATCTGATTTACAGGTGCAACCCATTTTGTGATGTACCTGTGGTGTTTGTGGGGTGGTCTTTCTGTGATGGGGTGGTCACACCCTGAGGGCATAAAAGTTGTAACATGCTTTTGTTCTGGGCTCTTCCTCACCTCCTTGCAAGGGGCGAGTGAGAGACTCTGTTGCAACTGATCCAATAAAACTGCCTTCCTGGTTATAGCCTCCGTTCGGATTTCTGAACAAAAGTGGACCTCAAGGGATTCTAAATTGCTTGATGGGGAGTTGGGATGTAAAAGTCAACCCCAGTTTACTTACAACCTTAGGAAAAAGGAGACACTTTTAGAAAGTAATCCTTTAAAGGCTACCTTCCATCATTTAAGCAGGAACAATTATTCATAATTCACTCCTGACAGATGTTTATAGTTCCTTTCTACAAACCACTTAAGCAAGCCTGCTTTCTCCTAATTGGCTCAGGTGGTTTAACTGCAAGTAAGTGGCCTGTAGATTGCAGCCTTCATAACCTATTTTAGTACTTTCATAAAACCTCCCTTGGTAATCTCTTCCATTACCTGGCTATTTTTATGGTTATTAAAGCCTTCCTGATATTCGATCTGCATTTTCCTCACTTCTTAATTAAAGACCATTGCCTCCCCCACTCCCCTTCACTCTCTGTGGCCATAACTGGGAACTGTTCCCCATTGCCTCCAACAGCATTTTACATAGTTGTAATGGTATCTCACTTTAGCCTGCTCTCTTTGAAGCTTAACCATTTCCTTACACAATATCCTGTTGCTGCCCGAATCCTTTTTTAGTCTGTGAATCCTCTCTAGCATTACTGGGCACAAGGAACCGAAAATGCAGGTGCAATTTCACCACCGGAGGCCCAGCAACTGCCAAATTAAATGGCACAATTTCATTTGGTGAGGCAGATATGAGTCTCCCCCATTTCTTATTTGTACAGCATTGTGTTATTGACTCAGAGGGATGGAAGAAATATCAGATCTCCTGAGTGTCTGGTCTTCTGATCACCAAAAACTTGGATGCTATTGGCAAGAAACTTGAAACTGGTCTAGCTTTGTTGATTCATGTCTACTTGCCAAACTCCCTGGTCTCTACACATTTCAGCAATCTAGTCAGTACTTTTAGACTGCAATCCTGTACACACTTACCTGGAAATAAGTCCCATTGAACTCAGTGGTGGGACTTACTTCTGAGTTGACCTGTAATTTTGAAATGCTCAGGTGCATAAATTCAATCCATTTACACTTCCCAAAGCTATATAGATGAAGCCATCCTTCAAAATATGCCCTTCTCCCAATTTTGTGATGCAGTTCTCTAATTAAAGCAACAACAACAATCCAGAAATGAGTATATTAGGAAGAATTATGCATAAAAATAAATACAGCAGTGAAGAAACATAAAAGATGCATTATAGGAAGGGAATTTGCTTGCAAAAATGTGCCACAGTATTTAAAATGCACACTAATTATTATTTATTATTTTATTTTTTTTTATTATTTTAATAATTAACAGTGTGATATCGGAAGAAATTGAAGTTCAGAAAGGAACAAGACAAGGGTGCCCTATCTCCCCTTTATTATTTATCACGGTCCTGGAGGTCCTTTTAAATATGTTACGAAAGGACAAACAGATAAAAGGAATTAGGGTGGGAGAGAAGGAATACAAATTACGCGCCTTTGCAGATGATTTGATGCTATCCCTACAGGAACCTGAAAATAGTGTTCCCAAAGCCCTGGAAGTTATTGATCAATTTGGGCGAGTTGCCGGCTTCAAATTAAACAAACAGAAAACCAAAGTTCTAAGTAAGAATATGAGGTCTGAACAGATACAGAGATTACAAGAAAGCACTGGACTTAATTTTGTAAAAAATGTAAAATATCTAGGAGTCAATCTCACAGCTAAAAATTTAAACCTGTACAAAGACAATTATGAAAAGTTGTGGACTGAGATCAAGAAAGATCTAGAAATTTGGACAAGATTGAAATTGTCGTTAATGGGAAGAATAGCGGCGATCAAAATGAATGTTCTACCAAGGATGCTGTTTTTATTCCAAGCCATACCAATTTTGGATAAAATGGATTGTTTCAAGATATGGCAAAAGGACCTATCGAAGTTTATATGGCAGGGCAAGAAACCCAGAATTAAATTTAAGATTTTGACAGACTCTAAAGAAAGAGGGGGATTTGCCCTGCCAGAGTTGAGGATTTATTTTGAAGCAGCGGCCTTTTGCTGGTTAAAAGATTGGTTTAAATTAGAGAATACAGATGTGTTGGACTTGGAAGGACATGATAATGCGTTTGGATGGCACGCATACCTATGGTATGACAAAGTTAAAGTCCATAAAACTTTTAAAAATCATGTAGTCAGGAAAGCTTTGTTTCAGGTATGGACAAGGTATAAAGACTTATTGGAGAGAAAGACTCCTAGATGGATTTCACCAGTGGAAGCCAAGGCTTATAAGAGACCGAATATGTCTACAAGTTGGTTGAGATACATGGACATACTGCAGCAGGAAGGTGACGTAATTAAGTTGAAAAGTTATGAGCAAGTTAAAGATAGAGTCACCGACTGGCTGCAGTATCACCAAGTGAATGAACTATTTAAATTAGATAAAAAGATTGGTTTTCAAATGGAAAAATCTAAACTGGAGACAGAACTGATCGAATCAAACTCTAAAAACCTTTCCAAGATGTATAATTTGTTGCTAGAGTGGCATACGAAAGACGAACTGGTTAAATCGGCAATGATTGACTGGGCGAAAGATGTTGGACATAATATTATGATGAATGACTGGGAGAGATTGTGGCAGAAAGGTATCAATTTTACTGCTTGTAACAGTTTAAGAGAAAACATAATGAAAATGATATATAGATGGTATCTGACACCAGTTAAGTTAGCAAAGATGAATTCTAAAATGTCAGATGTGTGTTGGAAATGTAAAGCTGCACAAGGTACCTTTTATCATATGTGGTGGTTGTGCCCAGGGGTAAGTGCCTTCTGGGATAAGATTTATAATGAACTTAAGAAGGTAATGAAAATTACCTATGTTAAGAAACCAGAGGCATTTCTCCTGAGCATGACCAATGAAGAAATTCCCAGTCAGGATAGAGTATTTTTTATGTATGCCACCACAGCAGCGAGAATTTTATTGGCAAGGAACTGGAAAGGTGAAGAGCTACCAACAGTGGAAGAATGGCAAATGAAGTTAATGGAATATATGGAACTCGCAGAACTGACCGCGAGAATCCGAGACCAGAGGGAGGAGAAGGTGACGCAGGATTGGAAGAAATTTAAGGAGTATTTAGTGAAATGTGTCAAATTGAATGTATGAATTATTTGTGCAGAGTAATGTAGAAGTAATGGCTTTTGCAGATTTAAGTTGATAAGTATTAAATAGAAGAAATTTTTAAATGTGTTTTATCTTAGGATAAATAAGTTCGAGATATGATATTTAAGATGTGATATAAGAAGTAAGAAATATTAAGTTTTAGTTAATTCCTTTTTGATTAAAGAGAATGGGAAAAGAAATACAGCTACCTAAATAATATATATAAATAGAAAGGCAGGGGAGGGAATGGGGGAAGTCCCCAAGGAAGTTAAAAAACAAGAAATAATAGATAAAAATGTTAGAGGTTTGTATTTGCTATGTTCTATCTTATTATGTTTGTATTATGTTTTGCTTTTATGTATTATGTTGTTGATGTTGTTATGTTGTTTCATTGTTTAGTGTTGTTGTTTTGTTTTACTAGAAAATAAAAAATTCTATATAAAAAAAATAAAATAAAATGCACACTAAAATGTTGACAAATTTTCATGAGACCTTTTTGGGAGAAAAAAGTCTAAAAATTGTGGAAATGTGTTGAGCTCAATTTAAGATTGGAAAAAATGAGAAACCTAAATTGATTTGCCCGTCCTTACTCAAGTGGAAAAGATGTTATCTAGCAGAGGAATGACTGTTTAGCAATCTAGGAACCCTGCCTATCAGGATTCCTGAGTGCACAGGGGCTTCTAAGCATGACCAGTTGAAAGTGTTCTGAATCCCCTTCAGATAATTATGCTCAACTTGAAAAATGCTTCAGAGGAGCCCATGTATCTGGGTACACTGGGGATGGGATTTGCATCTCACTTTCCATGTCTGGGCAGATAAATACTCAAATAAGTGTTTCAAAAATGGTCATAAAATAATGGCTTGTTTAAGGACATCTCCTGAGTTTGTGACTATTACAACAAGGGATTATAAAATCATAGTATTGTAGTGTTAGAAGGGAGCACTCCCTGCAATGCAGGAATCTTTTTGCCCAAAGCTGGGCTCGAACCCACAGCCCTGAGATTGACAGTCTCATGCTCTACTGACCTTCTTGGCTTAGAACTCACACAGCACAATCCTAACAATGGACTCAGCAGTCCTATTAAATCCCCTGAGTCTTAATCCCAAGAAAATGAGTTTCAAATTGCAGCCTCCTACCCAGCACCATTCTGCCATGAACCTACTTTCAGGCTGAGGTACATTGTGTCTTAGATCACACCAACCAATAAGTGAAAGGTCTAGCATGATGGGGAGAGCACTCTTGCAGCAGTGATTCAGGCCACTGGATGAGCTTGCATCCTTCCAACCTTGCTTGTATACCCCAACAAGTCCAAGCAATAGACCACCCCTAACCCTAACGGAATGACAACACCCTACGATAAAGGTACCACATAATCCAATTATTGTGGGGTTTTGTCAAAACTAGCACTTATTTTCTTTCAGTATGAAAATGGACACATGTTTTATTTGTTTCTCGGCATAATAGATGGACTGTTCGGTAATACTTAACAAAATTGAGGAGGGCTTTTTGTGCATAATAGCAGCATTATTCTTTCTGAAAGCTCAATAAATTTAGATTTCATTATATTGTGCACAATGAGATGCTATCAAATAAGATGTTGGTTGATACACACAGGGACACACACAGACACAGACACACACACACACAATATTTTGTTATTATAGCCTGCTGGAAGTAAGGATGTATTTTATACAACTGGTTGTGTTGTGGCATGCTCACTCATCTATTTGATACAAGTGCTTATTATTTTTTTCCTAGACTGTTGAAACACTCAAGAAGCAAATGAATGGGAAAGAATGGATACACTTTATAAAGATCTATACAGGTTTCCTCTATGGAAAATGACTAAGAATTCCAAGTTAAACAGCAGGGAGAATTTGCGGCAAGAAAAGAAGAAGAGAGAAATGAATAAAAGAACTTCTGTCAGCAAGCACAGTGTGAAAATAATGAAGGAAAAGGAAAGAAACACTAACAATAATATGTCCATTTTCTAAATTAATATAATCCAAAAAAAACTTGAAGCAACAATAATGTAGTTCCATTCGTCTTGTTACTCTGATATATATGAGATTAAACTGGGCCAAACTTATTATTAATGTTAAAAAAAAAAAGTTTTGGAGGCAGGACCTGTCTCTTTTTGTAAGAATCAGTTACTACAAAACCACAGAAAACGTGTCTGCCTTTTCCCTTTCTTTTTAAAGTGATGTCTCTTCGATATCATGTGCAGCAGTTTACAAGGGCATGGCCTTGAAAGGGGAGTGTTTATCACTTTGCAAGGTGAAGGTCTCAGAGCCACAGAATGTACCATTACTTCAGGGTTCATCTACTGGTTTCCAAACACTCCATGGACATTCGGGTCTCTTTCATCATTGAACTTCTTGGGTTAGCTTTGATTTAAGCACATCCTGGCAGGCCACCAAGCTTTGTGCTCAGGCGATCTTTTAGGCAAACAAACCTCCTTGAGCCAGTTTGGTGTAGTGGTTAAGAGCGGCAGACTCGTAATCTGGGGAACCGGGTTCGTGTCTCCACTCCTCCACATGCAGCTGCTGGGTGACCTTGGGCTAGTCACACTTCTCTGAAGTCTCTCAGCCCCACTCACCTCACAGAGTGTTTGTTGTGGGGGAGGAAGGGAAAGGAGAATGTTAGCCGCTTTGAGACTCCTTCGGGTAGTGAAAAAGCGGGATATCAAATCCAAACTCTTCTTCTTCTTCTTCTTCCTTCTGCCTGCACTCTTGTCCAACATGATGTTCCAATCTCTTTTCCACCCTTCTTTGAGACTGCTCAGTAAAAAGTTATCACATCTCATCGCGGCACCCCTTCTCTTCTCCTTGCTCTTGTTTGCTCTGTTTCTATCACAGTTAGCAGCTCCAGCAGACCCTCCAAGTGTCCCTGTTTACCAAGGACACTCCCAGATTTACAGAAGCCGTCCCGCTTTCTGATTTGATCCCAGAATGTCCCACTTTTCCTTAGTACATACATCCCTATTTTCATCAGATAAATGTTGGAAGGTATGGAGTTATGCAACACCCGAGCCAAGAAGATAAGTACTGTAACAATACAACTTGTAGAAGACATCTGAAGGCAGCTCTGTATAGGAAAATGGGGTATTTTTTGGGGGGGGGGAGTTTAATGTTTCATTATGTTTTTATATATGTTGGAAGCTGCCCAGAGTGGCTGGGGCAACCCAGCCAGATGGGCGGGGTATTAATAATAATAATAATAATAATAATAATAATAATAAGAAGAAGATGATGATGATGGAATAGGATGTCCCTGTTTGCTTCAGAGAAATGTTGGAGGGTATGCCATAGCACTCTGTGCTAGCCCCTCCTTTCACTGTGATGCCCACAGCTTGGCTTTTACACAAGTGTGGTGAACCCCATGGCACCCCCCTTGCCCATCAGCATGGCACTCATGTTCCAATCCATCCATCTCTGTATCTGCATGCCACAAGTAAGTCACTACAGCCACTACAAAATCAAAAATTCTTTCCAGTAGCACCTTAGAGACCAACTGAGTTTGTTCTTGGTATGAGCTTTCGTGTGCATGCACACTTCTTCAGATACTATCTGAAGAAGTGTGCATGCACACGAAAGCTCATACCAAGAACAAACTCAGTTGGTCTCTAAGGTGCTACTGGAAAGAATTTTTGATTTTGTTTTGACTATGGCAGACCAACACGGCTACCCACCTGTAACTGGAACTACAGCCACTGGCAGTGTCCATCTCAGATAGCTCATCCTCAGGGCGAATCAGTCCTAAGAACTCTGTATACCTGAAGGAGCGTCTCTACCACCATCTTTCAGCTCTGAGGACCTCCTGGCAATTCACTCACTGCGAGAAGTGAAGTTACAGCGCACCAAGCAGAGGGCCTTCTCGGCTGTGGCATCCACCCTGAGGAATGCCCTCCCATCAGATGTCAAAGAGATAAATAACCAAATACAATGGTACCTCGGGTTAAGAACTTAATTCGTTCTGGAGGTCCATTCTTAACCTGAAACTGTTCTTAACCTGAAGCACCACTTTAGCTAATGGGGCCTCCTGCTGCTGCGCCGCCAGAGCACGATTTCTGTTCTTATCCTGAAGCAAAGTTCTTAACCTGAAGCATTATTTCTGGGTTAGCGGAGTCTGTAACCTGAAGCGTATGCAACCTGAAGCATATGTAACCTGAGGTACCACTGTAAATTTTAGAAGACATCTGAAGGCAGCCCTGTATAGGGAAGCTTTTGATGTTTGTTTGTTTTTTAATTATGCTTTTATATTTGTTGGAAGCCACCCAGAGTGGCCGGGGCAACCCAGCCAGGTGGACAAGGTATTATTATTATTATTATTATTATTATTGTTGTTGTTGTTGTTGTTGTTGTTGTTGTTTCAAGTTGGCACCAGTGCCCTTAGGACTGACAGATCAACAACAGATGGAGTTATAGCCAATGACAGACAGAGCCAACTAATTCTACTTTTATCTCCATCCTCCTCCTTACTGAGTTCTACAAGGGCAACAATGAAAACAACAACGAAGAAGAAGAAGAAGAAGAAGAAGAAGAAGAAGAAGAAGAAGAAGAAGAAGAAGAAGATGATGATGATAATAATAATAATAATAATAATAATAATAATAATAATAATAATAGCTAAATTATTACCAGCTCTTGGCATGAAAGTCAGAATTTATTTCTATCCCTTGGAACAGAAATTATAGGAATTCCACAGCACATTTTCCACTGAGCTATTACAACAAGCCTTCTCTCCCTCTTGCTCCCCCCATGTGCCGCTCTGAGTCATTAATAGCTTTACTGCATCAAAGGGAGACACTAAAGGGTAGCAAAGGAGCAATCAGAGATCTTATTTTCTCCCGGGTGCCTGTAGTTGGCCTTGGTCTGAAATGAGGCATGATGTGCCAAACACGGCTCCTTAAAAATAATTAAAAGCAAGGAATTTTTTTATTTTTTTAAAGGACTGCTTTTCAGAAGTAAATGAAAGCAAATCAACATCAAGGATCACTGCTGAAATGAATCCCCTGCCACTCTAAGCATTTGCCTTTTGTCTTTTGCAGCTATTATGAGCATCTTCAGGAAGATAGCAAGAAGCAGGGGGAGGAGGGAAGAGTTCAAACATTTACCATAAGTCACTTGACAATTATAGGCTTCCAGGAGCTATAGGGAGCTATTGAAGCACTCTGCAGTCACAGCACAACTGGTTAGTGAGAGTTTCGTTGCACAACTTACTGTGGCTTTGGAGTTTGAAGAAAAGCAGGTCAGGGCTTTACCTCCCTTACACCATGCTGAGTTTGGATTGGCTCCGATGAAGCAAGACATGCTGTCGGATGTCATATTAGCAGTGGATCCAAGGACAGAAGCTGCACATCGACCTAACCACCCTCAGCCCCAGAATTATTATTATTATTGCTTTCTTTTAAAGTCTTCATTTTCAAATTTAAATTAACGAGTCTGGCTCTTTGCTTTGATTCACACAAAATGAATGCTATCTGACAAGCATGTCCAACTCTTAAGAGACTGAGATCTACTCCCAGAGTTTTTTTGGGGGGGAGGAAGACCCAAAGTTGTTGAGCTTTTTCTGGGAAGGCTTCGTTTTGTTTTGGCAATAGTTCAGGATCACGCGATCGACTGGTAGATAGTGATTGATCAGTTGGACATGCCTGCTATATGAAGTCAAAAGATTTTACACACACACACACACAGTATTTTCTAGCCCTCATTTCTTAGGAATTAAGATTTCTAAGTCCATAGTCACAGTGATTGTGAAGAGGAAAATCCACCTCTTGACTAAAACTCTTCCGAGACTTCCTGCTTCAATTATAGTTTATTTGGGTTAGTACAAACTAGATTTTGCTAATCAAGTGCCCTCCCAAAGGTTTGGGATTGACTTTTGATTGGTAGTGGACTTGATGAGTACCAAGAAACTGAAGATAACTTTGTTGGTGAGTGGTACCCTCGACTGGATGGATGGGAGTTTGCCTGCTCTTGATGGGGTTATACTCCCTATGAAGGAGCAGGTACTTAGATTGGTGATACTACTGGATCCTTTGATGTTGCTTGAAGCTCAGGTGGCCTCAGCAGCCTCGAGTGCCTTCATTCAGCTTCAGCTGGACAGGGATAGTCTAACTACAGTAGTATCTTGGTTGTCAAACACCTTGGTACTCAGACAACTTGGAACCCAAACACTGCAAACCCAGAAGTAAGTGTTCCAGTTTGCTAACTTCTTTTAGAAGCTGAACGTGCTCCGTTTTGAGTGTTACTCTTCCAATTTGAGTGCCACACTTCCATTTTGAGTGTTACGCTGAGGTCTGTCTGCTTTTGCTATTTATTTTGCTTTTTTGTTTTTGTGGCTCTTTTTGTGTTGTGTGACTGTGTGGAACCCAGCTCAGCTACTAATTGATTGGTTGTGTGACTGCAGTACATTGTTTATTGCTTTCATTTTATGGATCAATGGTCTTGTTAGATAGTAAAATTCATGTTAAATTGCTGTTTTAGGGGTTGTTTTTAAAAGTCTGGAACAGATTAATCCATTTTGCATTACTTTCTATGGGAAAGCGCACCTTGGTTTTGGAACACTTTGGTTTTGGAACAGACATCTGGAACAGATTAAGTTTGAGAACCAAGGTACCACTGTACTGTTATCTATGACCTGGTAGTCTCTGGGTTAGATTGCTGAAACACATTATATGTAGGGCTGCCTCTGAAGAATGTTTGTTGTAGAATTTGATGGCCAGGTTGCTCATCAGGGCAAGACGGTTGGATCATATTACACTGCACAGGTTGTCAGTTAGTTTCCAGGCCCAATTCAAAGTCCTGGCTTTGACCTATGAAGACTTCAATGGCTTAGGACAGCAACACCTCAAGTAGAGCCTCTCCCTATGTAAACCAACCCAGACCCTGCAATCATCATCTGAGGCCCTTCTACATTTGCCCCCTCCACGAATACCAGTCCAGAGAGTGGCAACACGAGAACAGGCCTTTTGTTGAAGATTAAGTGGATAGACCAGACGTCCCCAAACTACGGCCCGCAGGACTCAATTATCCAGCCCACACCGACCCTCGCCGCCCACTGCCTCCGCCTGCTCTTCCGGCCAGCGGAGCACTGGAAATAGCTTGTGCGCATGTGCCAGAGTCATTTCCGGTGCACATCAGGGTCTGATGTGCATACACACAAGCTATTTCAAGTGCTCCTCCAACCCGGAAGTGCGCCAGAAATAGCATTTCCACACATGTATGGGCGTGCGCTCCCCCACCCTCCGGCCCGCTGCATGATCAGCGCTGGATGAACCGGCCCGAGGCCCAGTAAGTTTGCTGACCCCTGGGATAGACTGTTGTGAATCAGTAACCGATGGGTCCCAGCATTTATGCTGTGTAAAGGTGAAGGTAAAGGTACCCCTGACCATTAGGTCCAGTCGCAGATGACTCTGGGGTTGCGATGCTCATCTCACTCTATAGGCCAAAGGAGCCGGCGTTTGTCCACAGACAGCTTCCAGGTCATGTGGCCAGCATGACTAAGCCACTTCTGGTGAACCAGAGCAGCGCACGGAAACCGTTTACCTTCCCCACGGAGCGGTACCTATTTATCTACTTGCACTTTGACATGCTTTTAAACTGCTAGGTGGCAGGAGCTGGGACTGACAACGGGAGCTCACCCCGTCACGGGGATTCGAACCGCCAACCTTCTGATGCAAGCCCAAGAGGCTCAGTGGTTTAGACCACAGTGCCACCCACATCCCTTTTTTTGCTGTATAGTAATAATAATAATATAAGGCAATATTTGCAGTCTCATCTCTTGAAGAAATGCTTTCCTTTTTTTTAACACAGCAAGTTGTATTGCATAACTGACCTGTACAAATGTGTATGATAGTGCTTTATGAGGGTGAAGAATGCATATATTTTTTTTTTAGCCCCCCCCCTTCCACCCCAGCGTTAACTGCAATCTTATGCAGTACTCAGGCAGTGCTGAATTACCCTGAATTCTGATTAACCAAAGAGGTCAACTTTCATTAGAAACTGCATAAAATCCAGTCCATTAAATTGGCCATTTTAGGCCTGTAATAATGGCTCACAGTTTTGATTTTTTTAATTAGTGCACTTACTGCATTGTGAAGACAAGTGCTTATTATTGTTTTAAATATTTTTTTTTAAAAAAAATTCTATAAATTTATTCAGAAACTAGGTTATATAGAGAAATGGTCTAAGAGAAAGTGACTTGCTTTACTGTTAATCTACAAACCATCAATGCTGCTATTCAAAGGTTTCTATAGAGATGGCTTTTGGTTTTTTATTATTTTTAAAAAAGTTAATTCCAACAAAAGTAGTTGAAAAACAATACTCAAATACCCAGCAATCCCCCTTTTCTTTCTGACATTGGTGTCATCTTCTGTGACAGCCTTTGATCACAAATATACATTTCATCTTTCATTAAATCACAGCAGCAGAGGAGATGCTTACTGCTCGGTGATATCAACTATTGTCTGAAAGTTATAGGTGGTCCTGCCCAGGAGAGAAATTGTTATTTTCTTAAAGGAATCAAAGGACATTTCGTGGTTCCTACAAACTAATTGTTAAGGTCAGGTGCATTGCGTGTAGAGGTCCCCAAGGTCAACCCCCCCCCAAATAACTCACACCACACACAGGAATTTTGTTTAAGGTTATTGGCATAATTTTGGCCACAACTTTTTTTATTAAATTACAAAATGTGAGTGGTTGCTTAGGCATTGGTTCGACTATCTGTCCCCTCCTGGGGACAGACTGACATCCGCCCGCTTAGCGGAAGTCAGCAAAGGGAAAACACATTGGGGAGAGAATGGGGTCAGGGGGCCCGGGACCCTCGCCTCTCCCCTAATGTTCCCAGGGGCTCTTGCGTGGCCCTAGCCCCTGACCAGGGGAACGGACAAAAGCATGGAGAGCCCCTGGATTCCTTTAACGGAATTCCCCACGCAGCAGCAGCATTGGAGGGGCAGGCACAGCCAACCACTTCCCCTCCACCAACCAATGTAATAATCAATGCCTAACTGCAACCTTACAAGTTGTGATCTATTGCTACACAGCAGGTGAAAACCAAATGGCAACAGCCAATCAGCCAGATGGAAAAATTCCTACCAGGCCCCTGCCCCAAAGCAGACGACCCCATCAACGCACAAGCCTAATTAACGGGGGGGGGGGGGTGATCCGGTGCACGCAGCAAAGAGGGGCTGACGCTGCGAGCACCAAGAATATATAACCCCTGAACTGTCTATCAAAATTTGCTACATACAAATCTCCCCAACGACCCAAGAGACCCTATCGCCTGTCCCGGCTATCTATCTGAGTCCCGCCCAGTGACAGAGGGGTGTCTTGCTAGGCCCCAACCGCAACACATGTTATCCATGAAGGAAAACACGCTTTCTTGACACAGAGAGCTTTGCGGCAAGTTTTACTCACATTTCAACGGTACACCATTATATGCATTTCTGAAAAGTCAAATAAAAAGAAAATTAAACCTCAAAACAATCTGCTTTGCAATCTGGACTCAGGTTCCAGGGGACTACCTCCCCTGTATTACTCATGCAAAAAGAAGAAGAAAAAGAAAAGAAAAAAGTTTAGTTTTAATTGTGATACAGCGGGGATTGAAAGGGATCCCTTAATCATTGTTGATATTACAACATTACTCACACGGACAACCAATCTTTGTTTATATGAGTTGAAGAGCTGTCGGCTTAGAGTCTATAAAGAGGGGAGGAAACAAAGAGGGTGTGGCTGACAGAAATTTGGCTACCCAGAAGGAAATATTAGCACTTGTCACATGGCTGTGACTCAAAGGAATGATGTATATGAAATTCAGAAATACCCCAGTTAACAATATACACTTTTGAACATGTCTGTATCCCCAACTGGGCATCTGTTCTCAAACAGATCTTCTCCAACTCAGATTGTCATTCATGCCATAGAAGAATGAATGCCTCTCACCCACTCAGCTTCCTCATCTACTTCTTCTGCTGGGAGGAATAATAATAATAATAATAATAATAATAATAATAATAATAATAATAATATTTATACCCCGCCCATCTGGCTGGGTTTCCCCAGCCACTCTGGGCAGCTTCCAACAGAATGTTAAAATACAATAATCTATTAAACATTAAAAGCTTCCCTAAACAGGGCTGCTTTCAGATGTCTCCTAAAAGTCTGGTAGTTGGTTTTCTCTTTGACATCTGGTGGGAGGGTGTTCCACAGGGTGGGTGCCACTACTGAGAAGGCCCTCTGCCTGGTTCCCTGTAACTTGGCTTCTCGTAGCGAGGGAACCGCCAGAAGGCCCTCGGCACTGGACCTCAGTGTCCGGGCAGAACGATGGGGGTGGAGACGCTCTTGGTCTTTCCCTCATTTTTCTCCCAGTGCCCACAACATTGATATGGTAGCATCTCAAATGTCAGAGACCCAAGGATACTTACATCCTTAGTATAGACCTGACACCCTGGGAACTGTATGCCCCAGGGCTGCTGATGGATAGCTTAGTTGGTTAGAGTGTGGTGCTGATAATGCCAAGGTTGCAGAATCGATCCCTGTATGCTGCATGCTCCTGCAATGAAGGGATTGAACTAGATGATTCTCATGATCCCTTCCACCTGATTCTGTGATTCTAAAGTGATGTACTTTAAAGCAGGGGTGGCTAACCCTGTTCAGTCTGAGAGGCACAGAGACACATGGTCAATACTTCAGGGGCTACAGGTCAAAAATTGTGAATGGTGGGTGGGTCTTGGGAGCTACAAAACAACAACAACTTTGGGGGGCTGGCTATGGCCCCCTGGCTTTATAGTGTTGTTTTCATGTATGTAAAGCACTTCAGAAACACAATATCATTGGGTTATTGGTTCAGTCATTTATGGTTTAAGCAATATGTGGACCAAGAACTCCCAGAAGTGCAAGCTGGATTTCGAAGGGGCAGAGGAACCAGAGACCAAATTGCGAACATGCGCTGGATTATGGAGAAAGCTAGAGAGTTCCAGAAAAACATCTACTTCTGCTTCATTGACTACGCAAAAGCATTTGACTGTGTCGACCACAGCAAACTATGGCAAGTTCTTAAAGAAATGGGAGTGCCGGATCACCTCATTTGTCTCCTGAGAAATCTCTATGTGGGACAAGAAGCTACAGTTAGAACTGGATATGGAACAACTGATTGGTTCAAAATTGGGAAAGGAGTACGACAAGGCTGTATATTGTCTCCCTGCTTATTTAACTTATATGCAGAATTCATCATGTGAAAGGCTGGACTGGATGAATCCCAAGCCGGAATTAAGATTGCCAGAAGAAATATCAACAACCTCAGATATGCTGATGACACAACCTTGATGGCAGAAAGTGAGGAGGAATTAAAGAACCTTTTAATGAGGGTGAAAGAGGAGAGCGCAAAATATGGTCTGAAGCTCAACATCAAAAAAACTAAGATCATGGCCACTGGTCCCATCACCTCCTGGCAAATAGAAGGGGAAGAAATGGAGGCAGTGAGAGATTTTACTTTCTTGGGCTCCATGATCACTGCAGATGGTGACAGCAGTCACAAAATTAAAGACACCTGCTTCTTGGGAGAAAAGCAATGACAAACCTAGACAGCATCTTAAAAAGCAGAGACATCACCTTGCCGACAAAGGTCCGTATAGTTAAAGCTATGGTTTTCCCAGTAGTAATGTATGGAAGTGAGAGCTGGACCATAAAGAAGACTGATCGCCGAAGAATTGATGCTTTTGAATTATGGTGCTGGAGGAGACTCTTGAGAGTCCCATGGACTGCAAAAAGATCAAACTTATCCATCCTTAAAGAAATCAGCCCTGAGTGCTCACTGGAAGGACAGATCCTGAAGTTGAGGCTCCAGTACTTTGGCCACCTCATGAGAAGAGAAGACTCCCTGGAAAAGACCCTGATGTTGGGAAAGATGGAGGGCACAAGGAGAAGGGGACGACAGAGGATGAGATGGTTGGACAGTGTTCTCGAAGCGACTGGCATGAGTTTGGCCAAACTGCGGGAGGCAGTGGAGGATAGGGGTGCCTGGCGTGCTCTGGTCCATGGGGTCATGAAGAGTCGGACACGACTGAACGACTGAACAACAACAAATTGTGCAGATTAATTCAATGAAGCCAGAAACACACACACACACACACACACACACACACACACACACATTGTGCCCTTCATGTAAACATTACCAGAGTTCAAATACTTTTGATGTAGTGCATTGTACTCTTTGATAGTGAAAGTGTACACTCTCTGCCACATATACTGATGCTTTTGCTTTAGTTGTCTACCTGTTGCTTGTGGCAATAACTACCTTGCAGAAGATATCCAGCACATTCTCCCTTTTTACACTTTTGTTTCAGATTCACTGCATGTGCTAGGAATAACTACTCTCCTCCTGAATCAGCTGCTACCAAAACTAACGCTGCACTGGGCAACTTTTAATTCATGTGCATTTGCTCACAGGAGCACAAAAGGTCTTGGACCGAGGCCCCAGATTCTTGAGGAATCAAGAATTAAGGCAGGGTTAGTTCTGACAAAAGAGGTTAAGTGTGAGCAGGCTGACTGAAAATTGCAAGCAAGTCCCCCATTGCACTTTCCTAAAAAATAATGACCATTTCTGGCTTGAAAATGGCTGAAGCATTTTGCTACGGCCGACAAATCCCAAGAGAGCCCCGAGGCATTCATTATCTTTCTCAGATAGAGCTCTTCATACCATGGCTAGTTTTCACCCTATCTACCAGCGCTGCACTAAGAAACACGATATATCCCAAATGTAAATACACTGTAAACAATTTGGTTGAGAGGATAACAGATGGGATGTGGAATTACAGCCTGCCGGAAGAATGGAATCCCCCTTCCCAGGCTCCCCCCTTCGAATTGTTGGTTCCTTGATTTAAGGCCTCATGGGCCCTACACAGCTCATTAAGATTTAACAATATAATACCATGATTACTCAAGTAGCCTAGTCAGGCATGGAGGCTAGATCTGCTGTTACAGCGGGAGCACATTGGTTTAGAACAACTGGCACAGCAGGATTACCAGGAGGAAAAACAAAACTGCAGAAACAGGCCTCTGTTGCTACACAAGCTCTCACCCATTGATTCTTTCCCTCGTTTTTTTAATGTGCATCCCCTTTTAAGGTGGAGAAATCTATCACTAAACACAGAATGATAATGGCTGCTTACCCAGTCTCAGGGTAGATGGCTGTTGCATACTTTGCAAAATTTCTCCAATGAAAATAGGGACGTGTTATTTTTCTATTATTATTATTATTATTATTATTATTATTATTATTATTATTATTATTATTCTCCAGCCATCTGACTGGGTTGCCCCAGCCAGTCTAGGCAGCTTCCAACATGTATAAAAACATAATAAAATGTTATTTTTAAAAACTTCTGTGTACAGTGCTGCCTTTAAATGACTTCTAAAGGTTGTATGTTACTTATCTCCTTGGCTGAGAGGTGGCATAACTCCATACCCTCCAAACCCTCCAACATTTCTCTGATGAAAATGGGAATGTCCTACTGAACCCTCCAACATTTCTCCGATGAAAATATGGACGTCCTAAGGAAAAGCGGGACATTCTGAGAGCAGAAACTGGGATGGCTCCTGTAAATTTGGGACTGTCCCTGGAAAATAGGGACACTTGCAGGGTTTGCTGTTGTGGCACCTGTGGCAGCAGGCTCTGTCCCCCCAGGAAGCAACACTGGGCTTTGGGGAAATCCCCAGGCCAGCTTTTTTGGTTCCCGCAACTCAAAATTTGTATCCTGACCAATCCGGCCTTGTTGAGTGGGCATAGCTTGGGAGCAGACCACAGTGGAGCAGGCTTCGTTCCCTTCTGCCCCCCAGTATATAAAGGCCACCTGTGTATGACCCTTGGAGTCTCAGGTGCTGGATAAGGCATTGTGTGGAATCCTTTTAGTCTAATATCAGGTGAGGGGGTGTAGTGGTACATCACCCCCACCACGGAACGGTGTGATAACAGGATATCCTGTTAGAGGGGTCTAGTCAGAATTCTGTATCCAAAAGCCAAGGTGTGTGGCAGATCGGCCATAGAGCTTCCTTCAGTTGCTTGGGGTGGGGGTGGGGGGGGGCTCTCCATGTAGATCTGTGTGTTGTGGAGGATTTGTAATCCTAGAATCGACTGTCATGCATCAGCTGTCCACCAGGGGACTTAGAATGAGATGTAAATATAAGAAGGAGGAACACCTGGCTTACCAACAGAACATGTGAAAATGATCTAGAGGTCTTAGTAGACAAAAAAAAGCTAATGCTATTCTAGGCTGCATCAACAGAAGCAGGTATGGTTTTTTTCTTTTAAGCCAGAACTCACCAGAACTCATTTCTGGCACCTCTCAGGTGGGTGCCTTTGCCATTATAAGAGAACAAGAAAGGCATTCATGATGAGTTCGGACACCTCTTTTTCTAGAAAAATAGCACTGAACGGAAGTATAGTGTCCAGATCAAGCGAAGGAATAGTTCTGCTCTATTCTGTGGTATTGGAGAGACCACAACTGTAGTACTGCGTCCAGTTCTGGGTGCCACAATTTTAGAAGGACGTTAGCAAGCTGGAATGTGTGTGGAGACCCTGTACCCATATGATAAAGGGTATGGAAATCAAGCCTTATGAGGAATGGTTGAGGAAGCTGGGTATGTTTAGCCTGGATACGAGAAAAGGGAGAGCAGATATGATAGTCATCTTCAAATATCTGAAGGGGTGCCACATGGAAGATGGAGCAAGCTTGTTTTCTCCTGCTCTGGAACATAGGACCTGTATGAAAGGATTCAGGTAACAAGAAATGATATTCTGACTAAACATCAGGAAGAACTGACAGTCAGAGCATTTGGCTGTGGAACAAACTCTTGTGGAAGGTAGTGGACTCTTTTTCCTTGGAGGTTTTAAGCAGAAGTTGGGTAGTCACCTCTCATGTATGCTTTAGTTAAGATTCCTGCATTGCAAGGGGTTGGACCAGATGACCATTGGGGTCCTTTCCAACTCTGTAATTCTATAAACATGAGCATTAACACTCAAACACCTATCCCATTTAGGGTTCCAGGGAAGCTCTAAGACATAGCACCCGAGTCTAGCACAGAGGAATACGCTTATATCTCTCTAGTTTCCAGTGTCAGCCCAACTCTCACACACAACTCTATCAATCCTTCTGGCTTATTGTTTTTCAGCTGTTAAAAGGGTCACCCATTTTCCTCTATGGCAACAAAACAACTTCTCTGGATATGTTAAATCATGGTACTTAACTAGCCAGCTAAAAACATTACCTTGGCAAAGGAACTGGTTTGGCAATCTTCCTCTTACACATTCTACCCTCACAGATACAGGATCACAGGTTTGGATGGGACACAGGGTATCAGAGTCCAGTTTATGGGCTTCCCATAGGCCTGTGGTTGGCCAGTCTGTGAACAGGATTCTGGATTAGGTAAGACTTTGGTCAGATCCATCAGGGCTTTTCTTATGCTTTTGTGTTCTTAGTGTATAGACATTTATGGTACAGTTTTGGACAAATAAAAGCAACATTATGAGAGCAGTCCTCCATTGACAAAATTACAAAGGAAATTCAAGAGGGACTAAACATTGTTTGATAAGATGAGCATTATGTTTTTCATGGGGTGACCATTAGTCACATCTTCCATGAAATTCAAGGATAAACACAGTGCAAGCTTTTGTATGTATAAATATAAAATTTAAAACAGTTCAACATCATAATGCACAGCTTTCAAACCAGCTCATTGTAAAAACAGAAGCTAGAGAGAAAAACAAATAAGCAGGTTCACCATGAACCTTGGTAGAACAGTAATGTTTACAGCAAATCCAGGCATAAGATACGTCTCGATAACAGGTGTGGGTGGACAGTATGTGCTAGGTAGCATCTGTGCACTGCAAGAATCACAGAATTGTAGAGTTGGAAGGGACCCCCAAGGGTCATCTAATCAAACCCCCTACAATGCAGGAATCTCAACTGCAGCATCCATGACAGATGGCCATCCAACCTCTGCTTAAAAACCTCCAAGGAAGCAGAGTCAACCACCTCTCATGGAAGAGAAATCACCTAACTCATATAGGGTAGGAGAAATTTGACAAGGGGTTCCGAGACTGGAGGTATTCCTCCCAGAAACCCAAAAGTATAGGATGCAGGTTCCAAGGGGAAAAAGACAGACCTTTATTGAAATGCAAATGTGCATAGGGACAACCTCAAAAATAAGGAGGAGGCTGCAAAGAACCACATCCAAAGCAATGGTTTTTTTTCATACACTTCCAGATTTCTATTTACCAATCAAAGGGTCACTGCAACCTTAATAAATGCAACCCAAAGTCATCATCATGAATCAATCAAAATCATTTGGCTCTTCAGATCAGCCCACATCATGTGATTATGTTTTCCAGTGTCTTTCTTTGACTTTCTTTGACTAATTTTCCTATTCAGTAAATGTCTCCCAATATCCCCTTTCATCTGTCTACAAAACAATTGAAGATTAATCACAATTGCCGTGCCTAGCTGAATCTCTTTTTATGCATACAATGGCCTCAATAGATTCTAACAGTTTATTATTTTCGGTGTTCTGGAATGGATGCTCACTGCATACAGGACCTAAAAGTAGCCAGTTCTGTACTGTGAAAAGGTAGTCAGGCACAGGCCTTTTCAATTTAACTGGGACATAGGCTGTAAAGAAAATGGAATCATCAGAATTATACAGTTTTACAAAATTATTATTTTCTTCAACAGAAGTATCTTACAAACCATTAACAGCTTTTGGATGTGGTTAATGCAACAAATTGGTCCAAAACCACACATTTTATTTAGACCCTCTTGTGCTATTTATTTAGTGCTTCCAGGGCTCTTTAGCACCTTTACTTGGGAATGAAGGCCCACTGAACTCCAAGATGTTTATATCTGAATAGACAGGCATAGAACTGTACCATGAAAGGGCACTTGGGTTGCATCAACTACAGCAGCTACAGCTCTGATCCAATGGGTTAATTATCTTTTTTTTAAAAAATAAAACGAAAAGGAAATAGGATGCTCACCAAAGGGAGATGGGTGGGAAACAGGTGGCATGAAATGTTTACATAGTACAGTGATTGGACTACAGCGTCCATCATACTTGACAACTAGCAATTTTGTCTGGGGCTGATGGGAGTTGGAATCCAGTATCACCAAGAGGGCACCTGATTGGCTACTCCTGAAACGTCAATAAACTACCAGATACAGCTGCACTCTGCTCAGGTAGGAGCTGAAGTCTAGCAGGATGCAGTCAGTCACATAAGAAAATTATATGTAAATAAATGAGTGACAAAGCTGAAGCATATAATTATTGCATATTTCAGCTTCTACTTTAATCAGTCGCACCCTTGGATTGCAACGCAGGCACTGCGAGTCGAGGTGTGAGCTATAAAAATGTTGAGAATGGAAATAAGCCCCAGGAAAGTGACAGTTGCTAGTGCAAGCGAGGTATAGAAAATAATGAAAGGCATAGGCAAAAAGTTTCAATATTATCCTCCTTTTAAGACCATGATGCCTGAAAAATTGTGGTAATCTAAATTCAAATCTCTTGCAGCAGATTATTAAAGCTTTTTTTAAGTCTGATTGTTCACTACATGATAAAAAGAATCACCATTTAAATGTTTAATCCAATACTAGTTTCTTTCTTTTTACATGCCACTGGCCATTCACTCGATATAGTCAAGAATTGCAATTAACAATAAATCTAGCAATTAATAGCAATTGACTGTTCTTAATATTGTCAGCAATCTTGGTCTCACAACAATGCATTAACATGTGCTTTTAAGGCTATAATCACGCTTCTGCTTCTACTGTCATGTATGAGATTTTCAACTGACTTAGCTGTCCCCCAATGCTTAATTAAAGTAACATTTCCTTTTAGCTCATTGTTGTAAGGTCTTACTTTCTCTCCCCGACACACACTTGTAGCTAAAATTCACTGTGTCTCTAAGGCAACCAGCACTCATTTGATTCCCCTTGGTGACACAACCACATTCTCAACTAGACTTTTAACTGTAATCCCATACATATCGTTGCATGCCACACCAATCTCTGAGCGGTGCAAGATCCCAGGGGTTCCAGGCACATTCACCCAGGGTCCATGTTAACAGAGACTGTGGTGTCTATATGGTAGATGCTTTCTTTACACATATATACAAGTTGAGCCTATGACTGAAGGGTTCACAGCATTAGCACTTCAGTAGGGTCTTCCTTCCTTCATAGATTCACCCCTGGATTCTAACAGACACCAGCCATAAATTTGCTTTTCCTGCCTGCAGTTTCTCCTTCATCTTCCGGCTCCCCTTGCTTCCCTAAACTCTGGCTTATGTTCTTCTCACTATCTCAAACCTGGAGGAGGAAGAGTCCCCATCCATTTGCCATTGCACACAGAGTTCATTTGATCCTTTGGCTTTCCTAATGGCTCATCGTCCCAGGCTATTTCTTGGAAGCTTAGCATTCTTCAATTGGCTCTTCACATATGCTGATTCCAGGAGATTGCACACAGCCTAAGGCACATGATCCGACTTAACACACACTAGTCTCTCAACCCAGTTTTAACACTGCAAGCATTGCTGAAATTCTAATACCTACTGGACCCAGGTGTCTAGCACCCTGGGACATGGGTGGCACTGTGGTCTAAACCACTGAGCCTCTTGGGCTTGCCAAGCAGAAGGTTGGTGGTTTGAATCCCCGCTACGGGATGAGCTCCCGTTGCTCTCTCCCACCTCCTGCCAACCTAGCAGTTCAAAAGCACGCCAGTGCAAGTAGATAAATAAACACCACTGCGGTGGGAAGGTCAATGGTGTTTCTGTGTGCTCTTGCACTCATCACAGTCCTCCGTGCTCCAGAAGGGGTTTAGTCATGCTGGCCACATGACCCGGAAAGCTGTCTGTGAACAAACATCAGCTCCCTCAATGTGAAGTGAGATGAGTGCCGCACCCCATAGTCTCCTTTGACTAGATTTAACCATCTGGGGTCCTTTACCCCCCCTTTTTGCCTAGCACCCACAAACTCATAACAATATATTCACTTACCTGAAGTAAGACCCATTGAATTCCATGATGCATACTTCTGAGAATCCACTAATATATTATCTGTACAGCCTTATGTTATATAAATGTAACAGATAAGATGTAATGTTTGAGGATTCTTGCCTCAGATATCATATTGAAATGTACATTTCATCTTTTGAATTCCCCATGTCAATCAGTATAGATTTGAGTATCAGGTGAGGGGAAACTGTTGTTCTAATTTCAAACAGGTAATTGTGTGGATATACTAAGTTTAATTCTGTACTCTTCTGCTGTAGCATCCCAAGGGATCTCATGTTGTCCTCCATAGAATCATAGAATTGTTGAGTTGGAAGATACCCTAATAATCTTGTCCATCCCCCTGCAATGCAGGGATTTACAGCCGTCCCATGCAGGGATTGAACCCACAACCTTGGTGTTATTAGCACCATGGTCTAACCAACCAAGCTATTCGGGCTGCTGCTGTTTAACATCTACATGAAGCTGCTGAATTCAGGAATTGGGAATGAAACAGTCACTATGCTGACGATTCCTAGCATACTGGGTGAGATTGCTGCTGCAAAAATTCTGAAAACCTTGCAGAGATGAGACAACAAGGAGTAAAGAATATAATCACATACTTGAAGTGTATTGAATCCCTTTTGCAATAAATATTTAAGAGCAAGAAGAATATTCTCAGAATACATTTGCAACACTTTGAAATGCCAATAATCTGGATTGTGGGTATATGGAGGATAGTGAAGAATGATTGGTATTTCTTGCCTCTATAACATTGTTCTATATTCTTCTCCATGTGGACATTATTTAATAATCTTTTGACACAAGTGAGAGATGTGTGAGGCTTTGTTTGCTACTATGTCACGTATATCTGGATGAGAAAGGACAAAACACGAGGCAAACACAGGGCAGCTATTATAGGTCAATGCCTGAGCTAGTGGAGTGTCACAGAAACCAGGGGTTCAAAGCTACGAAAGTGCAATTTTCAGATTATTATTCATGTATCTGAAAATAAAGAGCAGAATTAAAACTTCAGCAGCCCCTCTATCCCCCAGCACACATTCAAAATCTGTTTTCAGAGGGTATCCCAACTCTCTAGGACAGACTTTGAGAGTTCACAGAGGGTGGCAGAGAGGAACAGAAGATGGTGACATCCTGTTGTGAAAGCCGGAGTCCATTCCACATGCTTGCAGACAGCTTTGGCTAGACCCATGCTTATCACTTGCTTCTCTCCACAAAGGTAGATGAGGCAACATAGAATCATAGAATTGTAGAGTTGGAAGGGACGCTGAGGGTCATGAAGTTCAACTCCCTGCAATTCAGGAATCCTGCCTACAGTCGTCCCTGATTGAGCTCAAACCTCCAACCTTCTGGTTACGAGTTAGACACACCAATCCATTGTGCCACATATACATGAGGCAAAATTCATGACTAGGAAACAGAAGCACAAACAAATACAAAAATAAATAAATAAAATACACTGAAGGAAAAAGCTCTTATCAAAGAGCTGCAGTCTTAAGGAGCAAAGTAATAACCATGAATAATAAAATCACCAAATCATAGTCCCAGCAATAATAATAATAATAAACAGGTTACAGAAATAACTGATAGAACTAATAACAAACAAACCAACAAACAAACCAACAGGTTACGGAAATAACTGATAGAATAATAATAATAATAATTTTTATTTATGCCCCGCCCATTCTGGGCAGCTTCCAGCCCACATAAAAAATAATAATAATAAAACATCAAAGTCACAATAATTTTAAAATAAACAAAGTCACAATAACTTTAAAATAAACAACTTATATCAAATAAAGCAATATTCAAAAATCCATTAGAATCCAATAGTGAACAGTAAAATAAAACATCAGCAAATAATAATTAAACAGTTTACACTTATCCAGTTACTAATCTATACTCAATAAAAACAACAGCAAATCACAATGCATAAAAACATACAAAACCATGTGAAAGGATCAAAGTGAGAAACAAGGACACACAACTTATGAAATTATTATTATTTTTTTAAAAAAACTATCCCTGAACTCCTCTCTTCCCAGCTGCTTCTACTGTTCTCAAAGTCATAGTCTGGGAAAGGCTCCCAGGGCTGGAGGGTGGGGCAAGGCAGGTGGAGTAGCTATTGCCTGCAGAAAATCTCTCTCCCCTCCTGAAGTTGGTTCTCTAGAAGACAATGTACCTGCTACCCTGCCAGTGTCTAAAGTACAGGACCTCTCCTAGGGTGACCAATTGGCAAGTCTGTTCTACAAAGACAGTGGCTTTGCCGCTTGCCTGTTGCTAGTGGCAAAGTCACTGTGACTTTTAAGCACACCCACTTCAAACAAACCCAGTGAATCACAGTATGAGCATTGGTGGAGGAAGGGGGGTGCGGTGCATGTGTGCAACTCTGGGTGCCAGAGCAGCTAGCTCCACCTCTGAGTATGAGGGGAGCAGAATCTTATGTGAAATTTTAACAAACTGGAGGTGACTGAAGCTGGTTCCCAGTCAGGATGCCAGCGCAATGAACAACCTGAGGGAAATCCCTTAGAGACAATCAAAACAAACTCCCTATTAATGGAACTGTGAGGTAGAAAGGAACTCTCAACTGTGCATTTCCAGGAGGTTGGGGAGTCAACGTGAGGATGAAGCAGGGAAATGAGACACCAATGGATACAGAGAAACAGAAACTAGGAATAGCCAATGTTATATAATTAGGAGTGACAGAATTTTCCCCAGTTTATTTCCACTTCTTTTATTGTTTTTGTGAATTCACTCACTTTCATTCGGCCCCTCCTGAATTCCACTCGAACAAGAAGAGCTTCTACAATTAATTCTAGAGGATTCTTATTAGTGTGTTGTTTGACCAAACTAAACGGGAACTTATGTGCATTTCCAGTTCACGACCAAAAAGGGGGGTGGAATACAGAAATCTTGGTGGAATTGATTGATACTTGTACCCATATACTTGTGTCGCATGGTTTTACCAATGTTCAGAAGCATGCAGCAGTAAAGCACCGCTTGAAACTGATGATCAGGCCTGAGCATGTACCTGAAAGTTATGATCAGTGTCTGAGCATGTAAAGCAGGGATGGGGAACCTCAGTTCCAGGAGCCAAAGGTGGCCCCTGAAGCTTCCATGTCTGGACATTTGAACTCTGGACATTTGAACTCTTTCCAAACAATATGCTTCCCCCAACCATACCCCCTCTCCCCAGGTCACACTGGTCCTGGACTTTTCCAGACTTGTTCCATATGTAGAAAGCACTGTTCCAAGCAGTTTTCCACTTGTCCTGTGTTTTCTAAGCACAGATCCAAGCAGTTTTCTCATCGTTCCACTGCTTTCCCCAGGAAAATCCACTCTTTAGTGCTGAATCAGAGCAAATCGCCCTTCCCAAGCTGATATGTGATCTGAAATGGAGCTATCCTTCAAAATTCACACTTCTCCGTTTTTGTGATTCAATTTTCCAGCCAAATAATAATAATAATGTGTATATTAGGGGAAAGTGCAAATAATGTACAAAATGCATTATATTAGGAGAAATTGCTTGCAAAAAAGTGTATATTAGGCAAAAATGCATTAGAAATGTTTACATTGGGGAAAATGTAGATAATTTTTTGTGGACCTATTTTTTAAAAATAATAATAATAAGCTTACAAACTAATGCAGAAATGGGGATCACTGAACACTGGAAAGGTGAAAAACTGATAGAAATTGGAATTGCCAGATTCATTCATCTATGCATACCTAGTTCTATACTATATGCAGCTGTGGAAAGCACCCATACTAAAAAGTCAAACAATCACAGCTTGAAATGTTGCAAGATGGATAGTATGAAAAATCCCTGGTGTTCTTAGTACAGACAGAGTCTCCAAAAGTGCAAGTAAAGATGTTCAACATGAACCACAGAGGTATCCCCAGGGTCCTGTTTTACATTTGAACTGCACCCGAGAACCAGCAGTGGTTTGTTTGAATTCCAATGTCTGGAAAATCTGACTTGAAGTTTGTACATTTTGTTAAGCTCTTAAGGTGTCCACATTTATCAGGCTCAGTGAATGCAGAGATTGTGGGCTTTTTGCTACCTCTTCTCCATCCCAGTGCTAACCTTAACAACAACAACAACAATAAAGGTAAAGGTAAAGGACTCCTGGGCAGTAAAGTCCAGTCAAAGGTGACTATGGGGTGCAGCACACATCACACTTCAGGCTGGGGGAGCCGGCGTTTGTCCACAGACAGCTTTCCGGGTCATGTGGCCAGCATGACTAAACTGCTTCTGGCACAACAGAACACCATGATGGAAACCAGAGTGCACAAAAATGTTGTTTACCTTCCTGTCGCAGTGGTCCATATATACTACTTGCACTGGTGTGCTTTCAAACTGCTAGGTTGGCAGAAGCTGGGACAGAACAACGGGAGCTCACCCCGTCATGTGGATTTGAACCACCGACCTTCCGATCAGCAAGCCCACGAGGCCCAGTGGTTTAGACCACAGCGCCACCCGTGTCTGACCTTATACCACTGAAACTGGAGAACTTGGTATCCAGAAATTATTGATATCATTTACAAATAAATTTTAGGCACACACACTACCCCATCTCCCCTGTGTTTTATGCCAATGGCCAACAGAGAAAGCCATTAACTCAAGTGTGGCTTGTCAGAGTGTGCAGACAATACATGGTAAGCCATTTGCTGTGGTTTCCTTAACATGGATGAATAGCTAAGTGGGAGAAGCTTCTGTACTAAGGATAGACAAATGAGTGTTAGTGTGGTCTGCATCATTTTTGCATGTGTTCATTCATAACTTATTTTTTTCCAAATAGTGACATGAATCAGTGATGATGATGATGATGATTGTTTACTTGTTCCACATACATCTGACTGGATTCCCCCAGCCACTTTGGGAGGCTTTCAACAGAATATAACAGAACACAATGAAACACCAGACATTAAAATCTTCCTGATACAGAACAACCTTCAGATGTCTATGGAAAGACATATAATTGTTTATGTATTTTACATCTGATGGAAGTGTTTCACAGGGTGGGTTTCACTACTGAGAAGGCCCTCTGTCTGCTTCCCTGTACCTTCACTTATTGAAGTCGGTAACCTCCAGAATTTACACACACACACACCTCATAGTACACCAGTCTAGAACTGTATTTTGAGATAGTATATTCTAGCATCTTTTTTAGTTCATTGTCGATCAATTTGCAAAATGATTTTACCTTATCACAAGTCCACCACATATGGTAAAAATCTCCGTCTTTTTCATTACACTTCCAACATAATTTATTTTTCATCCTGTACATTTTGGCCAATTTCACTGGGGTCAAATACCACCTATACATCATTTTGACTACATTTTCTTTTAAGGCCATACATGCTGTGAATTCTAAATTCTGGTTCCATAATTTTGATCAAGATTTTTGTATCTTTGGAGGCTCCCAACACGTTTTAGAACCTGGGTTATACACAGATGCAGTGTGCTTATCTCTGACACCCCCCTCACATGTCTTGTTGACATTCGTCTGTTTTGAGAGAGAATGGAGTGCACCTCTGGGGATAAAGTCACATTGCTGTGTAAGCAGCTCCCAAGGGACCTTTCGGGCAGAAGCCTGGGCAGTGTGTATGGAGGTCCTGAGCTGCCCAGATAACTTGACCCTCCTCTTGGTTTTGCTGATGTCAAAAGGAAAGCAGAGCAATACATTTGGGACCAGCTTGGCTGCAGGAGCTGCTGGAAGGAGGTGCCATCCAACCATCTTAGGGACTCCACTTTGGATTTGTGTAGGGTTTACTCCTTAGCTTTTTCTTCTCCCAAAGACATCTCAATTAAATAATGATTGAAATGGGCCTCCCAGTGAAACCGATCAAAAATCCTGTTTTCTGATTCATATAACATCTATTCCATGAATATAAGCTAACAGAAAAGATGATTCCTTTTACTGTCTGCACTACTCCAACATTACAGGGTTTTTCTTTTTTTTAATTATTCAAAATGCCCTCATCAATAATAAAGTGAAACTACAAGTTCCTCTGTACAACTGCACTGGAAACATTGAGGAAAACATGCAAAATTGATTCACTAACTATTGCAAGGAACTTACTCATGAATGCATTTGTCATCGTCCCACTGCACTACCAAAGCGAGAAAGCAGGGAAGGATGCAATTCATTAACTTGCCTTGAAACAAATGAAAACATAAAGGGGAAAAAAACCACCCAGCAACATCTGCTAAAATCATGAACCTCCGATGGCTAAAAATCAGCAAGGGAGATAAAGAATGAGATACATGCTTCGCTCTGGAGTGTTTCTTACAAATATGAGGTCCAATAAGCGAAGAGAAGGGAATATAGCTCAAAGCGTTACCTTTTCCACATACCGGTACGTTGAATCAGAGATTCATTTAGGCAAAATGTTATTGTGCAAGCTCAGACATCAAATGTGCTAAAGCATAATTGGATGTTACTCTCACTCCCTGTTTATACAGGAGTCGGTGTTTCCTTCTCTCACAATAAGTACACAAATGTAATATGCAAGGAGAGAAAAACACACACCTGGGCATCAGCAGTCCTTTTTGCAAATATGTTTTTTTAAAATAATAATAAGAAGAAGAATGCCATAACTGAAATGGGTTTCTAAGAGAAGTCAACCAATTAGTGGTTAAACCACAGAGCCTACGGCTTGCTGATCAGAAGGACTGCGGTTCGAATCCCTGCGACGGGGTGAGCTCCCGTTGCTCGGTCCCAGCTCCTGCCACCTAGCAGTTCAAAAGCATGTCAAAGTGCAAGTAGATAAATAGGTACCGCTCCAGCGGGAAGGTAAACGGCATTTCCGTGTGCTGCTCTGGTTTGCCAGAAGGCTTAGTCATGCTGGCCACATGACCCAGAAGCTGTACACTGGCTCCCTCGGCCAGTAACGCGAGATGAGCGCTGCAACCCCAGAGTCGGACACGACTGGACCTAATGGTGAGGGGTCCCTTTACCTTTATAAACAGATATATTAAACAGATGATTAGGCTTTCTAGCTATGCTAAATAATTAGGAGGACAGTTTTTGAGCGTATATTAGAGAAACAAACGTGTTGAGCAGAACTGCATGCCAACTAGGGCAACTTACTGACATTGATTTCTCCTCTCCAATCTCATTTGATTCAGTTATGGCAGATGGATGAAGGTCCACTTGGATGGAATGAAGGAAAATAGGGGTTGGAACAGGTGTGTGTGTAGCTCCATGCATCTGTTATCAAGGAGAAGGGAATTTTGGAGGAAAGGAGGGTGGAAGTCAACGTGTGGAGAAAGGGAGTGCAGTTAAAATGGTAAGATGGAGAAAACTGTGGTGAAGAAGAGACCCACGAAGCTGGCGAAAGGTAAGAGAAAAAGCGAGTGAGTGGATTTACATAGGTGGAAGTCGCACTCTGACATTGGAAGCTGACAGACGGTCTAGGCTAGGGCTCTCCAAATGTTGCTGGACTCTAATTCTCATCATTCCTGACCATCCGTCCCATACTTGCAGGACTATAGCCCATGATGTGAAAGACAGAATGGTTATGAGGAGCAGGAGAGCACACAGTCTGCAATACAGATTATCATTGCAGGAGCACTACATTTTTACAGCATCTGGGCAAAACTGTAATGTTAAGCAGCACTAGCTTGTCATATGTTATAGGCATATTGGCTTACGAAATTCCTTGCATTTCAGGTGAGACAGCTGAGTTGCACTTGACTCTTAAAATGAGAAATTGGGGGGAAAGGATAGGTTCGACAGTTTATACAGACTGAACAACAACAACAATAACAACATGGAAATAAACAATGATTTCAATGTGTCTTCTGTTCCATCCTAGAATGAAGCTTTAAGAATTTCACCTAAGTTGTAGAAAGCATCCCTTATATTAAAAGTAAGCACCAACTACGTATATCCAATACCGGATCCCTGTTCAAATGAAGCATAAAAATGGATTGCAGGGTTTAATTAGGACTGAGCCGTGTGTTATTTCTATTTATATTCAACAATGTCAGCTAGCCATGGGCTAACCAGTTGGCTATGCTTTGTCCATCCCTCACGTTGCATAGAGAACATGAATAATCCATAGTTCCATAAAAGAAAGAGCAGGAGATGGAAGGGAGATTTCTGACCTCCGGCGAGTGTCTTTATCCATTTATATATTCCTCCCAAACACCATGTTGGAGTCAAGGGAACTTTTCCTATGCTTTGTATTTCTTGCCCAGATTTCTCAGACCCCCTTAATTCTCTCTTCACTGTGTTCTGGTGGCATTTGGTCCCCTGCTTGCTGAGCTTTAAAGCTTTCAAAATCAGGGCTTTGTTTCAGCATTGGAAAAGATGGGAAAGGAGTCCAGAAGATTCACATGCTCCTCTCCATCCTTTGCAAAAATGTAACAGTGGAAGCCATACCACATTGTTTTCATCCACAAAGGACTGAACAATGTCCTCTTAATTATTAGTTACTAATATATTTTGTGTTAGCAATGGCCAAAGTTATTTAACGTTTTCAGGAAGGTTCTGAGTAGTGTTTCTCATTGTATAAACTCTCTCTTTTTGCCCTGCTTGAGAAAGTGTTTACATGTTTATTTACATCTCTCTGAACTCATTTTATTTGCCCCCAGTGGAATCACTAAGTAGCCAAATCTGATTGGTTATGTAGCATAATGGCATCACCCTGCTAATGTAAGATAGATAAATAGATAGATAGATAGATAGATAGATGATAGATAGATTCCTGTATGTATTTTCCCACTAATAAATATGTTTTCCTTGCACACTTCACCCTTTAGATGCATTTTTGTATGCATTACTTGGCTCAAGAACTGTATTGCAAAATTCAGAGAAAAATACAAATTTCAAAGGATGGCTGTTTTGGGGTCCATATCTTGTTTTGAATACTGTCTTTTAATTTGAGCTGAATGTGAACTCCAAATGTGAAGTTTCTCCTCCATCTCTAGTTGAAGGGATAGCCTTCTGAAAAGTTCGATTAACAAAAAAACCTCTTTGGTTTAATTTGTTGTCTTAAGGATTTTTGTGCTATAAAATGCCAGGAAATTCCCTCGTGTTAATGGTCACACCATTAACAGACCTGCCATTTAGGCAATATGGAGATGGTATGGTATCCTATGTTGTGGTTAGTTCAAGCTGGGAATGACAGGCAGTGGCAGGGGAGTAAACCCAGATTTGTCTCATTCATGGAACAGACGCGTGGAGCCTCTGCAACTGAAGCTGTCATGCAATGAAGCTGCAATTTCCTGTTAGTGGCAATCTTCTAAGAGGCTATGGGAGAAGAAGCATGCTCTTAGATGTTCTAGGGTAAAGCCATTTAGTGTTCCACAGTTCAAAACTGCAGAGGTGAATTGTGCTTACAAGACACTCCAGAACAAGGGCTGATGTTGGAATACTGGTGCTCATAGATCTCATCCTTGTTATCATGCCAGTTGAAACACCAACACAGTCACCAAGAGGAGACCCACACAAAGTGCATGACAGGTTTCATCAAGGACTGCTGCCACCGCTGCTGCTGCCACTGCCACTGCTGCTGCCGCTGCCCAGGACTAACCTGCTGGGAGCTTGAAGGGCCCTGCCCTGCTGGGCAGAGAGCGTTCCTTTTTTGTTTTTGTTTTGTTTTTTTTATATTGCTTTTAGTTTCTATGCATGTCATTTAAAATTTTGACTGATATTAATGCTGTATTCTTAGTTTTAGATTTTATGATTTACGTGGAGATTGTTTTCCACTTGGTTGGGTACTTTTTGATGTGTTTTATTTATAGTTTATGACTTTTGTCATGTTGGTAATTATGCAAATCTTGTAATGCTGTAAGCCGCCTTGAGCATTATTTTAACTATGGAAAGGCGGCATACAAATAAAATGATTATAATGATGATGATGATTATGGCAATCTACCTCCCAGCATGAGGGATGGTTGCTGTGCCCGCGATGGATACAAAGAGAACTACTCTTCAGTTCTGTGGACCTTAAAATATAAAAGGCAAATATGGAGTTTTTGTGGGCTCACGGAACATTAACTCTGCTCCCCATCAATTGCAAAACTTAAATGGATAGATTTAATTACATCTAAAAAAAAACATTTATAATCCTTAATTGAAATATGCTGCGTAAAACACATGCCTCAGAAAGTAGCCTGGAAGCCTTTTAGCAAGATTTGATTTATTTTTTCTTAAAGACTCACAGTTTTATCTCTGCATGAAGTGAAGGAATCCTTCTGTTAGAAAGGGGAATATAGCCTGCTTGAACCATTGATTTCTACCCCAAATGCAGCAAAAATAGATCATTTGTGGCAACACAATGGGTGTCTGGTTTGTCAAACAGGAGTAAATACAAATGACAAATTGGTAGCTGTGCTCGTAATAATTTTTATTATTATTATTTTGGAGCATACATCTCATATCTGTCACTTTTAATATCCCTGTCAGTAATTATGAAAGCCCTCAAGGCTGTTTGTTCGACTCCACACGATTTGCTTTCAATGATAATAGCCTGCAGGGATATACATATATTGTTCTTGAAAGGTAATAATTAGTTTTGCATAGTCACATACCACATACCATACAAGGGTGCCTCATTCATGAAAAAAAAGATTTTTAAGAAATGAAAGTGGGAACCTAATGAATTCTTTTTTCCCTTCTAATGTTGCTTTTGAAGAAAACATTTAGCTTGAGTGCAAATGCCTATTCAGAGCCTGAAAAATGTTTAAAATGTCATTAATTTTTTATTGAACACTTCCTTATGCTTTAAATTACATCTGGCAAATCTATAATGCATTAGATGGAGAACATTTTATGCATGGCTATACAAGAGATGAAAGAATATTTGTTAGATGTAGGAGGTGGTGCAGAGGTAGTCGAGGAGACCTATTTTTCTCCTTCATTTAAGTGTTCACCCTGTGAAGGAACACAGAAAACTGCACCCACAACATACTCCTGAAAGAGGGAATTACAAAATAATTCCCACTAGAAAAACCCAGATGTTTCAGCCATCTTTCTTAAATTCTCTTTGCAGCCTGAAAATCCATCAGTTGTTTATACTAAGTAAGGTAAAGGTAAAGGCACCCCTGACCGTTAGGTCCAGTCATGGACGACTCTGGGGTTGTGGCGTTCATCTTGCTTTATTGGCTAAAGGAGCCAGCATACAGCTTCCGGGTCATGTGGCCAGCATGACTAAGCCGCTTCTGGCGAACCAGAGCAGCACAGGAAACACCGTTTACCTTCCCGCTGGAGCGGTACCTATTTATCTACTTGCACTTTTGGTGTGCTTTCGAACTGCTAGGTGGGCAGGAGCTGGGACCGAGCAACGGGAGCTCACCCTGTTGCGGGGATTCGAACAGTCGACCTTCTGATCGGCAAGCCCTAGACTCTGTGGTTTAGACAATAGCACCACCCGCTAAGTAGGAAATTCTAAATTCTAAATTCATCTCAGGTTTCACTGTAGGTGACATTTGGTGGAACTTCAGTCTGCATGTGTGTCCTCTGCATGGGGCAGTTTTTTCACCATTTGTGGAGACTCACCATCTAGTGCCAAAGAGTTTCATACTTTCACTTCACTTTTCCTCAGACATGGGACTAGAATGGCTGTAAAAACGAAATGGAAAGCTTCTGCTTTTAAGCAAACCAGAGTTCCTTTTAAGCAAACCAGAATTCCTGGTTACTTTAACTTATGCTTAGTTCAAAAGTAGGAGCAAATGCAATTGCCTTTTCATTTTTATCAGGGAACTTACTCCAACGCTGCATCCCAGGAAACTTTCTATGGCCTTAGCGAGAGGCAGAGGAAGTGAATGTGACTTTCTATAACAGTCCAAGGTAGCATACTGTTGCTTCCTATTGGTTTTATGTACAAAGTCTTTCCATATTCTGATTTTCTCTGCCACCTATGCAACGTTTGACCCAAGTGGCATAGAACTGGAGAGATTGGAAAAACTTCACAGCTCATTAGTTTGTAGTCACAAGCACAGGAGTGGGTACAGCATAAAACCTGGCAACTTGAACCTTCAGTCTATTATTTATTTAGAAACTCATACCATAATAAACAGATTGGTGGATGAGGCGGAATACTTTCTGGTTTCTTCTCAAGTCTAAGGTGCACAATTGAGATTTTAATACTTGTTCCAATAATGCTTTCCCAGCTACTATATAAACCATTAAGCTTCATTGCAATGTTAAGGCAATTATGTTGTTTGGGTTTGCGATGAACCTGGATAAAGTCCATGAAATGTACAGATGTAGGAGGCTGTGCCGTGTTGCTAACAACTTCGCAAACGAGGTGCACAGATGTCTTGTGCATCTTAAATTATGATTATTGGCCATTTTATTTTGCTATGCACATCCGCGGGCAATCTGAGAAATGCGGTTAATTACTTTATGAGATTGTTACGTACTTGAATCACAAGAGTAGAAAAACACTTCATTACAAAAAATAAAATAAAAGAACCAGCTATATCAAATAATATAATGTTCAATGCCGCCGCCACCCACTTCTTAACTAATTTGTATCATTATGATGAAACGAATATACTAAAACTCGGATCTCTCTATTAAAAAAAAAAGTGTAGCTGTATGAATTTCCTGAAAAAAATAGAGCGAGGCAGAGCATAAATTAGTGCCTTTACATTGACAGCTTGAGGTCTCTTCACACTTCATATCCTTAGTTATGTACGTTTTAGGAAAAAAAAAGGAGAGTGTAAATATGGCAAGAAGGTGTTCAAAAACATATGGTGAGTAGCAAACCTGGGCTTTTTGCTCTTTAACATGTACAGATGACTATGTGAAGGAAATACAGGAGCTTGTGTCAGAAGTAGCACCATTGAATGTGCTTCTGAAAATGACCACATCTGATTATTTATCAGCAGCGCCATTACTTATAACTAGTTCAATTTATAAGAAAGTAAGTACTACATGTATTATTAATGCATACTGGTTTTAATCGCTTAATTTTAACCTGATTAAGAGAAGGCCTTTGAACCTTTGTTCAAATCCTTTCTACCATGAAACCTGAAGTCATACCTGAATTAGAAAACAACCTTAAACAACCTTAAAGTGCTATTTTCCATAAAAATAGGTGCCAGAACTCACCACGAACGCCTTCCTTGTTCTCTTATAATGTCAATGGTGACCACCTGAGAGGTGCTGGAACTGAGTTCTGGTGAGTTCAGGATGAAGCTGTTGGAGATATGTGAACATTCCTTCTGATGCTCACAACCTCAAAGGACTCCTCAAGCACTTACAAAAAGTGTGCAGTGTGACATATTCTTCATACACACTTACCATCTGCAAGGGGGAATGGCTTGTCTGACCTAGCCTACAATATATGTCATTATGGTTTCTGCCCTCCCATCACCCAATGAGCTGTGGGGTGGATATCTGCTGTGGGGAGTCTGCTTTACTCAAGTAGACTCTCTGTGCAATCCTGGCTTAGAGAGCAATCCAAGCCTACCGTCTAATAGGATAGGCGAGCTAAGAGCCAGAGGATCATTAGCTGACCTATTTAGCCTATAGCTAAGCCTAAAATCCAGGGGCACTCTTCTTTTCCTATTCATATTGAAATACTGTCCCTCAATGAGGCCAAACCTAGATTCACAAAATGTTTAGGGGTATGCGTACCCCTGCATACCCCCCCCCAAAAAGAAGCACTGCTAAAACCACATGTATCTGGAACAATAGCAAACTCTTGCCTTGTTTACCTCAAACTCCCCTTTGGTCCCTCTTCCTCTGCTCTTCTCTCCTGCCACAAATTTTAGAATTGTGTTCTGTAAAGTGCCATGCATACTGGGGACAGAAAATTCCTGTGAAATACTCATGGGTGGGGTAAAGGGTTTTTGTCCCACTTATGTATCATACTCCTGAAGTGGCTGACGATGTTCACGAGTGTCCTTCCTTCCATTAGGTGAATCATGTTGTCTGTGATCGGGACTCTGCAGCCTTCCCAGAGTGCCCAGTTAAGGCCCTGAGGAAACATCATGAGATAACTTCTCCCATGGAGCTTTTCCAGATCCAGAGGCATAGCCATCCAGAGAGGCTGAGTGGCATAATAATAATAATAATAATAATAATAATAATAATAATAATAATAATTTATTTATACCCCGCCCATCTGGCTGGGTTTCCCCAGCCACTCTGGGCGGCTTCCAACAAAAGATTAAAAATACATTAAAACATCAGTCATTAAAAACTTCCCTAAACAGGGCTGCCTTCAGATGTCTTCTAAATGTCAGATAGTTGTTTATTTCTTTGACATCTGATGGGAGGGCATTCCACAGGGTGGGCGCCACTACAGAGAAGGCCCTGTGTTCCCTGTAACTTTACTTCTCGCAGTGAGGAAACCACGAGAAGGCCCTTGGCGCTGAACCTCAATGTCCAGGTTGAATGATTGGGGTGGAGACGCTCCTACAGGTATACTGGGCCGAGGGGGGTGGAGACGCTCCTACAGGTATACTGGGCCGAGGCCATTTAGGGCTTTAAAGGTCAGCACACACAATTTGAATTGTGCTTGGAAACGTATTGGGAGCCAATGTAGGTATTTCAAGGCTGGTGTTATGTGGTCTCGGCGGCCGCTCCCAGCCACCAGTCTAGCTGCCACATTCTGGATTAGTTGTAGTTTCCAGGTCACCTTAAAAAGGATAAATATTTACACACATACAGGTAGGAGCCAACTTCTAGGGGTCGACGTCCCTTTGCCCCTCCATAAAATATTTGAGGGGGCTGAGCCTCCACAAAGTTGATGGGCATTTCCATTCAAATAGTATATATGTGTCATGTATTATTGTCAATTATGTGCGGCGGGGGCTTACCTGGGCCCCCCAATATTTTATTCAAGTTTGCACCCCTTTTTATACAAAAAAAGCCTATACAACCTGCCCTTGCATTCTACCACCCTTGGTCACCTCACAAAAGGTAAACTCAAAATACCATTTCGCTCAAATTCTCAAGTGCCTTGAGAATGAGACAGAAAAATGGAAGCTTCTTCCACAGCGGTGGGGGGCGGGGAGAACTTTCACAAAACTGGAGGGCAGATTTTGGCATGGCAAAAGTTATGCATTCTTCATGACCATGTAATCGAAGGGATAATTCAGCCTGTGAGCTGAGCACAGATTAATGCAGTATTCAAATAGTGCCTTCTTCCGGTGCTTCTAGGGCACTATAGCGCTTAATGTATCTCCCTAAGAACACCTGGAGCTTGAAATCCCACAGTCTAGCCCATGTTTCTCTGAAACAGATATCAATTAGTGTTTCTACTTCTTCTGTTATGGGAATATTGAATTGCTGCTTTTCTCCACTTGTTTGAGCATCTGGGAAATCACCATGACAACCAGTGCGTGCCAGGTGTCTGTTTAGAAAGCACTCCCTTCCTTCAGCCTTCCTCAGTAAAATTCATTACCTTAATTGCCAAGCTAATACTGAAGCAAAACGAGGCTGAGCATAGAGATTAAAAAGACATACTTCTTGATTAAAATCTTCATAACCCAAAATCTGTATAATCTGTAAACTACACCAAATATATAAAATTAGCTTAAGCCTGGAAGATGCCCATTAATATGCACATATATATATATATATATATATATATATATATATATATATATAACACTCTCAAAATTACCACTCCTGTAAATAAAGTGAAAACAGAAAATGAGGAATACTGCATTCTTTCCAAAAATGTTGAAACTATGACTTGAGGGTAGAACTTGATTTTTTTCTTCTTCAAGGAAACAGTGCGCCAAAGCATTCAATATATAGATAACCCCAAGAGGCAGATAGATTCGCAGGAAAGTGTTGGAAGATTGTACAAGATCGGTACGAACGATGTGAAGAAATTGCTGCAGCATGGGCAAAAGGTCAAACTTGACCTCAGCCATTATGATTGTCTCCTCAGCCAAGTATTGCAAACCGCTGCTGCAAAATGTAACAGCTAAGTGAAGTGAGAAGGCTTTGATTGTGACTTCAACAGCCAAGTGTTTATTACTAGACCCCCAAATGTCCAGGTTGATGGCCTCTTTGTTTCTGGGCCCATTTCAAAACACTACCATTGATCTTCAAATCCCTAGCATAACCTCATGGAGGTGTACTTGCAGGAACACCCCTCCCTCAGGCATATATTATGCCATGTGCATTTAGATCATATTAGGATTTTTCTGAGTGCTTCCACCATCATAAATGGGGTTGATGGTTGTAAGGTCTACTGCAGGGGACAGCAAACTTTTTCAGCAGGGGGCTGGTCCACTGTCTCTCAGACCTTGTGGGGGGCTGGACTATATTTAGAAAAAAAATGAACGAATTCCTATGCCCCACAAATAACCCAGAGATGCATTTTAAATAAAAGCACACATTCTACTCATGTAAAAACACCAGGCAGGTCCCACAAATAACCCAAAGAGGCATTTTAAATAAAAGGACACATTCTACTCATGTAAAAACATGCTGATTTCAGCACCGTTTAGAAGGCGATTGGGCCACATCCGGCCCCCGGGCCTTAGTTTGGGGAACCCTGGTCTACTGAAACAATGGAGTAGCTCTGTTCCATCAGGTTTCCTCACTGGCTGTGATAACCAGTGCTTGCAAAGTCTTTGCTCACATTATTTTGATTTCAAACTGCATGGATAAAGGAATATGGACCACCTGTTGGCATTTTGGTATCAGGTTAGTGACAAATGAGAATCCCTGTCCAAGTTTGACAGTGGGTGTGGGGGAAATAAGGACCAGTCCATTAGACAAATCCAGCTCCCCGCCCCTTATATAATCTACTTAATATTTTGGAAAGAGTTTTTTCTGTCCATATGTATATTTAGATGCCGCTTGATACATCGCCGCCAAACTTGGCACAAGGGTTTCTGAGGGGAGGTTGGTACTCTTTGTTGACATTTGGATGCCAGGATGTCAGTGGCTGGGCAGAGGAGGAGGAATGGCGGAGGAGGATTGGCGGAGACCGCCTCCCCATCCTGACCCTTCCAGGGAGAAGGAAGAGGAAGACTTAAAAGGAAGATTTAAAACAGGGGTTTGAGGGAGGTCACAGCTCAGAGGTAGATGAGGGGGAAAGTTAGGAAATCATGGGAGAGCCAGAGCAACATCTGGCTGACATGTTGTCACTAGAAAGCATCCCAGACCCACCATCTCCCAGAATCTGGCAATCCTTAAAAGTAGGAGAGCAAAGAGCTTGAAGACAGAGGGCACTTAGTGGCATCCATAGAGGAGGTGATGAGGTTGACCAATGAGGAAGTGGGAGAGACGGGTGGTGGAGATTAACTCGGGACAATGCCATTATCCAAGAGGCTGGGTTCTATAGCCTCTCTCTGTAAAGTTTGCAATAAAAAGGACTGCATGAAACTTGTCCTTGTCTTTATACTTTCCTGGGCAACTAGCTGGGATCCGGGGCAGCACCCTGACAGCAGGGAGTAGAGAGCAATAGCCATTCAAATTACACACCTTCCAACCTTTCTTGAGAAAGGAAATGTGGTTGTATGAATCCATCCCAAAGTCACACATAAAGTTGATTATTTGATGGGTACAGGGTTGTGAATGTATATCTATTGGCCTCAACTTGATGACTTACAAACTGGCAAACCAATCTAAAACTTTCCCCCAATAGTAAAAGTTAATATATTCCCCAAATAAAACTATTCATCACCTATTATGGAGATCCATCTTGACAGGGCTGAGATGCAGTCTGACTGTTAACTGTTTTTGGCTTTACCAAGACTTAAAGCATATCCTCTTTGTGACATCACACATGACATCAGAATGGCATATTTGCATTCAACCTAGGCTATCTCCATGCCAACAGCAATGGCCAGTAACATTTGACTGTCAGAAACTTTTCCTTGTCTTTATACTTTCCTGGACAACCAGCTGGGAGCTGCTGACAGCATCCTGACAGAGACGCTATATTGAATCAAGATGGCAGATGAAAATGTGACTTTGGTGTGACTTCAACCACTTTGAGGCATAGGTCTAGCCATTTCTTGAGATGTTTTCACCAGGGCTGGAATGAAGGTTCCCGGAGTGGAGACGGTGGTCTTCATTGCTGTTTAGATGCCAGGTACCATTCTGAATCAAGATGGTGAAGTGAAACATAACTTTAGCATGACTTTTCCTGTTTATTGTCATAGGTTTGGCCTCCTCTTGAGATATTGCTGCTAAACTCAGCATGAGGGTTTCTTAGGTTGGGGCAGCAGTCTTTGTCAATGTTTGTATTCCAGGCACAGTTTTGAATCTAGATAGTGGACCAACAAATGACTTTTCACATGAGAAGTCCAAACACACAAATAACACTTTCCATTTAAAAAAAAAATCACATTTTTTCAGTTTCTAACCCTGCTGGTGCCTTCTCAGTAGCAGTACACAGTGCTTTTTCTGGGGGTACACGGGGGTGCGCATACCCCTAAACATTTTGTGAATCTAAGTTTGGCCTCATCGAGGAGCAGTATTTCAATATGGGTAGGAAAATGAGAGAACCTCAAACATTTTTTTTTTTTTTTTAGAAAAAAAATAGCACTGGCGGTATACCAGCTGTGGAAATGGGCTGGCCAAGATTTTCCTCACCACATTTCTGCTGGCATCTAGGATGCACGTGGATATATATGGTTTTATTCAAAGTTTGCTTGCTTTTTTGAGGTATTTATAGTCTGTATCCCATAGTCGCCTTTGCCTGGATTTAACTGTTCAGCGGACCTTTACCTTTTCCTTTTAGGTTCTTCACTCAAGAGTCCCAGGGTGGGAAACAAAAACATTTTAATCACAAGTCAGAATGAAAAAAATAAATTCAGCTAATGTATTTAAGCTGGAGAAATGATGGCTTAGCAGTGCACCTCCCCTCACAATTCCTTGCAACAATGCTATGTCCAGAGCACAGTTGGGAAAAGAAAATGGTAGTTGGATCATTGAAAGAGGAGGTCTGGTTCTAAAATAATTTTTCAGAAGATCATCCATGAAGACCAAGCAGGGTTTCTTCCTGGGAGGCACATCCAAAACAATACTAGAAATATTATAAATTTATTAGAATATCTCGATTTAAGAAGAGATAAGTCAGCAGTCTTAATGGCTGTAGCTGCTGAAAAAACCTTTGTATGAAAGGCCTTTTATACAAAATGGATTTTGGGGATCAGTATATGAAAGGAAGTGATGCTATATACTCAAAACAAAAAGCTAAAATCATAATTAATGGAAATACGACACAAGAGTGTGAAATTAGCAAAGGGGTCAGGCAGGGGTGCCCGCTTTCCCCGTTAATTTTTATACTGACATTGGAAATTTTATGCAAAAGAATCAGGGAAGAAAAAGACATAAAAGGGATAAGGTTGGGGAGTAGAAGCTACAAATTGAGAGCATTTGCCAATGACCTTATCATAACAACTGAACAACAGAAAGAGAGCCTCAGCAAGGTGTTGTAAATAATACAAGAGTATGGTAGGGTCTCAGGGTATAGACTGAACTTTAATAAGACAAAATTATTAGTTAAAAATCTGCTGCCAACTAAAAAAAGATGATATAGAAAAAATAACACAAATAAAAACTTACAACAAAATTAAATATTTGGGAATATGGCTAATGCCAAAGAATATAAACTTATATGAAGACAACTATGTTAAATGTTGGGAAGAAATCAAAAGATTGCTGGAGGTATGGAGCAGATTAAAAATATCCTTTTTGGGCTGTATATCGGTGATTAAAATGAATGTCTTGCCAAGGATACTCTTTCTATTCCAAACTATGCTGATTATAGGGAAGACCCGTTGTATCAATATGTGGCAGAAAGAATTTTCTAAATTTTTATGGCTTGGGGAAAGGCCAAGAGTAAAACATAAGATCTTAATAGACATTGGTGAAAGAGGTGGATATGGCCTTCCAGACTTGAAGTTATATTATGAGGCCGCATGTCTCTTGTGGTTGAGGGACTGGTGCTGGCTAAGCAATATGGTTGGTTGGATTATCATCAGCTGTACAAAATGTTTAAACAAAATAAACAGATTGGATTTGACAGGGAGCCTTCTAAATTGGAAAGAGAGTTAATAAATATTAAAACCAAGATAATTTCAAGAATGTATAGATTACTCCTAGATTATGGGTGAGGAGGTAAAGGCCACAATGATTAAATGGGCTCAGGACATTGGACACCCAATCCTGATGACAGATTGGGAAAACCTCTGGAGAGTGAATTTGAAATTTACTGCGAGCTTCAATATCAGAGAGAACATATTAAAGATGGTGCATACGTGGTATCTCACTCTCTCTAGGTTATAAAAAATGCATAAACAAGTAGCGAACGTGTGCTGGAGGTGTGGAGGGAATAATGGAGATATGTTCCACATGTGGTGGACGTGTGGGAAAAACAAGACATTCTGGGGTAAGGTTTGTGATGAGTTAAAAAAAGATGTTGGGAATAACTTTTATAAAAAAAAGACCGGAGGCATTTCTATTGAGTATACCAGACAAAGATATTCGAAACCAATCAAGAGAACTATTCCTGTAGGCAATGGCTGCAGCCCAAATATTTGTGGCTAAAGGATGGAAAGAACAGGCGGTTCCAAAAATAATAGATTGGCAAACTAAATTACAGGAATTTGCCGAGATGGCACTACTGACAAATAATCTCAGAGGAAATTCGAAGCAAAAATTCAGGGAAAAGTGGGATGGTTACAGGAATATGTGAAATAATATAGCAAAAGTTCACTGACTATGCCAGTGTTCGAGTGATTAAGGAAGGGTAAGGAGTTGGACAATAAAATTAAGGATGCATAGTATTGTTAGAATGTATTGGACAATTACTTATAAGAACGAGTATTGAATTGAGTACATTCATCTTTAAGAAATAAGTACATACATTAGGAATTAACAGGAAGTCGAAACTGTAGTTTATTAAGACACTGGAAAATGCGAGAAATCCTTTTTTAAAAAACTTACGGTGGGGGGATTCTTTTTTCTTTTTCTTTTCTTTTCTCTTTAAGGGATGGTATATAATAAGCTAATAAACTAGGCAATGGAGTCTCAAAATGGTTTATTTTGCATGAAAAAAGTACCAAACGTGATATAACAATAATGCAATAACAAACAAAACAATTGTTGTATGTATGTCTATTTCCGGTTATTAGTTCATGTTGTTTTCTGTATTATTAAATAATATGAATAAAAAATATTAGAAAGAAAGAAAGAAAGAAAGAAAGAAAGAAAGAAAGAAAGAGGAGGTCTGATCCTGTTACCTGGAGCAGCAAGAAAACAAAGTATTAAAAAGACGGAAGAAGCTGCTACTGCAAAGGGTAGCACCAAAACACAATGGAGGTGAATTTTATCATACACAAATAAGAAAAATAAACCCCTGTTGAGGGAACAGGTATCACCCCTCCCACAGGTGAAAATTTATGTTCAACTGGCATAAATTACACCAAATCCAAACGCCATTCAGGAGCATCGCTACTGTCAGGTGAGCTGCCTCACATTTGGCAGAGGGAAGACAAGCTTTTTTTACACCGCTTTGCTGGTGTAAGTTCTTGTGGGTGCCTGGTCACGTGGCCAAGCTGAATGGAGTTAGAATCCAACATAAGTGTAAACTGAGCTGCAATGAGGGATCTGTGCCAGCATATGTGTACCTGATCCAGGTTTGGGGATTTATGCCGGAGGTCTGCCAGTTATTGATTTGATCATTCCAGGATAATTTAGAGTTTGGATTGTCCCCTAAGGTCACAGTCCTAGAGCGATTTATCTGGGAGAAAGTCCAATGGGACTTCCTTTCTGTAGGTAGGCACTAAGTGTGTTTCTGTTTGTGTGGCAATAACAGTAAAAGGCAGCGTAAACACCTCGGTGTAATAACTGGACAATTAACAATCTACTGAATAAGTTGCTGGTTCTCTCCTGCTTAAAATTACCGGTAACTAACTTTTTGGGATGTGGGTGGTGCTGTGGGTTAAACCACAGAGCCTAGGGCTTGCTGATCAGAAGGACAGCGGTTCGAATCCCCGCAACGGGGTGAGTTCCCGTTGCTCAGTCCCAGCTCCTGCCACCTAGCAGTTCGAAAGCACATCAAAGTGCAAGTAGATAAATAGGTACCGCTCCGGCGGGAAGGTAAACGGCGTTTCCGTGCGCTGCTCTGTTTCACAAGAAGCGGCTTTGTCATTCTGGCCACATGACCCGGAAGCTGTACGCCGGCTCACTCGGCCAGTAACGCGAGATGAGAGCCGCAACCCCAGAGTCGGACACGACTGGACCTAATGATAAGGGGCTCCTTTACCTTTACCTAACTTTCTTAGATGAACAAAATAGACCTTCTTCCCTATGGTGCTACAATGACGCCAACTTTAAACAGACTTCAGTTTAGCTAAATTGTTAATCTAAAGTGTTTTGTTTTTCATCTGCACACAAAAAGCATCTGTGCATCTTGTTGCCGGGAGATTGTAATTGCAGAATATATGGTTTTATTCGGGATAGATGACACTCCCTCTTCCCTCTGCTACGAACCACATTGTATTGAATATGCATAAATTTGAAAGCTGCTTCAGCATTTTCTGCTTTTTGATGTTTCAAGGCAAGATTTTCTTTTTGAGCCCATTCCTAATCAGGAGACAAAGAGACAAAGAACGAACTGCAAAAATTGGAGCCTTTTGTGAAAGATTTGAGCTGTTTAGATGCAAGATTTTGGAAAGTGCTTATCTCCTCTGGCAGAGTCCTCAGTACTTGAGATAGGCCTAGAAATAGCCTCCTATTCACAGCAGATGGTGGCGAGGCAAAGAGGGAAGGGTGCAATAATCTCATTTTCTGAATCTGTGGCCTTTCATATCTCAGGAAAGATTAAGTGATGTTGACCAGCCATACCCTGAATGGTTCTCCAGGAAATTCCGTGAGGTGTAAGATCTGTGAAAGCAGAAGAGTGGATAAAAATGCACATTTGAAAATGGGTTAAAATTAAGTTATATTCAGTGGGCCAGATTGAACTAAATAGTTATACCAGCGGGAGCAAATGCAAAGAGCTCTACTAGCGCAAGTATGGCTTTCCTCCTTCTTCACCACCCATGTGCCCCCTAAATTGGCTTTGTGGCTGAGGAGAACCTGCAGAGAACAGAATGCGGGGGGGGGGAGAGATGAAATAGTTGCATCTGGAAAACAGAAATGCCTGTGCAGCAGGTCAGTTATGATAGTATAACATTGAATGCCACCCAGTACATATGATGATGATGATGATGATGATGATGATGATAACAATAACCACCAAATATAAATTTTATACATACACCATAAGCTTACATTGGTAGAGTGAGATCCAGTATAGCACAAGTGGCCTTCTTCTGCATCTGCAGTGGGAATTCTTTATCCTCTCCTCCCCACTGCAGCCCCATTGTTGAGAAATCGGGTTCTCCACTCTGGGAGAGCATGGGTTGTGGAAGGGTTAACAGGACAACTCCCTTGTTGCTGGGTGGGTTAGTTTGGATGGCCACAGTTGGGATTGGGCTCATCAGTTTGCTGGGGAGATGAGCATGTTGCAAGTTAATGATTGACAGGCATAGTTGTTTAAATTCTTGCACGCGACTTTTAGGTTTCACTTTTGCTGCGTGCAACGGATCTCCCGCCTGCCCTCCCTGTTTTCAGGGCCTTTTCTCTTCTTGCATTTGACCTTGCTATGCCTGTCATGGGGTCGTCCGCTTTGGAGCGGGGGCCTGGTAGGAATTTTGTCCATTTGGCTGATTGGCTGGTGCCATTTGGTTTTTGCCTACTGCATAGCAAATCGTCACAACTTGTAAGGTTGCGGTTAGGCATTGGTTAAAATTGGTTGGTCTAGGGGTACAGGATTGGCTGGGCCTGCCCCTAAGAATGCTGCTGCAAGGGTATTCCATTAAAGGAATCCAGGGGCTCATCTTGCTTTTGTCCGTACCCCCCGAGAAGGGGCTAGGGCCGTGCAAGAGCCCCTGGGAGCATTTGGGGGAGAGCTGAGGGCCTGGCACCCAGCTCCTGATCTCTCCCCTATAGGTGTTTACCCTTACTGACTTCGCTGGCTAGCGGATGTCAGTTCTGTCCCAGGGCGGGGGACAGATAGTCGGAACCAATGCCTAAGCAACCACTCACATTGGTTGTATTTAAATAAAGTTGTGGCAAAAATTATGCCCAAAACCTTAAAACTTAAATGATTGTGTGATGGCTGAATTATTGGGGATGGGGAGCTGTCCTGGAACCTCGACATGCAATTCCAAGTCAATATGTTCTATCTATCATTGAAAACAATATTTGAGGACTATGCCATAGCACCACCCTCAGCTTTAACTATAGTCAGATTATGAGTTAAATGGGTGATATGACAGAGAGCCTGTTTGAAGCGTAGCCTCATTTGGATCTGGGAGTTTCCCTGATCTTTGCATTGCTCCAGTGCTCAGGAGCTCAGGCTGTACTCTGTGGTCTAATTCCTCCGGAAGTGCATCATTCCCTAGAAAAGCAGTATCTGTTAGCTTTTGTTAGACTCTGCTAGAACTGCGATGACCTGTGTTGAAAACAAATATGATTCTTTTCTTTAACAGACAGTTGGAAATTAAGTATGAGCCAGGAAATAACTCTTGGAAAATATGCAAGCTTTTTGTGTGTTTGTTGGTGATGATTCTCAAAGCAAGCTCTTCCAAATCAAGCTGATGGGACATAAACTCAGGAGGTATGTTTCAATGACACCATCATTTTGTTGTTGTTAAGTTCTCTAAACAGAAAGAAATTCAGAAAAAAGAAGAAAGAATGGGGGAAAGAATGCTCAAGACAGAAACAGGCACAGGCACTGTGGGAAAGAGAAGGCTGATTATGAAACAAAAATTAAAAGTGTTGCAGGGTGAGAAGAAAGATTGGCATTCAGTCTAAAAGACTGAAGGTTCTTAGCCTATAACTGAACTTCTGAAAAACTAAGAAGGATTAATTCTATTAAATCTGTAAAAGCATTGCACATCCTTCCTTCCCCCAACAGTTCATGCTTGGTATCACCATCAAAGGGGTGAGACAAGAACATTCATTTTTCTGTAAAGTAATGGTACATGACCAATTTTAGATAATGGAAGTCCCTTGCTTTTATCTTAATCCTCAGTTATTGTTATGTCTCAAATGGGCACCATTTAATTCTGACATCCTGTTGAAGCTGATCTGGATCTTATCCTCTGGATATATGTAATTGCTGTGTGTGCTCAATTGAAAAGACTTTTAGCAAAGTGCTTTGTAGCGTATTGTCTCCCTCTAGAATAGCAAATGTCTGGTTGAACAAAAACCTTAGCACAGAGCTAGGAATGACTAGGCTGATGCTGGTTGTTGTTGTTTTTTCTTCAAACTAGAGATTTGTTTTCTTGTAAATTGCAAATGTCAGTCAGTTTCCAGCCAAGAAGTGACAAGAAACCAAGTGTAGGGCATGCAAGTGTGAATCAGTGTTTTGTCCTAGATTTCTGTCATAATTGTATGTTTCCTGCCATTGGACAATGGGCCTCTGCTGCTAAAGTATTTTTTGCAAAAAATGATTGAAGTGAGGGGAAATATAGAAACTGCACTGAGGTATGCTAGGACTTTCTAGCTGATATGTATATGTGGTTATGTAACCAAAGGGCTTTCAAGCAGAGGTGTGCACCAACCACAAGATATGGTGTGGGCCCTGACAAGCCTGACTCAATCTAAGGTACCCCATATCCCAAAAAAGTTGGAAACTAACAAACGAGTTCACAGCTGTGTTTGATGAGTCGCTGGGAGGCTACAAGGGCCCACTGGTTGCACTGAGTCTCAACCCTGCTGTTCATTTCCATGAAGGTGGGTGCCATTTGCCCTGAAACCCAAGATTGATGCCAATCCTCTTCCCTCTTTATAAATGGAAGCTGTGTTTAAAAGTTATGCAATGGGCCTTACATGTTCATTCTACCATGCATAACTTGTGATTCACCTTGCCAGACTTGGATCACCAGCTTAATAATCATGCTGATTTTGCTGCTTGAGAGAGAATTTTAAAAGTGAATGAATGTATGTATGTATGAATAAATAAATAAATAAATAAATAAATAAATAAATAAGGGAGGGGATTACCAGTACATGACTAGTAGGCTGCATTTGGCTTAGTTGATATCTGAGGGCTCAGGGCTGCCATAGCAAAATGGAAAAATGGGTATAAGGCAGCAGGTGGGGAGCCTCCAGTCCATAGGTCTAAATTATGCCCATCCAGAGTCCTAATTTGGCCTGTCAGGATCTTTTATTCAAGCCACCCCAACTTGTTCCACTCATATATGATGTGGAATTGGTGAAGTTGCAGCTGCAAATGAACAACTGGGAACTTTAAAGTGCGTTCCTGATTGTTCCTTGGCAAGCAGGACTTGTATTCATGCCTTTTAATTTGGCATAAAACAGAAGCTCTGCTGGGATTGGGTCCAAACAGAAGCATCCAATTGGACCTCGCAGTTGGGAAAGGTAAAGGTAAAGGGACCCCTGACCATTAGGTCCAGTCGCTGATGACTCTGGGGTTGCGGTGCTCATCTCACGTTACTGGCCGAGGGAGCTGGCGTACAGCTTCTGGGTCATGTGGCCAGCATGACAAAGCCGCTTCTGGTGAACCAGAGCAGCGCACGGAAACCATTTACCTTCCCACTGGAGGTACCTATTTATCTACTTGCACTTTGACATGCTTTCGAACTGCTAGGTTGGCAGGAGCTGGGACCGAGCAACGGGAGCTCACCCCATCGCAGGGATTCGAACCGCCGACCTTCTGGCGACAAGCCCTAGGCTCTGTGGTTTAACCCACAGCGCTACCCGCGCCCCTTCTCTCACAATTGGAGCGGATACCCATTGAAAGCAGGGTTTGAATGTTCTGCCAATCAACTGTTTAGGTGGCTCCGGGAAAACCTCACTCCTTTTCTAGCATGATTTGATTTCAACCCGACCCACCTATGAAAATGGCTCACGGGATCTGGCTTGCCGGATAGATCCAGTTCCCTACCCTTTGAATAAGAATACTATAGTAGCAAAGTCAAATAATGTGTTGTGACCATGTTGCTGCAATACACTATATTAGCATACTTGCAGGCTTTTGGGGATTTTGCTAAAAGGTCCCATCCATATCCCTCACACTATCAGAGGGCATTACTTTTAATGACATGAGTCGCAGGGGGCTGAGAACGGGTCTTGGCATGAAGATGATTTGTCTAGCACTATTCAGTTTTTAGCCTTAAATTAATGCACTCTAGCTTGCTGATATATGCAATATAGAAGGTTTTTTTTCTATCTCTCAAGGCAAAAGGAGATGAGCTTCATTATAAATCTCCAACGCCATATGGAGTGACATCCTGTTGTACATGCTTTATGGAATTCTGCCAAGGCCCCATTCATTTCTTTAGCAGGCTTGTTAACTTTTAAGTTTAGAAATTACTCTGGTGATCAGATCCTTTGTCATGTCCTAATCCAAATAGGTTTCTTTTTTTCTTTTTCTTTTTCCAGTGCTACATCTAATGCGGACAAAGGCAGACTGTCAAAAACTCATCTCTTTCCTCTGGCTGTGCCTGAAGCTTAGTTTTATATAGAACTCCACAGGAGTCTTGAAAATATTATGGTCTCACCCCCTCCCTTTTATCCATTTTGTCTCCTTTTAAAGAACACACTGAGCACCCTTGTATTTCTCATCAAGAGCTGATCACTCCCATGTTAGAATTGTCTTCCATTCAGATTTCAAGTAGTCTCATATTTTGCTCATTCAAGCATGTCTATTTCCCAAGCATTTCAACGTAGAGATATGTGGGAATACCCCTCCCTGAGATTTCACTAGTCATGGATAGTCTTTCCCCACAAAAATGTCTTCCAATGATTACCTAGGAAGGAATTTCTCTTATCTACAATTGCCACAATGACATCTCCCCACATCAAATGGGGGGGGGTGACGTTTGTGTGGTTGCGCACAGCCTCCTAAATTCCTGGGTGACTCGGTGATTTAATGACTCAGCTTTGGGGGCAATGCCTCACACATTTCAGGTTTATTATTATTATTATTATTATTATTATTATTATTATTATTATTTGCAGATGAGGCGGAAAGTTGGGAAATAATGGGAGAAGAGGAAGAGGAGGAGGAGGAAGAAGCACCACGGGGGGGGGCAGATGATGGATACAGTGTCTTTAGAAAACATTCCAGACCCTCCATCTCCCAGAACCCTGCGAGCCTTGAAAGTAGAAGAGCAAAGAGCTCAAAGACAGAGGGCACCTATCAGCACGCATAGAAGAGACAATAAGATTGGCAGATGAGGAAGTCAGAGAGATGGGGGTGGGGGTGGAGATTCACTTGGGACAATGCCATTATCCAAGAGGTTGTTTCTACAGCCTCTCTCTGTAAATACTGAATAAAAAGTGGAATGTAAGAAACATTTCCTTGTCTTTGTACATTCCTGGGCAACCAGCCGTGGGAGTCGCTGGCAGCAGCCTGACAGGTTGATACCAGATTCCTGCCTCCTGATCTATATCTTTAAAAATGCAATGCCCAGAACTTGATCTAATATTCCATATGGGCTCATACTAGTGCTGAATTCAGTGCTGGTCTAGGTAGGCCACTGAATGACTCAAAATTAACTCCTCGTATCTTTAGCAGTGCAATTCTAAATGTGTTTGCTCTTAAGAATATACCAGTAAACTCACTGGGACTCACTTCCAAATAAGTTTGCATAAGATTGCAGCTGAGATAGCATTCTAGTCTAGGATTCCATGGTCAGCATTTTGACCTTGCCTAGGCTCGAGCTACATATGTGGCAGAATGTGGTGGTAGATTCAGACATACCATTCATGAGCCCTCCCACCTCTCTCATACGCATACAAGCAGAAAATGTCACAATTCTACCAGAGAGAGAAAGGGAGAGGGAGTTGCTGAATCCTAGACCCTATGCACCCTGTTTTTCAGGAATTTCAGTACTAGGGAGAACAAGAACAAATGTGATCCCATGCTGGAACACTGAGTGAGTTCATCAATGTTATAATTTCAGTATTCCACCGTGCCATATTGCTTCGTATGCATATCAGACCTTATTCTCGTTGCCAAAATGTTCTTTTATAACTAACTCTTTCATGATGGTCTCCCAAAACATACAGTATATTCGGGAATTTTAAACCGCAGCCCCCTGAAACAGCACACTAGCATTACTAATGATATGAACTTATTAACCCATTGGGGGGGGGACCCATGTGATGTCTTTAAAGTCACAGTTGTTTTAATTAGTGCAACAGCATGAAGCATGGCTTGCATCCAAATGGCCATATGGTGTAGCACTTCGGGAGTCTTCTTGTTTGCCCAGAGGGTGCAAATGTGTTTATTGAAATTCCAAAATGTATTTACCACTGAAGAAGAAAAATAATCGACAATGCAGCTTCAACGTGTAAGCCAGGCAGCGGAAATTATTGATAACTTACGAGTGTCATGGCACACATGGTGGTTTGTGTTTTGAGGACATGTTTGCCTCCACAAACAAGTTCTGTCTACTTTCATGCCCTTATTTATCTGTTTAAAACATTTATATGACAGTTGTCTACAAAAAAAAAAGCATTCAACATGGTCTACAAAAAAGGAGCGAATGTGACTAATAGTAAAAAGTAGCAGGATGTCCAAAAAAAAGAACAACTCCCCCCCCCCAACTCATAGCTCCAGTATTTTATTTCCATCATGTTTGGAAGTGTGTTTATTCATCCAGGCTTTAGGAGAAATTGATACAGTATGCTAGATATGATATTCAGAATTAGTTGAGATGATTCTTGCTGCATAATCCGCTTTATGGTGATTTGAATTTGCAAGGCATTTATTCTTATTTTATATAGGAGTTTTATGTATTGTATATTCGCAGTGATCAGATGAAGTGCAATCTACCAGTGTGAGGCCTTTTTTCCCACTTGCCGCTAGAGATGGAGGGTTCCCATTAAAATCCAGTCCATCCCAGTCTTCAGAGGGGGCAAACTAGGACTGTGGGTACATGACATTTTGCTCTAGAAACAATGGAAACTGAATGCTTGTTTTGTGGTCCCCACATAATCTAGATCTACTGCATATTTTTTTTGCCACTGACAAGCTCTTCTTGAGAAACTGGTTTAATTCCAAAAAATAAAAGCTCAGTGCTGTTTGATTCTGCATCACCCTGCAGTGTGTCCATTTGAAAACAGATAAAAACAGGTGTAGGCATTCCTAGATACGGAGAAGGGTGGATCCATACCTGCCCAATGGTGTTGTCTGCTTACAAAGATGTCTGAAAACATGATATGAGGGCTGACAACATTAACCCCACCATGTGGGAATCCCTTGCAGCCAACCACAGTGTCTGGACACAATCAGGTCATGTGTGCACAGCAGTGACCAGAAGTGGAATGACTGCTGAGAGGAGCACAGAAAGAACACCATGGTATACCTGCATCAACACAACCAGAAGCCTTCATCTGCCGCAGCTGCAACAAAACATGTCTCTCCCATTTCAGTCTCTGCAACCATAGCAGAGATTGTAACTCTCCAATGGTTCTACTTCATCCCCGAAGGCACACTTTTCCATTGTCTCCCAAGACAGACGGATGCCAACCAGACTGTAGTTTAGCAAGGATGCTGGGGATCTCGGTCCATCTGAACAGGCATCACGCTGCTGGGAGCTCTTTTCCAGAGCTGAAAGGTGGTGTTGAAATACATTATTAATAAATCAGCTTAAGCAAAGTAGAATTGCAACCATGCCCAGAGACATAATTATTGCTCGTTTTGCTTCCTGTGCAAACAAAAGATAAGAAGCCAGCCTGGCCTTTGCCGCAGTTTAAAGGATATGTGTGTTGAGGTGTGCTAATCTAGTAACTGTGAAAGCAGGTCAGAGCTGCAGTGCAGGAAATGGACGTTTGCTCAGCACTCTTGATTAATGAATCAAGGAGTTGCAAGCAGGGACAGACATCAGGGAACAAACATGGTCATCAAATAGCCAGGGTAGGGCCCAGCAGTCTCCTTATTGCATATTTCAAAAAGTTACAGCCTAATTCCATGAGGCAAGTGTTTAGAACTAGGGTGAACACCCACTGTATTAGTGTACCATCATAGTCTGTGGCTTTATGCAGGCATTCAGATCTAAGATGCTGTGTCACTCATTGGGGGCATGATGCTGCCCCAAGCAGTTTTATGGCACTATGCTACAAATGCACTCCCTTCCAACATGGTGGAGGAACCACATGTTATTGCATATGGCTGCATCACTCTAAGGCTGTATCTCTCATATCATGAGGTGTGGCCACTTAGAATCATAGAATCATAGGGTCCACAAGGGCCATCCAGTCCAACCCCCTGCCAAGGGAAACACCATCAAAGCATTCCTGAGATGGCTGTCAAGCCTCTTTAAAGACTCCAAAGGGAGACTCCACCACACTCCTTGGTAGCAAATTCCACTGCCGAACAGCTCTCACTGAGGAAGTTTTCCTAATGTTTAGGTGGAATCTTCTTTCTTGGTTTGTATTGCCCCGTGTCCGCTTCTCTGGAGAGCAGAAAACAACCTTTCACCCTCCTCTATATGACTCCTTTTATATATTTGAACATCTATCTTACCCCTTAACCTTCTCTTCTCCAGGTAAACATACCCAGTCCCTAGCCGTTCCTCATAAGGCCTCTTTGTACACGTTCCAGTTTATTCCTTCTTGAACTGTGGTGCCCAGAACTGCACAGTATTCCAGGTGAGGTCTGACAGAGCAGAATTGGGTACATTACCTCCCTTGACTAACGCTAACTCCTAGAGCAGCCCAGAATTGCTTGGCTTTTTTACCCATCCAAGTGACTCATGCAAGTTTGTGGTCACCAAGCCCTGTTTTTCACATGACCTCTCAAGCCAGGTTCACCCATCCTGTATTTGGCCTTTCATTTTTTTTTTTGCCCAAGTGTAGTACAGGTTAAACTAAGGATTTTGAAGTGTGATCCTGTCCTCTGGGGTATTAGCCACCCCTCCTAATTTGGTGTCACTGCAAACTTGATCAGATGCCCTCAAGCCCATCATAGTCAGTAAGATGTTGAATAAGACTGGGCCAAGACAAACCCTGGGACCCCACTGAGGATAAAAGCCATAGGCACCCTTTGGGTTCGGTCAGTCAGCCAGGTGCTTGGGGAAGCAAGATATCTTGCTGGCCCTAGGATTTGAAGGGTAAGCTGATCCTTATGGTGTAGTACCTCTTTGTATTGTTTATTAGATGCTGCCATTGGCACCACTAAAAAGAGAGCTACCCCCAAGTGGCCAGCCCTGTTGACCTTCTGGGGGTCAGGAAACTAAGGACATCCACGTTTGACAGGATTGCCATAGTAGTATCCCACAAAGGGACTGAGGATAAAATAGGGAGAGGGATAATTATAGGATGAGTGACATAAGTAACGTCCTGAATTTGTATCAGCTATGAAGGAGCCGAGGCAACAATTTGATGTATGCTATTTTATTTGGATAAATGCAGTGTGCATCCACACGAAAGCTCATACCAAGAACAAACTTAGTTGGTCTCTAAGGTGCTACTGGAAGGATTTTTTTTTATTTTGTTTTGACTATGGCAGACCAACATGGCTACCTACCTATAACTGCATTAATGAAAAATGTTTTCGTTTTTTTAATTATAAGACTTTTATTGAAGTTCATGACAATACAACAAGGTAATAACTACAAAAATTACAAGCAGAACAACTAAAGGTAGGAGTCTTCTCCTAAAGGCCATTCTCAGCCCCCTCCACACAGAAAAAGTAGCCCCTCCCAGCTCTCAACTGGAATCCTTTCTCCTCCCAGCCTCTCACACTGGGATACTGACATGTGGTTTGGATCTGATTTATTCTATCCTGGCTTGGCTTAACTTTACACCAGTTTCTTGTGTATAGGATTGTCCTTCCTGTCTTGTTAAGTTCAAGCAGGCTTACTCGATCCTCTTGCTGAATTGCGGCAATAAATGTTCCCCACTCATTTCAAGACTGAACAACTAAAAAGGTCTGCATTGCAGGCACGAAAGAGTACCCTTCCCACCTTCCTCTTTTGTTTCCTCTCTGTTTTATTTTTAAACTCGGGAGCAATTTATCTATAAAAATATTGAAATGCTTTCCATCTAAAATACATATTCATACTGCCAGAGTTTAATAAACTGCAACAGGCAGATTTTTATATTGCCATGAACAAAACAAGTGAATTTAATTAAAAATGAAGATGAAAGAGTGGGAATTGACGTGAGCTTGTTTCATGCAGAGTGCCATAATAGATGCAAGAGCCACCAGAGATCAAGAAAGAGGAGAAGCATGAGGAAGGAGAGGAGTTTTGCTGGAGGGGATAGCTTTTTTATTTTTGCTAGAATTGTAGCAGGAGGGGGGATTAGGCCGGGACACGGGGGTGTAGATAAACCAAGCATAAAATAGGGTTATTTCGTTTTAAAGGAACACTGGCTATGACAATCTGGAGACACCACCTGATTCTCCTTGCACATTTTGTCTGATAAAAGAGATTGGCTTCCTAGTCTAGCGAGAGAGCAAGTAGGTGAATGCATCCGGCTCCATCTCCGGCAGTGAAGAAGGCAGCAAAGATCCAAGCATCTGGGTCTGCAATTTGGAGGTGTGCCCCTGGCTGTCAGTAAGCATGCCATATGATCAAACACATCTGCACCTGTGCAAACTGGCAAACGTGAGCCAATTTTGCATCCCTCACTGCATATAAACCTGAACGGTCTCATTTAGAGCAAAAATATGGAAGCCTTTTTTTCTCCCCCTCTTGTCTTTTGATACATATTTTCAGCTAGGAGTTTTTTACAACTTCAGAAATAGTTCATAAGAGCAACCTGAACTCTATGTGTGTTCGCCTAAAAGAGAGTCCTGTTGTGCCCAATGGGGTTTACTCGCAGGTTAGCCAAAGGGTTTATGGCCCAAAAATTGTATTAGGATTTGTGAGACAGTTTCATGGCTAAAACTAAGCAGGTTGGTCCCTTTAAACTACCTAGGTGGGAGACTAGCTGCATTTAACTACATTGTTTAATTTTCTATAAACTGTTCTATGTTTGGAAGTGAAGGTAATTCAGACTATGTAATCCTCTGCATGTTTACTAAGAGGTCAGTCCCATTTTGCTCAGTGAGGTTTACTCCTAAATGTGCAGAGAGTTGCAGCTGGAAATATAGGAAGGCATTGATTTCCATTTTGACTTGTGTTCATTGCATGCCAGTGTTTCCACTCTGCTGCAGTTCAGCTTCTGTCAAAACTATATTAGCCCACCACGGTGGAATTTTATGTAACTAATTGCACAATTAGTTATGTTATACACCATTCATTTGGAAAATTTGGAAAAGTTATTTTTTCATTTACTCTCTGCACAGTGGTTGGTCAGTTGACCAGCAATGGTCAATAAGTAGTGCTTGCCAGAAATCACAGCACCCCACCCCAGGTTTTCCAAGATTATTCTATGAAGTGTTCAGGAAGGGTTTACCAGGACTGATATTTCTTTTATTTTCATCCCTATGGTAAAACAAATCACCCTACTCCTGTGAAGTAGCTAGCGCCTTCTAGGAATTGCTGGTAGACCACCGTGTCTCCACTATTTTTCAGAGAGCTGTGATAATATGAGATAAAATGATATTGTCTTCATTGCCAGAGCAATAACGCTAGGCAAACAGTTTGCTATTCTCTTTTTCATTTCTTACTGTTCTGCAGTTAAAGACCAGTATGTAGTGACAGTAACCCAAGGCGGAGTTAAGGGTCATTAACACGAGCAAATCAAAGGGATTACCATTATCGCAGCAGCACATCAAGAAGATTATGACTGTTATAAACAGGGGGCTCAGGGCTTGTTTTGTCTTAATACACAATTCTTAAAGAGACAGCCTTATCTGGAAGAGTCAGCTCACCCTCCTTGTCTCAACATTTTGAGTCCAATGAAATAGAAATGTCTGGTGTTACAACAAAAACAAAAACACAGTGGTTCTCGGAACACTGCCAGCTCCTTGATGTGACTCAGGGAATTTCATGTGCTTGCTTACATCCTAAGGGTATTGTGCGAACCACACACACTCTCAAAAAGGATTGGGGTGATTAAGGAGCTTTTTGGAATCCAAGCCTTATGCGACATACAGAAATAGGACCTAAACCCTGCTGAGCTTGAACCCTAAGGCAAAATGCTTAATGAGCAACAAAAGGAGAGAATCATCCAGGCACTAGAGTTCTGTCTAGTTTGTAATGTGCTTATAACTTTCACACATTCTAGAATACAGAGACCTATGAATGGGCTGTGCGACAAAACATTTCTGCCCGGAAAGCTGTTTGCCATATTTTAGTACATGCCTTTCCCCTCCACAATTTTCTGACTTCTTCAGACAGATACTCAGGTGTCTTGGACTCCAAGCATGCTGTTCTGCCCAGAGGCAGAGGTTCTTTGGAGATTCACTGTTAAGGCATTGTTACTGAGCAGCTTCCTAGACCAGATGGCTGGAAATTGCCTGCTCTTGATGAGGTTACACTCCCTCGGAAGGAGCGGGTACATAGCTCGGGGGTACTAGATCTATTGCCTGAGGCTCAGGTGGCCTCAGTGGTGCACTGTGCCTTCCATGAGCTTTGGTTAGTGGCCCAGCTGTGCCCCTATTTGGACAGGGGCAGCCTAACAGTAGTAGTTCTCTATTCTCTGGTAAAGCGGGTTCTCCACTTAGGGAGAGCACGGGTTGCGGAAGGGTTAACAGGATAACTCCCTTGTTGCTGGGTGGGTTAGTTTGGATGGCCACAGTTGGGATTGGGCTCATCAGTTTGCTGGGGAGATGAGCATGTTGCAAGTTAATGATTGACAGGCATAGTTGTTTAAATTCTTGCACGCGACTTTTAGGTTTCACTTTTGCTGCGTGCAACGGATCTCCCGCCTGCCCTCCCTGTTTTCAGGGCCTTTTCTCTTCTTGCATTTGACCTTGCTATGCCTGTCATGGGGTCGTCCGCTTTGGAGCGGGGGCCTGGTAGGAATTTTGTCCATTTGGCTGATTGGCTGGTGCCATTTGGTTTTTGCCTACTGCATAGCAAATCGTCACAACTTGTAAGGTTGCGGTTAGGCATTGGTTAAAATTGGTTGGTGTAGGGGTAAGGAATTGGCTGGGCCTGCCCCTGCAAAATGCTGCTGCAAGGGTATTCCGTTAAAGGAATCCAGGGGCTCATCTTGCTTTTGTCCGTACCCCCCTGAGAAGGGGCTAGGGCCGTGCAAGAGCCCCTGGGAGCATTTGGGGGAGAGCTGAGGGCCTGGCACCCAGCTCCTGATCTCACCCCTATAGGTGTTTACCCTTACTGACTTTGCTGTCAGTTCTGTCCCAGGGTGGGGGACAGATAGTTGGAACCAATGCCTAAGCAACCACTCACATTGGTTGTATTTAAATAAAGTTGTGGCCAAAATTATGCCAAAAACCTTAAAACTTAAATGACTGTGTGAAGTGTGAATTATTGGGGGGGGGAGGTGTCTTGGAACCTCGACACGCAACCTCTTAGGTTAGATTAAAGGGTAAAGGGACCCCTGACCATTAGGTCCAGTCACGGATGACTCTGGGGTTGCGGTGCTCATCTTGCTTTACTGGCCGAGGGAGCCGGCGTACAGCTTCCGGGTCATGTGGCCAGCATGACTAAGCCGCTTCTGGCGAACCAGAGCAGTGCACAGAAACGCCGTTTACCTTCCCACCGGAGTGGTACCTATTTATCTACTTGCACTTTGCTTTTGAACTGCTAGGTTGGCAGGAGCAGGGACCGAGCAACGAGAGCTCACCCCATCGTGGGGATTCGAACCACCAAACTTCTGATCGGCAAGCCCTAGGCTCTGTGGTTTAACCCACAGCGCCACCCGCACCCCCCCTAGGTTATATTACTGCAATGCATTATGCATAGGGCTGCCTCTGAAGAAGGTTTGGAAACTTCAGCCAGTATAGAATTTGGCAACCAGCTTGCTCACCCAGGCAAGACAGTTTGAGCATATTACACTGATCCTGGTTGGACTGTACTAGTCGCCAACTTGTTTCTGGGCCCAGTTCAAAGTGCTGATTTTGACCTATAAAGCCTTAAATGGCTCACAATACCTCAAGGACCGCCTCTCTTCCTATGAACCTACCTAGACCCTGAGATCATCTTCTGAGGCCCTTCTTTGTGTGCTTCCTTCACAAGAGGTCCAGAAGGTTGGCAACATAAGAACAGGCCTTTCCTGCAGTGGCTCCCCATTTGTGGAATGCTCTCCTCAGGGAGATTTACCTGGTTTCTTCATTATACACTTTTAGGTCCCAGGTGAAAATGTACTTATTCAACCAGGCCTTTGGCTGATTGACATCTGGGGCCCTTTTTTACGTGTGTTGTGGGAGAGTGGGATTATTGGTTTGCTGTTGTTCTTAATTTCACTATGCATTTTGTGGTTTTTCTATTGTGATTTTATGTTGTGACCTGCCCTGAGATCTACAGATGAAGAGCAGTATACAAACTGAATCAACAACAACAATAACAACAACAGGGTTGCAGGCTAAATATTTCATTAGATAGCTAATAGCAAACTATAAAGCACGGCTATCATCTCACACCCCTTTCTCCTTGGGTTGCTGGTAAGCCTGTAAACTATGGATCTGATTAATGGATCTGGAGTTTTGCCAGTATGCAACACTTTCTGGTTAGCCTCGTGTACCAGACTAACCAACTGAGATGTTCTCAGGACTGATACACTCTTAGGGTTACATAAACCATACCTAGTATTTATGTCAGTGGTTTTGATTTGTTGGTGGCTCTTACATGTCAGTGGCCTTCTCATAATGTATGGATTCCTGCCAGAGTAAATGACTAATTAATATATGACATGCAGCCACCATAGATAGCTCCGGGACTAGCAGAAATTCCATATAGTAGGTGTCATCAGAGCAGGGGTGTAGCAAGGAAAATTTGTACCCAGGGGCAAAAAATCTTTTTGTCACCCCCCCAGGCATGGGAAGGTCAGGTGGTACCCGGTGCGGAAAATTTCTTGTCAACCCCCCCATTGATCCCCCCCCCCCGCAAAAATGGTTTTACGTTATTTCATATTTTCTTACAAAGGAATAATAACAAGTAATAATAATAAAAAAACTTTTATTTATATCCCACCCTCCCCGGCCAAAGTCGGGCTCAGGGTGGCTAACATCAGATACATAACATTGGTATAAAATCAAACAATAATTAAATTACCTCCTAAAAACATCTCAAAATCAAATTAAAGTCTAATTAGATGGCTTTCCACAGGGTTAGGGTTGGGAACAGTAAGTGTTCTCTGAACTGAAATTTCAGCCTTCATGACATAGGAAAACAGCCAAGTGAACAGCTATTTTGGTGGAGGAGGGTCAAGATATTAACCAATATGCATGAAATTTCATATATAGCTATATAATCCCTAGTATAGTAAGATAAGACCTTCGGAGCAGGCATTTTAAAAAAAAAAAAATTTTTTTAAAAAAATAAAATAATAATTCAAAAAAAATTGTTCCTTGGTAATTTGTCACCCCCTCCATTATGGAAACCGGGGCGGTCCACCCCGACCCCCCTTGCTACGCCCCTGCATCAGAGAATCCCAATGGAAGCTTATCGAGAAGGTCACAATTCCCACAAAGTCTGGGTGAAAGGTTTCTCTTATGGAATACTAGGAGATGGCCCATCTTAAGCACATCCAACACCGTGGTGCGAAGATCCCTCCCAGGGCCGTCTCAAAGGGATCGTGCGCCCTGGCGCGACGATCCCTCGGCGCCCCCGGTGGGCTCCTCTCCGCCCACCTCCCTCCCGCGCTGGCCGCCCCTCGGGAGGGGGGGTGGGCGAGCGGGGGATGGCGCCTAAGCCGGCCACCCTCCGGCGCCCCAGCTGGAGCGCTGGGAAGGGCGCGCAAAGCCCCGCGCTGCTCCAGCGCCATCCATCATCCCCCGAGGGGCGGCCAGCGCGGGAGGGAGGTGGGCACGGGGGATGGGGGCTGGCGCCGCAAGCCGGCCACCCTCCGGCGCCCCAGCTGGAGCGCTGGGAAGGGCGCGCAAAGCCCCGCGCTGTCCAGCGCCACGTATCATCCCCCGAGGGGCGGCCAGCGCGGGAGGGAGGTGGGCGAGCGGGGGATGAGGGGCGTGGCGCTGGAGCAGCGCGGAGCTTGGTCAGCACTAGCTGGGGCTCAGGAGGGCACCGGCGCGCGAGCGCCCGCCTGCCCGCCCGTGGGGGTGGGGGCAGGTTGGGGAGGGGGCGCCCGGTATGCCGGCGGGCTCGCGGGGGCGCCCCTGGGGGGCCTGGCGCCCTGGTGCACCGCGCCACCTGCCCCTATGCATGAGACGGCTCTGATCCCTCCGGCATCCCCCCCCCTTTCCTAGAGTTGTAAATCTGCTAGAAAAATGCTCATCTTTTATGTCTAGCAAATTCATTGGTCATAAAACATTGTTCAATGTGGAAAATAAATCAGCCCACAAAAAAGTAAAAGTCAATGTGTATCAAACATTTTCTCAATTGGAGCCACGGTTAGTTTGCTTTCATCACATTAACACATACTGCATGCTTCAAATACTAGTTAAGAGATTTTGCCTACTATTGGTCAGATATCACTGAAAATAATGCATTGGTCAGTCTGAGCCATGTCAAGTAAACTATGGAAGTAGCATATCCACAACACAAACTGTGCTAGTACTTCCTTTTCAAGTCTAATTCCATAATGGGTACAATCTGAGGGAGCCACTACTCCCAGCCTGTGAAAAGTAGTGGAACCTGGCTATCAGACATTTTGAAAATGTGATAGTTTACAGTATATTCTTGCAGCCCAATGCCAGGTTCCAAGCATTGCAGTAGGTTGGACTAGATGTCTCTTGGGTCCCTTCCAACTTTACAATTCTAAGATTTAATAAAAGGTCCTTACAACATAATGCAATTTAGTCCCATATGATTATGCAATTATAAATAAATGAGTCCCCCCACCCTGAGAATAATGCACTCAGGTAAACTGGTTTGTGCAGATCTTTTTGGGTAAGATACTTTGGTCATAATAACAGGCTACATCCAACTAAATCCTACTTAGGGCAGATCCTTTGAAATTAATGTTTGGATTTTTAATTCATTTCAGTGAGTCTACTCTGAGCAGGACTAGCATCCAATGCATCTCTCTCTCTCTCTCTCTCTCTCTCTCTCTCTCTCGGGGGAGGGAGGGGGGAGGGAGGGAGATATATGTAAACTTACATAGCAGGAGGAGGCCAAATGAGGGCTGAGAGCAAATGTAAAAAGGTGATCTTCCACAGGGTCCCTTCCAACTCTACAATACTATAATTCTAGGGCAGTGATCTACCCAGTTGGAAACAATTGCCCAGAGTTGTTGAGCCTTTTTAGGGGAGGATTGGCCAGAGTTTTTGAACTTTTTTTAGGGTGGAGGGCCAACAGTTGTTAAGCTGTTTATGGCAGGCATTAGCAAGAGTTTTTAAGCTTCTCTTAGGGGAAAGAGCACAAAGTTGTTGAGCTATTGGGGGGTGGGGGATTGAATTTAGACAGATGTTTATTTACAGCCATAGGCCCATACAAATAAAACACATAAGAAACAACTTATGCAAGGTAGGTACGTCAGCCGCTATAACATATCACATACCACAGTCATCCAAAATGATATTAAAAATAATAAAACTAGATGAGAATAAATGTGTATTTACATTAAAATGGGATAGCATAATAAACCTTAACTAGTTTTGCAGTAATCCTTTGCGACGCTTTTGGGAGAGAATAGCGACCAGGTACCTTGCCACTTGCAAGGTCGTATGAGTATCCTTGTCTTGCAAAATTTGGGCAAGGTGAGATTCTGCTGGGGTACCATCTAGTTTCTGGATTATCGGTCCCAGTAGTGGGGGATTGAATAAAAATGCTCACCCAAGAGTACGCAGACCTCCCCACACTCAGCTGCAGACACAGGGAATAGAGGCTTTCACAGCTGCCCCAGCTGCGGGCGGAAATAGGACAAATGGGACAAAGCGGGGTGGGGGGGGGGAGCAAAATCAGGAGCAAACAGGGGGGCACTTTGTTAACCCTGTGGGTTCCAGGGTTTGGGTCCTGAGCTGAGGGAGCTTTTGCTTCTCTCCTTCCCTCCCTCCTCCACTTGTTTGCTTGCCTGCCTGCCTCCTTCCTAACCTCTCCCTGCCTGTGGCCAGCACCAGACACTGCTCTGTGGGGCTTTCAACATGGCACCTCTTCCTCCAAGGAGACCCGAGGAGACTCCCGAGTTGGCGGAGGGTGGTGGACCCGCTGCTGGGCACCCCTGCTGGGCAGGTGCCGTGGTGCATGGCGCCACTCAGCCAAATGGAAAAGACGGCTCTGACTAGGAGCAGGAAAGAATTAACCACTTAAAGGGCCAGGCCCACATGATTTCTAGGTATTATATGGACATGAGAGGTACAATTTGTGGGCACCACAATGGTCTTCTGTAATATGGCAATACAGCATGCTCTGTTCTCCCTGGGGTCCTTTTGGTTTCTCCGCGGCCATTGAACTTCTTTCTGGAAGGTTTTCTTTCCTTTTTTTTAAAGGAAGGGTATTTGTGCAAACCTTGGGATTCCTCCAAATCTGTTGATTGGCGCTTATACAGAAGGATAACCAATTGATTATGAATTCATTATTAATATTCATTAGACTAATGGAGTCCAGCAAAAAAAAAAAATGTTGTGGTGTATTCCTATTGTGTGCATTTCTTGACCCTGTGGCTAGAGCAGGGGTAGTCAACCTTTTTATACCTACTGCCCACTAATGCATCTTTCTTGATGGTAAAATTTCCTTACCTCCCACCAGTGCTCGATGGAAGGATTCAGCTTGTGCCGTAGAACCCCCTACCGCCCACCTAGAATCCTGAAACGCCCACTAGTGGGTGGTAGGGACCAGGTTGACAACCCCTGGGCTAGAGGGTTTGAAAAATTGAAAGTTACAAGCTACTCTCTCAGCTTCAGTCGTACCCCTAACTAGCAATTCTGACAAACAGGGTTCTTTTTGAATCAATCTGTGCCTGATTTGCAATATTAATTATGGACTACACTGCTAGGCTATCTTCCTGAGCCGCCCACAGCCCCATCTATCCTGCTACAAAGGAATAGAGAACTGTATCTATTTGACAATTTGTATAAGCAGGGCTAGTTTTAAAAGTTTTCACATTAAATAAGAACCGAGTTTTAAAAAGCTAGAACTCTTCTATTCGCTGCAGGCTTTCTGTTTTTGCAGAGCGAGCTGGAGGTGGACTCAGTTTTGCCTAATGGCTTTGTTAAAAATCTTGGATTTATTCATTGAGTTCCCCCACCCCCCACACACCTTTTTTCATATTTCTACAAATATGAAAAAAGCCACCTGATATCCCACGCTTGTATGTAGGTTGGTAGTACATTAGGATACACATTGCGAGAATGAGATCCTTATTGGCATATGGACTAGGTTGCAGAATACACATATGAAAAAATAAGGATGGAAAGCAAAATAATCAGAGAAATTGTTTGAGTAATTGCTTAGCAAACTTTGGTTATGAAATAGCAGCATATGTATTCCAGGTGGATTGATCAGCAGCAATAAAGGTGCTATTGTCCTACCACAATGGTTACAATAGTTCAAGGATGCTGGCAAGGATGGTAATGGAAAATAAAGAGCAGTGGAAGGGAAAGAACAAAATGATGGTTTTGTAGCTGTCATAATCCAGGGTAAACCATGTGGGTTTATTTTTCTTTCTTGCAGGAATCATTTTATATAGCTGAGTGTTTTTAACTTAAGCTAGTTGCTCTATTTATTGTAGAAAAGGAAGGCAACATTGCTCCATCTATTGCTTCATTCTCACTTTTGTCATAGAACTGCCTGTGTCTGAGTTGTATCATTTCAGACTGCAAGTGAGAACCATCACTGAATAGTCCTCATTCAAAAAGAAAAAAGAAAAGAAAAAACTCCCTCCACACAAGAAACCCCTAGATTTGGGGAAGAAAGGTTTTACCCCAGCATCTTCCTCAAGATGCTTTGTTGTGGAGTGGGGGAGAACATTTTGTAATGGGAGCTTCTTCCCTACATTGCATGAATTGGTACAGCTGCCATCTCAGTGAAAACTACGCCAGGGTAGCCAACATGATGCCCTGCATTTACCATCATCTCTGAGCGTTGGCAATGTGGCCATATTTTATGGCAGCCAAGTGGATGCTGTACTACAGTGGTGCAGAACCAGAAGCACTGACTTGTGCCCCAGGCTATGGGTGCCCAATGGCGCCCATGACGTAACATGATGTTATGATGTCACATTGCATTGGCAGCACAGAGGCTCTTCCGAGGCCTTGTGGGGTCTCAGAGGTCACATCTGAGACCTTGCAAGACTTTGATGTGACTTCCGGAGGTCACATCCGAGACCTTGCAAGAACTTGATGTGACTTCTGGTTACTACCGGAAGTTGTATTCCGAGGTTTCACAGGGCCTCAGACAGTGTCTGGGAGGTCGTGTTGGGGCTCTGACATGGCTTCCGGTAGAAAGCACCCAAACACAAAAATTGTGGGTTTCCTGAAACGCAGGGCCTCCTAGAGCTGGTGCCTATGTAGAACCTCAGCCCAAATGCAGTATGAATCTTGAGATGTTTTCTGTGCCACACACCTTTCCTAGTCCACACCCTACTTGAGCACTTTTGTCTGGCTGGAATGTAACCTACAGTACAAACGACGAAAACACCTCTTGCTTGCCTGGGTGAATGATTGAGTGACTTGTAGGAGCTTGGAAAGCTTTTACTTTTGTGTGACTGGCATGTTACCTACTGTACAAAAGTGAGAGTCGGACCAGTTATCCCACCCACTTATATCTCTGGTCCCACCTGTTATGGGCATGTAGTCCCTGGAAGGTTCTGAATGAGGGAATGTGGTCCATGGGATGAAAGGGGTTCTGCAGTCTGGTTGTGGCATCCAGTTTAGGCTTCCGTAAAGCAAGTCTACTTTACAGTACAAAAGACAGTGCTAATATTAATATCACTAGACATTAACCCCGTTAAATTAACGGGCGCTAGAACATATGTGGTCAAACTGTTGCCCTAGCATCGTCGGGGACATGTGCAGAGCTGACTGAGCAGCTCTCACTTATCTCGGTTTTTTCCCCCCTAACAATCGAGCAGCTCTCGCTTGACATCGTTCGCCCGCCGCCACTTGTAACGGCCGCTGCTGCTTAGAAGTAAGTCCACGCGAGTGCGCACCCACCATGTGCCCGCGCACACCCGCTGCTTCAACAGTTTCGCCCGGCCACCCAAAGTCTCTGAGCTCCAAGTCCCAACGGCTGTCCGTGGGGCACATGCGCAGTAACGCAATCCCACGGACACAGGGACTGGACGCAGAGGCACTTGCACTTTATTATTGTAGATTACAAACTGAACAGTTGAGAAATCCTTGTGCTGAAATTTTACAATCAGTTTTTATAAAGGGGTTTCAAGCTTTCCTACTCTTTGTTTGTTTGTTTGAGTTCCACGTTTGTTTTTTTTCTTTTGGCCACTGTGTTCTGAAAATCACGTCACATGTACGTAAATGCTCCATGATGGTGCTCCTCACTATCAGTGGAGGTGTTTAATTCTCCTTTTTGTTAATCTTCCAAAAGGTTTCTTTTTGAGAATTACTTTGATACACACACACACAAACACACACACACACACACACACACACACACACCACACACACCTTTGGGGAAAACAACAGACACGATGTCCTGGCATCAGGGGACGTAAAAATAGAGCTAAGATATACATCTGTAATAATTTAATGTGGCTCATAAGAAGGTGAAGTTCTCCCTATGTCTAACAGATATCAAAGTAAACTTGGATGGAACACATTTTTCAGCAGTAGACAAATGAAATATGTTTTCCAACAGAGATGAGCTCCATGCATCATTATGACTCACCAATTTTCTGGTTTGCTCAAAAGAACGGATAAGTGCAGAGCCTTCTCAAAATGTTCCCTTAGGAGGGCTTGTGAGCCTATGCTGTTTAAACAGTGTGCCATTGAAATATATGCCTATGGAAACAAAGCAATGCCCCTTTGTTCATTTACCTATTTCTCCATGGTCCCAAATGCATATACAATAGGATAGGATACTGATCGCAGGTGTGCATTATGTAAATCAGAGTCAGGGACTATAGGAAGGGGAAATTTGATCTAAAGCAAATTGTAAATACATCATTCCAAGGACAAAAGGATTGCACAACCTGTGACAGAACACAATGCATTCTGCTAGCTGGAGATGGTGGTCCAACAGAGGCTCCATAAACTTACTGGATTTTGCTGCCCACCTAGAATGTGGGTTTGTTAAGCATTTGACAGGGCACAATAGATGGGTAGCATTGTAGCTAGGACTTTGGAGGGGTGCTGTTGATAGGAAGTAGACTAAGTTAGGTGAACTGCCCCCATCCCAATTTGTCATGTCCTCCATGCAGCCACTACAGGCATGTATGAAATAGGAGGTGGTCTGGAGTGGACAAAGCTCAATTTGGTTGGAATTTGGAGGGTGGGTACAAAATTTAGAGAAAAGTGGGGTACTCCTGGGAAGGAGCTACTTAGTAAAATGCAGCTAGCTCTCACTCAGGATTGGCCCATTAGGACCTGTCTGTCATTGTCCACTCCTCCCCTGGGCAATACTTCTAAGTCCTCTTTTTTAGGTGAGCCCAGGGTATGTCAAAGATTCCCTCAAGTTGGGAGCAGCATTTTCACATCATGCCTTACCTGTGTTTCCTACTCTGGATCATAATTTCACATGTTTTCTTCAAGGATCAAACCAGATTCCCTATCCATGGGCTTGAGACCTGCCAAATCAATGATATTAAAATGACTCCTGAAAGAGACACGGGCATAAGTCTCTGTTTTAGAAGAGTTTGGATTTGAAGAATTGTTTGGATTTGATATCCCGCTTTATCACTACCCGAAGGAGTCTCAAAGCGGCTAACATTCTCCTTTCCCTTCCTCCCCCACAACAAACACTCTGTGAGGTGAGTGGGGCTGAGAGACTTCAAAGAAGTGTGACTAGCCCAAGGTCACCCAGCAGCTGCATGTGGAGGAGTGGAGATGTGAACCCGGTTCCCCAGATTAGGAGTCTATCGCTCTTAACCACTACACCACACTGGCTGGTATAAGCAGTAGTTTTCATGATATAGAATACCTTTGAACTGCTCCTCCCCCATTGTCATGTCCTCCCTGCAGACACTACAGGTGTGCATGAAGCAATGGAACAATCGGTGGTTTGATTTTAGGAGTCCCAGTTTCTGACTTGATAACACCGCAAGCGTGGTTAATTAAAAAGGAAGATTTATTGCAAAAACAAACAGAGTTCTCCAGACGGCTCTAACATGCTGCTAGTCTCATCAGTCATGATGACCCTTATAACTGCTTCCTGCAAAACCAGAAGCAGCTGAACTTTTTCTTCTGGTGTCTTTTGCCCTGCCTCCTATCCTGTAACCTTCCCATTCGCCGAGACCTGGGACTGAAAGGTTCAGCTCCTGCCTCTTCCTCATTCTCTGAGGGACTGTCTCTTCACTCTTTCTGCCTGATGAACTGCTTCCTTCAGTCTTTTGTGCTTCTTTAGAGCATTGGTAAAGCTCTGGTTCACCCTCATTCTCTTCTCAACTGGCATTCCTAAGGGCGGGGGAGTTGGCACTAAGCTATGCTCATCTTGCCTGGCAGCTAACCTTCTCTCTTCCTGGCTACCTCCTTCACTACCTGCTTCAGCTGGTTGCAACCCTTCCCTGGGGGCTGGCTCATTCATGACATCTGATGTGGGCAAAGGTCCACTAGGTTGGAACCACCAAATTCCACATTTAAATCTTCCATCCTTAGCTTCCTAAAACATCTGCCTTTCCTGTGATCAATTAAAATTACTAATACAGATATCAAGGAGTGTAGAGAGCATGTAAGCTGCAATCTGCCAGCATTTTCAGCCAAGAGGGTAGGATGTAATGTAGTGGCTATATCAGAGCTCTTTTGTCTTTCTACAATATTCCTCAGTTGCTTAGTATAAAGGAAGAATATCCAAAGGTGCTTAGGTAGAATTTGGTGCCTTTGTAAGGTTGTATGGAACCCCCTGAGAAATTTTGCTATCAAAACCCTTCTGGCTTCCCTCAGAATTCCTCAGCTGTTTCATGGGAGGAGGAACCTAAACGTTCACTTTGAATTTAAACCTGAATGAAATTTCAGTGCTGACTTTAATGTTAATATTAACATTTAAAAATCCTTAGTGCATGAATTAATTTGCAGATGTGTGTTTTTGTAGCACAGACTCTATCTGAGAGTATCTGGGGAATTTAAGAATGAAGTGTTACTTAGCCTAATTCTGAATTTGTCACAGATACAAATCATATAATCCCTGTACCTTTCCGAACACAATTCAATGTGTTGGTGCTGATTTTAAAGCCCTAAAGGGCCTCAGTCCAGTATACCTGAAGAAGTGTCTCCACCCCCATCATTCAGCCCGGACACTGAGGTCCACCTCTGAGGGCCTTCTGGCGGTTCCCTCACTATGAGGTTACAGGGAACCAGGCAGAGGGCCTTCCCAGTAGTGGCGCCCGCCCTGTGGAACGGCCTCCCATCAGATGTCAATGAAATAAACAACTATCTGATTTTAAAAGACATCTGAAGGCAACCCTGTATCAGAAAATTTTTAATGTCTAATGTTTTACAATCTTTTATGTGCTGTGAGCTGCCCAGATGTGCAGGGTATAAATAAAATGATGATGATAATGATGATGATTTAATTAATTAGATAATTGTCCATGTAGTGCTAACACCGTGCTCTTTTTAGTTCTTACTGAGCAACCATTTAGAGTCAACATTAGAATTTTACATTTGTCTTCCCCACAGCAAGGCAAGTTATGAGAGGGCAACATTGTCTCAGGCAAGAGCTGCAACACAGTTTTTTCCCCATGTGCTCCAGGGCTTCAGATAGTGTCTTCATGGTGTGTACAGTGGAGCAGATCCTACATCCAGAGGATAAAAGGTAAAAAAAAGGGGGGGGTAAAGGACCCCTGGACGGTTAAGTCCAGTCAAAGACATCTATGGGGTTGTGGCGCCCATCTCGCTTTCAGGCTGAGGGAGCTGGCGTTCATCCACAGACAGCTTTCTGGGTCATGACTAAACCGCTTCTGGTGCAATGGAACACCGTGGCGGAAACCAGAGTGCATGGAAATCCTGTTTACCGTCCCGCTGCAGTGGTACCTATTTATCTACTTGCACTGGTGTGATTTCGAACTGCTAGGTTGGCAGGAGCTGAGACAGAGGAACGGGAGCTCACCCCATCGCAGGGATTCGAACCGCCAACCTTCTGATCGGCAAGCTGAAGAGGCTCAGTGGTTTAGACCACAGGGCCACCCACGTGCCTACCCAGGGGATAATGTAAATGGGGGCCCTCCAGGAAGTGAGTTCCATGGCCTGTCAACAGCAAGACACAAAAACGAAGCCTCTTGAGAAGTCCTTGATAACCAGGAAGGTTCATGTGAGCAAAAACCTCTGAGATTATTAAGGTCTTTGTAAAGTAAGGAACAGAACACTGAGTTCATATATTTGTTAATGATCCTAAAGGTCAGCAATATAATTATACTTTTAGCAAGCAAGCAACAATTCTGTAAAGAGGTCTCTGCCATATATCCAATTTTTGAATTTCATTGCCATAGACTCCATGAGTGATTTCTCATATATCTTGCATTGTGTTGTGCCTCTAATATATACACATGACAAAAGGGAGGACGACCCACTTTTTACTTTATTTGAACAAAAATAATTCCTTGTTTCTGTCTTTGGGGAATCTAAAAGTTTACAGTTAACAAATAACTCCTTTATTTATATCAATGTTTCCAAACTGTCCAACATCCTATTATTATTATTATTATTATTATTATTATTATTATTATTGCTAACTGTAGATAATACAATGTCATTTCTCATAAATTTATGTCCTCCTGTTAGGGTTTTTTTTTTTAATCATCTACAGATAGATGAAATTAGTGTACTTAAAACATAGCTCAATCATTGAACAATGGGGCAATTTTCTATTGCACAAGGACAGTCTTCAAAATAGAAGAGGGGAAGGGGAAAATGATACCTTCTTCAATGTGACTTTAATAAGCGTGATTCATGGACACAGATGAAAATAAAGACAATGATGCAAGACTCTTGGGACACTGAAGCATGCTGTTGAGAGGCACAAATAAATTCCACAGAACTGAAGCATCAGGTCCCTGACTCTTTTTAGTAATAATACTGCTCTGAAATACATTGTTGTTTGAGATGAGCTGAAACCACTCATGATTTACCATTGTCAACATTTTCAGTACAGTCACACCTCGAGTTGCGTATGCTCCATGTTGCATACGTTCAATTTACGGACCTCTCCGGAGCGCGTGTGACATAAGGGTGCGCACGGATGTGCAGAAGCACAAAAACCGCGCAAACTTCCAGGTTTTTTTTGGGGGGGGGTGTTCATGTTAAGCACGCCCGTGTTATGTAGTGCGATCTGGAACGGATCGCGTGCGTAACACGGGGTACCACTGTAGTGTCAAAAAACGACTCTTCCTCAATTGATGGTTTGGGACTCCTTGTAAAAGCTTTCATTTATTTGTTTGCACTGCCTTCACTGCTCTCAGTTCCATTAAGACAAATCTGATTCATTATGTAGCATTGGGACATTCTTTATTTTAAAATATGATATCTGGATGGCCGGGTTGTTCTATGTGTCTATTTCCAGGAAGAAGAACGGATCATCAACCAAAGGAAACAATGAAACAACAACAACAACTTTATTTGTACCCCACCCATCTGACTGGGTTGCCCCAGCCACTCTGGGCATAAATGGTACAGAGACATCATTTATGCTAAAAAATAAAAATAAAAATAGTACAGAACCATTGTGAATATTCACAATGTATTGTTTGTATGTTGTGGCTATGACATTTGGATATCTGAGCCAATTACAAGTTCCTAGATATAATTCCAGCTCATCATTGTCTCAGCTGGGTGTTGGCCTTCCCCTCATTCACTGTGTTGTCTTCTTTAGACCTGAGGTTCTGCCAGAGGTTCATCCTAGATAGAAGAATCCATGGAAGATATTAGAAAGTTAGGGTTCATGAAAACTACATTTTCTGCTGAAAATGATACAACATGATGATGCCCACCAGACATGTAAATGTAAACAAGCATTTTGGTTTCCCTGTAAATGTCCCAGTCCTCAAACATGCTGCACTTCAGTCGTGAGAAAGCCGCACTCGCAGAGCTCAGGTGATGCTAGATTTCAATGTTGACCCTTGTGGAAAGATAACTGCCCAGGTAGGAGAAGTGACTGACATTTTCCAACGTTTCACCATTGAGTTGGATTTGTGGCGCTGCAGAAGGGTTATTTTGTACTTGTTGGTGCAGCACTTTGGTTTTTGGATGTTGAGCGATAGGCCAAGCTTTTCGTAAGCTTCTGCAAAGATATTTAGGATGGTTTGGAGGTCATCCTCTGAGCGTGCACACTACATTGTCATCAGCATACTGAAGCTCTATGACGGAAGTTACGGTAACCTTACTCTTTGCTTTCAGCCTGCTCAGATTGAAGAGCTTTCCATCTGTTCAATATATGATTTCTACTGCAGTGGGGAATTTCCCTTTGACAAAGTGTAGGATCATGGCAATGAAAATAATGAATAGAACTGGGGCAATAACACAACCCTGTTTAACACCTGATCCCACTCTGAATGGTTCACCTTGAGAGCCATTGTTATCATCTGTGATTACTGCTGCCGTATTATCATGGAGGAGTCGAATGATGCTCAAAAATTTATCTGTGCAGCCAATTTTCAGAAGGACAGTCCACAGGGCATTACGATTTACAGTGTCAAAAGCCTTATTCAGGTCAATAAACTGCATATACAGGGGTTGGTTTTACTCTCTGCATCCAACAGTACAAAATTAAAGGGAGTGATGCCTTGTTAGAGATACCAAAAGTTCTACACTAGACCAACCTTATCTAGTCTGTGAACTAGAGGGCAAGTCAGCTAGATGCAGGCATTTTCACTCTCCTCAGGAATAAGCAACAGGATCCCGGCTGGCTGGCACAGAACTCTTCCTACTTGTGTTGACCAGCAGTTGGTATTCAGAGGCATTCTACAAAACACAATGATTGTGAGCCATATTACAATTGTAGGAATGATGAAAGCCCATGCAGATTCACACTTCAGCAACCTGCTGAGAGGATCAGCATGTGAACTGGACCACATTGATTTTGTCTCTTCATTTTCATGTGGAGAGCAGTTTGCCTGAAATCGTCTAAAGCTATTATGTCAGAGGAAGCCTTTCAAAACCATCAGTAGTTCCGACACAGCAACTGCAGCCATTTTCACATGGGGATGATGAAAATGGCTCCTATCTAGAATACATGACGACAAATCCCCCATATGAATACTGTAGCACACAGCTGTGTGAATATACCCTGAACCAAATGACTATGCACATTTCAAGGTGAAGAAGGCATGTAGCTCCATGGTAGATCAATTGCTTTGTGTGCAGATTCTATCCCTGGCATCTTCAGGTTGGGATGGAAGAAATCCATGTCTGAAATCCTGGAGAGGCATTTGTCAGTCAGTATATAGTCTACTGCAGACACTACTTATCTAGATGGACCAATGGTCTGACATGGTATAAATTCTTCAAAGGTTCCTGTATTCAAACATAACTAGACGCAAAATTTTGATCCTTGTTAAAATGTTCCAATCCTGCTTTCAGATATTTGGGCAAGTCTAATTTTAGAAGAAAATGTTTCTATAATTTTATAAACAATTAAAATAAAACATTCTTCCTTCTAAGTTCACATTCTGCTTAACGCCCAAGCCTCTTGATCTAGATCAGCCTTCCAAAACCAGGTGCTCTGGAGGGATGCTACAGTATTCAGCATACCTATTCATTGGCCATGCTAGCTTGTGCTGATGGACATACTAGGACAAGATATCTAGAGGACACCTTTACTGCCTTTACTTAACCCCAACCTGGAAGAAGAAAAAGATTTACCCCACACACACACCAGAAATCACAGGTCCTGATCCAGAAGAAAATGTCTGTCTGTCTGTCTGTCTGTCTGTCTGTCTAAATATAGGTAGATATAGTGGGATGGGGGACAATTTCAGTTCAGTTCCCATTTAAAAGTGATCTTACCTAATTTGCACTTTACAAAGCAATATCCAAATTTCAACACAGATATCCTTCAAAATTCACACATCTCCAGATGTTGCAATGCAGTTCTCCAGTCCTTTTGTGTACAAAAGTGCATTTGTTAAAGTGTGCATGTAAATGCATGTTTTTTGGGGGGGAAGCATATAAAATGTATTACATGAGAAAAGTTGTTTTGTGTATATATATATTCGGAGAAATCCGCTATCCAGCTATTAGGCTGGAAAAGTGGGCAGGAGAAAAATAGATATTGTGTGTGTGTGTGTGTGTGTGTGTGTGTGTGTCCACATTTTAAGTTGACCAGAGTTTATCCACCCTAGAATAAACTCACTAGCAGAAAATCTGAAAAGCTAATTGATACCAAAAAATCACCCTCCTATCTGTTTATTTACTCTACATTTCAAATTAAGCAGAAAGCAAATTAATTTTTAATACAAAATTAATACAGAGTTTATAATAGGGCACTCCATCACTTTAAAATTATCAAAATGATTTCTTGTTACTATTGCCCTCTTGAGAACTAGCACATGTGGATCTTTTTTCCTCGTAAAAATTAAATTAAGAATGTGTAATGAGAATCAGACATCATAATTTGTGCAAAACCTAAAGCCAACAGGGAAATACTGCCTCCTTAAATGTTGACTATTGTTTCATTATGGCCAAATGAACTGACAAGTTTTCAGCTACAAATGACATGTTTTAAAGTAGTTAAAGGTACTGGTATTTCCTATTGTACTGTGCTTATGGCAGTGAAGTCCGAACACAGCCACTGAGCATTTGTGGGGGAGGCTAAACCATGGGGGCTATTTATTGAGCACTCATCCTGATAACATTGCAACAAACCTATGTTACCCCACACTTTTCAGTGTGTTTTCATGTCACGTTCCCAATCACAAAAAATCATATGGTGATGGGCTCCAAATTTTAAATGAACAACCTGGTATGTGATTGAATCGTATGTGAAAATAGTGTCAGTGTGGAAGCATCCAAAGACGGCAGAATCAGTCACATCTGATCACTGGCGTAGCAAGCCCAGATGGTACCCAGTGCAGAAATTTTTTTGGTCACCCCTCCGGGACCCGGAGCGGTGCCTATGCGGCACCCCGCACAGAATGCGCATGTGCGGCATCCCGTGCATGCGCACTCAGTAGGTAATGCTGCTCATGCACAATCCGTGCGGGCTGCCGCACGGGCGGCATCCTGTACGGACAGCGAGAGAGAGCAGCAGCTCGTATGGACGCTGCGCCCTCGGCTGCTGTACACCAGGGGGGAGGCAGGGGCCATCTTGTCACCCGAGGCGGCCCGCCCCCCTTCCTACACCACTGCATCTGATGGCAAGGAACAAAGTTGCCTTGCTGATGTTTCCAGCTGTGGCAAAGGCTGGCAAGGTTAGAAATGGACTCCAATCCCTCAAGCTTTTAGGAGACAAGGAGCATGGACATGCTTAGAAGCACAGTAGGGCCAGGAAGCACTGAGCCATGGATGGTCCCCTGCAGCTTTGCTTTTTCTGGACATGTGTCTCCGTACACATCTGCAAACTAATTCTCCATGTTCAAGGGATACATCCTTCCAGAATGATAATGGATGACTGGGGAGGATTGTACTTCTCACTATGACTCTGCCTCCATTCTGCCCAATGACGGGTTGCTGGCACAGAAAAGCTGGCTCAGAATCTAGCATGTTTGTCAACATACGGAAGAACAATGTAACGTGGGTTGAAGCTGTTGGAGATTCATTTCCCGTGTCTGCAGTCATGGGATTGTTATCTATCACATGATGGTGTGTGTGTTTTCATTCCACATAGTGGGAAGTGACGGAGACAGGATATTTGTGTTACTGTGTTCCATGATGTGGGACTATTGTCCTTTGTTCTTTCTCTTTGCTGTCTGATGCTAGAGAGAGAGGGAGCCATGTTGCAGTGCTCCGTGTGTGTTTATATGTAAATAAAGTAGATTAGCCAAAACGCTGAGTTGCTGAGGTCTGTTTACGCATGCTGCAAAGACTCTGCTGATCCCTAAGTGTGCTGATGCTTCTTGGTATCAGTCTGCAGAAGGGATGTGCTGGGAGGTTCTAGAAGCAGGGGGTTTGAGCAATGAAGGTGGGTCAGGAGAAGGAGGGTATTCCAGGACAGGGTTAGAGGCTGAGAGTCACAGTGTGAGAGCAGACTCAAGAGAGGAGTCAGAGTTTGCCTTTGCTACCCAGCAGCAGGCCAGACACAGTCCTGCTGGCTCTCCCCCCACCCATCTAACACCCCACTTGAGAAGAGTCCTGCACATTGCTGAGATGTAGAGGTGGTGCTCAACCCCTAGACATAGCCTTTGTCTGCTTTGGAGGGATCCAGAGTGAGAGCCTAGAGGGGGAAGGGCAGAGCTAGTGGTCATGTCTTAGCTGGACTCTGCTGTGTTGTTATTTAGAGGACTCTGCTGTGTTGTTATTTTCTGTTAATAAAGCAATGACAGCTCCTTGACATCAGCCAAGCAACAGAGTCACTAAGTGAGCCTCTCGGTGGTAGGCCTGGGATAGGACTACAGCTCTTCTCTTTTGTTATATAAGAGTATCAACGTACGCTCTACCGAGTTGTATAGAACACAGTGAAAACAATGCAATCGGGCAAAACCTGATGCTAATGGAAGAGGGGCAAATTGCTTCTCCTCCCAGGCCTTGAGATTCACTTTTAGAATTCTATTACTGTATGTATTATCCATGAATTCTGAGGGCATCTCAATTTGCTCTATTCATAGAGGTAAATGGCAGGTCTGTTTTCTCTCTTTCAAAATCAGATGAAAACCATCCGTGAGGCCTGTCCTCGTAATTTGAAGAATACAGATGGCAGCATCCATTTGAAAGTGTTCATGCAAGCTGAGCATATTTATAATTTCCTCTATTATTTAAACATTTAGTTTGGATAATGTCTTAGCCAGTCTTACATCAGAGGCTTTAGATATTCATCATTCATTTTGACATGTTACCTGGTAGAAATAAAAGGGCAATGAAGCTAATTTAGTAACACTTAACTGATCTGGCTGTCCTAAAATCCCACAAATTGGAATGGTTTAAAATAATAATTTAGGGATTTGGTTTTACAGTGTGAGAGAAGAGACAGAAATTAGCATTCCTTATGACAATATAGCAGTGGTGGCGAACCTATAGCATGCGTGCCAGAGGGGGCACTCAGAGCCCTCTCTGGGGGCATCCGTGCCATCTCCCCAGGACAGAGCTGATAGAAGGTGAAAGCAGCGCATCAAGTCCTCAGCTCAACTTGGGCATCCGAGCAGCCACCTTCCTCCTCCTGCTGCTGGGAGTTTGAGGCTTTACACACTCTCCAGCCAGGGCCAATGGGAGTCATGCAGGAGCTGGCAGGGGAGGATGGCATCGCTGGCGAGCTTCAAGAAGCCACCTTGTTCCTTTGCCGGGTAGCCAGGCAGGGCTGCCTCTGCCCTGTCCTTGTCACCCCTCACCCAGCACCGGGGCTCGGGGCCCCACTGGCCTCGCCACACCATGATCACCTCCCACTTGCTTGTGTACTTCTTGTGGCTCAACCACAGCCAAGTGCAGCGGGTGAGGGCGCGCCCTGGGCCACACCAGATACCCTGCATACGAGCCGGTCAGGGCTGGGCAAGGGAGTGGGGAAAACACTATTGGAATTTATTTTCTCTAATAGCTGCTCCAGCTGCTACAGAAACAAGTATTTTATCCTAACAGAGAAGATGCGTATCTCATAGAGAAGACAAACCCAGTCTCGTGGTGGTGATGCCAAAACATATTAACTACACTTACCTTCATGAAAGCAACCAACAGTGCTGAGAATGGGTATCTGTTGGGTTAATGAATGGCAAAAAGATCTATATGCATCTTGTCTTTCAATGCAAACACTGAGGGAGCTTGCCTAGACTTCACACACATTCCCCAGATACAATGCAATATGGTAACCCAGGTACTTCTTTCTTAAGGGCTAAATAGGAATCAGAGTAGTGACAGCTACTGCAGATTATGCACTAATTCAGGTTAAATTGCCTTGTTGGCCCTTTGCAATAAATAAGTGGGTTTTGGGTTGCAGTTTGGGCACTCGGTCTCTAAAAGGTTTGCCATCACTGCAATATAGCATTCAACGAAAGTCAGTGGAGTGCATTGCCAATCACCAGCCACCCCCTTGAGACCATAAAGGCAGGTCTGTGAAATGGTATGTCTGATCATCAGCATTTGATTTCTGCAGGGTACACCTATCAAAGATTTCAGGTGCTCCCCAGCCCCTGCCTAGGTGTGGGGAATGTAGCAGATTGTGGGACCAACAGGGGTTGTACATTTTAAGCAAGTGAAGTGTTTTTGTTTTAATTAATTGACAAAAAAAAATGGGAAAAGGCATCAGTTTGTCAATTTCTACTTCTGGAACAGAGAAGACACCAAAGGATGCTACAGTATGGATGCACCCCTCCTCCAGATTTTTTATTTTTTTTAATGTAAAAACAGAATTCCATCAAACTTTAGTACAGCATACTAGAGGTGAGAAAGATGCCGTGAACCAAGTCACACGGCTTTTCTCTTCTTTTGCTTGTAGCAACATGACATAAGCAATTCAAGAGTCTTACTTCCAGTTCCCCCAGATGTTTGCTTTGGTTCATAAACTCCAGTTTGTACAGATTCCTGACTACCGTGGTACCCTGTAAACATAACCTTTATAAAGACCAAATGGGTACTAAATTGTAAGCACTGATTTCTTGTCAAAGGCTGAATTGATTTAAAGATACTTGTACTGGCTTATAAAGAATGGAATGATTGTGCCCTGGCACACTGAACTATTGATTATGATACTCTTTACTTACCTGTGGAGTCAGGCAGCAAGGCTGTGGCTCTTGCTGTGCGATCAAGGCAGTCATTTACAGCCCATGCTAAATAGCCATATTCTCCTTCGTGATTTCAGTCACTAATTGGTATCTTAATGAGGTCTGAATGTATCGCAAGAAGCTGTCCCAGCAGCTCAATGGGTGGTTAGGGCAAGCAAATTTGAGAGAGGCAAAAAGAGTTTGGAAGGGGTTGCCCTTTCCCGACGCTAAAATGTCAAAGAGTTTCTTGGTGCCACATGAAAGTGGCCCAGTGGAAATGAGGTGCTTTGATTTGTCATTGAGGACATTTAATTAGAAGTGCTGTAATCCAGATTGTGGGTGAAGTTACTTAAGCACCGCTCCACATTAAATGGCACATCGCTTAAAGGGATAATTTAAGCTCTAGAGTAGGGGTCAGCAAACTTTTCCAGCAGGGGGCCGGTCCACTGTCCCTCAGACCTTGAGGGGGGGGATGGACTATATTTTTTGGGGGGGGGGAATGAATTCCTATGCCCCACAAATAACCCAGATATGCATTTTAAATAAAAGGACACATTCTACTCTACTCAGTAAAAACACACCAATTCCCATCCGTGGGCTAGATTTAGAAGGTGATTGGGCCAGATCTGACCCCCACTTTCAGTTCACAACCGGAAAATAAATGGGTGGGCTTTGTGTGTAGTTGGGAAGGGCTTCATTCCATATTCAGCTCTGTGTTTGGAACAGGAAATGCTCCTGGTACTGGAGAGTTCACTGATGTTGAAGGGCCCTTAGTTTGTCGAAAACATGACTCTAGGTGAGGGACCCAGCTTATGTATCTCTCAAGTGGATATACTAGCTTGAATGACATGCTTATGCCTTCAACCAGTCAATTTTATTGCATTCTTCCTCTTCCCCCATCCAAACCCACCATGGGCATCTCGTTTATTTGTGCTATGGGCTGCATTTAATAGACCTTAGTGCTTTTCAAGCTTATTACTGTTTATGATTTCTTGTCCTTTTATCTCTCAAAATGCCTTGCAGACTTGCTTATTTCTCTTCTCTCGCTTATTTCTCCCTCTGCACGTTCCTTCCTGCCATCAAAAAAAGCTGATGGCTGCATTTTCCTGATCCAGATATATGGCTGCACAGGAAACTTGCAGCTGTCGTGACAAAGTTCTGTGAAGCTTGCACTGATATTGCTCCTTTTATGACTCAAGGCATCAGAGCCTGTCTCAAAGGCAAACAGCCTGCTGCTGCAAAGTGAGATGGGCATCCCAAATCCTGACATTCTGATGCTACACTTTGTCGCTCAGAAGATGTGTTCATTATCAACGTCAGACTTCCTGGGACTTCTCAAGCAAAGGATATTGCCACTATAGTGTTGTCGAGGAGCTCCTATTCATTTCAGTAGGACTTCAGCAGCAGAACTTTGAACTGGATTAGCAGTATTCAGACATTTGGCTGAATGTACAGGTACAGAACTGTGGAGAATGTATGGGGCTGTACATGCAAGCCTCTCCTGACTTAAATGTACCAGACCCTGCATTCGTTATGTGAGTCCCTTCTTCAGGTGCCTCTTCCAAGAGTTGTTCAAAGAAGGTCTTTACAGTTGCAGACCCTCCCAAGTGTTCCTATTTTCCAGGGACAGTCCCGGACTTACAGAAGCCATCTTAGTTTCTGATTTGATCCCGAAATGTCCCGCTTTCCCTTAGGAGTCAGGACATCCCTATTTTCATCATAGAAATGTTGGAGGGTGTGGAGTTATCTGACCCCAGAGCCATCTGAAGGCAACCCTGTACAGTGGTACCTCCAGTTACGAACTTACCATATTTTACTGTCTACAAGATGCCCCTATGTATAAGACTATTTTGGGGGACTCAGGTTTAAGAAAATGGGGGGAGATGGCCCAGAGTATAAGAATCCCCCTAATTTTTAAATTATTTTTTAGGGAAAAAACCTAGTCTTATACACGGAAAAAATAATTCGTTCCGGAGGTCCGTTCTTAACCCGAAACCCTTCTTAACCTGAGGCGCGCTTTCACAAATGGCGCCTCCCGCTGCCGCCAGCGCGCAACTTCCGCTCACATCCCGGGGCAAAGTTCGCAAACAGGAACACCTACTTCCGGGTTAGCAGAGCTCGTAACCCGAAACATTTGTAAGGAGGACAGTACGTAACACGAGGTTCCACTGTATAGGGAAGTTTTCAAATGTTTATTATTTTATTATGTTTTTATTTGTGTTGGAAGCCTCCCAGAGTGGTTGGGGCAACCCAGTCAGATGGGTGGGATATAAATCATATTATTATTATTATTATTATTATTATTATTATTATATAGGACATCCCTATTTTCATCGGAGAAATGTTGAAGGGTAATCAGTTGTAGCCCCTAGTCTATAAAATGCTCTTCCAAGCAAGACCCACCAAGCACTGGCATTAACATGTTCTCCCAGGAAAGAATATGATTATCATACTTCTTGTTGTGTTGCGTGTTTTGAGTTGTTGGAATACTGTTGTTTTATTGTGAAAATCCATGGTTGTTGTTTTTTGATTGTGCATGTAAGTCACGCAGAGACATTTTTATTTAAGTGATGAATTCATTGAAAACAACAGCATCACCAACCACCCAATGGTGCCCATCTCCTTCACTCCTCACTGTCATTCTGAGCGCATGAATATCAGAAGTGGATGCATGAGCAACAGCTGTATGATGTGGGAACAGGGCTAGGGAATGTGTCCCAAGGACACAGTTTGCACCCTCAGCTGAATGCCTTAATGGAGCTCTTCTGGAGACATTTTGTTGAACCAAAATACCCCCCCCCCTCACGATTACAGCTTATCATAATGAAGATGCTCACTACTACTGACTTAAAATATACAACTAATAGCAAAATAATGCAGTCCCGAAAAGCATGTGGTTGGCTGAAGTGATGTTAGTAAGATGGTCTAGGTAATTTTTAATACACAAAGGAAGTTATGTCACTTTATGTCAAAAATAAAGGAATAGTTTAGGGCTGCAAGTTTTAATTGGTGAACGTATCCACTATAGTTGTAGGTGATTAATTGATCAAAAGCAATGTTAATAGGCAGGCAATTTTAATTAGTGGAGCTGAGAAACATATCCAAACAAAAATAACCTCAACATAAGTGTATTATTTAAGAGATATTTATGCAGAAGCCATTGCGCTACTGGCATGTTTTCATTAGAACAACTGGAAAAAATGGGAAAAAAATATATGCTGCTATGTTTGAACAATCATTTTGTTATATTAGTTACATTGTCTTTTCCTTTAGTATATTAAAGAGCTGGTACTTACCAAATGGATTTGCTTGGATTGTAAGACTGAAGCAGTACCTGTGTTTTTTAAATAAATATCATGAACGGTGTCTGGCTGCTACAGGCACTCTAGAACGGTGAAATAATATGTAATTAATTAATTCATCCATTAATTGGTTACATGGCAGATGATTAATCAACTACCAAATCTTTAATCAATGGACAACCCTGGTATTATTATTATTATTATTATTATTATTATATCCATAATTCACTCTTAATTAAGGAATTCGATCTGACAGCAAATTGTTTGGCAAATAAGTCACCTTGTTAGAATGAGAGAGGTGACCTTATTAAGGATGTTCATTTTTGAAAATTGGCCTCTTCTCCTGTGCCTAGAACAGCAGCTTGATCTATAGACATTAGTGGTGATAATACCCATCTCCATATCTTTAAAGCCTTCTCCTGCTGGTTTCAGCTGTTAAAGGCACAGGAGTAAGCAGGCCACACTGGTGTTTTCCTAATATGTTAGCAATTTGAGACCAGGTTAGCTTACACTATCTTAGCGGTAGAAATGTCATCTGCTCCAAATTAATGCTAGGAATATGAAACTATTCAGAAATGAAACAGATAGCACTGGTAGGAGGAAAAAAGGAGGGGGCTTGGAAAAGAAGTACAAAATTGCCGTGTCTTATAAGAGCTGACAGGAGTTCAGAGATCGGCAAGGAGACAGAGTTTGGGGGGGGGGCAACAGAGAGGAAGAGGTTATAGCTAAATAGAAAGATATGAGAGTCGCAGAGCTAGAATGATGAAAGAATATAAAGATGCATGAGGTTATTCATTACATTTTTGGCGGACAGGTAAATTTCACATACCTGGAGCAAGGTGACGAGTGGAACCTTCTTAAACATAATGTTGGAAATGTGGCCAGCTGGATGTTATAATAATGAAAAGGGGTCATCAAGATGAGAGTGGGTGGTTCATAAGGCCATGGGTGTCACAGACATCAAGTCAACTTGTCTGAAGAAGAGGACCTTAGATATGGAAACTACAGGTAAGAGCCCATTTGCAAGGGCTGCAAAGACATCATGCGAGATCTCTTGAAATACTTTGGCATAATGTGAGTTTTGGCCACAATCGTTGTTGTGGAAAAGCAAGCTAGCATTCTGAATTTTAAGAAGAGGGTAATATTCACGAGCACAGATATGGCCACGGGTTTGTTTGTTTTTCTCCTAGAAAAGAAGGTGTGGGACTCACCATGAGGTTGTTACAGTAAGTGCCACACTTTTAACCAGAGCTTTTCTTCTAGAACAAAAAAAAAAGAGCCAGCACTGCATATGCTTGAGTATCCACAGAACCCCCCTCCCCCCACTGTGCATAGGAAATATTAAAGGGATAAACAGGATATCTGCAGTTGCTTCCAGATGACATGTGTCTTGAGCATTCATCCTTATTTGCAGAAAGGCTGTAGGGAGGTAGATGACGCCAGCTGTTTATAGCTCATTCGTCCTAATTTGTTTGTGAGGAGGCAAGACAAGGTTGCATCAAGCAACTTCCAAGTGCACTTTCTTTGTCATTTTCCCTATTGCAAGAAATATGAGGAGGATTGGGTTTCTTCTGCAATAACACCATTTCAACTTCAATTGCATAACCTACATTTGCTGGTATGTGAGGGCACCTTACTCAAAAATAGTGACAGCCTGCAAGCTCCCAAGGTTGCACTCTGCTAACCTCCTAATACTGCAGTGTTTTCCAAAGTTTATGTTCCTCCCTCAGATGTTAACTCTGATTATACTTGTCTCCAACTAGCTATACTGTCTTTTCCAAAACAAGCATGGGAAATGAGTGTGTGGGAGAAATTCACTCTCATGAAATCTACCCAGACACAATTTTGCACCAATAAATCAAAAAATCCAGGATATAAGTGGAAGGTTGTTCCTTCTGTTCTGTTGCTGCTGTATCCCCATTTTTTCCCTAATGTGAAAGAAGGACAGAACAACATCAACAGAAAAAAGGAAAGAACTGCTACCCGTTTTTGATATTTTGGGATACTGGCAGAAAATCCTTGCTGGGTAGAGTTCATGAAATCCGCATTACTTATGTCTATTTTCACCTCCTAAAGACATAAAACGAAGGAGTAAAAAAGTCAACTGGGAAATGTGCAATCTCGAGGGAAGATGTGTGAGTACTGCACAAACTAGTAACAAATATGCACTTATGAAGGGAATGTGTTGAAAAACCTGAAGTCAATCCTGGAGTAAAAACTTATTTTTCTCTCTACACTCACCCACTGTCTAGAGGAGAATGTGTCTCTGCTTGCTCTGTCTTCCTCTGAAGGGGGCACTATGGTAACCGAGAAAAGTAGGTGTGTTACCTAGCAACATAAACCATTAGGCAACACAAAATATGAGAAAGAGCAGCAGAGAACAAGTTGGCACAAAAGTGCATAGCAACCAAATGGACTCTAAATCATGGTGCCAATAATCCATAACATGGAACGAAGGCTTGGATGCTTGCAATGTTACAAGTTACACATGCAGAGCAGAGGGGAAATTCAGACATTGGACGGCAATTTTGCCATGCTTTGTTACAGGTGATAGCAAAACTTAAATGGATTTTCGTTTTCAGAATTTAGAGGGAAGGGAATTTGAGTGGATGACTGGGAAATAGGGACAGTATATGCCCTTAACCAGTGGCAACAGTAGGAAGCACCTTCTCTGGTAGAACTGGTGCTGAAAAGTGATTGCCCAGTGTGCAATTTGAGGTGACAGCTCCATCCTTAGACATATCTATGAAAAGACACACCAGGCACGTATTGCAGCTGCCTCAAATTTGCCACACTGGGTAAGTGCCCCATTTGTCCTCCCACAAATATGTCTCCCCTGCCATGAAGAGGTATACAAATCTGAAATTAGCACTTTGAAATGAACCTGGAAACAGACCAGAAGGCATTGGAGAGAGAGAAGCTCTAAATGTTCCAAACTGTATTTGACTTAGCAGTGGACGTATCACTCTACATCTTCCCTTTGATAATTTTGCATTCATCCTATCCCATTTCTGCATTAGTGAGTGAAATTCGTAAGAAATAGAATAAAAATCCACTTGACAATCTGTGTATTAATACGCATTTAAATATATATTTTAATCACAAGGTACATATTTTTAAATCTGTTATTTCATCAATTATGTATTGCATCCCAATGTATGTGTTGGTTAATGTACTTTGTTTTATTCTAAACTGCATGTTTGTAAACTCATTTTTAAATGCTTTTTGAGTTGAGAGCTATATCACAAAATATGAAGTTGTGAAAAATCTGAAGGATGATTGCATTCCTACCTGCACATTAGTCTGGAAGGAGCAGATCAGGTCAGCGCACTTTGGAATTCATAGAAATCTGATTCCTCAAATGTCCTTAATTTGACTTGTAGCTATTTGGGAGTACTTCTGGGTTTTGGTATAAAATAATGAACCTAGAGAGAAGCTGAGTTTGCTTTTAGTTGTTGTTGCTGAGGTACATGGCAAAACAACCTGCTGCTTCAGTGTGAAATTCCACAGCAAATAAGGCCTGGCAACATTTTAGAGAGACAAAAACAAGGCAACCAGCAAAATCTAATTTTAGAGTAGAAATGAAAAACAAAATAAAAACCCATTGTCTAAATATCTTTTCTTACTATTAAGAGGCAGGTGACCTGAACTACTCTAAAATTCCTCAGTCTCCCCTCCTCCTCCTCCTCTTCTTATTCGTCATCATTGTCGCCGTCGTATCCATGCCATTCTTTATTCTATAACTTATCAGGATGTCTGCTCCACACAATACAAGAACTGGGCCTTTTGTATGATGGTACGTAGTGCTATGGGTTAAACCACAGAGCCAAGGGCTTGTCGATCAGAAGGTCGGAGGTTCGAATCCCCACGACTGGGTGAGCTCCCGTTGCTTGGTCCCAGCGCCTGCCAACCTAGCAGTTCGAAAGCATGTCAAAGTGCAAGTAGATAAATAGGTACCACTCTGGCGGGAAGGTAAATGGCGTTTCCATATGCTGCTCTGGTTCGCCAGAAGCAGCTTAGTCATGCTGGCCACATGACACAGAAGCTGTACGCCGGCTTCCTTGGCCAATAAAGCGAGATGAGCGCTGCAACCCCAGAGTCATCCGCGATTGGACCTAACGGTCAGTGGTCCCTTTACCTTTACCTAGCCTTTAGAATTCCCTCCCCTTCAGTATTAGACAGGCATTATCTATGCTGAAGACCTTCCTCTTTCAACAAGTCCTTTAAGTTGATATTTTCCCCATCTATACTGGTATTCTTTTAAAGATTTTTTTTTGGGGGGGGGATTTTTAATCACTTACTGTTTTCCACCGAGGGCACATTGGGGGTTGAAGGGTAGGATATAAAATTAAGAAATGATATCAAATACATTCTATTCGTGGCACCACATTCTGCATAGTTCCATAGGGCAGTGACCCCAAAATGGGCATTTTCTGCTTTGCCCCCGTACTGTGGAATACCCTCCCCACTGTCATACATTAAGTAACTATCATTTGTTGCAGATGTCTTATACTGACTTATGATTTTAAGTGTTTTATATGCAGAAGCTGAAGCAAAAGGAAGAAGGCTAAGAGGGAGAGATGAGTCCAACTGATGAAGAGTAATGGGTTTCTCTGCCTCCTGCTGCAACAAGCTCCCCTTCCCCCAGGTTTCCCAGAACCAAGAGAGGCATGAAAAGGGGAGAAAAGTTCACTTCACACAGGCATAGTCTCAGATTGCTTGGGGGGAAACCTTGGAGAGGAGGAGACCTAGGCAGCTAAGACTGAGGCAGGGATCTTCAGTCTCAACAACTGATTCATTGGGGCAATATTAGCTGGAGATGATGATGATGATGATGATGATGATTAATATTTTTTTACTTGTACCCTGCCTTCCCCAACCAGAACTGGGATCAGGGCAGCTAAAATCATAAAACTAACACAGTATACAAAGAACATAAGAACATAAAAACAGGCAATCAATTAAATAAAATACATCTTAAAATTAGTTCAGAGTAAATTAAAATCTGGACAGGGGTAAAATTGAGAGTGGTTAATATTCTCCAGGGCCAACTGTTACCACTGGTCTTATAAAGGACCTGTGAGCGGGCTAGGAGGCCTCTTTAATGCTTGTTCTTATACAGAAATAAAAGAATCAGACTGAACCCTGACCAAAGGCCTGGCGGAACAGCTCTGTCTTGCAGGCCCTGCAGAAAGATATCAAATCCCACAGGGCCCTGGTCTCTTGTGAGAGAGCGTTCCACCAGGCCGGGGCCACGACTGAAAAGGTCCTGGCTCTGGTTGAGGCCAGTCTAATCTCCCTGGGGCCTGGGATCTTCAGAGTGTTATTATTTGCAGACCTTAAGGTCCTCTGTGGGGCATACCAGAAGATGCGGTCCGGTAGGTACAAGGGTCCTAGGCCATATAGGGCTTTATTGCATCATTACGCCTGACACTATTGTGCAGATTATGTTGTTCCTAATAAAGAGTTAATTCCAACTGGTTCAGTGTAATTTACTGCTGGCTCACTCCTATCAGAAGGGATGATGGAACTGCGTCTGGAGGGTCAAAGGTTTCCAATTTATGCTGTAGGCCATTTTGGGATATTAAAATCGTGGATGATAGTTGCTTGCCATCTGGTAAGGGAGAACCAGAGCAGTTGCCAGTGGGGCTGGGCCCTACCTGGGCACTGAGGCCCCAACTGATGTTATCCAGAAATGATGCTGAGTCATCCTTCTAAAATCGCAAATCACAAATGTTTTAAACATCAGAGTTATTTGTGATTATCCATGCAGAAGGTTTCCCCCTGTGTTTAAAATCAATCATTGCAGTTAAATAGTGAAACCTCCAGTGGATCCCTTGTGCAAAAGACAAAAATTGCAAGTCTGGATGCAGACACTGGTTTTATTATGGCACATTTCTTTAAGAAGAAGAAGAAAATGATGACTTTTCTTTCCCTATAGCATTTCATGAAAACAAATGTGTTTATTTTTCCTATCTCAGAACCAATTTGCCATGGGAAGAAAAAAAAATCACAGTTACAGAGAGAATTGTTTCTTAGGGACACACAGTAGAGCATATAGGCATAACTTCTTGTCCTCTTGGGGGCACCAACTGTAAATTAGGTTTTAACAGGCCAAATGCAAGCAATATACATTTACATAAAGCAAGCTTTAGAAATATGCATTGTTTATGAAGAAAACATTAGTATAGGGTGCCATGAACTGTCCCTGAAAGTTTCAGGAATGATACCAAATTAACATGGCAATTCATGAGGACCCATTCTAGCTAAACTGGAGGTCAAATTGATGAGTGGTTCCATGAGTCTTCTTCCATAACATCTACCTATCTGTAAGCAGTGCCCAGGGCTCATCTTGTGTCCAGAAAGGCCAGAACCCTTTGTGTGGCATTATATGCCTTTTGGAATGTCCTCCCAATGATCTCCAGGCAGGCATTTTTGGTTTTTGGCATTTAGGCCCCTGCTCAAAGCTCATCTGCCCACCAATCCTTTCCTTGAGGGCCGATCCTGCTATGTTCGATTAATTAATGCGATCCACGGAATTGAGACGTACATTTATTTTATTTGTAGAAATATTTGCGTACCGCCGTCTTACAAAACATCAGGGCAGTTTTCAGCAACGTAACAAAAGCTTTAAAAGCAGCGCAGAACAATCATTAACATGACTGGCTTTTCCAAAACGTTTTTTAAACAACTGCAGAGGCTTGTCAGAATGGAAAACAAGCCTTCAATAGATGCCTTGAATTGAAAAGGAAAGATGCCTGCCAAATATCTGCTGGAAGAGTACTCCACAGCATGAAACCAGCATAACTAAATGTCTGTCTCGTGGCTGAGACCAGTTAGTCCTCTGTAACGTGGGAGACAATGAACAGCGTTGCTCCCAAGGATCTCAGAGATTGGGCTGGGATATAAGGGTTCAGGCAGTCTTAAAGGTATCCTGGACCCAAGTTATTCAGGACTTTGTATCAACACAGAGCCTTGAATCTGGCCTGGTAGCATATGGGCAAGCCATGTAGATGCTTTAGCAAATGTGACAAATATAGGAGGCCATCTACCCCCATCAATGGTCTTGTGTTGCCGATATGATGTTGTTCACTGCTATGATCCACCTCTTAGACTTTTTTTTTTTGCACATAAATACAGAGATGCAAATGAATTATTTGCAATAGTTTTCAAATAAAAAATAAAAGCTGAAATTGGAAATGGGGGACCAGCAGATTTCTTACATTTCTCTACTCAAAACTGCCCCATCCCAGCTGCTTTTTTCCCAGTTGGGGGGGGGAGTTAAAGGGTCCTTGGCACTTTCCCCGAGGAATGGAAATCAACTAAGGGTGATTTTGAGTGAACAAACAGGAGAAAGTGAAAGAATCAAGCATCCACCCACTGTTTTTCTACTCCTGATATCAATTATTATTATTATTATTATTATTATTATTATTATTATTATTATTATTATTATTACCACCACCACCATCATCATCAAACTACTGCTTGTTTCTCCATGAGCTGCCATTTTAGATGCTGCTCATCCCTGGATCCTGCAAGTTGCTCTTTGAAGTCTTCCAAGTTCAGAAAGCAGTTTGGCAGGTAGGTACAAAAGCTTCTGGAAAGGGGAAAGGGGTTGCTAGTTCCCTCTACCCCCCCCAAAAAAATTCACATTTGGACCCAAGAATTCAAAGACCCAGATGACTCACTAGTCAATCATTTTTTAAAGACATCCTATACCCTTTTAAAATGTGGCTCTTTGGGGTATTATTGGGTTGTTGTTTTTATTTTGATTCTATATACTATGGTTTTTATGTTGATATTTTCTGTGGATCGCCCTGAGATCTCCAGGTATAGGGTGGTATATAAATAGAAGAGGAGGAGGAGGAGGAGGAGGAGGAGGAGGAGGAGGAGGAGGAGGAGGAGGAGGAGGAGGAAGTCTTCCCACTCTGTACTCAACATCTACACTGTGTAGTCCAAGGTTCAAATCCCCATTCTGCCATGAAGCTCACTGGGTGACTTTGACCAAGCAACAATGAATGTTCCTTTACATTATACACTTACAAATGGGTTATGACATAAGCTCCTGTGGACTGTAGCGCACTTCATCAGATGTGTGCAGTGTTATCCTCAGTTAAAAGCTATGTCTGCCTGGTAATATAAAATAAAATGTAAGCAATAAAGTCAGAGGGTCAGTCTCTCGGTGAAACCATGTACAGCACCCTGAGGTCTTTGGAGGTTGTTGTTGTTGTTGTTCAGTCGTTCAGTCGTGTCCGACTCTTCGTGACCCCATGGACCAGAGCACGCCAGGCACGCCTATCCTTCACTGCCTCTCGCAGTTTGGCCAAACTCATGTTAGTAGCTTCGAGAACACTGTCCAACCATCTCATCCTCTGTCGTCCCCTTCTCCTTGTGCCCTCCATCTTTCCCAACATCAGGGTCTTTTCCAGGGAGTCTTCTCTTCTCATGAGGTGGCCAAAGTACTGGAGCCTCAGCTTCAGGATCTGTCCTTCCAGTGAGCACTCAGGGCTGATTTCTTTAAGAATGGATAGGTTTGATCTTCTTGCAGTCCATGGGACTCTCAAGAGTCTCCTCCAGGCACCATAATTCAAAAGTATCAATTCTTCGGCGATCAGCCTTCTTTATGGTCCAGCTCTTTGGAGGTAGAAAAAAATAAATATCCCAGAAATATGCTAGCATGTTTCCACAGACCCCCACAGCTCCTGATATTGAACTACTATGTTTCTGAGCGCTTTTCATGGGCCTTATTCATGGTTCCCTGCCAGATTTTGACATATGATGAACATAACTTTCAAAATATGCCACTGGTCCACAAGATTAGATAGATCCTTACTACCCAAATGATAGGTTACATGGAAAATGTACTTCCTGAAATTTGGAAAACATTGTGTTTGCCAAGATTTGGCTTCAGATTGTCTGTTGATTGACGAACAAATTGACACCATGAATGTCTATCATTCATTGGTGGCTTTTTCTCTCCCCCCCAAGCTGGATAATTGCATGTTTCGGTGAGTTCTACATAAAAGCTATAATTTTCTTTTGTTGGCTTATTATATGGGGGCTGCTGTTTTGTAGTGTGAATTGTGCAATTCTGCCCCATATATTCATGCAACACCTAATGGTATTATTTAGGAATAAAGGTAAAAAGACAAGCTGTAAGGCTAATGATAAGTTGGTTAAATGCAATCAATCATTCACTCTCAGAGAACCTCTCAATAGTCTGCTCTGCATCTTTGTTTTTTTACATACTGACATATAGCTAAGAGGAATGTATCCAGGGAGTAAAAATACGAAGTGCAAATTTCAGGAGAAAGGCCACAGCAAAGAAGCAAATTTCAGATGTACCCTACAACATGGAATTTGCAGGAATCTGCAAGTCAGTTGGAAAATATTGTGCTAAATTTCAGATAGGGTTGAAGCCAGCCACATTTAATCTATAATACTTCATACGAATGTTGTTTCTCCAGGTCTGTAGGGCTATTTGGCAATCATTGTAGCAATTCTAAGCAACATCAAAGCTGGAGGATGAGAAATTTGAAGGATTCTATCAACAACAACAACACTGTCAATTGTGATACCAGCATCACACTGGTTTTTCTCCTCTGTGTCTCAAACAGTCATAGGCATCATAATCCCCTCTAAGGGAAGCCAGTAGCAAAATTCCTATTGAATTTGTAATTGTAAAGGCTTTCTGCGGTAAACCTGCACTTTGGTTCTTAACTGGACTGAGGAGTTGGCATAAGTGGTAGGTATGCTAGGTAATCATTATTTATATTTAAACAATTCATATCCATTAGACTATAAAATCAGATTTCTATAAAAATGGCTGCTGAGATATATATATATATGTCTTCAATAGGTGGTGGAAATTCAACAGGCGTAATCCCTTCTTTATCTTTCATTTCCCTGACCTTCACCTTATGCTATATGACATAAATACAAACAGTCCTACTCAGCCACAATTTTTTTGCTGGTTGACCTTTTGCCAGTGCGTATCTTTCAATCTAACCTAACTTACAGGGTTCTTAAGAAGATACAGTCGGAGAAACCATCCTAAGCAACTCTGAAAAAAAGTTGGAATGAACATGTAATGGATAATAATAATAATAATAATAATAATAATAATAATAATAATAATAAATTATCCAGTGGCACCTTAGAAACTAACTAAGTTTGTTCAGGGTATAAGCTTTCGTGTGCATGCACAAAACAAACTTAGTTGGTCTCTAAGGTGCTGCTGGACAATTTTATTTATTTATTTATTTATTTTGACTGCGTCAGACCAACACGGCTACCTACCTGAATGTAATGGATTAATAATAGATGGATGTTTAAGGACACTAGATCAATTCATGTGCACCTGAAACAATGTGGTTGCCACCAAGAACATCACTGCATCCATGAGAACTACATTCTGCTGTAGGAGCAATTCAGCCTGTCCCTCGGTGGGTTGCAGAATAAGTATCTGAACCGATCCCATAATCACCGAGGGGATATGTATGGGATAGGTTATCCCCTGAATGCAAGGCATTGGTTTTGTCTGTCTTTAGTTTTGGAAAAGACAAGACCATTGCAGTTAAAAGCCACTGTACACCACAAAATTTGGATGTACAGTCTGTTTGCTTATTTTATTTTTATTTAAGCATTTGTGCATCATATTTATTCATTTGATCAATTTGCATACCACCCTTCATAGATCTCAGGGTGGTTCACAGCACCCAATAACTTAACATTATCTGAGCATTCAGCAAAATAATATACAAGCAAAACCAGCAAGCATATAATTACAACAAAAGGTGGGGAAGTTGCAGCAGAAAATAATATAAAATGACACCAAAAAGACGAAGAAGCTCTAAATGCAGGGCTTTTTCAGCTGGAACTCACTGGAACTTAGTTTCAGAATCATTTAGGTGGGCGGCATTGCCAGTATAAGAGAACAAGGCAGGTGATTTCCAGCACCGTTTGTTTTCTAGAAAATAGCACTGACTAAAAGGTGAATTAAAAATATTGAGGAGGGAAACTTGGGTGCCCAAAGAACCATAATTAAGTGTCTGTTGAGCCTTTCTGAAGAGGACATTCTATAACTGGAGTGTGAACTTCTCAAATAGGAATGGGGGGAGAAATACGAGTAAGTTTGCATGTAAAAGCAAACTGACCAAATTTTCACACTCTGAAACATTAGGAGGACCGAAACACAGCCATCCTTCAAAATTCACAGCTCTGAATTTTGCAATGCAGCTCTTCTGCCAAGTAACACATGCCAAAAATACTTAAGCTGTGGGAAATAACATGCAGAAATGCACTATCCTGAGGAAAGTGCTCTGCAAAAAATATGTACTTTAAAATGTGTTTATTATGATATATTTGCACTAAAATGCTGGTGAATTTTCACCCTTTTTTTAAAAAAAAATAGCACTGCATCTTATTTGTTGGGGGGTGGGGTCTCTGAGGAGGGGCCACTAAAATGCCCACAGGGTTTTTGGTATATATATATATATATGTGTGTGTGTGTGTGTGTGTGTGTGTGTCTATGTCACACCTATATAGGAAACACACACACACATACACATTTCTGAGCACAATTCAAAGTGTTCGTGCTGACATTTAAAGCTCTAAATGGCCTCGGCCCAGTATACCTAAAGGAGCATCTCCACCTCCATCGTTCAGCTCTGAGGGCCTTTTGGCAGTTCCCTCCCTGCAAGGAGTGAGGTTTCCAGGGAACCAGGCAGAGGGCCTTCTTGGTAATGGTACCCACCCTATGGAGTGCCCCCCCCATCAGATGCCAAGGAAATAAACAACTATCTGACTTTTAGAAGACATCTGAAGGCAGCCCTGCTTAGGGAAGTTTTTAATGTTTGATGTTTCATCGTGTTTTTAATATTGTTTGGAGCTGCCCAGAGTGGCTGGGGAAACCAAGCCAGATGGGCAGGGTATAATATAAATTTATTATTATTATTATTATTATTATTATTATTATTATTATTATTATTATTATACCTTCCTTGCCATGGGATTGTGACCAATGAAGTTTTCCATGGGGGGAGGAGTGACTTTTTTTTTAGATTTTGCAGCATAGCTCATACTTTGCATTCATTGAGGTTCAATTTTCAATGATAATAAAAATAATAATGATAATGATAATAATAATAATAATAATAATAATAATAATAATAATTTATATTGTACCCTGCCCATCTGGCTGGGCTTCCCCAGCCACTCTGGCAATGATTAACATCTCAATTGAAAGGTTCTTGGCTAACAAGGCTTTCCTGGAAAAGACCTTTGCATTTGACCATCCTCCACAATCCAAAACCCTAGATGGACTCATGGTCTGGCTCAGTTTAAGGCAGTTTTGTGTGTTTTCTATCCAAACCTCCCATTTTTTTAAAAAAAAGCATGTTTTTTTCTTTGTGAGGTAGCAAAAACACTCACAGTGACTGAACAGCATTTAATTCTTAAAAAAAATAAAATCTGCTGGCACTTAATGCTGTTATATTTTCACACTCTTATCACAAGCTGCTATGGCTTATGGAGACAATATTCACATCCCATGGGAGGCCATGCAAAATTCTACATGATATCTAAAGATTTCTTTAGAGTTGCTCATTTCTCTGCAGTAGTAAATTCACCAGCCAAGATATCCAACAGGAAAGAAGATGACATCAAGAGCAAAACAGCTCCGCGAGAGAATTTAATGTCACAATAATTACATGGTACATAGTGGAGGCCACACGACGATTAGGAATCCTAGCAGAGCTAATTAAGCAAGTCAAAATCGCTGCTTAAAGTAGTTTAATGTGCAAGATCACATGGCTTCTGGATCACTAAGTACCACGAGGAATGCCCACTCGCAACAGAACTGGAAAACAAAAAAAGTGATCTCAGGCACGGTATGCCATTGGGTTGCACATACAGAGCACCCCATGACACATCCACATCAAAACCTCCCAGCTCTTTGACAACAGTGCTGCCAGCATCCGACCTGTAATACCATTAGAAGCTGGTTTTCTGTGCTCTGACCCTGGAAAGACTTTTCCTGAGCTTGCTGCCATTTGGTAAAGAAGCAGCAGCAGCAGCAGCAGCAGCAAAATGCTCCATTAAAATCCCCTGCGCTGCTTCATTTGTTGTGTATAGGCTTCACACAATAAATATCACGAGGCCTCGGGGTAATGTTATTTGGAGACCATCGAAAAAGAGCAGAATGAACAAATACAACAGGACAGCCCTACAGGTAGTAGCGGCTGACATACATATTAACTTGCATCAGAGGCTGAACCACCAAAAAGTTGTCTTGGAAGGATACAGCAACCTCTCGGCTTTAACAAAAGGGCTTTGTATATTTGTTGTTCAATTCACCAATCGTTACTATTATTTATTTACTGAACTTATATACTGTCTTTCTGCCAGGGCACCCAGGGCATTTTGGGTGGCTTACAGTAAGTACCACCCACTCTCCTGTTTTGGATTCTGTAGACCTGGAGCCCAAATTTAATGGCCCATTCTTAGAGAACCCACTATTGGGGGAGGGATATGGAATGTGGCTGCAGTGGCATACTTGGGTACTAAAGCACCCTTTGCAAGACCGAAATTTGGTGTGCACGAACCCACCCACCATTGTGCTGCCTTTCCCCAGCTTTGGGAAGGAAGCACAAAGGCTCTGACAGGGTCCTAGAGCCCTCCCATCACCTACCCAAAGTTGACAATGCGCTAACTATGCTTTGGGAAGGATGCAGGAGGAATCTAGGGTTCTGTCAAGGTCCTCCTGCCTCCTTCCACAAACAAGTGCTTACTAGGGTTTGGGAAAGAGTTGGGAGGACTCTAGGGCCTTTTCAGAGCCTCACATCTCTATTTCCAGAGTGTGGCATGCTCTGGGGGAGAGAAAAAAAAAGTACACATGCAAATTTATCCTGCAGGTCCAAACTGCCTGGCAATTAATACCATCATGGCAAGCATCATTATCAAAGCTAGAAGTCAGGTCATTCGTTGTTCAGATCTAGAAATCCCCCACTTTGCTTTCTCATGCCTGCACTCTTGGGTAGGGACAACTGGCTAAAATATTTTAAATGGTTCTAATTTTGGTTCCTCTGTTTTGTTTTTGTCGGGTTGATGTTGGTTAAATGTTTAGTTGGGGTTGGCAGTTATTTTAATTTGGGTATAACTGTAAACCGTTATTGTTTGTTGTTGTTGTTGTTGGTTTCTATTTATTTATTGGTTTGGTTGTTTGTTGCTCATATAGGATATTTTGTTTTTGTTTTTTTAATGTTTGAAGCTTTGTTGTGTTTTTATATATGCTGTAAGCCTCCCAGAATGGCTGAGGAAACCCAGTAAGATGGGCAGGATATAAATTTAAAATTTATTATTATTATTATTATTATTATTATTATTATTATTATTATTTACTCAGAGTGTCCCTATTTCAGGAAATCAGATGGTTGGCAACACTTGGACTTAAAATGACAGCCTCCTACCTGTATTGGTGTGCTTGTCATTCATTTCAGCATCATGGCAGACACACTACTCATGTATGAAACAGGTTTTCCTTGCTTCATTAGAGACATGACTCAGACAACCTGCAGTGATTTAGACTCTGACTTAAAGAAAGAGGTACCAGCTGAATCAGTAGCACTGTTGTCACTACTCAGAAACCATGGGTATGGGCCTGATTCTGAGTCAGCAATCAGAGACCATTAAAATCTAAGTGTCAGGGACCATGCTGAGGAGGGCTGCACTGAGGAGGAATGGTGGGAGCCCCACCTCCTGCTCCTGCTCCTGCATCTTCCCAGGAGCAGGAGGATAGTATACTGTGGATTTGGAACAGTGGTTTGCAGAGGGACATCCTTCAGAAGGCAGAAGCTGGGAAATACTGGATGGGGAACAGCTAGGAGAAGAAACACTGGAAGAGAGAGAGTTAACAGATTCACAGTCTCTGGACAGCATTCTTTCACTCAGCCCAAGGTCAAGAAGAGTTCAGAAAGTGTCAGAACAGAAAGCACAAAAAGGTACAAGCTCATTTTACAAGATGTAGGAGTGATTAGATTAATAGGGACGGAAGGGGGTGTGATCCTTAATAGGGAGCATCGCCATTTCTAGGAGATATGTTCTTTGTTCTCTCACTGTGATTCTTAAAGTTTCTAACTGCTAAGGCATTCCTTTCTTTGATCTTCTTATCTACTGCCACGGGGGGGGGGGAGCCAATTCCCTGAAGCCTGACACTAAGACACCTAAGCCAGCACCCCCAGAAACTGTGACTATACCAGGAGATGTCTACACAAACACATAAGACATCTCTTTTCATCAAAGCAAGAGACATTATCATGGTTTAAGAATACATTTCAGCTAGGCAAAAGCACTTGAAGAGCACTGGAGCAAGGCGAGTGAGGGGTGCAGCCTGAGCAGGGAGTGTTGCCAAGTGAGAAACTTTTGGGGAGAGGGGAGGAGAGATAAAGACACTTGGGGGGCTGAGCTAAGGCAAGCCAACCCTCAACCCACACCTGAATTTTTAAAAGAAATTCACCCCCACAATATCCCTCCCCACAACAAACCCTGACAAATTTGTGCACAGCACTAGTTCTGCATGAGATTATAGGAAGCCATTCATCCATCTCGCTTGGTATTGTCTACACAAAGTAACCCCGTTTTTCTGGGCTCTTAGGAAGGAAGTCCTTACCCCACCCAACCTGGAGACGACAAGGATCAAACCTGGACCTACTGCAGGCAGAGCAGGTGCTATGTCACTGAGCTGCGGTCCTCTCCTTTTGCCATTCTCAGATTTCTGCTTCTTGAGCTCTGTGTGATCAACTGCTCGCACATTGGCTAAGTAGGGTCTAGTATGGTTTTAGATTGGAAGGGGGACCATAGGCTGAGATTCCTGCATTGCAGGAGGTTGGATTAGATTATCCTTGGTGTCCCAACTCAACGACTCTATGACTCCAGGACATGTGCTGCCTGTCTAATCATTTGCTCCTCGTCCTATTGACCCACTTCCTACAAACTCCATTCTGGGCTCATGCTTGCCAAGATTCCATGAATACTTTAAAAGTAAATTGTGTGTGTGTGTGTGTGTGTGTGTGTGTGTGTGTGTTACTTAATGGTGCTTCGCTTACCTTCTTTCAAATATTGACTTGTGATGGGTGAAAATACATCCAGCGGAGGAGAGCTTTCTGTGTGCGCTTGCATTTGTGAATTCAGATGTGGCCTATAGGCATCTCTCTTCTCTAAATTAGTTGGTGCACTGTATGCCTGTTACTTTCAGGACTGCCAAAACACAGTAAGGCTTCCACCACCAGAAAACTCATTACACTGTATCAGAGAACAATGTAGTCATCCTCAAGGAAGGAGCATTACAATGAGAAGCAAAGAGCTGAAGAGGCAAAAGATAAACACAGAAAAGAAGAATGTAGCAATTTTAATTAACGGAACAGCATGGCTTAGACAACTTGGTAACGATGAGCGAATTAGACTGCTTTGCGTGCACACACACACACACACACACGTTGGTTTAAAATCGAATGCAAAGATGAATTTTGAACCAAAGGGAGCCAGAGGCTGGGAATGAGTCTGAGCAAACTGTAGGAAAGGAAGACAGGGCACACTGACATAAAAATTGCAAGCACATTTTAGTCATTCCTGCTAATTATTGCAAAAGATTACAGCCGCTGGGCTACATGAGGTAAGAAATCTGACATAATGTATCACTGCTTGACAGCACTGTCTTAATTCAAATACCCAACCCAGAAAGCCTATGTCTGCGTGGGAACAACTATGGGGAAATGAAGATCAGTAGGGAAAACACCCCATGCAACAGGAAATTGAATTGAATTGATTATTTTATTTTATTTTATTGCTTCAAAAGAGATTATGCTTAAATCTATTTAGATAAGTTTAGACATAAGGGAAAACACTCTTAAAGGGATCTTAATGTATGCCAGTGGTAAACTCAGGAGCACTTCTTCGGTTCTTCAGCTTAATTTGCACAAATTTGCATATTGGCGACACAATTGTACACAAAACTGCTTAAAAGGAAGCCTCATTGTGTTTAATGACTCTCAAGCCAGTGGGTACAGGCATGGAGCCTGAGAATGTCTACTGAGTCAGGGGAGAGTTTGGGAAAGTGATCATTGAGGATGGGGGAGAACACCTGCTTTGCATGCAGAAGGTCCCTGGCATCCTTTTAAGGACAGCATGGAGTTCCACAGGGGAAGCGGTATTTCTGGAGTGGAGCATGTTATTAAAGTGCTAACGGTGCAATTAGCACCACAGAGCTTGTTGTGATGAAGAAAAAAAACCCAGCCTCATGTTAAGTTATTTAAGTGATAAATAATGATAATTAATTTGCTTTTCTTATAGCGATTTGAGAATTTTGGTGGCAATAATGATGGCTAATCTGTTGTTCTTACAATAGTTTTAGAATCCTGGTAGCGGGTGTGACAAAAGCCAGTAAAGTTACCAAACAGATTCTCTTTGCTTAGAGTACTCTTTACAAACACCCTCGCTTTTACAGTCTTCTTCAGTAGACACTGGCTCGGTATTGTGTCCAGTCTCTCCAGACCCAAGTCTTTTTCTTTCCTTTCCTTTGTCTAAATAGTTTCTGTCTCTATGACAACCTGTAGTTGTTGCCATCTCTTTGTACCTTTTTCTGCAGATTATCTGATAGAAGACAAAACAGCTGCCCCATGAATTAGCTCCAGGAATGTTTGTTCATTGGCCTAATTGCATACAGAAAGGCTGTTTCTCAGTGGCAGAACATCTGATTTGGCAGGAATAAGGTCTAGGTTCAATCTCTACAGGTAGGTCCACGAGAGACCCCTGCTGAAAACCCTTAGAGCTGCTGCCAGCCAGTACCTAATTTGAAGTAAGGCAGCATCTCACACTTGTGTGTTTAAATTGGAAGTATTTTTTTTTTTAAGTGACTCTAGGTTGGTAAATTTATAGCACATCAACAAAATGTATAGCTTGAAGAAGCAATTTCTTGGACAAATGGAGTCAATTGCCCCACTACCGAGAGCATACAAGGGGTACACAGGGTTTTGTTTTGGGTATGTGAAAACAATGAATCTACCCCTCACTGAACACTTCCCAAAATGAGGTACCAGGCCATAATCAAGTGACATCATAAAATGTTCTGGAGGTAGGGATGGAGGGGTACGATTATTTTAGTTCTGCATTTTTATTTATATTTTTGGTATTTAGATACATACTCAGATAATGTTGATCAAAAATGCATGTTTAAATATGCATTTTATCTCAGTGGATGCATTTAAAAAACATATTTCATTCTAAAACACACACTTGTATACGTTTTGATACTATTTTTGAAGCAAGACAGGTATTACAAAATTCGGAGAGGTGTGAAACCCGAAACATCATTTTGAATCTTGTCAATCGCTTCTCCTACCTGGGCAGCTATCTTTCCACAAGGGCCGACATCGATGCCAAAATCCAGCATCGCCTGAGCTCTGCGAGTGCAGCTTTCTCCCGATTGAAGCACAGAGTGCTTCAGGACCAGGACATTCGGAAGGAAACCAAAATGCTTTTTACAAAGCTGTTGTGCTACCAACTTTACTGTATGATTTCTGCAGATTGCTGCTTCCTCCAAAAACGCAGGTTTCCCTGGGGATAGCACCAGGACAAAAACAAACAAACAAAAACCATTGGACACTGAACTTTAAAGTGTGGAACTGTGCCTGAAAAATACAGTCTGGATGAGCCCGTAACTGTATCTTGAGGGGAAATGTAGATATTTCATTTGTGAGTGTTATGAAAAGATTTTGACTATGGGAACCATATTGCCTCTGGATATATATTTAACAATTTGCACTCTGATATTCCCTGATGTCCACAGGGTAGATGAAGATGGTACACTTTTGTGAGACAGTCCGTAAATACACAGGGAAAGGAAATCCTTTCTTCAAAGAAGATGCACTCTGAATTGGAATCACGTAGAAAGGATGGGTTGGGGAACAGAAGGTAGAGTGGCTCAGTTCACAGCAGATCTGAGAATACGTCAAAGCTCAAAGAGAATAGAATGAGTCCCTTGATTATTTCATATGGAGTCCTTGGGTATCAAAGGGAAGTCTCCTGCTCGCTCAACGGTGTGTATTCCATTCATTTAATGATAGGGGCATTTTCTATACAGAGGTCTCATATCTGACTGGTGAAGGGGGAGCTCTATCACAAAATCTCTCTCTCTCTCTTCACCAGTCAGATATGAGACCTCTATATAGAAAATGTATAATATATAGAAAATGTAATATATACTGGTATATATATATGTGTGTGTGTGTGTGTGTGTGTGCGCGCGCGCGCAAGGGGAAGAAAACAATGTAATTTGAATATTGGCACAGTAATCCTAAAAATATGGGCACACTGAATGATAGATGGCAGCCTTTACATAATGACAGATTGCTTATTGGTACTAATACTAACCTAGCAGCTTTCTGTTTTAACTCCATCTTACTGGAATTGACATTTCTTATGTCATGTAGGGAAATTATTTCCTCCCTCATCTGTGCAATGCCTGAAATCTCCCCGTTCATCTGTTCAGCCTAATAAGAACTGCCTTTAGTGGAACAGGAGAACAATTCGTGGATTGCTGATCGAGTCTAAAAGCTATTTCAGATATGCATGTTGTGCATCGCTTGAGTTTTCGACACTCTGTTATTCTGCAGTTTACGACTTCCAGCTAAGTGTGTGAATGGACTCCACTGGAAAAAAAGGAGATGGATCCAGACTAACACTGTGCATCTGCACTATACATTGGAAGCAGTATAATGTTCCTTGAAACACTAATGGTGTCCTTGGTTCCCCCTTCTAAAAACGACTCATTTTCGAGCCAGTTACAGTACATGTTGAATCTCTTGCCAGCCTCACTAAGATTCACTTTTACTGGGCTGCATTTTCAAGCTATACCGTCCACCGTCCTGGACAGACAATGCCATACAAAGGAACAGGGTACCCTATAAAGACAGACTCTGTATATTTGGGCAACCACAGTTGGAAGACATCTTGCCCTGTTTACTATTTTGCTCACTATGCATTGGACCCAGGAGGCAATTTCTTACCTTACCACCCATACAGGAAAGATGTCTCTCCCTGGCATAGAAGGTCCTATGGCTTCTTAGCAATGTAAACACTTCAATGACTCACAAAGTCATCCTTTTTGCTGTGGTGGCCAAAAAGATCAGAAAGAAGACCCTGGATCAGGCTTCCTCAAACCCAGCCCTCCAGATGTTTTTGGCCTACGACTCCCATGATCCCTCGCTAGCAGGACCAGTGGTCAGCTAGCAGGACCAGTGGTCAGGGATGATGGGAATTGTAGTCTCAAAACATCTGGAGGGCTGAGGTTGAGGAAGCCTGCCCTGGGCAATACAATGGTGAACTGTAAGGGAGACAAAGAGATGTAAATAGAGACTGTTATTTGTGGTGTGACACCCCTTTTGCTTGTATTTATTTTTTGATTCAAATTTGTCATGGCCAATGGCTAGTACAATAAAGTTATTTGGATGGAAACAGTCATTGAATCCAGGTTTAGCAATCAAAAGAGTGAAGGAGGAAGCAAGTGAAGAGCTAATACGGAGCTTGTAGCAGAAGCCCATGTTCCTTTCTCAATGCTGTCAAGAACAGAGCAGGAAGAGGTGTTGGTGGGCTGGTCTTAAATAAGCCCCACCTGACATGCTGATGTCACATATATTGCTCAAACAGTGGATTGAGGATTCTTTGGGGGAGTGGAAGAAAGCCCTGTGCAACGAACCTCCCTGTCACACTTCCCTCCCCTGTTACTAAGTTTATTTATTTTTATTTTTTTATTGCTCAGGTGTTCCGGGTCAGACTAATTAGCCCCCCCCCACCTGTCCCTCGGAGGTCCGTCAATGAAGTAAACTCCCTGGTAGATACAAAACGGGAGTATCTTAGTAACCGGAGTGTATTTGTCCAGCTGCCGCGGCCGTTTATAATCCTTGCTCTGGGCTTCAGGGGTTAAACACCTTATTGCCTACAGCCCCAGGGTCTCTCTCTCTAGATCCCTCACTGTAGCAGTCTGCTAAACCCTTTTAGCAACTCAGTGGCATACACAATGTTTCAGCCCGCTAGCCCCTCCTGAGTGAAACCCCTAAGACACAAACTAACACCCCGCAGGACAGTTTGGACTCTTCCCTGGGTTCACCTCTTCATGAGCAGTTTATAACCCGCTGGACCCCAAAATTGACGACGACTGACTTATAGCAACAAAACTAGTCTTTATTTTTCTTTATAGAGCATAACGGTTTCAGAGCATCAAATGTTTAAACGTAGTTTCATAACAGCATAAAAGGTTTTCTATTCAGTATAACATACTAAACCTTCGACCTAGCCTAACCTACCCACCACTATCCTGGTCTCTAACCCTCTCTCCCTCAGTCACCACTCACCTCCCTCCTTCTCCCTCCTGACCAACTGCCGCTCCCTACTTTTAAAGGGCAAACAGTCCCGCCTCCTGCGAGCGAACTGCCTCTCAAACAGGCGGAACCTTAACTCTTCACATGCTGGGGTTTCTGACCATACCATGCCTAAGGGCAGATCCGTTACACCCTGCAGTTGGAGACAATGTGCTTAGGGGAAAACCTGTGATGCTGTGTAGGTGGAACACTATATGGCACAATGTGGCACAATGCACAAAGCAAACTGAGGCATATTTCATCTACGGATGCTTTCCATATCCACAGTCATCCCTTTCGTCCTTGCTGTGATGAGCCGTTTTCCTGGTGTTTTGAAAGCAAGCTTAGAAGATTTCACTTTACATTCCCTCCCATATCGATCAATTTGTAAATTTATGAACAATTTCATGCTCCATTATTACAGAACTTTGGGTGGATTAGGAATCACTTTAAAGACCTGAAAAAACCCAAGATGGAATCGTGACAAATGCAACAGCTCATGACCAAAAAGCCTAGAAATGGGCAGGAGAAAAATGGAGACCTGCTAGACAGTAGAGATTTAGCAGGGTTGGGGAGCACAGAGGGAGATTAGAAAAGCTTATTTTCAAGCATCCTCATTTCTGGAAAATATTATGTTAGAGCTCTTCTCTTAGTCTGACCCAGCTGTCAGAGAAGATGGGCTTCTGAATTAAAATATTTCTAAATACAAACAAGTATTAGGTGTATTGAGTAGCTTGGAAATGCTCGCTCATTTATTAATCCCCTCCTATTTTTCATAGACCTCAAGCTTGCTGTTTTCCTATCAAAATACTGAAAATCCTCTCAAATCGTAAACTTGGTCTGTCACAACCACAGTCTCTATGTGAAATAATATACAAATGACTTGATTTTTTTTATTTTTAAAAAACACTCACATAAAATGAATAAATTTTCCCCATATGTATTTTATCTGTCACAGCGAAATGAAGGAACCTGTTCCATATGCAGAGTCTAGGATGACAGGAATAACCAATCAGATTTAGACTGCACTTTTCCATTTCTCAACAATGGTCACAGTTAAGGCCTCAGTGAATAGCTTTGATTAATAACATTCTCTATATTGTATCATTTCCTGCACAGTACCTCATCAAAATGAATAACTTCAGAAGGCAGCTCAGAAAGAATTTCAGGTTTTGAAAGGGAGAGAGAGAAAGAGAGAGAGAGGAGAGAGATCTATCACCAAAGATCAGCTTTGATTTATTTTCTTAATGATGAGTCATTCAACATGATGCTGACCTAGAGCTGGCAACTATGCACAAAACTAGCAGTCATGTGTCTTCAAAAGGTTAAAAGCAGCTGAGGAGATGCTATCCATTTGGGGACTGCAGCAGGGGGCCCCTGCAACTCTTTCTTGAAACTATGTTCCTCCCCAAGCACAAAGAAGATTTGATTGGGAACATGGCGGGTTCAAAGGGTGAAATGGCTCCTCCCTGCTACTCCAGCCCAGCTGCTATTTGTTACAATTACAAAACGACTCATTGTGTGGTCATCCTCACATTTAGTTTGGCCCTATAAATAAACCCTTAAAAACTGAAACTATACAGATATACAGATCCTGCAACTCAGGCCAGACACGATCTTGCAACACTTCTAGAAAGGTTTAATGATTGCCTGTGATGAGTCTCAGGGGGAAGGGTGTCCATCAGAGGTGGTCTTAGATGTCAGGGACTGGGCAGAGGAGGAACGGTGGAGACCACCTCCCCATCCTGACCCTTCTAGGGAGAAGGAAGAGGAAGACAGTTTAGATTTAAAACAGGGGTTTGAGGGAGGTCACAGCTCAGAGGCAGATGAGGGGGGAAGTTGGGAAATCATGGGAGACCAACCATCTCCCAGAACCAGTCAAGTCTTAAAAGTAGGAGAGCAAAGAGCTTGAAGGCAGAGGACACTTAGTGGCATCCATAGAGGAGGTGATGAGGTTGACGAATGAGGAAGTGGGAGAGACAGGTGGTAGAGATGCACTCGGGTCAACACCATTATCCAAGAGGCTGGGTTCTATAGCCTCTCTCTGTAAACTTTGAAATAAAAAAGGACTGTATGAAACTTGTCCTTGTCTTTATACTATTCTGGGCAACCAGCCAGGAGCCACTGACAGCACCCTGACAGCAGGGAGCAGAGAGCAATAGGCATTAAAATTACATACCTTCCAACCTTTCTTGAGAAAGGAAATATGGTTGTATGAATCCATCCCAAGGTCACACATAAAGTTGATTATTTGATAGGTACAGGGTTGTGAATGTATATCCATTGGCCTCAACTTGATGGGTTACAAACTGGCAAACCAATCTAAAACTTTTCCCCAATAGTAAAAGTTAATATATTCCCCAAATAAAACTATTCATCACCTATTATGGAGATCCATCTTGACAGGGCTGAAATGCAGTCTGACTGTTAAGTTTTTTTGGCTTTACCAAGACTTAAAGCATATCCTCTTTGTGACATCACACATGACATCAGAATGGCATGTTTGCATTCAACCTAGACTATCTCCATGCCAACAGCAATGGCCAGTAAACTTCTGCAAGCAAATGACCATCAGCCTGACTACTGTAACGGACCAACCCTGTGCCTGGGTGTGAGCAGGTGCCCAGCACGCGATGAGTTAACACCCACTCTAGATGACTGGCAGCACAATCGCAGAGGCGGGTCTTTTCCACCTTTTAAAAGGGGAGAATGGCAGTTGGGGCGGTTGTTGTGGGTTGTGGGTCAGGGAGTGAGGGTGAGAGGGAGAGCGGGTTGGAGGTTAGGCTTAGGTTAGGAAAGGAAAACATTTAATCCTGTTTAAAGTTGTATCCAAGCTTATGTACCTAATTGAAGAACATTGTAACCGCATTCTACCTTAACTTCCAAGATATATATAAGTTACCTCAATAAACATATTTTTGTTGTTCAACGTTCGTGGACTCTGGCAGTGCGTCAGTACCTCAAGAGGTGTGGTTGAGGGGAAAAGCACTAGAGGTTTCCTGAGAGAAAGGGGACGGGTGGCTTATTTTCCTAACACACAGAGGACTGGGCAGGGAAGCCAAAGGTGCCACGCAGTTGCCAGAAAGGAAAGGGCAAGCTGCAGCAGTTTGGGAACCCAGGGCGGGAGAATCCCAAGGTGGCAGGAGTTTCACTTTAAGAACGTGGAGAACTGAGGTACCCCTAGGACATCTCTCATAATATCATTTTGGGGATTCATTTTAGTCGTCGGTGAACCCTAGGGAGAGACACAGTCAGGGGAAACTTTTTACACGTTGTGAGGGCTCTTGGTGGGAGACTAAAGGGCACGTCAACGTTACAACTACCCAGTTGTTTCTATCTAGGCTACTGGATGTTCATTTTTTGCTCTCATAATCAAAACCTGAAGAAGAGCTGTGTATAATCTGAAAACCTGCTTCCACTGTTAAAGAAAACTAATTGTCAGGGACTGGGCAGAGGAGGAATGGTGGAGACCTCCTCCCCATCCTGACCCTTCCAGGGAGGAGGAATAGGAAGACAGTTTAGATTTACAAAAGTGGTTTGAGAGAGGTAGCAGCTCAGAGGCAGATGAGGGGAGAAGTTGGGAAATCATGGGGGAGACAGATTAACACCTGGCTGACATGTTATCATTAGAAAGCATTCCAGACCCACCATCTCCCAGAACCCGGCAAGCCTTGAAGGTAGGAGAGCACAGGGCTCAAAGACAGAGGGCAACTGTAGAAGAGACGAATGAGGAAGTGGAAGAGATGTGGGCTGGAGACTCCCTTGGGACAACGCCATTATCTAATAGACTGGGTTCTATAACCTCTCTCTGTAAAGTTTTAAATAAAAAAGGACTGTAACAAACTTTTTATTGTCTTTATACTTTCCTGGGCAACCAGCTGGGAGCTGCTGACAGCATCCTGACATTAAGGGAGTGTGACCAGTTCACTCACACGGGGCATGGAGCCTCAGGGATGCTGCAGGGGATGCCATAACTATGATTTAAAATGGAGCAGAAGGTAAGGGGGGGCAAATTTTGGTGTCACACAGGGCACTGCTGAAACTTGATCCCCAAAGTCAGCCACTGGCTCCATCACTATGGAACAGCTATGAAGAAAGAATCACTGCATGCCCTTGTTTCAGGCATGGCTATAATAATCACATGGATGCTTGTAGCAGACTTCAGGTCTGATTTATACCGTATTAATGGAAAGGTGCAGCTGCTTCTACAGTTCTCCCGTTACAGGGTGAATCAGTGATGTGGTTATCCCACACCAGGGCGCCAACTACTAGGTGACTTCAGCCCCCTGAAAAATATATTTGATGGGGCCGAGCCAACCCCCCCCCCAGTAGTTGAGCAGCTACTGCTGCCACTTTCGTAAGGTATTACGGGGCTGCTGGTGCCAGCACAAGGCCTCCTAGAATGTCAACGGTGCCACAAAGACTGGCAGGCTGCTGGCAGGCCTGCTAGGCTGCTGTCACCATCATACACCTGGAAGCCAGTGTGCTGGAGCTGTGCTTCTGGAAGTACGTCAGCGGATCCTGGAAGTGTGGCCACAGTGGGACTTCCGGCGGCAACGCCATCGCGGAGCGGTCGTGGGTTGCCTCGGCTGCGAGGCGACCCAGTCCGTCCCGGGGGTTGGAGCCCCGCTACCGCAAAGCGGGGCTCCGGTGGGGTGCGGGAAGAGCGTCCCGCACCCCGGGCTCCCCGGCTGTGCCCACTATGGCTCTGAACCCTTCCCTCGCTCCCCCTGTAAAGGGGGAGTGGGGGTGAAGGGACAACGGAGCCGGGCTATAGGGGACATGCCCCAACCGGGACGCGGAGCGGCGGTCACCCCCGCGACGAGCGTCAATGTTCTACCTGTCAAGCGTGGATTTAAAGAAACCCGGTGGCCGTGAGTAGTTGAATGGACTTGTTTTTGCACTTTTTTTAACGACCCGGGTGACATTGGGAAAGGAAGTCTGCCTCCCTCCCTTCGGGGGATAGAAAGTAACCAGTTGGAGAGACTGCTGTTACAGGATGGCTACAAAGTATCTGAATTTTGACAAGTGAGACTTCTTTGATCTCCCTCTGGGGAATAAATCCGTGGATAATATCTCTTTTTAAAATTTGTGGTTCTTGCACCCTGGATACAGGGAAAATGGCTGCGAAAGATCGTGATTGAGTGGAAAGTTACTGGCTTTAAGATGGAGAAGCATGAAAATCGAAACTGTAATTTGACACCTATGCCCGCTTCTGCCATGCTGGGTTTTGTTTTCGATCTGGTGATGAACTGTGAGATGAGTGATGATCAAAGGATTATTATACTGAGACTGGAACTGCTCAACCGAAAACTGGAGATACTGAACCGGGACATGTCAGAGAAGATATATCCCACAGAGGAGACTTTACAAGAAATGGCTATATTGGAAGGGAGCCTTGGCATGGAACTGAAGGGGATGATTGAAGAACAGGATGGAATGGTCTGGCGACTCCGGAAAAACGAAACGTCCTTTGGGGGTGGCAGCCCCAGGACGAAGAGAATTGTTATATCTAACTCTCGAGGTGAGAGCCCGGGAGCGTTGGTGAATAAATTTTGTCTACAAATAAAAGAGGAATGCTATGATGAACCGGAGAAGCTGGAAGAAGAGGATTTGTGTACCCTGAAGCTCTATGCAAGGACTGTTTTGGTTTCTGTCTGGATCTGTGGACTTGTAAGGAAAAATGACACTTCGAGGAGCGGCTCTGGAGCAAGACGACCAAAGAAAATGGACAGAAGGGGGATAGGGTGAACTGTATTAACGGTAAAAAGAAAGAATGATAAACTATGGTAACCTGAAACCGGCGTGTCAAGATCTTAAGTTTTTGGATTATGAAAAGAGATATTTAAATTTTTGTTATTAACAGCAGTTATAGAGAAAGAGGATATTTGTTGTGATTTATATTAAGAATAATGTGTTAAGAGATAGATTTTAGTGTGGAATTAATATGAAGTTAGAATATGATTAAATCTTTGTTAAGTTAGTTTCGTTAAATTTTTGCATGTTATAAAACAAGATAAGTTGTTAATTCTTTATATGATGTTACTAAAGTAATATTCGGTATTAGAAACGAAGGTGAAAGGCAGGGGAAGTCTGTACCAAGATTCGACCAAGATTTTTTTTTTTGTTGACATAAGAAGAAGAATTATTGGTGTATATGTATTTGTCTATTTTCAGTTAGGTGTTGGGTTAATGTGGGTGTTTTATTTGTTTGTTGTAAAAATTAATAAAATCTTATAAAAAAAAAAGGAAGTGTGGCCACAGTGGCTCACGGTGGTCATGCAAGCCAGGAATGCAGCAGCTCCTCCTCCTGCCATGGAGGGGAAGCAGCTCCTAGCCCATGGTGGTGGCAGGAGGAGGAGGAGGAGCTACTGCCATGGAAGCTGAACTGCCGTTTGACGCCTGGACGTCACACATGACAGTGCCACATCTGGGCCTCGCTTCCGATGCCTGGGCGTCGGGTCGGACGTCCGAGCATGACATTGTGATGTCACCTGCAACATCAGACACCCCTCCCCTCCCCATCTCTTCTGGAGAGTCCTGGAGTTCCACCATGGACCAAATGAATGAACCCATCCTCAACTATCATAACAGAATACATGTACAGAAATGTGGCAAGTTCGAAAGGTAGGAAGGGCCAATGTAATTTAGGCTTCTAGAGATTATTTTATTTAGGCCATATGGCATTATAAGCTGCTCTGAAATACATTTTTTTTAAAAATCACAGAAGCTTAAAAATCTAATCTGATATATATATATATATATATATATATATATATATATATATGAAGTTCATTTCTTTTTAAGTTCTTATCTTTCTCGGAATAATGGTATTTCAGTGTTTGCACTTTTCTTTCAAGGCGCAAGTGCACAATATTTATTACTTATCAGATCCATAGTTTTATTGTGGGTACAGCACAACTGGATAACAACAACAACAACAACAACAACAACAACAACAACAACAACAACAACAAACCAGTTGATAAATATTCAGATGCCTGCACAAAATGACTCAGTGCTCCGGAAATCTTCCAAGTAAGCAGGTGTTCTGATAATCAGGTAACAAACAAACAAACAAACACCTATTGGCACAAACAAAGCTCTTGTCAGCAATTTTAGTAAGGAAAAGTAAATTGTCTTGGGCACAGAGACTGAAATATTCCATTTGAGACCCTAGAAAAGGCAGAGCACGGCATCTGTGTGTGAGAGCACACACAATGGGAGATGCACATAAATGCCAGTTGCTGCAACTGCCCTCCATTATTTTGCTTTAAGGCATGCCTTCATATCCATTATTTCGCTCAATACATTTCATGGATAACAAAGCAAGCATCTTGGAGGACAGGCCAAATGTCCAGAAAGCAAGGCAGTCTCCTATTCAGGTGCAAATGAGAATGCTAGAATAAAACTCAACCTTATTTATAGCAGGAGTTATTAATGCCATATGACATATTTACGGTTGCCAGTAAATCTCATTTACATCACTTCAAAGCCTGGGCATCACGGCAGCATGGTTCCTTCAGTTGTCAGTTAATGGGAGTAGGAACACACAAGGCAAGGAAAGGAATCATAAACCAGAGTAGGCTATTTGGATTACCTGGCTGGTGTGGCACATAAGAATATGCCTTATCTGGAGCCAGGCTGTTGGCCCATATTCCCTACAGTGCAGCATTTGAGACAGGAGTCATTCATAGATCTTACATGGAAATGCTGGCGTTTGAAGCTGGGACCTTTTGCATGCAAAGCTTGTGCTCTTGACTGGAGCATATTTGGCTCCCTCAGTGGAGCTCAAACTCTTGCCTTCAGCTTCCCAACCCAACGCCCTAAGCAGTGTGCTCCTGCAAACCTTCTGACATCACAGAGGTACAAACAGAAACAGGAAAACTGGGGGGCACTTGGAGGACCAAATCCAAGTTATACTTCTGTTGGAATTGTGATCAAATTTGATGGGACCCCAAGGGCTATCTAGTCCAACCCCTGGCAATGCAGGAATCTTTTGCCTAACGTGGTGCTCAAACCAACAACCCTTAGATTAAGAGTCTCGTGCTTTACCAACTGAGCTATCCGGCACCATTTGCCAAGTTGTGTTGGTCAGTTTCACTCTAAATATAATGTGGCACATTTTTTTTATGTCAGGCAATCAATCAATCAATCAATCAATCAGGTTCTTTTTGTTTTGTTTTGGGGTTTTGCTGGATTTTGGGGGGGGAATCTTTGGGTGAAACCTTTTAAGCTTTTAAGGATCAGACCCCCTCTCTCTATATATAACTTTAAGTAACTCTGGCATGCCTTTCAGAGGAAATGTTTGTTCATCGAAAGAGTAATTTTAAAACTGGTAGTGCATGAGACTGGATGCAGGCTCTGTTTCTATTTGTAGCCTCTTCATAAGAATAATTAGCATGAGAAAGGAAGAAGAACTGTACAGCTATCAAGCTGTTCCTCATAAATGTTTTCATTACTAGGAATAACAGTTCCCTTCTGAATAGGGGTCTTCAATGATTCTTCAATTAAGCTGAATGCAGCAACTAACAAAAAGTTTCATTTTCATACAAGAAGGCTGGATTGCAATTTAAACTCCTTCGATATTGATTATTATGTGTTATCAAGGCAGTTGTTCCTAAGAACAGACCAGTATTAAATCCTGCCCACTTGTTTCAATTGTCAGCACTCATATCATTACACTTTAAATAATGGTTGCTATGCCTTCCTGTACTCCCCCCCCCATCACTTCGAATGCGCTTATTCTGGATTTATCAGACTATTAAAATAGAAATACACAAACAGGTTCTGCAACAAAATGCTGCAGTATATTTCCAGGGTTGGGTGGGTATTTTCTGAACTTGTGGCTGAGAAGGCTTTAACAAATAATTAAAAACCCAAATGTTAGCATCAAAAACAGGAGTTCTCCTCTAGCATGTGTTTTACACTTTCTTGATGGTGTGCACAATTTTTATAAACTTCTATCATGCCCTCAGAGGAATGCGGGTAGCACTGTGATCTAAACCACAGAGCCTAGGGCTTGTTGATTAGAAGGTCAGCGGTTCGAATCCCTGCGATGGGGTGAGCTCCCATTACTCAGTCCCTGCTCCTGCCAACCTAGCAGTTTGAAAGCACATCAAAGTGCAAGTAGATAAATAGGTACCACTCTCTGGCGGGAAGGTAAACGGCGTTTCCATGCGCTGCTCTGGTTCACCAGAAGCGGCTTAGTCATGCTGGCCACATGACCCGGAAGCTGTACACCGGCTCCCTCAGCCAGTAAAGCAAGATGAGCACAGCAACCCCAGAGTCGTCCACAACTGGACCTAATGGTCAGGGGTCCCTTTACCCTTTACCTTTATCATGCCATCTAATACTCACCTTTTCTCTAAACCAAGAAGTCCCAAAAGTTGCAACCATTCCTTATTGGGTGGTTATTTCATCCGCTTGATAATTTCATTGGTTGATAATCCTTTTGGTTGCCCTTTTCTGAACCTTTTCCAACTCTACCCTCTCATGGCTGGCACAGCCTATGTGAGGGTGGAGAAGGAAAACTCTGAACCTAACCCTCCACTGCCTTGCAGAAGATCTTCGGGAGGAAAAAAAAAGACTAAGGAGTAAACCCTACACAAATCCAGAGTGGAGTCCCTAAGACGGTTGGGTGCTGCCTTGTACTCCTCCTCCCAGCAATGTCTGATGTTAAACCTATTGCACTGCATTCCTTTGGACCACATCAGTGAGGCTGAGAGGGGTGTCTTATTGTCTGGGCAGCCCAGGAACCTCCATCCACACTGCCTACCCAGGCTTGTGGTCCAGGGAGATGGTGTTGGTGATGCTAACGTAGCAGATTGACTTCGCCCACAGAGGTGCACTCCATTCTCTCTCGAGACAGATGGATGCCGACAATGTGAGGGCAGTCGAAGTCACCCTTTATTACAACATATCCTCTTTTGGATGTGTCTTTGATTTCATCCTTCATCTCAAGTACTCGCTGAGCACTTTGATCAGGGGAATGACAACACATCCCCACTAATCAATTACTCTTCCGGCCCAGAATCACCACCCACAACAATTCTGTGGAGGAATCTGTCCCTTTGAGGATTTCTAGCTTGCTGCACTCAATACCCACAAATTTCCCTCCAGTGTGTCCTTCCCTGCCCTTCCTATAAATTTTATATCTGAAGATAACCATGTCCCAATGGTTTTCTCGGTTGCACTTGGTTTTCATTATCAATGCTATCCTCTAAGACCATGCACTCCAATTCACCAATTTGGCACAGAGGTCTTTAGCTTAGCATATAAACACTTGCACAATTCCTTTTGGGAAATATAGGGACGGAACTACCCAAACTGTATAGAAATTTATTCATGTATTCCACTACAGCAACAAGAATGTTACTTACCTGAAAATGGAAAGAAGAAGTCTGAGCGAAAGAAGAATGGATACCAAAACTTATGGAAATAATAATAATAATAATAATAATAATAATAATAATAATAATAATATTATTTGTACCCTGCCCATCTGGCTGGGTCTCCCTGGCCACTCTGGGAAGCTTCCAACAAATATTATAATACATTAGAATATCACAGATTAAAAACTTCCCTAAACAGGGCTGCAGAAATATGCAGAAATGGCAGAACTTGCCAGAAAAATAAGAAATCAAGATAACAAACTTTTTTTAAAAAAATAAAAGAATGGAAATGGGTTATTGAATATTTACAAATAAATTGTAAACAGATAAGAACATTGACAGGATTATTGTAATAACCTGTAGTTTTATAAGTGTATATATTTAAAGTAGATGAATAAATGAGCAAATCAAATTAATTTGGATATGCAGAAAATATTAAAAATAAATTAATGGAACTGCGGAAAGAGGGGGAAGGAGACAAGTTTTGAAATGTTAAAATGATAATAAAATTATTGAATTGTATAAAATTGAAAATCATTATATACACACACACACACACACAAACACTTTTATACAGTCTCCCCTAAAGCATCTTTGGCACTTGCCTTTTGATCTGTATTGCTTTGGTCTCTCTGAATTGTTACCCAGTGCTCCTGCCTAGTTCTATGTCTCTCCCATTTAAATCTTTATCCCAGGGGGAGGATATTCATTTTAAGTTGGACCCTCCTCAGCTCTTGTTGGCTTTCCTCCTGCTACAACCATGGTGTCTCAGGGTACCTGTTGGTTAATTCCATGGAGGGTAAAGAATACGGTAGCAGTTTTCCCTTTGGAACCTTCCCAGAGCATGTCCCCCCTCGTTATATTTCTGTAGCTACTGCTAATTACTTGCGGGGTGTGTGTGTGGAGGAATTAGTATAACAAAGCAAGGCTTAATGACTAGGATCATTCTCTTGCATTACATTCTGCCGCTTCAGAGGCCTAGCAAATGTAGAATGCATTTAAACACTCTTTATTTAGCATGCATTTTCTTTTTGTCAAATCAATACATAATAATAATAATAATAATAATAATAATAATAACCATCCTATGTTACCTTTGTTAAGCACACTGGCTCTCCCAGGCCAAGTAAATCAGTGCCTAAGTCCTGAGGCCTTCACAGCTGGTGACATGCCAATCCAACAAAGTCTATCAACCATATTTGGTATCTGTGCTTCGGATTGCAAAATTTGGGGTGTCAGGCACCTCCAATATGTGACCGGTGAGCAGCATTTGGCTGAGCAGCTCACTCCCAAGTTGTGCAGTAAAATACAGATGGGGCAAGAAGAAGAGTTTGGATTTGATATCCCGCTTTTCACTACCCGAAGGAGTCTCAAAGCGGCTAACATTCTCCTTTCCCTTCCTCCCCCACAACAAACACTCTGTGAGGTGAGTGGGGCTGAGAGACTTCAAAGAAGTGTGACTAGCCCAAGGTCACCCAGCAGCTGCATGTGGAGGAGCGGAGACGCGAACCCGGTTCCCCAGATTACGAGTCCACCGCTCTTAACCACTACACCACACTGGCAGAACCGGCTGGATTCCAACTCCTCTCAGTCTCAGCCAGCCAGTGGTGTACAAAGTGGGGGGTGGAGGGGTGGTCCGCCCCATATGCCACTCGGGGGGGGACAAGATGGCCCCTGCCTCCCCCCCAGCAGTATGGGCGCATCTCATGCAGCGTCTGTATGGGCTGCCGCTCTCTCATGCCGTCCGTACGGGCTGCTTCTCGCATGGCGACCGTACGGGCTGCTGCACGCCATCCATACGGGTTGCTTCTCACACGGCTATCATACGAGCTGCCGTGTGTGCACACCCTGTACAGGATGCTACACATGCACATTCCATACGGGATGACACCTGTGCGCAGTCCGTATGGACGTCGAACGTGCGCCACTGGCTGGTTCGCCCCAGCCCTCGGCGTCCCACCCCAGGTGCCGGAGAGGGTTCCTCTGCCACTGCAGCCAGCATGTTGAATGGTCAGGGATGAGTGCCGAATGATCCATAAAACTCTAAGGGATACTTAGAGTCCAAGTCTCTCTTTCTCTTCGCAAGCAAGAAAACTAGTTACGCAGAACGTTGTTATCAGTCCTTCCTGCAGATTTAATTCTGAGGCCCAAGTGAGCAGGAAAAAAACAGTTGTCAGCCCCACCCATGACATTCATACACCATTAAGACAGCTTTCTAGAAATCACTTTAACACAGAGTTCTCATCTGTAAATCATTGACACAACATGCAGTCAATTATGTAAATGTAAAAATGTAAATTGACACAACATGCAGTCAATTATTGGTTAACATTTGTAGCCCTGAAAGTGGGGACCCGCAGGACATTTTGCTACTTTCTTCTCTGGTTACATCTTGCCACCACACACACATGTATGTATATATATACAACATTCTTTTGAATTTAAACATTGCATTTCCTTACTTTTCATTTTTCTTATTTATATAAAACTTTGCTTAGTGATTTACAATATACTTACTCTTTGTTTCAAGCCTAATCTTTATATTTTCACATTTTTGATCCACTTTCTCTCCAGTCCTTCTGCTCACCTGACAACCCTCTTTCCCTTTCCTCCTTCTCCCCTGTTTGCAGATACTTTGACTTATCTGGAAGTTGCATCCTGCATAACCGTGGGGTTTTATTCTGGATGTGTGTGAGTGAGTCATGTTCCTCCATGTGGTTTTTTGGACAGTAACTTCTGATAAAGCAGCAAGATGATTTCCCCCTTACCTGATAACTTATTTACTATTTTGCATAAAGTTTACTATTCTGCATAAAACCCTTCTTCAGAAAAGCCCAAAGCACCACTGTAGCCTCTGAACAACCCTGGGAAGTAGGCTAGATTGAAATATAGCCACATGTCCAAAGCCAACCAAAAATGCTTCCTAGTCAAAACACAACACTATCTCCATTTACTTGGTTTGCATAGTATGTGAATCAGGTATAATATTTTGCAGTTTGAAACACATTTGTTGGAGGTATCAATTATTGCTATGCGTTGACTTGCAATAATTAGTTGGGTACACCTTGTAATTATCCCTTTTCACCAATTTGTCCTATGTTTGTTTGCGCCTCTTGAGTTAATTTGGTCAAGAAGGCAGCTATCAATCTTCAAGCAAACAGAATGTTGCATCCCTCCACAATCATAGCTTGGTCAAATGCGTCTCCATTATAGTTTCCTCCAGAGAAAACCTGTCAGTTTTCACTTTAATTTCAAGACTTTTATGAAAGATCACCTTAATTATAAGATTCTTGGCATAGCATTTATGTTGTCATTCAATATGACTGATGCATATTACCAAGATGTTGTCAATGCCAAAATATATTTTCAGAAGTATATTTAATTAACTGTTTACTTCTTAGACAACCAAAATATGAAATATGCCTATGAGTGAGACATTTTGGATGTATATCTATCAGAAATAGATACCTATATATCTATTTGAAGTGGATCATCAGTTCCATCATACTAATAGAACACAATTCACTCTGGAAAAAACACCACAAGCTCACCCTCAATTGCAGCAAGTTTTTAATTTTCCTTTAACAATTTCACTTCTGGTGACATTCACATGTACCGTTCCTTAGCAATTGTCCCGTCGGGTCTGGTTTATTTTAAGTGGAGTGCAGGGAAATCTGTAATAGGTGCAACAAAAAGGCAAGAGCATTTGGGGTCTTGAATTGCTCTGGTCTAACATTTCCATGCTGATAGGCTGGTCTCTTAACAGTTCCTTTCCATGGTCAAGGTAAAGAGGTTATGCACTGGCTGAATCTACGCTGCACGTCCCTCATCTTGCTGTAGGATTCACCCCCCCCCCCCAAAAAAAACCTGATAGATTTGCATAACCTCCAACAAGGCAAACCTCCAACATCTTAGAAGGACTATAATCGGGACACCCATTCTGCACTATCCTACTGCCATACACCTCCCCCACTGCCCGCCTGCTCACCGCCACAGTGAGAGCCAGTGTGCTGTAGTGGTTAAAAGTGGTAGATTTGTAATCTGGTGAACCAGGTTCACTTCCCCGCTCCCCCACATGCAGCTGCTGGGTGACCTTCGGCTGGTCTCACTTCTTTGAAGTCTCTCAGCCTCACTCACCTCACAGAGTGTTTGTTGTGGGGGAGGAAGGGAAAGGAGATTGTTAGCTGCTTTGAGACTCCTTTGGGTAGTGATAAAGCGGGATATCAAATCCAAACTCTTCTTCTTCTTCTTCTTCTTCTTCTTCTTCTTCTTCTTCTTCTTCTTCTTCTTCTTCTTCCTTAGTGTATTGATAAAGCAGGATATCAAATCCAAACTCATCAATGTACTTCTGGAAGCTCTACACTTCCAGAAGTGTGGCACAGGCTTTTGGAAGTACAGCGTCATTGTTGGCAACTGCAGCAGAGGCCATGAAGGAGGCCACGGAAGAGGTGGAAGAGGTAGCCAAAACAGGACACCCGGGATTGGGGACGGAAGCCGGGGCAGCTTCTGATAATCCAGGATTTCCCGCTCAAAACAGGACAGTTGGGTGGCCTGGATTTGAAAGACATTTTGTTGCGTTGTTGGAACGTACTTTCAGAACAATGGTGCAGGAGGGATACAAGCTCACACCCGGAAATATATAGGTTTGTGTAACTAAAGTGGGTTAAAATGCTCTGTCATCCTTGGACAATATATCCAGTTAAAAAAAAAAATGGGAATGTACTCTTGCAGTTTAGAAAGTAATTGAGAAACGCATTAAATGTGTGGAAGATGTATAAACAGTCCTTTAGCAAACCAGGATGAATGCTCATGGCTGCATTACCTCCCTGCAATAAAATCAAGAACAATCTAGCCTCCATTTAAGCCTTGTCCAAGCAAGTCGGGGTGAATGCTCAATAAATAGGTCATCCAGAGGAGTCTTAAAAATTCACGTTTCCACCACCCTTCTGAGTAATACCCCCCCCACTCTCTCACTATATATAAGGGTCTGGTGACTTCTGTTTCAGTGTATCTGAAGAAGTGTGCATGCACACGAAAGCTCATACCAAGAACAAACTTAGTTGGTCTCAAAGGTGTTACTGGAAGGAATTTTTTTTATTTTTCATTTTGTTTTAAAAATTCATGTTAATCAAAGAGCAGTGATTCTGCATTTTATTTTACTTTAAAAATCATTTAAGTCTGTTTATTTCGAATTGGAAAAAAAATGCAACATAGAGAGAGGTGGCATTAGGATTACATATATTCTGTATGCTTTGGGAGAGAGCAGAGCACCTAATCTCTTGCCTGTGCCTTTCATAATCAGGATGAATCATTACACTCTAGTTGCCACAGAGCAGGTCACTAGACAAATCCAATATAGTGCATTTGAGAGTATATTAGTGTGGAAAGAGGAGTTACCCCCATCTCTTTCCTTTAAACTCTTCCCTAGGTGCTTTCCTTTAAACTCTTCTATAGATCAAATAATACCAGCTAGCTCGCCCACAGCATCAAAGAGGAGGCCAATTGTTAGGAAATGGAAGCCCGCCCAGCAGTAGAAGTTCAATTACCTACAGTCTATACTTTGATATACAGTATCTCAGATCTGGATTGGGTAAAATTCCCTGCTTGTGTGCGTATGTCTGCAGATAATTTTGGAAGTTTGGAAGATTATTGAATATGGGTCAGATATAGAAGACATCTTGTTTTAGGGCAGCCAAGTATGATTCCCATATCACACTCACACAGTGGCAAGTCCACCAAACTTTCATCCATAGGCCCAAGCTACATGCTCTGTTGAGGCATAATGTTCCTACTAAATTGCATCATCAGCGCATATAAGTGGGACCTGTGCATGATTTGAGTCTACCACTTATTAAAACTTATTGCTTGGCAGTATTCTTCTCTATATTCCCTTCTCTATCTAATCCTTCTCTTAACATAATCTTTTAAACTTAAAAGACACTAATAAGTGAATTCTTTTGTTTTATATTCTCATTCTAATATGGCAACAACCACCATTTACTCATGAGATTTGTGTTGTTATCGAGTGATCCGTTTGTGTCCTTCTTTATTATTCAATTTGTCAGATTCATATCCAAGATATCCGAAAGGTTTTTATGGAGAGCATAAAATGAACTTGTGAGTTTGTGGTTGCTATTACTTAGGAGAATACTCAACGGATTTCATAATACAGCCCAGAGGTTTGTTCAGTCACAATGGCAGGTGCTGTTTTATGAGTACTGTAAAAACCCATTCAGAGAGACCTAACGGGGGGGGGGAGAATGCTGTATTATTGAGCATAGGCAGAAGGCAGGTAAAAAGTAAAACAGAGGGACTCACCCTGCATTTGTGGTGTTCCAAGCTAGGAATTGAGATACAAAATGACCTGATCATGACCTCCTTGTCTTGAGTACAGGTCTGAACTTAGTTATCCCCTGAGGGGAGAATGCTGTATTATTGAGCATAGGCAGAAGGCAGGTAAAAAGTAAAACAGAGGGACTCACCCTGCATTTGTGGTGTTCCAAGCTAGGAATTGAGATACAAAATGACCTGATCATGACCTCCTTGTCTTGAGTACAGGTCTGAACTTAGTTATCCCCTGATTGTCATATATGATTCCCAGTTCCTCAAGGCAATCTTTAAAAATGTGTATTTTATGAGGGAAATGGGTGAAATACAACAGTGTTTGCCCACAGCCTTCTATAATAGCATGGTTACAACGGTGGTTCTGTTATACATTTCATACCTCTGGCTAATGTGTGAAGGGGAGATTTTGTGTGTCTTTATAAATAATGCCTTTATTCATTTCCAAAAGAAGGCCTACGCAACTAACCAAACTGATTTTAGTCCATCAGCATAAGAAAACCCTTTTTCAGAACCACCTTTGATACTTTATTCAGATTCTTTGTATTTTATTTATTTTTCACTTAAACTACCCAGTCAATAGACAAAATGTAAATTTTATGTAGCATCTTACATTTCTAAATAGTGTGCTGTTTCTTATTAATAATCCTTCCCCCCTCTTTTTCATCGGGTTTCTCATTTTCATTTTCAAGTTTGCTTGATCAGTGTGTTGCAGTAGAACCTTCTCCAAATTCAATTAACAAAAAACCTGTTTGGTTTAAGGTGTTGTTTCAAGGGTTTTCCATGTTCACCCTGGCACCGAAATTGCTGGAAAATTGCCACTGTTAAGAAGCACACCCTTAACAGATACATTATTTTGACAATATGGATATGATATGGTATCCATGTTGTGGTTAGTTCAGGCTTCACAAACACCTTGGGTAGCTGACAGTGGGAGATGGGTGGACCTAAGTCCCAGATTTGTCTCTTGATTGGAATAGACAGAGTTTCTGCAACAATCACGCAGCTGAAGCAACCATTCCATGTTACTGGTACCCAACTATCAACCAATTCCATTCACATAGAATGTGTCATGAATGAGCCAGTTCCCAGGGAAGGTTTGCAGCCAGCTTCCAGGGAAGGTTGGCAGCAAACTGAAGAAAGCAGCCAGGAACAGAGAGGGTTAACTGCCATGCAGGTTAGTGCCAACTTCCCCACCCCTTGGAATGCCGGCTGATAAGGGAATGGTGGAGAGCCGGCTGGACCCCAGACAACGCTCTCCGGAAGTGCCAATTGGCACGAACAGAGAAGGAAGCAGTTTGTCGGAATTGGAAAAGATTGGAGCTGACCAATCCCTCCTAAGAGTAGGCTAGAGGGCTGTTAGACCGAAAATAGAGCTTGTGTGTGAACCGATATCTGTGTCCAGGTGTCGGTTCACACCACACATCCTTTGTGTAGTGGTGGCATGGATCTGGGATTTTATTCGTGCTTCTGTGAGAAATAGACCAGGTACTTGCTGTGACAGAAAATGAGGAGACTCATGTAAACTTTGAGTAACCAAGGGAAAGCATCGGTTTAGAATGGATAATAAGGCTCTCAGAACAAGTGTTTCTTATTCCACTGTATGAGAATGTTTGGGCCCCAAAGGCAGGAGCAACAGCTCTCCTAAATGTAATTGAGTTTTTAAAGGTTTCCCTAAAGTTCAGTGTGGATTTAAGATGAAGAATTTCAAGCCTGCATGGCTATAAATAAAATATGTTCTTTAATGTTTGAAGCAAGCATATTTTTTCTTGTCAGCAAAAAAAAAAGAAAAGATCATCATTCAAAGAAAATGAAATATGACTGATAAGTTCAAACTAGTTTTCATCCAAGTTATGCTGTTTTATCATAAGTCAAAGCCATTATTATATTTCTGAGGCTTCTTGCTTTTATTTGAGGTTATCTAGCACAGATTAAGCTATTTCAATTAGATGCTCTGTTTTGGCATGAGTGTTGAAGCTTAAGTTTCCTTTCAATCATTGTAATTTCCCTGCTTTGCAATCCCAGGCATTATGGGAAAGAAATGTAGGGTTTTCTTTTAAACACACACACACAACAGTATGAAAACATTTGAAATGAAACATACAAGGTCTAATTCTTTTTTAAAAAATAAAAAAAAACTTGTTTAGCACATTCCTATGAACAAAGAGTTTGCAAAATAACATATGGGCAATAATAGGCTGATCCAGGTAATTCCTTTAATGGGAATTTCAGGGGGATGACATATCATTACAGTTACATATCTCCAGTGCTTTTTTTCCTGGGGGGACACGGAGGGATGCATACCCCTAAACATTTTGTGAATCTAAGTTTGGCCTCATTGAGGGGAAATATTTCAGTATGAGTAGAAAAATGAGAGTACCCCTAAACATTTTTTTAAGAAAAAAAAGTACTGCATATCTCAGCATATGAGAGCCCCTCTATGTGGGTCTTTTAATGTGCATTCAGGATAATTTGCGATCTTTGCGGTACCAGGGTGGTCATATGTGCACCTTACATTCAGGATGATTTGTGTCCCCAATCATTCTGGTTGCTTACATGACATCTGTAGCAATCTATGTGTGGTCCATAGCCTTTTCTGCAGAAAACCCATAGCTTTTTATTGCACAGATTTTCCGTGTTTGTGTGTGTGTGTGTGTGTGCATGCCTCTTTTATTGCACTACAGTGCCTTTGCAAAGTGCTGAATTTAATTCGCTTCTCTGGTTCTTTTCATTCATAAGCCTGTTCCATCCTGTTTCCACATCCTTCTGTATTTAAATATTGGACCCCATTCATTCATTAACGAAAGGTTTTGTTGATCAACCTACCAACTGAATGGCTAAAGACTGCACTCTTGTAGACAGTTATCTTAGAGTATGCAACACTCAATTCAATAGGGCTTACTTCTGAGAAGAATGCATAGGTTCACTGGCGGACCTTGCGGTATCAACTTTCAGTGGTGCTCTGTATGACGGCAAAATTTGTTACACACATCCTTGCTCCATTCTAAATCATAAATGTGGCATCTTCCGGGGCAACCCCAAGGTTCCATGCCCAGTGCAACCAAACCTATCCCATTCACCTAAACCAGTGATGGCCAAAGCAGTGATGGCCAAACTCCCATCATCCCTAGGTAACAGGACCAGTAGTCAGGGATGATGGGAATTGTAGTCCCAAAACAGCTGGAGGGCCAAGTTTGGCCATGACTGCCCTAAATCCATCCCTTATAAGATTGCATTGTCATGACTGCATCGAAAATACACAATGTGCATTCTTTAGGTATGGAAGCAGCTTTTTCATGATCTGCAGATTAAGCAAGCATCTAATGTCAATAGATCAGTGCAACAGTGTTTGTTATATAAATGCCACACTTAAAGGGGGGGGGAACCCTAACAAAGCAGATAATGACATGGATAACTTAGCTGCTGGAGAGGGTAACAAGCAAAATGAGACCTATGTGGAATAAAATTTGCATTCAAGCCAATGCTCCAAGTGCATAATCAAGTACTGTATGCAGCTAAATGACTCTGTTGTCTTGCAGTAATGAATATCTACATCCATCCTAAGAGTTAATGAGGAATAAATGACTTATTATCAATGAATGGCAGTTATCTAAATAGCTGTGCAACAAAAACAGAATATTAAAGTGTGGAGCTAAAATAGATCTTGAATGATAATGAACTTACTCAGATTATTAATTATTTTAAAAGCATCTAGCAAGGTTTACCGCTTTGGGATGAATTTGGCACTCTGTTCATTCGAGCACTCTTGCCCATTTACAACATGAGTTAGCAAATAGCTGTATAAAAATTCATTCCACCCGTTCCTACAGGAAGTGCTCTAGCCTAACACAACGTTAACACACAGCAATGGCCAAAATGTATTCCAGTCCAAAAGCTTTCTTCTAAGCAGCAAGAATGGCGAAGGCAGCCTTTGGGATTCTTCTATCCAACATGAGGTTGGAATGGGGCAACAGATCAGTGACAGAACACATCTTTTACATGCAGAAGGTCCTTGGTTTCAATCCTTGGCGTGTTCACTTTAAAGGGTGTCATATACCAAGGTGGAAAAGGCCTAGCCTGGGATCCTGGTGTGCCATAGCCAGACAAGATACACAGCAACAAGCCAGACAAGATACACAGCAACAAGCCAGACAAGATACACAGCAACAAGCTAGGGGAAGCGTGAAATGTTTCACATATTGTATATGGAGATATGAATGGGCAGATTGGGAAAGTGGAATTACACCTGTTGGCTCCACCCACCCCATACATACAGTGGTACCTCGGGTTAAGAACTTAATTCGATCTGGAGGTCCGTTCTTAACCTGAAACTGTTCTTAACCTGAGGTACCACTTTAGCTAATGGGGTCTCCCGCTGCTGCCACACCACCACACAATTTCTGTTCTCATCCTGAAGCAAAGTTCTTAACCCAAGGTACTATTTCTGGGTTAGCGGAGTCTGTAACCTGAAGCATCTGTAACCCGAGGTACCACTGTACTTTCATCCAAACTTGTGAAGAGAGCCTACATATGTAGAAAATCACCTGTTGCTTTGGATAGATGTATTTATTTACGTTATTCTTTTTCATGTTCACGCTTGTAATAATAATCCCCACAAAATAAGGGCAGCCATTTCAATTAATATATAAAATAACAGCCATATATTAGCATCATTGTCAGGGACTGGCTAGATGAGGAAGAGTGTTGGGAGCCGCTCACCCACCCCAGGGTGGACACAGAAGATGACGACGTAGATCCCAGCTAGTGATGTTGAGAGACAGAAGAGCAGTCTGGGGGAAGGGAAGAGCTGGGAGGGGCTAAAAGCAGGGGGAGTTGAGAGATCAAGGGAGGGAGTCAGGTAAGGAGGGCCTTCCAGGACAGGGTTAGAAGATGAGAGTCACAGCGTGAGCCCAGACTCAGACAGAGAGGGATCATAGGCTGCCCTTCAGCAGGCCAGTCCCAGTCCTGCTGGTTCTCCTCCCCCTCTGACATCCCATATGGGGAGAGTTCTGCATGTTGCTGAGCAATGGGCCAGACAGGCCCAGAAGAGGAGCTCACCGTCTTGATTCAGTCTTTGTCTGCTTGGGAGGGATCCAGAGTGAGAGGCTGGAGGGGGTCAGTTGGGCTAGTGGTCAGTTTCAGCAACGTTTCAGCTGGATTAAGACAAACCAAAGGACTCTGCTCTGTTTTTATTTTCTGTTAATAAAAAGTTAATTGCATTTCATGCCTCCTGTGCCTCCCTGCCTTGTGGTTGACCTGGGCTTGCTTAACAGATCCTTGACAATCATATAGGCAAGGCAGGACTGCCCATGAGGCCCATGGAGCTTTCATAATTTGATGGCACACAATTTTGCCAATTACTTTAATCATTTGTTCCCACAATGTTGACATTTTGAGGCATGATCACCATAACAGCCCCTGTCACTGTTGCCTCGCCAACATTTTTTTGTGAATTTATGAAAGTTTAACTGGAGTAAGATACCACTTTTTGCATTATTTTTGACACTATCTGTTTAATACTAGGTGAGGCAGATGTATATGTATATGGTGATTTCTCCCTAATCCTGATCCATTGCTCTTTTTCAATTTGAACAGAAAGTAATGGAAACAGGGCAGGACTGACCTAGGATGGAATGCCAACAAGACCTAAATGGGATGAACTTTGCTTTTCAGACCAGCTCAAATATTCGAAATGCTACAGTTTTTGCAGAAGATAGAGCCATGCTTAAAGATGAAACACAACTGAGCAGTGGCGAATTGAGCCACTTGGCTGCCGGGAGCAGCAAGTGCAGCGGCACCCCCCGTGGGTGGGGTGTCGCTCTGTAGCACGCATGCATCGTGACATCACGACGCATGCACTACGGAGCACAGTCTGGATGGGGTGCCTGGTGCAAGTGGTCCCCTGTCCGTGCGGTGGCCGCTCGCACCCGGCAACTCATAAGGCTTCAGTGTAGCCTTACGAGTTGCTGGGCTCGAGCGGCCACCGCACGGACGGGAGACCGCTTGCTCCTGGCCCAGCAGCCCGGACGGACTGCGTGCGCAAGTGCAGCAGCCTGCAGGGACTGTGCATGTGCGGACATGCGCAGTCTGTCCGGACTCCCAAGCCGCAGCCAGGCACCCCTTGCGTGCGGCGGCTGCTCATGTGGAAGGGCTGCCGGGTGGCGGCTTGGGAGTTGCACTCGCGGGGGGTGGCGGCACCGAGTGTCACCCATCCCCCAGGCTGGAACCGGGGGCGCAGCGCCCCCATCACCCCACCCTTGCTATGCCACTGCAACTGAGTATGTTTGGTTCACTTTTGAATTAAAAATACATTTCTTGGTTTTCCTATAACAAAACAGGAGGCTGTATTTTTTATTCCTTAGAGAAATCTAGGGTGATGGGGAGAAAGAGATAGAGCAAAAATGTTGACCAGTTTTGTGAAGGAGAGAAATTTACAACAGGGCTTCTATTACATTTTTTTTTTTGGTGGCCTTTGAAGTATCACATCAAGCTGCAATGCATATCTGAGTGCTATTGTGTGAATGTTTACTTTGGAAAAATACTGAATCCACTTTAATGCAGCTTGAGTTATATTTTTTGTTCTGTAAATGCTCTCTGCACTAATGTTCATTAGAATGAAAGGGTACCTTATTGTGCTAGTTAGAGAAAATGTCCCGGTCAAAGCAATCTGCAAACACAGCAGCACTTTGACTCTAACCTGAAAGTAATTTTCAATGGATGCTTTAGTATCTCACATAAAATTTGATTTAAGTGTAAAGGCATGCTTGCCTTTAGATCCCTTTAAGTGACTGCAGGAATATTCAGAGCTGGTGTTATGTGTAAAATTGGCTGCAGCAGAGGTTCCCAAGTCTCCTATCTTTGAGGAACCACAAAGATTTGTGGAGTGATGAACTCCTGCGCTTTGCAAAAATGTTTGGAGGTATGCACAGGGGCGAAGACAGGTGTTGAAGTGAACCAAGTGGCAAAATCTGCAAATATGTTATTTTCATCCCATGAACAGCATCCTTCCACTTTCTTTCTTTCTTTTTTTTTGCAGTAGGAATATATTTGCTGGGGATGGAGAGGATTTCCAGGATATGTATACAGTATGTCTGGCAAGGCCAAACTTGGTCCTCCAGATGTTTTGGGACTACAACTCCCATCATCCCTGTCTGGGGATGCGCTTCTGTGCAACTAACATTCTTTCTATGGCTTTACATTGCAAGGAAGAAGAGATAGTACTGGACCAGCAGTCTTTCAGATAATCCAGTCCATTGTTGCTATTGCTCTTCTCATTGGAAAACCCCAGTCGAATCTAATGACTCTAGATTGCCCACTAGAATATGCCCAAGCTTGCAGAGTACCAGGTTTATTTATCAGTGTAAGGAATACATTAAAGAGGACAAGTCTCTGCCATGAACAGGTTACAGTCCAGGGAAGTAATGTGCTATTGTCTCAGCAGGTTTAATTACACGGAACTTGGGAATTAGAGGGCCAAGCCAAAGGCTGTAGGTACTGCACACATTTTGATACTCGGCTGACGTCATTTTGCTCTTTTTTTCGAGTCACAGGCTGTAATTATTGCTTTGTTCAACGTGATGCAAAATTAATCAACGTATTTTATTCATGATTTATTGCAAGGGTTAGGGACAGCGGCTGGCTGGCTTCACCAAGGACATGGATCTCGAGACATGGCTATTACAGTGAATCAATTTAAGTTTCCTTTTAGTACCTGGCTGTCAGTTACTATCAATCAGCGAAGCCTTTTAAAAGCAAGGCCTGTTAAAGAATTCACATGCACCCTTTATTTTGTAACTCTTCCAAGGAACCATATGAGAAGTGTGAATGTGTTCAATGAACCACAAAATGTGGCATGAAGTAAGCCATGCTTTTTAACTGTAGGACCCTTCCCTGTTTATAATCATGGTGGTATTTTATACTGTCACTGTTCATACATAACACAGAATATATTTCAAGTGTACAGGCATAAAAAGGAGGAGCATATGCCTCAACATTCGCATTCTGGCATATTGTTAAATCTTTCCGAAAGGAGCAAATCCTTATCGGTGGTCACTTCCTTAGTAACGGAATATGAATTAGTACATGTTGTTTTAAATCACCCAGTCATTTCACCTACTGTTGTGTAAAGAAGGCCTGAAAAACTGGTGACTCACCATGATGAGAATTACCCATCAGATTTATCTCGGCCGACCCAGGACTTAATAGAATTAGGATTATTTTGCTGTCTAGGAGTGGGGATGGAGAATTTTGTTTCAGTATGCATTTCACTGGGAATCAACCTAACCTCCACTTTCTGAAACAATTCATGGACCGAAACACAGCTGCTTTTCAAAATTCACACACTTCCAAATTTTGCACCGCTGCCCCCCCCCCAAAAGTACAAATGTTATTCTGGTCTTTGACATCTTATATGCAAGTTTCCAGGATCAACTATATTCCCGTGACTGTAATTTGCTTTAACTCTTTTTAAGACTGATTTTTTCATGGCTGTAACTCACCATGGCACCCAGGGGTGGTGTGTCCCATTTCACATGAGGCAAAATGGGAACTGCCCATTTTGGTGAGATCTTATGTGACACCATTTTGACCTTTACACTGGCTCGATTTCATGCCATTCCCACAGCATTCCTACAGGGTGTATTTTCCAGTACCCCTCTGGATCTTCGACTCTGCCCATGCAACAATGGAAAGATAGAGGACTTTATTCACTTCTTCCTCTACTGCCCACTATATGCCTCAATAAGATCCAGGCTTCTCTCTCTAATCCCGCCGACTATCGCCAGGGACGATGACCGCATGAAATATCTACTGGTGGATGCCAACCCCTTGGTTTCACGTGGAGTGGCCATCTACATATTACAGGCCCTGAAACTCAGGACCACCTTTTTGGCCAACTTCCCTTAGCCTTAGTCTTATGTATATTCCCAACATGGACACTGTCGTCACGCCTGCTAGTGCTTTTTATTTTTATTTTATTTGTTTTAACCTTCTCGATTTTACTTCCAATTGTTTTAACTGTTGTATTCTCTGCATAATCGTGTCAGGCTACTGCCTGGTCTTTTACTATGTGCTATGGCCATAGGGCTAATGCAATAAATAAATTGATTGATTGACCATTTTGACCAAGATAGGCATTGATAGTGGTGCTACTTCTACTTCTGGTGGAGGCAACAGGCCAGGCATGATACCTGTGGGATCGCTGCCTTGGGGACTTTTGCCACCTGAAGCAGCCACCTTAGTCTGCCTAATGACTGAGCTGACCCTGCTGGGACCTGCTAGTAAAGAGCAGATAACAAATGTAACATCATCTTCATCTTCTTCTTCATCAACAGCAAAAATGGTAGTAGTACAGTGGTACCTCGACTTACGAATTTAATCCGTTCCGAATGCACATTCGTAGGTCGAAAAATTCGTAAGTCGAAAAAAGCGATTTCCCCATAGGAATGCATTGGAAATGAAAAATTCGTAAGTCGAGTAAACCGCATCTAAAATTCGTAAGTCGAGTAAACCCCATCTAAAACCGCCAACGGATGTCCATTCGTAAGTCAAAAAATTCGTATGTTGAGTAATTCGTAAGTTGAGGTACCACTGTAATTCAATATAAAATGTCGTACAAAAACGAGTTATGTTAGGATATTTGTATGCAAATGTGTGTGTGTGTGTGTGATGAGAGAGAGAGAGAGAGAGAGAGAGAGAGAAATGTGTGATGCATTTAAGACTGGGAGAAAGAAAGAGAAGTCAAAGTTAATATATTTATTTATTGATCCATACCTACAGATGGTGATGTGGATATCTTCTGACTAATTTTGGGTTCAACCCTAGTTCACACACACAATCTAGTCAGAGGATTTAAATTCCATATGTTCTAGCTGCAATTGCCTTTACACATTCCATCTGATTATTTTACCGTTCCCTGTATAAAATTTTGAGCTATGGCATACCAAAGATGCCATATCAAAATAAATTGATTGGAATTTTGCATAACAGAGTGGAAAGAAAAGAAGAAGTTACCTCTCAGCTGTCTCGGATTTTTGATTAAAAAGTTATCATAGAAGCTCTTCAATCTAGCGATGCTTGTCTGTATTGTCTGAGAAAGAGGAATAGGAAACAGTGTCAGATTAAAGATAAATAGTTCACATTTCATTTATGGGGTGTGTTTTCCTCCCTCCTCTGTTGCAACAGCCTCTCTACAGAGAACATCAAGCATTCAAGTTACCCTTTTCAAAGGATCTTTAAGTAGGAAACAATTTTCTAAAATCAATTAGTAGCTAACCAAAGCATAGCATTTAAAATAAACAGAATGCCATTATTCCAACATTGTACCTATTGTACAAATATTAAATTCCTTCCACATCAGCAGGATATTTTTTCTATTTCTATTTTGCAGCTGTATTCTTTGCTGGAAAAATGGCTTATTAAGTTTAAGAGGTCTCAGTAGTATCTTGGGCTTCCTTCCTTCCTTCCTTCCTTCCTTCCTTTCTTTCTTTCCCAACTAGGTGTTAATTGTGAGGAAAAAGCCTGTGCCTTGGTCATTACTGCTTAAGGTGTTACTAGGGATTTCAATGAAATTGTAGAATGTTATCCCTCGCCCACTGTGTATAATTTTAGACATACGGATAATAGGGTTGGCAGATCAGTAGCAATCAATATACACAAATAAAATTAGCTCCCCACCCCACCCTCACACACTGTTATATCCTCTGTTAAACAGGGAATATGCTCACCGGGAGCAAAATATCACAGGAATAAAATGTGGAACACATGGAAATCATTGAATTCTGTATGTCCGGATTAAAGAGAATATAGGATGCAAATAGCAATGCAAATAAGATAATAATAATAATAATAATAATATCCCAGCCACTCTGGGTGGCTTCCAGCAGAATATTAAAATACAATGATTCATCAAATATTAAAAACTTCCCTAAACAGGGCTGCCTTTAGATGTCTTCTAAAATTTGATAGTTATTTATTTCTTTGACATCTGATGGGAGGGCGTTCCACAGGACAGGCACCACTACCGAGAAGGCCCTCTGCCTGGTTCCTTGTAACTTTGCTTCTCACAGTGAGGGAACCACCAGAAGGCCTGCCCTTAACTGTCAGGGACTGGACTGAGGAGTAATGGTGGAGACCGCCTCCCCTCCCTCTTTCTGAACAGGACAGTATAGATTTACAAGTGGTTTGCAGAAGGTCACCGTTCAGAGGCTGCAGAGGGGAGAAACTGGGAAATATTAGGAGGGGAGCAGGAGGAAGAAGAAGCACCAGGGGAGAGATACCTGACAGACTCAGTGCATTTAGACAGCATTATTGTCCCACTCCCTTCTCCCAAGACCTGGTGGGCATTGAGAGTAGGGGAACAGAAAGCTCAGAGGCAGGAAGCACAGATCAGCCAACACTAGGGATGTCGTATAATAGGAGAGATGGAGGGGGTGGGACTTCACTTGGAGAAACGCCATTATCCAAGAGGCGACACCCTACATCACTCTCTCTGTGAATATTGAATAAAATACCTGGGTAGGAGCTTCTTGTTTTTTCCATTACTGGCAGCCAGCCGTGAGGGAGGGGGATCAGATTCCCTGAAGCCTGACAATAACATTGTCTGCAGCCCAGATCTCTAAATGACATCACCCCAAAGTTTAATGATGATATTGAGCAACATGGGGGACAAGGTGGAACCCTTAGGAACCTAGCAGGCCACAGGGCAAAGGCAAGAGTGTCTCAGTCCTTCCAGGACGGAGTGGGACAATGAACACAGTGACAACCTTTATAGGGACAAACAGACCATGCTGTTTTGAGTCTGTGGCAATTTCATATGAGTCTACATATACAGAAAGTCATAGGAAGCTGTATTTACTGAGTCAGATCATTGATCAATAGAGCTGAGAATTGTCTACAATGGCTGGTGGTAGCTCACTAGGTTTTCCCCAGACCTACCTGGACATCCCAGGGACACAGGTGGAGGAAGAGGGGGAGGGGGGAGTGCACCGCCCCTGGCACCACAATCCTGGTGGGATGGCATCACAACTGCCACGTGCCCGGGATGTGCATCACAGCCCCAGGATGCGTGCCAGTCATGTCCTCGCCTGCTCTCTCTCCCCCCCCCAGTATCGGACTCTTTGCATGAAAAGCTTGTGCTACACCACTGAGTTCTGGCCCTTCCCCATGAAAGGCAACATTCTCTAAGAAAGGTAGGATTTTCAGGGGTGCCCAAGCTTTTTTTCAAAGAGGGCCAGATTTAATGAAGTGAACATGTGTGAGGGCCGACCAAGGTTGTTGAGCTTTTTTTAAGGATTGAAGTAGTTAGGATTTAAGTGAGCTTTTTTAAAAAAACAAAAACAAACAAACAATTTTACCCCAAAGTCGCCGAGCTTTTCTTAGGATTTTTCCCCAGGACATATACTGTCACAGGGGCCGGATTAGGCCTCTGAAACGGACTTTGGACATGCCTGGATATTTCATGGAAGGTTGCCTGCTATTACTGATCTTCTTACTGAGCTACCCCTGATTTACAGCAAGCCACCCTAGGGTCCATCAGAACACGATTGGAAAAAAATATTGGACTAGACATTAGCAGTGGACTGGCTCCAATTAACCGTGCTTGTTTTCTTATAATAATAAAAAAACAACGGGGGTCAAGTGGCACCCATGAGAGATGCATAAGTAAACAATATTTTTTGGTCCCAGTGAAAATACATGTCAAAAGATAGCATACGGTATGGCCCTGTCAAATTGATAGCAGCTGTAACGAAAACAAAAATAAAAATAGAGAGAGAAGGAAAGAGAATGTCACCCTCTCCACAGACATTTAGCGTTGTCACCACCTCCAGCACTGATGAAATTTCCTTAAGCAATGTGACAGCTATTTCTCACTCCTTGCTACATGACATCTGCTCCTAAATTTTCAGAGCAATGCACAGGGATTAAGCTTTGCAGCGCTTGTAAGAGTCAAAGGAAAAAGGCTCCGGCATGCACACATGCAAGAGCATGCAAACATACATGCACAGGCAATGCAGAACACTCCAGAAATCTTGGAAGTGATGTGCAATGGAATGGAAATGTAAGAGGGCAACAACAGTGCTCCATTGCAATCTGGTAATAAGGCAACAATCACCCCTAGAGTCCCCATTCGTGTGAATTTTAAATACGCCAATGAATTTGGCGACAGTCCACCTCTACAAATACTAGTCATACTGATGGAGCATTTGTGCAAAGATGGAAGGAGAACATATTAACCTAGATTTTAATGTTAAATATGAATGTCACAACAAAAATTGTTGCTGGCTTGTTGTTTTGTTAGAGATAGGCAAAACTCTCTGGAAAGATGGGGATCTATCTATCTACGCATGTACAGACACACCATAGCTGTCAACTTTTCCTTTTTTTTTTAAGGGAAATTCCCTTATTCCAAATAGGATTCCTTGCAAGAAAAGGGAAAAGTTGACAGCTATGACACACAGAGAGATAATTTGTTATTTGAATGCCTCTTCTTATGTAGACAAAGCAGCATGAACCATATACATGCAGGAGATATCAACAGGCTTAAGGTAGGGAACATTTGATTCATTACTCAGGTAAAGCCAAATCTATCAAATCAACACTTTCAAAAACAGTATACAAACTATTCCTTGAAATTTGCACTTATCCAAATTTTGTGATGCAGTTTTCCAACCCAAGTTGATTTTAAAAGGCACTTAGTAGGGGAAAGTGTACATAAAAATGAAGGTATTGGTGGAAATCACATACATTAGGGGAAACTGTGTGTAAAAATCTGTACAGACAAAACTGCAAATGAAATTAGGAGAAATTTTACACTAAAATGCCTACCGGTTTCACGAGGATTTGTTTTTTTAATCTTAATTTGCTGCAAAATTTGGAGAACTGAATTTCCATCATCCATCAATTTATTTGTATACCACCTTTCCGTAGAAAACCATGATGAAGATGACTTACAACATGAAATAAATTACATAATTACAAACATAACAAGCGTAGCCAAAATCAATAAATAAAACATCAAAAAGTACACAACCAAATTAAACAATTTCTACATATATCGTAATAAGATCTAAAATAAAGATACAAAAATTGATAGCATTAACAGCAACAACCCCCCGGCAAAAAACCCCCCCAAAAAAACAAAAACAAAAAACAGCTAAACAACATCCCAGCCCAAGAGTGGGTTTAGTAGTGTCAGCTTTTGTAGCTGGAGTCAGTCAGGGCCCTGTCCTCTCAGGAAAAAGGCCTGCAAGGCTGGAAGCTATTCTTCCAAGATGGAGATTTGTGGAGCACAAATGACAATAAATGTCTATGCTTGTAGCATTTACATAGCACCTCCTGCTCCAACGATTCCGGTGACTATATAGCACAATGAATATGTTATTTGAGACAAAAAGTCTCCCAAGATTTAATTGCTCAATATACTTTTCATTCCCTTTCTTGACATGAGTCTCTTTGATATAAGAAACTGAGAGAACCAGAATTCATAGATCCATCCATCCCTAGCTTGAGGGAACCAAAGACTGGCAATGTTGTGTGTGTGTGTGTGTGTGTGTGTGTGTGTGTGTGTAGCAACAGTCTGAAATAACTCCAGGTTTGCATAGTAATACCTGTATATCTGACCAGGGCAAAAGGGTGACATGGGTGCTGAGTAACACTGATGACTCGGTGACTTATATGGCGGTTATCTATGCCATGGCAGCTAGGAAGATTAGGAAGAAAGAACTGGATGGGCTAGGGGTCAATTGCAAAAGGGACTCCAAGATCTAACCTGCACATTTTATTTGAGAATTACTTTTTATTCTGTGTAATAAGAAATTTTGGAGGATTTGACCATGGTTTTACTACGTATGTTGTTGTTGTTTATCGGGTATCATAAACAAGAATAGTGTTATACAAATAAGTATCCCAAGTTTTCTCATACGTAGCAACTGCTGTTTTGTTTTGTTTTTTCTTCCTTCTTTGGACGTTGCCATAGCATTTGGCTAATGCAATAAAATATTTTAAAAATCATTACATAATACAGTCAAACTTCGGTTTCTGAACGTCTCGGCTGCTGAACGTTTTGGAACCCGAACACCGAGAACCTGGAAGTGAATGCTTCCGTTTTCGAACACGCCTTGGAAGTCGAATGGCTTCCGAGGCCCGTTTCTCAATTTTCCCCAATGAACTTGCTGACAGCCCTTTGATCTTCGATTTTCGAATGTTTTGGAAGTCGAATGGACTTCCGGAACGGATTACGTTCGAAAACCGAGGTTCCACTGTAATGTAAAGCACTTGCTGAGGTGTGAACAAAGGACAAAGAGTGACAACAAGCTATTGTACTCAAAGCCACGCATCCACAAATGCATGCAGTTCTTTCACTTCCGAGTTTATACCCAAAGGAATCATTTTAAACTCTGGTAATATGAAGCTTGTGAATGAAAACAAAAGTGTTTGTGAGGTCATTCCCACCCCCACGCCCCAATTGATGCTTTTATCAATTAATATCAAATGACTTCCCACCACCATTTCCCACCCTGGACTTCTATACAGTGGTACCTTGGTTTACGAACTTAATCCGTTCCAGAAGTCCGTTCTTAAACCAAAGCATTCTTAAAACGAGATGTGCTTTCCCATAGCAGCACGGCACTCAATTTACAAAAGGAACACACTCAACAGGAAGCGGAACATGTTCTGCTTCCAAGGCAATGTTCACAAACCAAAATGCCTACTTTGCAGCATTCTTAATCCAAGTTGTTCATAAACTAAGCAGTTCTTAAACCAAGGTACCACTGTATTCACATTTTTTCTTGGTTTGCCAGCCATCCTGCAGAATCTGCACAACTGTGTTAATAGGGAAGGGGGCGAACGGTTAAAATACATTTATTTTGGTTTCAAAGGTTCAAGCTCCTGACCTGAAGTGAACTGCAGAGCTTCATATTAGTTTACACTTGAATTATTTGGCACTAGGTCATGTCTGTTCTGATGTAATTTGATCTGATCACAATACCACACGTTAATCAGACTTTGGCATATTCATTTGCTAGCCTGATATATCTGCTGCAGATTACGGCTTGCATATTAGAAGAAGAGACATCAAAGAGACTTGGAAAAAAACTTTGAGAAATATGAATACAGAAAGGCAGGTCACTTCAAAAATATTTATCAGGTTATTTGCATCCTCTTTTTTTCTTGTTCTATATTTCTGTATAGAGCCTTCAGCAGGAATCCCAAAACATGATTAAATGTTGTCTATCGCTTGTGTCAATTTGAAAAATCAACAGATATAAAGTAGGGGCAGTGTGAAAGATTTGGGGCTTTGCTGAGAAGCACAAACAATACAATTTATTGAAAAACTGAAATGGTTGTCTAGCATGAGCATATCTGATATGAAATTCCAACTCTACAATTCTATGTTTCCATGAAATGTGAACTCACTCATAACTATTGAAATAGACTTCTTGGGGATCTAACAAACTATGGATAGATACCCACAGTTGGAAAGGATTTCAGTCATTCATAGGCTGTAAGTTAGTGCCACTTTTGTACTGGCAATTGACAGAAAGGCCATTTTATAATTTGTTAAGGTAACGGTAAAGGGACACCTGACCGTTAGGTCCAGTCGCGGACGACTCTGGGGTTGTGGTGCTCATCTCGCTTTATTGGCCGAGGGAGCCGGCGTACAGCTTCTGGGTCATGTGGCCAGCATGACTAAGCCGCTTCTGGCGAACCAGAGCAGCGCTTTACCTTCCGCCGGAGCGGTACCTATTTATCTACTTGCACTTTGATGTGCTTTTGAACTGCTAAGCTGGCAGGTTGGTTGGTTGTTATATAAAACAAAACCACACACACCAGATAATGACGACATAATGGCATATACCTAAAAGGCCCCCCTCCAACTGTATGGCATCATGAAATGACACATGACTCTACATCTGGTTACCAGCACTGCCCACCAATGCCACCCTGTGGGGCCCCAAAAGTAAAATGATTAGGAAGTGAAAGTGTGAGAATTGATGGGGATGGATGGGAATATGATGATGATGATGATGATGATGATGATGAGCAATGGGCCAGACCCAGAGGGGAAGCCCTCCCCCTCACCACAGTTTACAGCTGCTTGGGAGGAGTTGATACTGAGAGGGCTAGAGAGGAAAGGATGATATGGACCAGACACCAGTTCCATCAACATCTTCAGCTAAGGGAGATAGTGTCAGGCTTCAGAGAATCTGATCCCCCTCCCTCATGGCTGGTAGCCAGAAATGGGAAAACAAGACATTCTTACCATGATTCTTTATTCAATATTCACAGAGAGAGAGACGCATGGTGCTGCTTCTCAGATAATGGTGTCGCTCCAAGTAAAGTCTCACCCTCCTATGTCTCCCCTATTCTGTGTCACCCTTGCGACGGCTAATCTGCACTTTCTGCCTCTGAGCTTTCTGTTCTGCTACCCTCAATGCTCACCTGGGCCTGGGAGAGGGTTCAGGAATGCTTTCTAAAGACACTGAGTGTCAGCTGTCTCTCCCCTGGTGAGTCTTCTTCCCTGCTTCTCCCCTCCTGCAGCCTCTCAACTATGACCTTCTGCAAACCACTGTTCTAAATCTATACTGTCCTGCTCTTCTCAGGAAGGTTCAGGGAGAGGGGTGGGGGTCCCCACCATGTCTCTTCAGTCTAGTCCCTGACAAACTGGGGCAGAGGAACTCTGTCATGTTTTTATGTTTTTACTTTTTTGTGGCAAAAGTCCTTTCCTGACCTGCGGGTGACCTGCATCTCTCTGACAGCCCCTTGACATATGCAGGCAGAATTGTGGAGTGAATGGATGCCTGAGAACTTACTGTGGCTGATACACATCACCAGCATCCCCTTTAAAAATGGGCTATTGCTGTGCTGAGACTGACACAGGGAGGAGAAGGCTGGGCAAAGTGGCTGCGGTGGTGGCCATCCCGTTGAATTTCTGTCAGATGGCTCCATCCTCAAAAAGCTTTATTCTCCAGCTCCAGAAGGCTGCAGACTTTGTTGTGCATAGGTACACGGACCACCTATGGGACTGCACATCAACCATGAAGAAGAGTGGTTTACATTTTACAGTGCATCTCTACCGTGTATTGTCTCTAGATCGGTGCCCTCCAACTTTGGATCCCCAGTTGTTGTTGGACTACAATTCCCATAATCCCTGGCCACTGGCTAACCTTGCTGGAGATGATGGTAATTGTAGTTCACCTATATTTAAGGGCCCAAAGGTTGAAGAATACTGTCCTAGATAATATGCTCCCTGCATTTTGTATTGTCTCAGTTCAGCATGGCAAAAAACAAAAAACCCCGGAACAAAACAAAACATATATATATACTGAATACATGTTATAAACTTTGGGGAATTAAGGATCTGGATGGAAACTTTGAAATGACATTTGGTTAATCCCAGGAATTAGATAGGCTTTCTTATAAATTTTAGTAACTCCAGCATTCACATTTGACCTGAACTGCTGTCTGAATTCAGACAGATGAAAAAATCTATGAGCATCAACTTATTATGATCACATTTTTTATGTCTTCCTATGCTGTGCCTTTGCAATGTCACATTGCAGCAACTGCACGGTAACAATTGTAAAATGAATATGTAAATATTCCAAATATGCTTTAAGCTTCACTCTGGCATGTTGATCCAACAGGAAGTTATTGCATGCTCTGAAAACCGAGCTTTAAGCTGCCTGAATTTACTAACATTAATCCAAACCATGGCAAATACAGCAGCTTGAAAGATTTTCAATTAAAAACCGTTCCGTCTGATATAAATTACTATTATTACATAGTGGAAAGAATGCTGGAAATACATGCTAGCTTGTTAGATGTGTGGCTGCCCTTATTTTCACCTCACCTGCCTAACAGTGATTTCAGAAAATTGCCTTTAGTTATTTAAAATGCTATCATGAGGTGGTTTAAGAGAAACAAGGAAGAGTGGAGTAATCGCATAATCTCTTAAATGAATAAATAAAAACCTTAACACTGTAGGTTACTAGATAATACCACTTGCAGTATCTGTATTATACTTTTAAGAGTTGGGCAATCCTATATTCATTCTGTTTTATAAAAGTGTATCAATAACCATTTAATAGAGAGCAAATTTAGAAATTCAAAGACTGTAGATTCTCTGACTGCGGGGGCAGTATCCAATGAAGACTCTCAACAGTGCAAGGATTTCCACTTGCAAAACTGAATTTTGGAGGAGGGGAATCCAAAACAGATTTTAGGGGCATGTGGGAGGAGATGAGGGGGAGGAGCAGTTCTTTTGCACAGCCCAAAGTCCCTGTGCTAGTGGAACGACTTCAATGGGTTAGTTAAAAAACAACAACTGCATAATGTGTGTGTGGGGGGGTATTGGGTTGTTGTTTTTATTTTGATTATAATTTGTGGTTTTATATTTGATTTTGTTCTGTGAACTGCCCTGAGACCTCCGGGTATAGGGCGGTATATGGTATATAAATTCAATAAATAATAATGATGAAAATAATTTATGTTGTGAGAGAGATCTACGGATGAAGTGTGATGTGTAAATTTAACAAATAAAAATAAACAAATTATATAAGGAAAGTTGCTTTGCAAAAAAAAAAAAAAAAAAAGGTGCAGATTAGGAGGAATTCACCATACTGTATATGCTGTTTAGGAGGAAAGTCTCTTAACACAACTGTCCTCTTGAGGTTATGGAAAATGAATTTGATTCAGCAGCGTTCTCCTACCTGTACAACAAATTTTAAAAAAAAACCAAAGTGGATTTTCATTATAACCTTCAAAAAAGAAAGAAAGTATGCTGGTGTGGGGATGTGGAGAACTGAAATTGGGGGGTGGGATGAGAAACTGAAACTGAAATGGTCAGATTTGCCTGTCTTTTCTCACAAGAGATAATTAATATGGTTTGTGCTTGGATGGATTTCCTTGCTTTGCTCCTCTGTTCCCTTCATTACTGCGACCAGCTTGTTCCCCTGCCTAGTAGAGAGTGTACCAAGCCAAGAGTCTATTTTGGCCCTTACATATCTGTCCACTTGGCCTTGAATGTTGTCAATAGGGAAGCTGGCAGGGTGAGGTACAGCCCCTGCCCCACAACCATGGAAATCAGGTTACATGCAGCTGACTCATGGCATGTTGGACCTTTGGGGCAGCACCTGAGGTTTGGGACAAGACCCTGATTTACGGCTTCTATTTCCACATTTTTGTACAGAATGCTCACTGCGCGGGGGGCAGTTTGCCGCACATTTGTTTCTTTAGATCATTTGTGTCTCCCCCCACCTCCCAACTAGTAAAATTCCACATCACCAACCATATATCTCAAAGGTAGGAAGCTAGATGGGAAGAGAGGAACAGGCCTTCTATTCCCTGTAACTGTCTGGATCCATAATTCTGTGGGTGCCAGACAGAGAACAGAATAAAACCAAATCCCAACAATTGCAAGGGTTTTGTGGCAACAAGCTGCCCCTGAAAAAATAAATAAATAGATTTTTGCTTCAAATCTGCAAGTCTCTTCTACGGCCCATGGGGGGGAGGGGAAAGAAACTTATTTTTTTTCCAACCAATAAGTTGTCTAAGACCACATCTGCAAGACAACCTTGAGTTCCTCACTGTGATATAGATTTTGATTCTAGCGGTTTTCTGAGAACTAATGGCTTTCATTTTATAAAGGATGGCAGGATAAAATCTGATTATATGATGTATTTGATGGTAGTTGGAAGGGCTAAGATTAATATACACTCTTGGTATCTTTTTAAAAGTTAGATTGAATATAAGAAAGAGTAATGTGTAAGAACCTTTAACCACTGATGAATGATTTGGAAAAGATTTTTCCATTAATGTAAAAAATATACTTCTCTGCTTGATTTCCAGTAGATATTTTTCAGGACTTTTTTCTTTCTAATAAAAGACTCCAAATCAACCAGTCCCTCAAATTATTCATCTTTTATATATATATATAAAGTTGAATATACAAGTTTGATTTGCATGTTCAAAGAAAAAATTATAGAGAAGCTGGCTCTTCTCTCATTTCCCATAGATGCTGGAGGCTAGACTGTGTCACAAAACAATATGCCTTAAATCTAAGAATTTGGGGATTTCATTAATTAAACTGGCCATTAGGGATATTTGATGTAATTTATTTTCTGCTCCTGTCTCTGGTGATAATATGATCCTTGCAGATGGCTAAACACCCTTGAATTAATTACAATATAAATTATCACATTAATAGAACCAGTATTTCTTTTTTTTTTTTTAATAGACATTTTCACAAAATAACATAAACCCAACCCCCACACCTACAAATATCAAAACAAATACAAATACACATACACATAATGGATTCTTCTTCTTATCTGTAAATCTTGAAAAAAAAAAAATTCTAGTGTCTTGAACTTGATTCCCCCGCCTATACACCTTCGGTTTTAAAACAATACACTTTCTCCTTAACATCTTTTCTCTATAGTTATTTTTATAGAAAGAAAAAACCTTTGTCTTATCTTTTGCATTATAGCAAGCCTTAATTTTTATCACTCAAAGTCACTCAGTATGTTAAACTGATTAATTCTCCCCTTTTGATTGTCTTCTCCTGTCTTTCAAGAGCCGAATCCCCTATTGTATGCTTCTATGTCCACAGATGGTTACAACCACAACAAACCCTGTCGAGCTCCAAGATGTTATCCTCTGCATTCTGCTTCTCCGGCTTTGTACCAAAATCTCTTGTTGTAGAAATCTTGATTCTCTGTCCCTCGACCCCGAGCTGCCACACATATTAAAATTCTTTCCGTAAGGTGCCACCCCCTGTGTTCCAATCGACCTCCATTAGACCATCCTTCCAGCAAATATCTGTTTCCATGAATAGATTTTTTGGAAAGCAATAAATTTATAATCCCACACAAGCCATTTATAATCCAGAAAAAAAGCTTTTCCTCTATCTCCCAGTCCTTCTGTGCCATAAGAACAAAGTACAAATTATCAAATTACATTTCCTGCTTTCTCCTCCTTTGTCTCAATTTTTTCCTGTATCGCCGCCATTAAATCTGCATTAATGTTGTTTACAATGCAGTGATTAATTCCTTCCACCGCCGAAGGGAGAGAGGCGGGCTGTTAAAGGAACGTATTTCAACTGGTTTCTTAGCAACTCCTTAATGACAGGTAGAACCCTGCCTTGTTCAGAAGATGTGTCCCTCACCCCCACTCTGTGTATCTAACACGGCTGTCCACCTTGAAGTTGGACAATTACCTATTGATGCGCGGATGTGGATCATTGAGGATACACAATATTTATAATCCAGGTTAAAACTATTTAAATCATCTTTTGTCCCGGCTGGGTTTGGCACCTTTAACACTATTAGACACCTTTCATTCCAACTGGAAAGCTTCCCTTTTTGGCAAGATAAGAAGCCTGGGACTTTCCCCGCAGATTCTGATAGCAGCAGGTTACGAGAGAGCCAAAAGTCAAGTGCTCCAACGCATTAGGGACACAGAGCTACAGTGTCACATGAGCAAAATGGAAAAACATACCTCAATAAGAGACTTCGGGAGAGGGTTTTCACCCGCAGACTATCTGACCAAACTACAAATACCCAAGTATAGACATTCCTTCACTTTGGTCAGATTCAACGTGTTGCCCTCTGCCCTGTTACTAGGCAGGTATGAAGGCAAACCGTATGAGTCACGTGTTTGCCCATGTGGCTCCTTGGAGGTGGAAACAAACCTGCATATACTGCTGCATTGCAGTTTCTACGAGGATTTACGACAGACTTTTATTACCCCAGTTCTTCACAAGTTTAAAAATGAATCAGAATCCCAACGCTTGAGAGCCCTAGTAGAAGACAAGGTCTCTGAGACTACGATTAATGTTGCCAAATTCTGCGTTTCTGCTATTAGACGCAGGAAATATGAGCTATCCATTGACAATGTGCAGGCAAAGGCAAATGTTTAATTTTATTTAAGATCTTAATTTCGAAATGCTGTTTTTTCGTGTGTTTGTCTTGTGTGTGCTTCGTTGTTCAGTTGAAGAGGACGATTTGGTCTGTGACCGTTTAATAAAATTTGATTTGATTTGAATGTTGTTTACAATGCAGTGATTGTGTTACAGGAACGTATTTCGACTGGTGCTGAGCCTAATGACCCAATCTTTGTTGCTGCCTTGTTCAGAAGATGTGAGCATCTGCTTCGGATAAAGTCATAATACTGAACCCACCATCCAAAGAGGGCTCCAGAGCCATTTTATTTCCTATGCACAACCCTAGTGTTTAGACAAGGTGTAACCAAACGTGAGCATGAGGGTACTGAATAGAATAATGAGATACCGGAGGGGGGAGGATCTGCATAACGGTTACGCTATTTCGAGAATATGACATAGATAAACGGCCTTGGCCCAGTATATCTGAAGGAGTGTCTCTAACCCATCGTTCAGCCCAAGGGTCTTCTGCGGTTGCCTCACTGCGAGATGTGAAGTTACAGGCCAGGAACCAGGCAGAGGGCCTTCTCGGTAGTGGCACCCGCCCTGTGGAACACCCTCCCATCAGATGTCAAGGAAATAAACAACTATCTGACTTTTAGAAGACATCTGAAGGCAGCCCTGTTTAGGGAAGTTTTTAATGTCTGATGTTTTATTGTATTTTTAATATTTTGTTGGAAGCTGCCCAGAGTGGCTGGGAAACCCAGCCAGATGGGCGGGTATAAATATATTATTATTATTATTATTATTATTATTATTATTATTAATGTTTTAATTCACACAGAAATAAAAAATGTATATGTATTAATGATGGTTTTAAATGGAAAATGGATACATGTGTATTGCCAACCCTGGAGTTTTTCCAGGAGAGTTTTTGTAAAGGACTCTGAGCTTCTTGCAGAGTTAATGACTAACTAACTAACTAACTAACTGTTGTTCTCTGGTAGCTAACACGTGAGGATTGTAAACCTGGGATCATGTGATGGGTAATGGGTTGCAATCTCAATTTTGAAAGGAGTTTCCTTTGAGTCTTTGCCTCCCAAAACTCACTGGAGCAAAGATGCAAATGGAGGCGTCTCTCTGGATGTTACAGGAAGAACAATGTAAGTAAAGTTCTTTTTAAATATTCAGGAAAAGTCAGAAGCCCAATGTAACTTCGTTTATTCAACAGCTCACTCCCATATTAAACAAGAACACACTCTGAAAGCCCCAACAAGAACTGCCAGTTGGCAGTTGACAGTTGACAGAGCTTGCCATTAGAACTTTCGTCCACCTACGCTTCTACGATTGGTTAGAATTATAACATGTGTTAAACCCAATACATAACACTTCTGCTACTAAAAGCTTTAATGGTAGTTTCATGGGCCTGGGCAATGTTTCATTTCCAAAGGAGTCAGTTCTTATGCTTCAAGTCGCTTAACAAACTGCACAGTATTTAATATATGCAACAATAGACACCCAATTAGAGGCCAGAACTTAAGATGATGTATATATTTATATACTGATAAACTGTATTTGTTGACTACTTTGTCTCACTCCAAATGAATTGACATATTCATAACATACTATACACTTTCTCCTCTGCTTCCCCGTGTACTAATAACATATGTAGCAGCAAGAGGATTTACATCAGGGACAGTGCATGGGACAGAAAAATATATATACCATCTTTCAGTGGGAAGAATGTAAGAAGAGCCCCATTGACCAAACAGCCGGATAGTCCAGCATCTTGTTCCCATCAGATGCCTATTAGAAGCCCACAAGCAGGACTTTTCTTCAGCAGGAGTGCACATCTTGATAAAGGTAAAGGGACCCCTGACCATTAGGTCCAGTAGTGTTCGACTCTGGGGTTGCAGCGCTCATCTCGAGTTACTGGCCGAGGGAGCTGGCGTACAGCTTCCGGGTCATGTGGCCAGCATGACAAAGCCACTTCTGGCGAACCAGAGCAGCGCACGGAAATGCCGTTTACCTTCCCGGCAGAGTGGTACCTATTTATCTACTTGCACTTTGACATTCTTTCGAACTGCTAGGTGGGCAGGAGCAGGGACCGAACAATGGTAGCTCACCCCATTGCGGGGATTCGAACCTCTGACCTTCTGATCGGCAAGCCCTAGGCTCAGTAGTTTAACCCACAGCGCCACCCGCGTCCCACACATCTTGGTACATTTCCCCAAATTCCAAATGTAAGGCAACTCACCATATTGTTAAACCCACACTGTTTGGAGGGGGGGGAATAAAAAATATTGCCTGCATGTTAGTATTTGCCACCTCCAACTCCTCAAAAGATTCCATCAATGGTGTCTCTGAAAAAAAATTACACATCACTTGGGAAGACAGGCGAACTAATGCCAGTGTACTGGAAGAAGCAAAGATCACCAGTGTCAAAGCAATGATTCTTCAACATCAACTTTTGGACTGGTCATGTTGTGTGCCTGATTATTGTCTTCCAAAGCAACTACTCTATTCCAAACTTAAAAATGGAAAGCATAATGCTGGTGGTCAACAAAAGAGGTTTAAAGACTCTCTCAAGGCAAATCTAAAATGTAGTATAAACACCGACAACTGGGAAACACTGGCCTGCGAGTGCTCCAGTTGGAGAACAGCCTTTTCCAAAGGTGTCATGGGTTTTGAAGACGCTCAAACTCAGGATGAAAGGGAAAAACATGCTAAGAGGAAGGCAGGCTTGGGAAACCTCACCGTGATAAACTCCCACCAGGAAACCTATGTCCCCATTGTGGGAGGATGTGTGGATCCAGAATTGGCCTCTGCGGTCATTGTTGGAACCATGTTCATGGAAGACAATCTTACTTGGCTATGAGAGATAGAAGAAGAAGAAGAAGAAGAAGAAGAAGAAGAAGAAGAAGAAGAAGAAGAAGCAGCAGCTCTATTTTCAAATGCCAGAGGTTGCACTGGACAACTTTTAAGATCATGTTCATGGAAGACAATCTTACTTGGCTATGAGTGATCACCAAAGAAGAATAATAATAAATAAGTATGTAATCATAGCAAGGTGTAGGGTATCTGTGGCCCTCCAGAGATTGCTCATCTCCAACTCTCACCATTCCTGGTCATTGGTTGCGGTTGCTAAGACTGATGGGAATTGGATTCAAACAACATACGGAGGGCTATAGTTTCCCCACTCCAGCTGTAAACTAAGAACCACTCAGTCATAGTTCATTTTTTAAAATAATAATCTCAGCTTAATCTGAAAACAGGACTACATAGAAGCTAGAAAAATAAAGATGCAAGCAAAGCAAAAGACTGAATCAAATTATCACATTGCAAATAGACGCTTAGCAGCAAAACAACACGTCCCTAGAAATTGTGACACATCCATTTCTAAATCATTCTTAAATAAGGAAAACACTACCTACATGTCTCACCTTTTTGAATTTTTATTTACATTCTTTATAGTCACACATTCACCCAGGGACATCAAATAGGTTACAAGAAGTCATTCAGTAGGAGGTGTAACGATACCACGCATCAAAATCACCATACTATAGGCTATACACAACAGTATATACTTCTGTCCTTACTCATTTATCCAAAGTTTTCCCCTCCACCTTCTCCCTCCCCTTTAGCCCCCCCCCCAAAAAAATGTTCTCTCTTCAGATCTTTAACCATGTGCACAGATTATTCATTCTAGTTTGGATGCTTGGGTTGGCTCCCCCCCGTACTATCTAATTCCTATAGCTTGTCCATTTATTCAAAATCTTTTGACATTTGTTTTCCCATGTATCTTCCATCACTACCTGTTCAAATATCTCAGATTGTACATATTCAAAAACATAATCATTCCATTTTTCCATTGTCCATTTATCCTTTTCTTTCCATCCTGATGCAATTATAAGCACACCAGCTAAAATCATAATTTTATACAAATCTTGCTCATTTCTTTCTATTTTACTATTCCCCAATATTCCAGAGATAAGCATTTCTCTATTGGCTTCATCTTAACAGTGTGGTGTAGTGGTTAAGAGCGGTAGACTCGTAATCTGGGGAACCGGGTTCGGTCTCCGCTCCTCCACATGCAGCTGCTGGGTGACCTTGGGCTAGTCACACTTCTTTGAAGTCTCTCAGCCCCACTCACCTCACAGAGTGTTTGTTGTGGGGGAGGAAGGGAAAGGAGATTGTTAGCCGCTTTGAGACTCCTTTGGGTAGGGATAAAGTGGGATATCAAATCCAAGCTCTTCTTCTAACATGAAATAAATCAGAAATAACCATTATAATCTTTTGCCAATATTCCTTCATAAAGATACACTCCCACCACATGTGTACATATACCCCTAACTCTTGACTGCAGTGCCAACACTTAGGGCTCAATCCTTTAACTATACATGCCAATTGCACCAGGGTTCTATACAATTTCAATGGAAATTTCCTACTTAATTCTTTATCCATTTTAATTTTATCTATACTCTTCATCATCTCTTGGACCATATTCAAATGAAACAGCCCTTCCTGTTCCCATTTATTCTGAATTATCCTTATCATCCTTATACCATTTACATACATACATACATACATACATATCCTTTATTCAACCGATAGTCAGAAAGATCATCCTTTTACTTTTTTCTTATCATTAATTTATATACCATGCCTGCTATCCCTTTCTCTGTTATTTGTCTTTTGTTGAGAATTTCATCACCTAAATGTCTCACCTGACTTCAGTTTGAGCAATGTAAATCCACCACAGAAGAAATCGAACAAGTTACACCAATGCAACTGAAGCCAATGTAAGTGAAGCTTTATATTTATAGACGTCAATTGCAAGATGTGCTCTGTCGCCATCCTATTGTTCTCAGAGTCTGGTATTGACTCCTTATATCCTGGCACAGATCCCATCTCCATTATGGCTTGCCTTGTTGAGACGAGCAAAAGACTAGTATCTGGCATGAATTCAAACATATCATTAGCTTTGATTAGTTGTATCCTGCTCCTAATAAAATCTATACTTTGCTACATGGCAATCACGGCATTTTATGAGATATGTTTCCTTCAAGACCTGTTCCTATGCTGAAGTTCCTGTAAATGCTTAGTGTATGGGATCATGTTCTATCAGTAAAAAAATAAATAAAATGGTTTGCTGATCTATCAATACTACTTAGATTGTGTTTTCATCCCAGGCTTCATTACTGGTCTGCTCCTTGTTGATGTAATAAATTTGCATTGAATTCTACAGCTCTACAGGAGTTCTACGACAGAAGATATCTATTATGTTCCAGATTCCAACTGCAGTACATTAAAAGGGACTAATCCTACATTTTATTCATTAATGGTTTTCCACTTTTTAACCTCCAGATTTTAAAAATCAGAAATACCTGCTAAAACAATCATACATGGATAATATGTTGTTAATACAAGGGTGCCATCATTTTTTGAGTAATGTTGTTCCCACACCCCAAAATAAAGAAGGGAAATGACATTGTGGGCCTACTAGTAGGGGCAAGAGATGAAGTTCTAAGAAATTAGAACTTCATCATTGGCTGGGAAATTAGCCAATGTAATACCAATTTTTAAAAAGAGATCATTGAGGGCTGAGAGTTTGAAAATTTGGGGCCAGCTGGCTGAACCTCTGTCCTGGGAAAATGGGCGGAAAGTATTAAATTATGTGCTAACCATTCCCATACCCACTTGAGATAATAGACCACTGCCAGAATTTATGCTAGACACTTAAGGGCTAAAGTGAGTTGGAGATCAGAATGCACATGTCAGGCTTTACCAGACATGCTCCCTACCCTCTCTTATTTAGTATGAAGTTCTGAAAGGAGATTGTGAATGTACATAATGCCCTGCCAGAAACTGGATTAAATTAAGCGGCTACTCTGTCCATTTTGTTCTCATCAGCACACTTTCCCATAATATCTCTGGAAATTGTCTTGCTTCATGGTGCTGGCCTAAAATAGCCCCATTCATGAAAGTGAGAAGGTCTTTGGGCAAACTTTATGGAATAAAAAGCAAATGTCAAGGGGGTCGGGGGCATTTCCTCTTGCTCCTTTGGCTGGTGGCTGCCAGCAGCGCCTAGTGCTCGGCAGTCGGGCAGGACCTATTAGGGTGAACATGGCCCTCCATGCGCCACATCCCTTGTGCGCTGCAGCCTGTCTCTGCCCCTCGGGGCAGGCTTGACCCAGGGATGGAGCAGCCACGGAGAGTGCTTCATGTGCTGCAGCCTCTCTCTGCCCTTTGGATGAGGCTTGACCTGTGGACAGAGCTGCCACGGTTGGCAGCTTCTTTCTGCTGCGGAGGAGCTGCCCAGTTGAGAGGGGTGGCAGCTCTCTGCTGCCAACTCTCCACTCTGAGGAAGCTGCCTTGGCAGCTCCTTCATACGCTGGAGCCAGGCTCCGATGGGAGCCTGTTGGCGGGTTCCCTGATCACCCCCTCCAGAAAATGCACCCAGTGGATGGTGGGCTCAGTCTGGCTGTGTTGGAGGGGGCGTCCTGCATGTGACATCATGCACACGTGATATGCCACCTCCCCCAATGTTGGGTGCAACTTGGTGGCTGCCATTTTGCTTTCCTCAGAATGTTCCAAATTGTGTAATATCAAGACATAGCATCACTTTGAGGAGCATTCTGATGGAGGGGGATCGTGGTCCACACTGGTGACTGCCATCGAAGTTTGCTTCCTTTACTCCTCCTCCAATTCAGTCAAAAGTAGGAGAGGGGTTGAGAACTTTCTCCTCATCTTTAGTGAGAATGTACTGTGTTCAGCTTTGGAGGACCCACAGTCCCATTCCATCTCACTTTGGAAGCTTCTCTGGCCACTCCTCGTGTACCATATTTTTTTTTCTCTCTCTCCACCCCCGCCTTGCCATATCTCTGAAGACATGCTTCCATCAAAGATATTATGGTTCCCCTAAAACAATACCCAAATGACTTTTACAGCCTTTTAAATGTTTCTACATCAGTACGAGTAAAAAATACATCTCAGTTAATTCTCAGCCCCTTAAGGCTCCTGAAGCAAGATCAATGCAAAAAGCATAACGCTGCTAAGTAATGCAGATAATTGAATTATCTTTGACATACATATTGTGTGTCTGTAAAATTCACCCGTCTCGTCTTAGATTGGGCTTCATCATTATGCTTCACTCAAACATTACTTTGCCATCTCTTACATCATCACATGGGGGCAGGTATCTCCAAAGAGCTGTGTCTTTCTTTATATATTAATAAAGGGTATCTCTTACCCATTGTTACATGGATATCCCCAGTGAAATTCTTTGACAGGCAAAGTAAATGAAGAATAATAAAAGTTAAATTACTTATTTGTAATGCTAGCTGACTAATGCATACAAAACCCACAAAGGGGTTGGGGGGAAATGCGCACTTTTTTCGGTCCCTCTTCCCCACCCACTGATTCATTATTTAAAGTGCCTATTTATTTAGCTGCGCTTGTTTGACTGCTTAACGTGTCACTGAAAAGGAGAAGAGTTTCTGTGTATTGGATTCAGTAATGAGTCAAGGGCTATCCTTTGAAATATTCTGTTTTTTCCATGCCCTTGAAACCACGAATATCTTAAAAACCATACCAATAGAACTAGTTAAGGTTCATATCTCCTGCAGGCAGCATTTGACACCCGGACCACACCCACTTGAAAGTGCAGGATGTTACCCAAGCAGCTATTGTAGGGTTGTTCAAGAGAAATATACAATGAAGAAATGACAATATTGCATCCATGTCTTCTCCCCGCCTATTGGAACATAGGAGACTAAATAAAAGGTAAAGGTAAAGGACACCTGGGCAGTTAAGTCCAGTCAAAGGCAATGATGGGGTACGACACTCATATCACTTTCAGGCCGAGGGAGACAGCATTTGTCCAAAACAGCTTTCCAGGTCATGTGGCCAGCATGACTAAACTGCTACTGGCACAATGAGGACCATGACAGAAGTCACAGAGCATGGAAACACCGTTTACCTTCCCGCCACAGTGGTACCTATTTATCTACTTGCGCTGGTTTGCTTTCGAACTTCTAGGTTGGTAGAAGCTGAGACAGAGCAACAGGATCTCACCCCATCACATGGATTCGAACTGCCGACCTTCTGATCAGCAAGCCCAAGAGGCTCAGTGGTTTAGACCACAGCACCACCCACTCCCTTATAGGAAACTACCTTATAGTGAGTCAATCTGTTGGTCCACCTTGCCCAGTAGTGTCTACACTGACTGGCAGAGGTTCTCCAGGTTTCAGACAGGGAAACTAGCACTGTCCTTACCTGAAGATGTTGAGGATGCACCTGGGGACCTTCGGCATGCATGTGGTGTGGGAGACAAACGGTGGAGTCAGGGCTATTTTTCAGCTGGAACTCACCAGAAGTTCCAGCACCACTCATGTGGGCACCATTGTCATTATAAGAGTACAAGGGAGGTGCTCATGATGAGTTCCAACACCTCCTTTTCTGGGGGGGGGGGAGGAGCACTGGGTGGAGTTAAGATTAAGCCAATAAACTTTCATAACCTACACTACTGTGGGTAATGTTGTCATTTTTGTGGCTGTTGAGGGCAAGTTTCCACTGGAACATTTTAGCCTGGGACTTGTGCTATTAGACACTAAACATAAAAACCTTCCCTATACAGGGCTGCCTTCAGATGTCTTCTAAAGGTTGTATAGTTCCATATCTGATTGGCTTGGGTTGGGGGAGGAGGGGAGAGAAGTCAAATAACTGCATACTCTCCAGCATTTCCCCAATGAAAATAGGGACATCCTAAGGAAAAGCGGGGCATTCCAGGGTCAAATCAGAAACTGAGGCAGCTTCTTTAAATCCATGACTGTTACTGGAAAATAGGGGCACTTGGAGGGTCTGCTTTTGACAGAACATGCCTGGAATTGAACTTTGGACTTTCTATGTGTCTACAGTAGCACATGCTCCTTTATGAGCTATGCCCCCTCCTTATGCCCAGGTTATAAATAAGAGGGTAGAATTTAGGAGTAATGGTGTGAAAAACAGGTTTGTCACCGCTCTAGCAGTAGAGCCCTTGCAGAAGGAGAGGGTGAGAGGTAAGGGGCAGATGGCCGTAAAAACATCCTACTGGAATGAATAGGGCACTGTGGTGCTTATCCTATTTAGGAAAGGTTAAATCATCTCTTGTAAATTCATTTTCTCTGCCTGCTGTGGGGCAGTGACAGTTGATCAGTGCATCCCTTTTCACATTTCTCAGGGGACAGCAATACTGGAGGCAGAAAAGTGGGCAAATTTAAGACACACAGTCTTCGTTTGCGTTGTTCATGGAAACAGTAAGTAACACAGTCTATGCCATTTAGAACACATGCATCTCCCCAAATCTGTCCTTTATAAAATATCGACCCCATAATATCTGAATAACGCAATTAAGAAATGTTGCCTTCTTATCAGCATGGTTTCTCCTGTAGCTACTTAAAGCCATTAAAATTGATTAAGATTAAGAGATGGGGAGTGTGAGTTGTGTTACCTTTGGTACAAATAATTTAGTTCCTTAGATTTGATCAAATTAAATGGAGAATCAAGTTAAGCGCCAGTGGAGGAAATGAGATGGAAGCTGCTGGCTTTGAAGTTTCTTTCCTCATTATTTGTTCCATTTGTTTAGAACAAGATGCTTCCTGACTTATTAACCTGATACATTTACTTAAAGGGTAAAACTCAACTGACACTAAACAAGAACTAAGTCTTATCAACAAATGAGCATTGCCAGTTAGCTGTCTACATAAATGTTCCAAGATTTCTGAGGACTTGGTGATATCTGGGGGTGAGGTGGGCGGGGGGAATGATCACTCTGTTAGTCCTTGAAGCTATCATGAATGAGCACCCCAAGTTCAACCGAAAACCTTTATGGATTCTGTTTCCCCTTTGCTCTGAAAATGGACCCCAAATCTCAAGAGCATATTATAAGACTGAAAGACTGAGATCCCTGCATAGCTATTCCAATTCTACATTTGCCATCTTATCCAGTAAAGGTAAAGGTAAAGAGACCCCTGACCATTAGGACCAGTCATATCCAACTCTGGGGTTGCGGTGCTCATCTCACATTACTGGCCAAGAGAGCTGGCGTACAGCTTCTGGGTCATGTGGCCAGCATGACAAAGCCACTTCTGGCGAACTAGAACAGTGCACGGAAATGCCGTTTACCTTCCCGGCAGAGTGGTACCTATTTATTTACTTACACTTTGACATGCTTTTGAACTGCTAGGTGGGCAGGAGCTGGGACCAAGCAACGGGAGCTCACCCCGTCACGGGGATTTGAACCGCCAACCTTCTGATCAGCAAGCCCTAGGCTCTGTGGTTTAACCCACAGCGCCACCCGCATCCCTATCTTATCCAGTACTCACCCTTATTCAGTATATACTAACAGCAAACTCTGAGGAGCGGGTAGCAATGTGGTCTAAACCACTGAGCCTCTTGGGCTTGCTGATCGGAGGGTCGCTGGTTCAAAGCCCTGTGACGGGGTGAGCTCCCGTTGCTCTGTTCCAGCTCCTGCCAACCTAGCAGTTCAAAAGCACACCAGTGTTCCATTGCTCCACAAGCGGTTTAGTCATGCTAAACGCAGGTCCCTCAGCCTGAAGCTAGATGAGCGCCATAACCCCATAGTCGCCTTTTGCTGGACTTAACTAGGGGTCCTTTATCTTTTTTTCTTTTTTAAAAAGTGGCAAACTCATTATTTGAGTGTGGATAATCTAGTCTAAACAGCACCATTCACAGAGAAAGGATGCACCAGCAGGCTTGGGGGGACCCAAAGCTTTGCAGAGGTACTTTTTTTAAAAAAAAAAAAAAAAAAAAGAGGGGAAAGGGGGGGGAGAGAAGTGGGAATAAAACCCCTAAGATTTGGAACATGGAACTGCACACTCTGGGCTGAACATAGATTGCTGACTGACATTTGTGGGAAGGACGTTGTGTCAAACCAGGGAGAGTCAGAGAAGGAATGGCATAGAGTTTCCTATAGGAGATTATGGCTGTCACTTGTGAATAGGAGCATTCCATATACAACAATTTGCAGGCCACACTTGCATATTAGTATCCGTATTTTTTCTTATGGCTCTGTGGCATCAGCCTTACATTACAATCAGGGCTGTCACATGTGAGTTTTATTTGATTATATTAGTCATGTGAGTTTTATTTGATTAATCAATTAAATCAGCAACAATCAGCATTCCATACTGACTCAGCATGCTCACTCCATTTTTAAGGGATTCTTGCTCTCTGGATTATCTGCCACAAGTCTTAAAAGGTCGAGTCAGTTCATCTCCCCCTCTCCCCCCCCCCAAAAAAAATCTTTACTGCATTAACCTTCTGGAGATCAGTTGGCATCTCACTGGAGGTATTATCAGTTAATAAGCTTCAAAGGTTTTTCCCAACCCAAGCCATGTTAATCGGTCTTGTTCTGCATAAGTAGTCCAGGAGTCAAACTTTTTATGGATGTGGGAAGCGGGAGATGGAGAGAGTGCGAGAATGTCACACAGAAAAGTCTTTTGTCAGCCAGGAAAAAGCTCCAAGCTCTTCTGTGAGCACAGATGTTCATTTGGGAGAGAGGGTTTTCTTCCTACTTTAATGATTCTAAAAATATTAGCCAATGATAAATTATTCACAAAGGGTTATTATATACATGAGCAATCATTCATCATCAAGCCTGAATATATTTTTTTCATTGTCATCACTCAATTTGCATGAAATCCATCCAATGCTGTTTGCCTACATTAATATATAAGTCATGTCATTATGTGCTTTTTTGGACAATGGGTAATAAAAGATACATTTCTCCCACACAAGAAGCAATTCTTTACCGGGAGAAAAATTACCCCCCAAACCAAATACAGCCCTACTCATTACTTCTTCTTCTTCTAAATAGTAACTTGGTCTCTCAGCATGGATGAAAGCTAAAGCCTGTGATTTTTTTTCTTAAACATACTCTAACATTTCCAGATCGTACCAGGGACCACATGAATGGCCATAGTAAGAATAAGAATAAGAATAATATACTGCTTAATGGAAAAAAAGGCTTCTAAACAGTTTAAAAGTAATCAAGATCATGTTGGGGTGCTTAACACTGTGTTGTTCAGGACAGTCTGTGCAGCAACTGGTTCTCAGACTTTGAATTTGGTTGGGATTTGAGCATCATATATCTAAGTTCTGATCAATTGGGGCCTGTTGGTGATGGTGTTGCTGGGGATGCCATCCCCTTCCTCCTCCCCCTGCTCCTACAACACAGATGTCCATCACTGGAGACCCATTTTCAAACCAAGTTGAACAATTATCCCTACTCAAAGGGGTGGTATGGTAAATTTATGATACCCAGTGGCCTGTCTGGGCACATTTGTGTATATTCTAATGAAGTACCAAAGTGCTGGTGCACTGTTGGCCAATGCAGTGCCCTCCTGACTGCAGTTCCTATAATTTGAGACCATTGGCCATGCTGCCTAGGTTGGATGAGAGTTGTAGCCCAACAGTGTGTCATTTGCCCAGGATTTGTGTATACTGAATATCAGTTAAAATGTTCAGGAAAACCCGGGTGTATGGCAGCCCATATCAGAAACAACTTCTTCTCTCTTTTGAGATTTTTTTCCATGTCCGGATTTTCACTTTTTGAAATATGACAACCCTATTGTAATTCCAAAAGCAGAAACATTTGGTGAGCCACAATACAATGAGCCATTGGTCTAATCCAGCAGGACTCTTCTTATGATGGAGGACTGAATTCAGCTTGATTGGGTTACAAGTTGTGCAGGCCTTTTTTGGAAGAAAACAACAACAACAACAACAACAACAACAACAACAACAACAACAACAACAACACAGTATAGGTATTTTATCCCAATGAAGACACATGTCTTCTTTTGATACATTGGCCAGAAGCATGGAATGTGAGACAGAGCTGCCATTGTTTACATGGTGCAAAAGCTGCTACAGAAATGGACATGTTTTCAGATCTTAGAAAGTTGAACAATTAAGCATATAAAGATGGGGTCCCAAACCAGCAACTCATACAACAAGGTAAAGGAGGAAATCTACATGACTTTCCTACAAATTATGCAGCTGTAATATAGGTTTCTTAAAATACACACACATATTTCATCAAAGAGCAACCAACCCTGGCTCTCACACAAGTTGTTTGCCTGATGCATTTCCAAATATATGTTTGCTGCATTCACCCTTGATTTCTTTTAGGTTTTTTTGGTTTAAGTTTTTTTTTTAAGTGTATGCCCCAAACTATAATGAATGAAGAGACCCTAAGATGCAGCGACCTAGTAGACTCTGAGCCTACTCATTGTTTGTTAGGTCCCCCCCCCCTAATGTTTAATTTATAATATTGTGTGTTCTATCTTCAATATTATTATAGCTTTCAGAGGTGTTCCTACACACCCTCAATGTGCTTTTGGTAAAAAGGAATGCCTAGCAAGACCTTCATATAAGAAGAGTACAAAAACAAAACTAGAGAACAGAGTGAACAATTTATTTTCAAAGCATATGGTAGAGAGAAGGCTTATCACTAATGCCTGTAGACAGATACAGATTTTCCTTCACTGTGCTTTTTTATTGTAGTACCCAAATGTTGCAAACAGTATATTTATTTTGAGAGTGGAGGAAAGAATCTAATATATAACTAACTGATTTTGTTGTCAGATTTTGGCTATTAAGCATATTTATAGCTGGTTACAACTTCTTTGGGGAGCATACCACTGGTGGCATTCATTGCCTGCTAGTTGAGATGGTATTTTTTGAAGGGATAGGATGGCCTTAAGAGATTGTGGAGGATGATTTGTGTGTCAATTTCACAGAATCTACAATATCAAAGGTAGGGGGAAATAAATAAACAAGTTTAAAAAAAGAACACCCATATATTTATAATAACAAAAGAAAGCGTATGTCTTAAATACACCTCTGTGAGCACCACTGCTAGTTAGAGAACAGAAAGAAACAGTCACTCCATTGATGATTAGAAGTCAGTGAATACTGAGAATCATAGAATCATAGACATGACTATCCATCCTTTGCTTAAAAACTCCAAGGAAGGAGAGTCCACCGCCTCCTGACGGAGACCATTCCAATGTCAAACAGCTCTTACTGCCCAAAAGATTTCCCTGATGTTTAGTCGGGATCTCCTTTCTTGTAACTTGAAGCCATTGGTTCGAGTCCTACCCTCCAGAGCAGAAGAAAACGAGCTTGTTCCATCTTCCATGTGACCACCCTTGAGATATTTGAAGATGGCTATCATATCTCCTCTCAAGTCTCCTCTTTCCCAGGCTGAACATACCCAGCTCCTTCAAGCGTTCCTCATAAGGTTTGGCTTCTTAATAGGGAATAGTCACCAGTTGTGAAGTACAGCTTAGCTTGTTGGGGAAAGCAGACCCTTTTTAACGAAGCTTGAAAAATTAAACAAACTTAAATCTAAATGTAGACACAAACTTTTTTCTGTTTATATCTAGGACCAACCAGTTGTGATCAGGTGGTGTTGCTTACCTTTCTTCACTTCATTGCAATCACTGTGGAGGGGAAGAAGTTAGTTTCAGGCTTCAGGGAATCAGCTTCCTCTCCCATGACAGTTAAATAAAAAGAGATCAAACAAAAGGAATGTCTTACCAGTTAGATTCTTTAATAATCATAGTGAGAGAGAAAAGAACACATCTCCCTAGAAATGGTGGTGCTCCCAGTTAAGGCTCATGTCCCCTCTCCGCCCCTGTTAATCTACATCACTCCTACGTCTTGTAATGCGAAGCTTGTATGATAATAATAATAATAATAATAATAATAATAATAATAATAATAATTTATTTGTACCCCGCCCATCTGGCTGAGCTTCCCCAGCCACTCTGGGCGGCTCCCAAACGAATGTTAAAACAATACAGCATTAAATATTAAAAACGTCCCTAAACAGGGCTGCCTTCAGGTGTCTCTTAAAAATAGGATAGCTGCTTATTTCCTTGACATCTGATGGAAGGGTGTTCCACAGGGTGGGCGCCACTACCGAAAAGGCCCTCTGTCTGGTTCCCTGTAACCTCACCTCTCGCAATGAGGGAACTGCCAGAAGGCCCTCGGTGCTGGAACTCAGTGTCCTCGCTGAATGATGGGGGTGGAGACACTCCTTCAGGTATACAGAACCAAGGCTGTTTAGGGCTTTAAAGGTCAACACCAACACTTTGAATTGTGCTCAGAAACGTACCCTCTTCACTTTCTGTTCTAACACTTTCTGAGGTCTCTGTGTCTTTAGGGAAGGGGGGTAGATGCTGTCCAGAGACTGTGAATCTGTTAACTCTCTCTCTTCTAGTGTTTCTTTTGCTAGCTGTTCCCCATCCAGTATTTCCCAGCTTCTGCCTTCTGAACTTTGTCCCTCTGCAAACCAGTGTTCCAAATCTATACTGTCCTCCTGCTCCTGGGAAGATTCAGGATCAGGATCAGGAGGAGGGGCTTGCTCCCACCATTCTTCCTCAGTGCAGCCCCCCTCAGCACGGTCCCTGACAGTTAGGTACCGATGAGGTTGCTCTGGTGCCAATACACTACAGGAACACCAGACTGGTTCCACTGATGTATTTACACCTTACTGCATTCACCACTTCCTTCCCCTTCTGTTCTCCCTCTTGGTAAGCCACAGCAAAGGGGTGATGGAAAATCAGGTAAGTTCCACCACCTTATTCCACCGCCTGCTACTGGAATTGAGAGATGTTTCACCAATCTCACCAAAACTCTTTCTTCTCCTGCCAAATTATCAGAAGTTCCACCTATATTTTCTTTTAGATGAAACTTGATGGCAATTGACAGGTATGCAGATCCACCTTGAGAATTTTTGCTAGTCCTATTGGAAGTCTTCTGCTTTGCTCAAAACCCCATAGATGCTTCAACCAAGGAGAAATGTCCAATTTTTTCATGAATTTTTTGCCAGAAGAGAAATTCATCGTTAAATAAATTGGAGTTCTTGTTATTAAATATACCAAGAAAAAGTGCACCAAGAACTCTGGTCAGCAAATTTCAATGGTGGGAATGAATCCTACTCACAAGTCAAAAATCAAACAAAAGTATGTATTATGAAAAGAATTACAAACTTAAACAAAGAATACAAACTTAAGTATGGACTTATATGAATTTTTTGTTCCTTAAAAACTTTTGTATTCTTCTACTGTAACGAATTATTGTGCCACACATATTATTGTGAGTTTGAAGCTGTAATCTTTGTTTAAGTTTGTATTCTTTGTTTAAGTTTGTAATTCTTTTCAGAAGAGAAATTCAGGCACAATTTTAAATGCGCCGCAAAACAGGTGCTGAACTGGACATCAAAACACCATTTGCTGTTGTTTCTTGGTCATCTTTCTGACATATATTAAACTCTGCAAACATAGGTGCAATGTATTTGTGTGAATTGACCTTCTATGCAGCTATATATGTCTTCGTCTGTTGAACCAAAGAAACATCCTGCAATGCCATGCAAAGACAACTGGGTGGCTTTTGTGCCTAGATCCAGACCTGAACTAACTATGCCATTCATCACCTGTACTAAATTATCTACTGCGGTATCTACAGGTGGGATTAAAAATGAATGAATGAATGAATGAATGAATGAATGAATGAATGGAAAAGTAGTAGATCTTGACCAAAATGACCCCCCACATTACCTCAAAGTCCAAAGATCACTCCCATATAGGGCGCTGACCAGCCTGCTTGGCATCACTGACACATTGAAAGCTTTGAGACAGAAGCAAGGGCACATATGTAACGTGTGTTTACTCATATTCAAGCAACTGCAGGTGGAAGCCTCCTGCAGTACTCCTCCAGCCTTCTTCCCCAAGCAACATGATGAAAATTGAAGATTGAGAGGAGGCACACCATGCAAAAGGACATTGCGACCCCACCTTGGTGTGCCCATGTGTTCAGGCACACCATGCCTGAACACACCTATTATGGGAACTGAAATGGCATGGACTACAACCCATCCAACCCTTGGCTCAGTCTGTGTTTTTAATATTCTGTTGGGAGCCGCCCAGAGTGGCTGGGGCAAGCCAGTCAGATGGGTGGCATTTAAATAATAAAGTTGTTGTTGTTGTTGTTGTTGTTGTTGTTGTTGTTGTTATGCAGCTGCACGCTGCAAAGAAATATTAGTAGTGGATGGCAAGCTGTATTTAAAGAAGCTTGTTTGCCATTATTGGTTTTCTTATTTAAAACCCCATGAAAAGTTTCCAGGAACCCTCAGGCTTCACTGGAGCACAGTTAAACCAAAACCAAATGATTGAACCTTCTCCAAAGAATACTTTTAAAAAAAAATAAAATAAAAAAGTCCTAACAAGGCAGGCTCCTTCTTTTTTTTATTTGTAATTATGTTAGTGACACTCAAAGAAGCTTGGCTTCTGCCAGTTGTGAGCATGGATTGCTGATACGCAGCTTCAGGCCTTTGCTCAAATTGAGTCCCTGTGTTCCTCCTACGGAACAGATTCCAGCAGAAAATGGTGTGTTTTCCAAGTTTCCTAGACATATCAGGATGGGCACTGTTCTTTGGCCACAACTCTGCATAAGGAAGGAGGCTGCAATCTGCTTTCTCTCTCTCTCTCTCTTTCCAATCAGCTACAGCCACAGGGCCTTGGCAAAACTCCATTGTGGCCCAGAGTCAGAGTCAGCTATAGCTTGGGTGCATCTGTCAGCCCTAACTGAAATCTTAACATTTTTTTGCCACGGCGTACTGCTTTGCTTCCAGCAGAAGCTATTAGTGAAGGTTCGTTCCAGTTGCTGCTATTCATCGTTGCTAGCACTCTAATTGTTTGACTTTCAAATATCGGGGATAATGGCATTTTTAATGTGATGACTTTGGTTATTTTTACTCAACTTTTTTTTGGGGGGGGTAAATGATAAAGGGCTCTCCAATTTTCATGGAGCATATTAGTATTGAGGTGGCATGTATGACATTTATCTTGCTTGACGATAAACAAGAGGACGCTCAGCCTCTTCGATGTTTTTGATGCGATCCCACAAAGTAAAAATTGAAGAGGGGATAAAAGAAAGCCAGTGGCAGAGATTTCGACACGAAGTAAACAAAATGTGAAGAAAGGCCAAGAGATTGGCTTTGAAAGTCTTTGAAGACAAGCATTATCACTGCTTCTAAAAGTCTACAGAAAGAGGAAGAGGCTCACATAATTATGCATTTATAAAGATACTGCGTTAGACTAAGAAGTGCTGATAACCTTTTAAAATAATAGAACTGAGGGACTCTATAAAGGATATGCAGATCATCTAGTCTAGTCATCTGCTCCCAGAATCCTACATGCTGAAACCAATTTGTGTATGTGTAAATGTAGGTGTATTGTATCTGACAAAAGGGGCAATCCCGTGGCAAGATAATGCAGGGCACAACAGATCGCCAGCTAAGACAGCATTAAGTCCCCAATCCTGGCTCCTCCAAAGATACACTGACATAACTTGCTCATCCTGGCTCAGCTGGGGCTCAGACAACTGAGCCAAAGCTGGCTGAGCCAAGTCCAGTCTTAGACTCAAAAATAGGTGTTCTGGAGATGGGACCAGAGGCAAGGGGACTTGGGCCAGACCCTAAACCCCATTCACATCAATCATGTGAGATGGAAACCTGGTATATAATACTATTTTAAAGGCTTGTTTCCCCTCTGCCAGAGTTAGGCAGACAGCAGCCTCTCCACTGCTAAATGCAGTTTGGATCTGGTGTAACTTTACTCTTCGGTAAGTTATACCAGCTTGCTTTTCATGGGCTTCTTTTGCAAAGGATTGCTTCCTAAGTCATCCTAAGAGCAGACCCATTCAAATCAATGGACTTAGGTGAGACAGTCTATTCTGGGTGTGACCTAGTCAGATACCACACTTGATTTAAACAGGTATACTCAGATTTTGGCTTAGTTGGATAAATCACAACTTCAGAATGGCATCACTAAAGTTATGTCAAGCTTTTATGGCATATGATTGACCAAATCATGACAAATGGAGCAAAACTATGCAAACTGGAGCAGTCTTGCTTCTATAGTTTCCTACTATATTTATATTGGTTGAAACAAATGGTCTGCAAATCAATAAGGTGGCTAGTAGAAGGGCAAAAACTTGCTCTTTCCAAGGAAATGGACATGGAGGCTTCACCTCCTGTCATGAAATTGCATTCCAAAATAAGAATGAGGAAGGCAAAAAAGCATTTTTTTAAAAAAAATTACATCTGGTTTGTGTACGTGTACACACACACACTAGGGACGCGGGTGGCGCTGTGGGTTAAGCCTAGGACTTGCTGATCAGAAGGTCAGCGGTTTGAATCCCTGTGACGGGGTGAGCTCCCATTGCTTGGTCCCTGCTCCTGCCCACCTAGCAGTTCAAAAGCACATCAAAGTGCAAGTAGATAAATAGGTACCGCTCCAGCGGGAAGGTAAACAGCGTTTCCGTGCGCTGCTCTGGTTCGCCAGAAGTGGCTTTGTCATGCTGGCCACATGACCCAGAAGCTGTACGCCAGCTCCCTCGGCCAGTAATGTGAGATGAGCACCGCAACCCCAGAGTCGGACATGACTGGTCCTAATGGTCAGGGGTCCCTTTACCTTTACACACACACACACACACACTTTATTTATTTATTTATTTTAGATTCTCATCAAGCAACAACACCATGAACTAATTAGCAAAAATAGCTATGAGTAAATAAGCAGCAAATATGAATAACTCCAATCATACACCACCATTATTTATGAAGCACAGCTAGCTAAGGTTGCTAGCTGATTAATAAACACACGGACATGAATATTTAGGTTTATGGGATAAAGAAGGCCACAGCTTTATTGGTTAGAACTGTAAGTGATTTGGCTTAGGCATTGGGTGAAGCCAGGCTATATCTTGACTCCCGCCCGTCTGCAGGGAGTTCAACTAAAGGGAAAACACCAGTAAGGGGAGCCCTATGACTTACTTCTAATAGGGGCACCCTGAGGGGTTCCTATTGGAGTTGTGGCATGGCCATAGCCCACGTCCAGGCATCAGTCAGGATTCACCACCACCCAGATCTCTTTAACAGGATACCATTAATGAGGAGGGGCAGGCAGGCACTACAACCTCCCTTCCCTTAAAAAAAGGCTTACCCAATGCCTAACTGCCACTCGAGCCCAAACAGCTCTCCGCCAATACCCTCACACCTGCAACCAATCTCTGATGCTCTCTGGGGAACCGGGTTCGTGTCTCCGCTCCTCCACATGCAGCTGCTGGGTGACCTTGGGCTAGTCACACTTCTTTGAAGTCTCTCAGCCCCACTCACCTCACAGAGTGTTTGTTGTGGGGGAGGAAGGGAAAGGAGAATGTTAGCGCTTTGAGACTCCTTCGGGTAGTGAAAAGCGGGATATCAAATCCAACCTCTTCTTCTTCTTCTCTGCAATGCCTTTCGGCCAGATATTGTATCCAACATCGGAAAGGCGTACTCCATCATTACGGAACAAGGCCTCCTGGTCAAAAGTGATGGCAGGGTGACGTATCACACGACCTTTCAAGTGTTGCACCTTCTGTGCAACTGCACAATTAGCTTTCTTTCTAGCTTTTTTTGTGGCAACCGGGTCAGGGCAATCATGCCAGCAATGCCTATCCAATGGCTAGGATCAGGTGAAGGTTAATTCCGGGTACAGGGCATCAAGCTTATCAAAGTCCACTTTAATGTTCCAGGTTAGGTCAATGCCCAAGTCGTTTTCGCCCAGCTGAACAACCAATGCGTTGGAGGGGGGGCATGCAACACAGCTCTATCTGGAAAACAAATCATTTTACCCAAGCCCCATTCCACACTGAGATGGGTGGGTGTGCTCACAAATCAAATGCAGTTATGAAACATTGAGAGTGACATTATCAACATTACTGGGCCCTCTTTTTCATCCAAGCATTCACAAGCACTTGGCAAATGTGATTAAATACTGCTGTGTCCTTTATCTATCGATGCCCACTGGAGCATCACACCCAAAGGCACCGCTAATTCGCAATGATGCAGCTACACTTTGAGGAGTATGTATTCTGAAATTGGTGGCGGTGGGGAGGCACCCATTGCACTCCTCTCTCTCTCTCTCGCTCTCTCTCTCTCTCTCTCTCTCTCTCTCTCTTTATCTCTCTCTCTCCGTTGCCTAAGACAAGGGGGGAGGGGGGAGGAGAGACAAGCTAAACATTTTCCCTACTTACTAAGCAAGATATCACAGGACAATCTATTTCTGACAGCCTAATTCTATGCTCTAGTGTGCTAAAACTGCAGTCTATTAGGCTAATATCTCCTAGCTCTGTCGCAGCAGCTGTCATCATTGGTTTGCCAGCACCCCTTCCAAGACCTTGTATTAGAGCACATCCATGGAACAGGAGCACCGGGATAAAGAGGAGGGAAAGCAGGGCATATTGGGGAAGAATTCTCTCCATTCTCCATGTCAGTGTATGAGTGCAAATGCACATGTAGTTAAAATGGCACCATCCACACACAGGGATGAAAGAAGTAATTGTTTTTCATTCTGTCCTGTATTACCTGTATGCAGTGCTATTTTTCTAGAAAAAAGTGGTGTTGGAACTCGCCTCTCTTGTTCTCTTACAATGGCAATGGCACCCATCTGAGAGGTGCCAGAATGGAGAAAAACTTTCCCTGCCAAAACTTAACTAAGGAGAAAATCCCTGCCTCTGCCCATGTGTACTGTCATCTGATTATCCCATCCAGACATTTTTGGAGTGCCACAGACTGAGCCAGGGGGACGAGGCTCCCACACCACTGAGGTAACAGAGGAGAAATGGGGGACCTTTGACCTTCCAGATGTTGCTGAACACCATTCATTCATTCATTTTATTTGTGTGCTGCTTTTACACACAAAACCATGCTGCAAGTGATATACAACAAATAAACAGGGATACGTTTCAAGCAACACTACAATTCCATAATAGCATAGCAAAACAATAACATAATACTGTATCAGTTTCCTGATAACACAGCAATATATATATATATATATATATATATATAGAGAGAGAGAGAGAGAGAGAGAGAAAGATGCTGCCCTTGTGGCACAAAACAAGTGAATCCATCACACACATTTTATTTTATTGCCCATTTAATGCAAAAATATATGATAAGTATTTGGCCCCCTTAATGTAGGAGGGCATTTACTACACTGACTCTTCCAGGGTGTCTTATTTGCTCAACAATTGTAGTAATGACATTGTGGAGAATGTGGCAAGATTTCTGAAATTATGTCGCCATAGGTCCTAAGAGCCATTTTCGTACCTCACGATGTCCGTACAGTTTTATCCTTAAGTATCTCCTACCATGATTCATTAACTGTTTTGTGTTCTGATCCATGTATATGATGCAAATTTTCTATGCCAATAAAGGAGATAGACTGATTGAAGAAAAATCCAATAACATACAAAAAAAAACACCCAGATTTTAATACCACTGTATAAATATAACAAGATTGCTGAAACCATGTGTAGCACCCAACAGCAAAAATAAATAGGGAGCTTCACAGTTTCACCTTAGTCCTAGAAGTGCCCCTCTCATTATGTTGCTCTCCTGCAACAGTTTCTTATAAGGCTTCCAAGGGCAAGGGATGGTGTAACAACATTTGCCACAGTGTCAAAAACTTTTAAGCTGCTGCTCAACCCAAGCAGAGGAACCCAAGCAGAGGAACCCTTTTTCGAGCTTCTTCTTCTGGCAACAGAAAATGGTACAAAAACCCAATGTTGCAATTCCCTGTCAGAAATCAGAAGGAAAACGAAATGACTCTGAATAAATGAGATACAAGAGCAAACATGCAAATTACGATTTAAACTTTGTCATGTTAATCAAACAGGGCAGAAGCATATTATGCTGCTAGATGAAGATGCAGGCTTTCATTAGGTAGCTTGATTTCCTTGAGATCTGGACAGATAAAACTGAAATTATGACAACCAATGTTTTTCCTCCTTCTGAAACAGATCAAAGACAGCAGACCTGCACTTTATTGTACTTGGCACCTTCATAAAAATGCCGAATGCCTACGTGATTGAATCACTCTCTCGGTTCCATTAGTTTTGTATCTATTAAAATTAGCAATTCATATCCCCAGCCAAACAAAATATCTAGAAAACTAGACAGAAGGCTATAAACATGACATTGAGAAATTAACAGGAAGAATCTATTAGAGAACAGTATTTCTGTGTTAATGTTGTGTCAAGAAGTCTGCATCTGGGGCAAACTGAGAATTTTCCAATGGGCACCAAATGGATTTTGGGAATGGCCCTTAAGTGGTGATTTCTATCTAGCACCAAACATCAATGTGCCTTTGGGCTAGATGAAATTGTGGCTTTCATACTGTTTGTGAGGATGGGGATGCAGCTGGGGTGTGGAACAAGCATATTATATTATATTATATTATATTATATTATATTATATTATATTATATTATATTATATTTAGTTCATTCTTTTAGCATGCCCTTCCTCCCTATAAAATACAAACACAGCACGCACGCGCACACACACACACACACACACACACACTACCAATTAAAACACAACACAGTGCACAATAAAACTTAAGATTCCAATAAGACTATATTCCAAAAGCCCAACCAAATAAGTAAGTTTTTAGTTTGTACCTGAATGTTGTCTATGTGGAGGACAACTGATTTCCAACTGAGATGGAATTCCATAGATGGAGAATTGCCACACAGAAGGCCCTGCCCCATGGGCCATGCCCATAGGTGGGGCTATGAGCAGGGCTTTCCCAATTGATCATAAAGCTCAGGTCATCAAATGTTGAGGGAGATGCTCCTTAAAGTACTTGGGCCCCAAGCAATAAAGTTCTTTGTTTTCCAGTGCCAACACCTTGAATTCAGCTTAATGGCTAACAGACAGAGCAATTTTAAGAGTGTTGGCTGCCTGATGCAGAGAGGGAATGAAAACCAGAATGTAGTGAAATGAGAAAGACGTGGCTGGATGGCTGGAACCCTGAACACTCTACTCCACACTAAAATATTTCATTGACTGTCCCCTTGTAACTCTTCTAATGGTTTCTGCATCACTGACAAGTTGGTTCTTCAAGAAATACAATAGTCTAGATTAAAAGTATCTCAGCTATCAAATCTAGGTAAACTGAACCTCCATGGTCATAGAAAGGATACCATAGACTATCAAGTGTTGGAGACAAACAATATAAGGCAATTATCATTGTGCCCTTCTAGGAACATTTGGCTGTCCACTTTTAGAAATGATGATAATTAGATCCCTCTGTAATAACACATAGTCATCAATAGCTCATAGTCACCCAACTGTTAAAAGCGTGTTCCCTGTCATGTATTAGGCAACATTTATACAACATGTGGCCTTTATGTAGCCAAAATGACACAACCCAGATACAAGAGGCTTGGGGGAAGAAAACCCTAAGAAGGAAACTCCAGCGCAGCCAAATGAGGACTAGGCATGCTCACTGGTGACGTAATGATGACTTGACTCTTGGTGGTAGTGATGGGACAAATGGAAAATCAATGGGGAAAGGAAATGGAATGGAGTATTCTGAGAAATGATTGCAACACTGATTAGGTCCCACTTGCCCTCTTTTTAATCACAAAACTGCAGGCCAAGTGTATGCATTATAAAGGTACTGCAATGTTCATGAAATTGAATTCAAAACTGAGTGTCTCCTAGTGATATTTGTCCCTAAAGTCTTTAAATGTGTGTTTAATTGCTTAAACTACTGTTAACCCTTCCTGAAGTAGGGAATTATGACTGTGAAATAAAATACGCCCATGCTAGTTATTTTTCTTCTTTGTCATGGCTTATTTAGGATTTATTTGTGGCGTGAGCATGTAAATGGATCTGTTAACATGTTTTCAAAGTACCCATCTAATGTCTAAATGACAGAGATTCTTCCTTACTTCATTATCACTCTCAAAATTTACAGAGAACACCTCTTTCAGCACTTTTTTTTCCTTCCTGAAAATGAACATCTATATTTTTATATATATATCGTCCCCATGGAGTACAAGGCTCCTGGTAGACTAGTGTTTGATTTCCAGTCCTTTTATCTCTGATTGTAGATACGATAATTCCAACCTTAGCCAAGTCTGATTTTAATTGAAACTTCATAAGAAATTGCATTTCCCTTTGATACAAGATTTCAAAGTTACCAAGCAAAGTTTTGGGGTATAATTGAAGGGTCATGAAAGGAGAGGGCCCTGAAGTGTTCCAGTGCTCCTGGCCATGATCATCAAAGGGTTTCTCTGTTACTGGCAGCCACAGAAAAGCTAGTTTGAAGTTCTATTAATATAGGAGTCCTATATCAGTCCTAATCAACAAATAAAACTGCCTTCTGTTGCCTTTCCATGGATTCAACCTGAGACCCATAGTAGCATGATTTTTCTGTGTGATCTTTGATCTACTGGCCAAGAAGACTGATTCTGTGTAGTTGTCGGTAGCATATCGTCACCTCAACATATCTGCTGCTTCCTATAAAAGTGCCAGCAGGCTAGACCTTCCTTATTTTATCCATATTTTCCACCAGCATGAATGACCAGAACCAGAACACCATGGAATGTGAATTAGGACTTACAGAAGTCGTGAAGCGCCTGCTTTGATTTCTCCAGCAAGATAAAGGCTGAGGGTAAAGGCTTCCATAGTTATGGGAGGAGAGAGAAACTTTCTGAAGGCCATCAGACAATGGCTTTTTCCACCTGCGTTGCCCCAGCCTCCAGGCCTAGAAGCCTTTCCAATGCCATGACTTCGAGAACAGCAGAAACAGCTGGGAAGAGAGAAAAGGAGTTAAGGGATACACACACACACACACACACACACACACAGTGGTACCTCAGTTTTCAAACGTCTCAGAAATCGATTGTTTCGGTTTTCGAACACCAAAAACCTGGAAGTTACTGCTTCGGTTTTTGAATGTTCTTCGGAAGTTGAACAGGAAACGCAACTTCCGTTTTGAGTTTTCCATAAGCAAATGCTTCCAGAAGTAAATGCTTCAGTTTTCAAACGTTTTGGAAGTATAACGGTCTTCCGGAACAGATTACATTTGAAAACCAAGTCACCACTGTATAGTGTGTCTTTGTTTCTCAATTTGACCCTTTTACATGGTTTTGTATGTTTAGCGATATTTTATGCATTGTGACTTGCCATTATTTTTGTTGATTATAGTTTAGTATTTCTTTATTGTAACTGATAACTGTAAACTGTTTAATTATTATTTGCTGATATTTAATTTTACTGTTTACTATTATATTCCAATGGATTATTGAATGTTGCTTTATTTGATATAAATTATTTTGTTAAAACCGCACACCTTTTGCCGTGGGTGGTGTTGCGGCCAAGCACACAGGCCCTCATGGTGATCCGGCTAGGGGGCGGGGGATTGACGCCCACCTCGTGCTAATTCCCCGGCCATGTCATGCCTGCCCAGCCAATCAATGCTAGCAAGGGCCATGACCAAGGGTGTTTTAAAACGCGGCTTGGGTGGGGGTGCTCCCCTCTCTTGCCTCCTTGCAAAATCTACTGGTTGCTTCTCCTTTGAGACTTTGCTTGTTATTTTCTTTGAATCTAGTTCTGGATCACAGTTGATCGTTGCTGCACCCGCAAGATTCCCACCCCATTGCCCAGGTTCATCGTTTATGTTAAAGTTATTGTGACTTTGGATCAGATTGTTATTACGTGTGTGATCTTTGTGTCTGTTTTGTTGTTTCTTCAGCTTGTAAAGGCAGTATACAAATTAAAAGTGAGATGAACTGAAATGGGAATATGAGATCAGTAAACACCAATCCTTTTAGTGAGATAGACTTCTAGCACCAATTAGAATCTAGCTAGCTAGCTAGCTAGCTAGCTAGCTAGAAAGATAGATAGATAGATAGATAGATAGATAGATAGATATAGCAGACATAGTACATGAACCATAGCTCTAATAGGACATGAAGATCCAGAGACCCTTGATGACCTAGGTGCCCTTTGATTTTAGGAAAATGTCTTAAGTTGGATGATAGCTCTATCAATTCCAGTAAAGGCTATTTTGACTGACAGCATGGTCCAAAGTCTCAAAGCAGAGTCTCAAGGAGGAGCGCAGCACCATCCACAGTAGGCCACCTCCCTAATTTCTGGACCTGGAAATTGCCTACCAATATGACCTCTTGCCTTTGCAGGATCCATTTTCACCTTGTTGATCCTCATCCAGTCCACTCTTGCATCCATGCACTGACTCAGGACTGGCATGGCAAGAAAAATACAAATATCTTATCAACTATGGCCAATAAAAAAAGAACAGAAATTATATTTTAAAAGTCATAACTGGTATTTTCAAACACTGTGGAAAGAAGAGTGCTAACCTATGAAGTCAGGCAGATAAATAATGCATATGTCACAAATACTTATTTTCGTAGCAGGCAAAATATAATTAAAAGTTAATCACGTAGAAGAAATCTTTCCCTTCATATTTTTTAAAAAAGTATTGTGGGATTGTTGTTGTTGTTGTTGTCTTTGCAATACTTTCAGCCACCTTATTTACATTTACTGTATCACTTGCTAACAAGACAGCAGAAAGAAGACTTCTGAGTTCTCCACCTACAATTAACATTTTACAACTTGAAGGATGAAGCAAAGGTGAGCAGCGATAGCTGTTTCTTGAAGAAAGGGGGGAAAGCTAGATGGTATTCCTAAAATTCTTTCAGATACTATGGGGCTTATTTTCTCTTGGGGGTTGGTCAATCTTACCATTTTATTTTATTTCCATTGCCAGTGCTGTAACATTAGATTATATATAACAGCGGTAGACAACATCCCTTCAAACATGTTGCTGAACTACAAATCCCATCACCCTTGATAATTGACTATGTTGGTTGTGGATGATGGGAGCTGAAGGGCATCTGGTGGGCTACCCTGATGTAAAGAATAAATTAAAGCATCCTTGAGTGTGTGCAGAGCACATTTGTTTTCCCACTAAGGAACTACAGAGTTTACACACAGCCATAGGTGCCTACTGTAGGGATCCGGGGTCCCTTGACCCCTTCAATAATTTCCTCCTTGATATTTCTCCCCATGCACTTGCCTTCCGATCTCCATATCTCCCTTGGTCTGCTGCCTCCCCCCAGCCAGGCACCACCCTCTCTTTCTGTCTTGCCTCCAAGAGGGGCAAGGTGGCATAGCGGATGTCACGAGCGAGTGTGTGGCATGTGCAAGTCTGTCCCTTGGCTGGCTGCCCACCCCTCCTTCCTCTGCTCACTCGCTTGCTCCATCCATGCAGCTAGGCACAGAGCAGACCAGCACAGGCAGGTGGGCAAGCCAATGGAGGTGGCACCCTCCCATGGTGAGGACGGTGGCCTCCAAACTACCATTCATTTATGAATTTATTCCCATAAAGTACCTTGAAGCGATGCCACAATAATAATATTTAAAAATCAGCATATGTAAAAACATTTCCCCATCCAATACTGATACAGATACAGGCTGGGATCAAGATCTCCACTTAAAAGGCTTGTTGAAAAAGGAAGATCTTCATTAGGCAGCAAAAAGACAACAGAGATGCCTGGTTTGTTCCAGGAGGGCATCCCAAAGGGTAGGCACTGCCATACTAAAGGTCTGAGTCCTACATTGTATCAATTGGAGCCATGTCAATTATTGGGGGTGGTAGAAATTCTCTTTTAAATTTAGTTAAAAGTTGGAAATTATCTCTGTGTAAGGCAAGCAAAACTGGCACTGCTTCCATTCCTGCCACCTGAGGCAATTGCCTCAGCTTACCTAATGGAAGTGCCAGCCCTGGTTTTCCCCATACCAGTTACACACCTCTGTTTGAGACCAGTGACATTGCTGTGAGAAGGAACCATACAAACAGCATGATCCAAAGTATCACTGCTTTCATATGTCATCGCTGCACAGTAGAATTATTTGGGGGAGAGTGTTGGCTGGCAGTCACGTTACCAAATTCATTGGGTCTAAACCTATTTGATTTTTTTTTTTTTATTGTCTGAACGCTGACCTTAATTGAAAATTATAGAAGGCATTTTATTGAAAACACGCTGCTGCTGAAGAATCAGTAACTTTGTTCCGTGGTGTGTATTTGTTGTGTTAGAAAAAGTGGACTCCAGTCCATGGAAACTTATGCCATAACAAGTGAGTCCCTTGTAGGCATTGCAATTCAATCTGGTGTTTTTCTGCAGCAGATTAAACAGTGTTGGTGAGACAGCTACTCCTTGATATGAGTAGGGTTTGGTGTCCATTGTTTATGTAGGTTCCTGTTGTTTGCTTGTGCTCGTTTGGCGGTGAGATTTTGGGGTGGTTGTTCGTTTGTGGTTGGCTGTGGTGATCTGGTTTCCTGATAGTGGGGTTGGTGGGTAGACATATTGATTTATATGCTAAGCTTGTCTCGTTGGGCTGTGTATGTGATGAAGGGGAACAGTTACCAGACATCTGGTGTTTTTCCGTTAAACACAGCTCCCGGGGACAGAGACACTCCAGTTACCAGACATCCCCGTTTCCCGGGGACAGTCCCCAGATTTTCAAGTCCCCTGACAAAATCCTGAAAAATCAACTGAAGTTGAAAATTGTCCCCGGATTCATTGAAAAAAATATATGGTAACTTTACACTAAGCTGCATGATAACAGACCCCCTGCCTACAAAAGTCCATTGCTTGCCTGCAAAGAGCCCTCCACTGCATCGTGGACAAGTGCTATTCAGCCTCAGGTTTCCCAACATTCATGGAATACAGTTCCATCATCCCTAACTACTGGCTAAAATGGCTTGGGGGATGTAGTCCCCCCCCCAAAAAAACCCCCAAAACATCTAGGGACTCACAGTTGAAGACCCAGCTACACCAGGGAGTTGCTATCATTAGGAGGCCTTGTACTTTTAATGGAAGTTCTGTAGAAGTGATTTACTAAGTCATCGGCTTTAAATAACAGATAATTGATTTCTTTGCTTAATGGTCCTCCAAGTCTGCTTAGTAAAGGAAGGTTTGTCTGCTGAATTACTCAACCTCTGCTCTGCTGAAAGAGCTATCTTGTTAGATTCATTGACATTAGATGTTACCATGCCTGCAAGTCCTGTATTCTACAGAGCAAAGATACTTTTAGCCCATCCATTTGTGGTGGTGGTGGTTGATGTTGTTGTTGGTTTCTTCAGTAATTGATTACATCTATATTATACAATGACAAATGCAACGCCTTGAACCAAAGTGCAGTGAATGCTGACAGGAGGCGAAAACCAAAAATCTAGACGTTGCTGAATAATACTCCCCCCCCCCTTCTGCCAGCTCCATTTATCATGCCAATGTGAAAGTTAAGGAATGGATTAAAACATAACTTTAAAAGCAAAGACACACTACAGAGGGTATGACTGCTACAGCCTGGCCCAATCATCAATCAGACCCGGGACTTTATTTGCTTTGCAGTAACAGATTTGTCTCAGGAAGCAGAACTATCTCAGGCAATTCTTCCACATGACATATGAGAAGCAAATTCATTCCGGGGAGTCTCATTTTCTAGGCCACTGTTGTGGGATTCCTCTCCAAATTGCAGATATAATTCCCTTTGTGTTTCTCATTATCTTTAAAGAAAGCACAGAACGGGCAACTTTTTAATAAATGGAACTCATGGCCCAGGTCAATTTATTGCTGTCAAGCAAAGATGTCCATTTTTTAAGGATAATCTTCTAGATTTTCAAAAAATGGAATGCATTTTCCTTTAGGACTGAGCTATAAAAACCAAACATACCTCATTTTATTGTGCTTTGTTTTATTGTGCTTCACATATATTGCTCCTTACAAGAATGTGGGTGCAGCTGCAGGCAGCCCAGCTGCTTCTAGGGGAAAGAAGTCCCCTGCTTTTACAGCCCATCTACTAGCCATGGGAATGGATCTGGTTAGGGCTGGAGCAAGCTTTTAACCCCCCCCCCATCCCTGTAGCTAGGGGGTTCTGGCTTAATAGACTACAGTATAGTGTAAACATAACTTTTATATGCACTAAAAAAACAACAACACAGAAATGTGTGACTTGCTTTATTGCAATACTAGCTGACCTGGCCATGCGTTGCTGTGGCTTATTTGGTGAAATGGGAAAGGAGAATATAAAAGAGAAAGCACATGGTTCTGCACAGCTTTTCTTGTTTCTCTAGTATCGTAGTTTCTGAGCTCATTTCCCCTGGCTGTCTCTATGCCACATCTCGACCGTCTCGATCTCAACCAGTATGCGATCGGTCACAAACATCCAAATTTTATGATTTTATATATATAGATAGGACGTCCGTATTTTCACAGAAGGATCTGGTCACAGACACCCCTGCCCCACATGCCCTGCCAGCCCTCCTTGCCCCCTGCCGGCTCTCCCTTCTTGTCTCCCCTTTTCTATCCTTTCCTTTCATTTCCCCGTCACCCACCGTCAAGGGAGACGAACTGCCCGAAGGCTAACGACCCTCCACTGCTGTTCTCCACGAACTGCACCTCGGAGACGATGATGTTGTCTTCGAGGACGGAGCCAAAGGCCGTGCAAACTGCATCTCCGTGGGCCGAGTCCACCTCAATCTCCGAGCTGCCGCATGCAGTGCACACCCGCACGTCGGCGCCACCCACCCGGCATCTTCAGGTGGGAGAGGCAGTAGGGAGGGAGGCTCCCCTCAGGCCCAAGGAAAAACCTCACTGTCGCCGCCTCGTGGGCTGAGCCGGTGACCCCTCCGCCCGGCTGCCTGTCCGCGTGCTCTCTCTCTCTCTTGCAGGCACACGCTCGCTCTCCCCTCACGGGCCTCAGCCGGCTCCCCTCGCTGGCTCCACCTCGACCTGCAAACCCCGCTCCTTCTTCTGAGGCCTCCGAGGCCTAGTCACCTCCCCTCGCCGGGAACAGGTGAGTCGAGTGCTCGCTTGGCCGAGGGGATGCGTTCAGCTCCAGGCCGCTGGACGCCCTGTGGCCTACGCTCTCCCGCAGGTCTTCACAGGCCCTCTCACCTCAGGCAGGGCAGTGGGAAGTAGAGACGGCTTTTCCCATCCTCATGGCTCTCAAGGTGCAAGAAGAAGGAGGAGGAGGGGAGTGTCATGGTGATGTAGAAAGAGGAAGAGGGGGCAGAGATGGGTGTGGTGTGGTGTTTAATGTCCACTGGAGGGTGCTATATTTTTTGCACAAAATCACATTTTTACCTGTCAAAGGTGTGGTATTTGTACAATCTAATTACATATGATCACTCCCATATGGCCATGGAACATTGTGTCCAAATTTGAATGGAATTGGTCAAGCGGTTACAGAGAAAGTTGATCATTAACAAACATCCAACTTGAACGATTATATATATATATATTTGCTTTATTGCAGTTATCCAGAACTGAACACACAATATCTCTAATGTAGGTAAAAGATAAAGGACCCCTGGACAGTTAAGTTCAGTCAAAGGTGACTGTGGGGTTGCATGCTCATCTCACTTTCAGGCTGAACGAGCCCGTGTTTGTCCACAGACAGCTTTCGGGGTCATGTGGCCAGCATGGCTAAACCACTTCTGGTGCAATGGGACACAGTACGGAAGCCAGAGCACACAGGAATACCGTTTACCTTCCCGCAGTGGTACCTGTTTATCTACTTGCACTGGCATGCTTTCGAACTGCTAGGTTGGCAGGAGCTGGGACAGAGATCTCACAAACCATCACACACACAGGATGGGACTATCAGCTATCTGGGTTTGGGGTTCTGTTCAACCACCCCTGTGCATTGCTCATCACAAAAGATCCTTTTGACTCAATTTAGAATCAGACGGGCAATTCTGAGCATCCTCAGAATGGTATATAAATGCACATATTGCCGAGCTCTAAATTGCCTTCCTTTCTGGGGCACAAACACATTACTACAATGCTGCTTGGGAACTGTAGTGGATTGGCAGAGGAAGACAGCACATTGCTTAACACACTTTTCATCCATTTACCTCATGAGTGATGACACCTGAACCCAGGAGTTACCAGTGTTGGGCCTTCCACACTAAAATTAGGCTCGAAAAAGCATTTATTATTATTATTATTATTATTATTATTATTATTATTATTATTATTAACCCATGGACTAGGTTGTGGTGTCCATTGCCGTTTCTCCAGTTTGCGGATGTGTCTATGGACTCAAAAAGGTTGAAGATCCCAAACATGGAAAACATGGAGGAAGTTGCAAGAGTTCTGGTGGCGATGGTTGAGATATCAGCAAAAGCTCTGTCCACATATGAACAAAGGTAGGGATTTTTAAAACAAACTAAAAAAAAATGAGGGAGCCAAAGTGACTCACTTTTCTGCTCTTTCCACCAAGCTGTACTGTTCTGGTTCACATGTATCCACACACACTATGGTTTCTATGGCAACACCAACATCACTTTTTCCACTTTCAATTTGATTAGTTTGTTTTTCAAGAGGCCAGTTGCTCCCCACCCCACACATTTGGACTCGTTAAAGGTCACATTTACATGATGTATGCCCCTCGGATGTAAGTGACTTTTTTTTTGAACTTGGAAATTCCCAGGCCAGCTGATTGCTAGGGAGCCAAGGTATTGTTGTGTAAATTGCATTTTTATTTTGAAAAGTTCTAGCTGAAAGTTCAGCTATCAGTGACAGTTTCATCGGAAGTGAGGGGTTAAAATAATCAACTTCTAATCATGCATCAAATCCAGCTGTTGGCATGAGCTCCTAGCCTGATTAATGTGTATCATACAGGTGCAACATTGGCACATACACTCATCATAATCTTGTTTCGCATTATCAACATAGGAAAATTGTTGGGGCAATGAAGCTTTCTGCAGAATACATCCTGGTATTACAACCAGGAAAAAAAATCACATTATGAGCCCATTATTTCCAGACTGATGGCATCACTTGCCATAATGCGTAGGCTTCAGAATTCATTTTTGGCTCTATGCTATGCCACTTCTGAGATAGCCATCTGTTGCTTGCCACTGTTCATTTAGTGGTGCTGGATAGCTAGTCTTCATTCCCAAGAGACTTAAAATGTCTCTCAGTGTACCATTCTACCAGAAAATGTTAGCAATTTTCAAGGACACACGGGGATCACTACCATTTGTATGCTTACAACGTCTAATATGTTCCTTGTCCTATCAGTCCTGCTTGCCCCAGAAGAATGCTTGAATAATACAGATAAATAGAAGTACTGGGGCTTTCTGGAGAACAGTGGGCCACATGGTGGGACAGGGACTTATTTTTTGTGGCCCCACGGCTGTGGAATGCTCTCCCCAGGGAACTTGGCACCACTCCTTCCACATTAGCTTTTACATGCCAAGCCAAGGCAGCCCTCTGGTTCCCCTTTTGTTTCTGCTCCTGTGATCAGTGCTGCTGCTAATTATACTTATAGGAAGTGGTGCTTAAAGAGTAGACAAATATTTATATAATGCATGTCTCTCCCCACCCCCCATGTTTCAGTGGGTCTTGTCTGCCATCTTGGATACTTGGCATTGCACATGAAAACAAAAGCCCAACAAAGTTAATTTAATAAAAGTAAATATACAGCAATACACAATTCACTATGATTTCTGGTGCCTGATTGTTACATTTGCCTACATGACAATTCAGCCTACTCTCTCCATTAACCAAACTCTGCAAAACAATGGATGAAGCTTTGTGCAGGCAAAAGTTATAAATTGGATAAAAGTTCTCACCTTTAGAGAGTTACCCCTAAATTACTCCTTAAATGAAATCCCCACAATGGGAGAATGGTACTACTGCTCATAAATGGAAAGAAATGCATATTATTTATTATTTTGACATGGTGGCAATGAATGAATTTAGGGTTTGCAATCACAATTCCCCCATTGAGGCTTCTGGGAGGGCTGTGGGAGTGTGATATTGCTTTGGTTTAAGCTCTCGAAGTTTGCAAGTTTGGCACCTTGCACTGAAGACATATTGCTAGCAACAGGGATGCAGTTGACTTTACTTATCTCCCACCAAACGCTAGCTGTTCATATTTCAAAACCTCATTTCATTACTTTACTTTGGATTCCAGGAAATATATTCCTTCCAAGGCTTTGTCTAAATCTGTTTCATTCATGATCAAATTTATCAGCTGTTATCAAAGCCAGCATTCGGAATGCCCTTCAGTCACCTTGTTCACCAGTTCTCCTGGCCCATGCTGGCTCTCAAGTATCAGCTACATTTTTCATGACTGGCGATAAACAATGAGAAGAATATATTTTGCATTCCCTTCTCCTTTGTTGCTACTTTACCCACAAGGAGAGAGAGTAAGAGAAACCTGGGCTTCCTCACCTGCATATATGTTTCCAGCTGAATGGTAAAAACACACATTTCATCAAGAAGGTATTGTATTTTGTTCAAACATGAAGAACACACATCCCTTTGGATGAGACGTGGGACTCTAGGGGGATGAAATCCAGGGCACTCATGCTGTATCTCTCCTGGCTCTCTGGACCATCCTAAGCAACTCTTCACTTCTAATATTCTAACTTCTGTGGAGTTAGAAGGTACCTAGTGGAGAGGGGAGGGTTCTAAAAACATAATGGATCAAAATGTTTTCTTGACTGCTCTGGGGAAAAATTAGTCTCCTCAGCTGGTGGTTCTGTTGAAGCTCTGGTCAAACTCTAGAGCAACCAGGGGAGTTGAGAGTTTCATTCCCAAGCATTTCCTCCTACAATGGAGGCAAGCTGATTCCTTGGTTTTGCAGAGATGGTGAAACAGCAGGGACAACAAATGCAGTGATGGCAGAGGAAAAACCAGACAAGTCGGGCAGAACACACGTCCATATTAGGGCCTATTTTATAGGAGTGATGGCATACTTTTCCGCTACTGTTGCACACCATCCAGAATTCTCCATCAGAGCTGTCCTGAACTGCTAATGATCTGTTGCATCTTTGCACGGGGGATGAGTGCTCTGTAGCCTGCTGTGACTTTTGTTGGACACTGTGCAGCTAAAATCACTTGCATCAAGTAAAATGTGGACACCATGCTCACAGCAGATCCCGGTGAAGTGGCTTTGCTACCTGCTCGTCTTTCTGCAATAGATGCGTTTCCACTTGTGCAACCCAAGGATGTGGGCAAGATCCTTAGAAACATGGGGCTGACCACTCACGTGATTGACCCTGCCCACCCTGAGTTATTAAAGCAGCTAGAGGATGTTTACCTCAGTGGACTAGAAAAATAGCCATGCCCCTTCAGAGCAGGGTGCAGCACCATTCAGGCTGAAGATGGCTGCTATAAAACCTATTTGGATCATTGGACAAAATGTAGCCAGACTCATAAAGTCCACTCTTCTTGTTGTTAATTGCCCACACTGTGACCTTAGGGTGGAAGGCAACATTAATCACGGGTTTATGTGGGTATGTGTGTGTGGTAGCAACAAAGCTTGAAGGGTTCTCAGTTAAAACTTATTTAGACATTTCAATTTGGCTTCAAGTCTGGTTTGGGGTTTTGGTCACCCTAGTGGAAGGCTTATGCTTGGAAACAGACATGAGGAGAATGTTCCTGTTGGTTCAGCTGAACATCTCAGCAATATTCAGTGCCATTGTCTACGGTATCTTTCTGGGAAACATTGCCTTTGAAAGCACTTTTTTTAGGGCTCTGATCATTATGGGAAGACTTGCTAGAAGGCGACGATGGGGAACTCTACAGCAGATGCACAGGCCATTGATTCATTCACAAATTTAATTCAAAGTGGCGTTTGCCTCCTTGAAATAACTTGGGCTTATGGCAACTAATGGTCTGCCCCCCACCCGAACACCAGTCTGCCCACTCCTTAAATATACCTTGTATGAAAGGTGGCAGGACTCCTCTTCATGTTCCAAGGGTGCCCACTGCCCAAGGCACAACTAGCTGGAACACAGAAAAAAACCTGATGTGGGCAAACCTAAACTATGCCACTTCCTACCTCTGGAGGTCTGCTTGACTCCCTGTCTTTTTGCTTTCTGATGCCTAGCCAAGATAAATTCCGGCAGGAATTGATTTGCCAGACTGATGTTCTTTAGCAGCTGAATTCCTTGCATTTCATACACTGCATCTCTCTTTCTCAAAATGATATTTTTTTTCCCTTGGATCCTATTGTTTTAAAATTGTTGCAGTCTTCTGAGTGCTGCATGTACGGAGGAAGGGTAGGATGTCCAAGAAGAAGAAGAAGAAGAAGAAGAAGAAGAAGAAGAAGAAGAAGAAGAAGAAGAAGAAGAAGAAGGTTTACCCAGGGCCAATGAGGAAGTTCAAACAGCTTTAAGGGGAGGGTGAATAAAATAGGTGTTGTCCTAAATAAAGAAGCCCTCAAGTGGGCAAAAAAGAGTGCCTCCTTGCTCAACTGCTTTGAGGAACAAGGCTCTATGTTGTGTGCCCATCATACAATTTTCCTGCTTGCATCCCATTGCCTTTGTTCTCTAGACACTTGTATGGGTTAGGGAAAGAGAGTTGCCAATGAGTTCAACCTCAAGGGAGGGCACAGAACTGCAACCGTTAAAACAATATGCTAGGTGAAAGTGAGATAATTTTTGCATCAGGGAGCAAAACAGCTTGAGAGACTGCCCTATTTTTATGCTGCATGTTGTGTCTGCCACTCCCCAGAGTGCTTATCACCCGATGAAGTAGGCCATTGCCTATAATAGCTCAGATAACATATAAGGCAGTTTAGTCTCCAAGGTGTCACAGCACTTTTCCATGTAGATGTCATATCCAGCCTGCAATGACATAAACACTGTGATTTTCAGGACAGATCGCTGGCTAATTGTTGAGATTCATTTGCACCAAGCTGTTCCTCACATTCAGAGACTCTAGCTGCTTGTTGCCTTATAACCTTATAATGAGTAAATGCTCAAAAATATTTTGCCAACATCTACCACTCTCCTTCCATGAATATTAATGGCCACTATCATAAAAAGGTCATTTATTTCTATTGGCTGCAATCCAGCCAACAGTTGCAGACACTCAAATCTCATGGAGATCAAGTTGTATGTGTGCAACATTTCAGCAGCCACAGTAGTTTAAGGAAAGAAACCTGGGCACAGATTAGAAGGAAAGGGAAGGGAAGGGAAGAAGATGCAGGACAGAGACTTCCAGAGCTGTCTTTGAATTGTTAATAATAATGATGGTGATAATAATAATTTATATAGCATCTGTCAGGGTGCTGTCAGCGGCTCCCAGCTGGTTGCACAGGAAAGTATAAAGAAAAGGAAAAGTTTCTTACAGTCCTTTTTTCATTTCAAACTTTACTGAGAGAGAGTATAGAACCCAGCCTCTTGGGTGGTGTTGTCCCAAGTAAATCTCCAGACACCCTGTCTCTCCCACATCCTCATTTTCATCATCATCTACTCTATGGGTGGCAGTAAGTGCCCTCTGCCCAGTCTCTGACAATTAGTTTTCTTTAACAGTGAAAGCAGGTTTTCAGATTATGCAGCTCTTCTTCAGGCTTTGATTATGAGAGCAAAAAATAAACATCCAATAGTCTAGATAGAAACAACTGGGTAGTCAGGCTGATGGTTACTTGGTTGCAGAAGTTTACTGGCCATTGCTGTTGGCATGGAGATAGTCTAGGTTGAATGCAAATATGCCATTCTGATGTCATGTGTGATGTCACAAAGAGGATATGCTTTAAGTCTTGGTAAAGCCAAAAACAGTTAACAGTCAGACTGCATCTCAGCCCTGTCAAGATGGATCTCCATAATAGGTGATGAATAGCTTTATTTGGGGAATATATCAACTTTTACTATTGGGGAAAGTTCTAGATTGGTTTGCCAGTTTGTAAGCCATCAAGTTGAGGCCAATGGATATACATTCATAACCCTGTACCCATCAAATAATCATCTTTATATGTGACTTTGGGATGGATTCATACAACCACATTTCCTTTCTCAAGAAAGGTTGGGAGGTATGTAATTTGAATGGTTATTGCTCTCTGTTCCCTGCTGCCAGGGTGCTGCCAGTGGCTCCTGGCTGGTTGCCAAGAATAGTATAAAGACAAGGAAAAGTTTCATACAGTCCTTTTTATTTCAAACATTACAGAGAGAGGCTATAGAACCCAGCCTCTTGGATAATGGCATTGTCCCGAGTGAATCTCCACCACCCGTCTCTCCCACTTCCGCATTCGTCAACCTCATCACCTCTTCTATGGATGCCACTAAGTGCCCTCTGTCTTCAAGCTCTTTGCTCTCCTACTTTTAAGGATTGCCAGATTCTGGGAGATGGTGGGTCTGGGATGCTTTCTAGTGACAACATGTCAGCCAGATGTTGCTCTGGCTCTCCCATGATTTCCCAACTTTCCCCCTCATCTGCCTCTGAGCTGTGACTCCCTCAAACCCTGTTGTAAATCTATACTATCTTCCACTTCCTCCTCCCTGGAAGGGTCAGGATGGGGAGGCAGTCTCCACCACTTCTCCTCCTCTGCCCAGTCCCTGACATCATCACAACTATAGCATTATAGCTACATAATAATTTATATAGCATATATAGCTCTCTTGAGTCACTCTTGTGGGATTGAATGGCTGTAGCCGGGAGACTTCTCTTCTCAAGTAGACTCTTCACCCAACTTAGAACAGGGCCAGTCCAAGGCATTTGGGGACCAGAGTCGAACCACAAAGTGGTGCCCCAAGATGCCAGGGAAGAAGGTGTGATTGAAGATCAGGAACAAATGCTTGCACTGGGAGTACACTCCTGAGGTCCCATGAGCATCAGGCCAAGCAATATCTCCAAGCCATACAGCAATGGGAGGTGATTGGTGAAAGGTTCCCTTGCCCCAGAGAACCCCAGGGTGCTTACCTTCCAGGCTAAATGTCATACTGCAGGTGTGTGTGTGTGTGTTTTAAAAAGGTTTTAGCAGGTGCTAAAAACAGTACTGCAAAAATGTTTTATAATGCCAATGGGCAGGGTGTTTCAGAGTGTAGGTAAGGTAAAAAGAGAAAGGGAAAGGACACCTGGATGGTTAAGTCCAATCAAAGATGACTATGGGGTTGTGGTGCTAATCTCACTTTCAGGCCAAGGGAGCCAGCGTTTGTCCACATACAGGTTTCTGGGTCATGTGGCCAGCATGACTAAACCACTTCTGGCACATCAGAATACTTGTGATCTAAGCCAGAGCACACCAAAACGCCATTTACCTTCCTGCCAGAGTGGTACCTATTTATCTACTTGCACTGGTGTGCTTTCGAATTGCTAGGTTGGCAGGAGCTGGGACAGAACAACGGGAGCGTACTCCATCGGGGGATTTGAACCACTGACCTTCCTATCGGCAAGTCCAAGAGGCTCAGTGCTTTAGACCACTGCACCACCTGTGTCCCTACTGTAGGTAATGCCAACTGACCGACAGGCTCTTAAAAGTGAAGAATGGACATTGTGAAGCACTGGGAGTTGTAGTTTAACAATACCTGGAGGGTGCTACATTGACTACTGCTCAATTACTGGCATCAATGATATACCATTTCATAATGATTGTATTTATGCAGTACACTTTTATAGAGTTATAATTCCATTTTTGTTCCGATACTCGCTGGGGAAAATCTATTCACTTCTCTATTTAAATCTCAGATATTAGCCTGAATGTGCATGTGTGTGTGTGTGTGTTCAGTACTAATATGAAATCTGCTTCCAGTGTTGACACAACTTTTTGTAAGACTAAACTTTTCCCATCATGCTTCTTTCTATCATTTCATCTTGCTGCTTGTTATACGGAAAACAAGACTGACAAGTGGTGTCTCATAAATCAGCCAACTTTGTGTACCTGTTCCCCATGCGCTCTGCACCACTGGCAGACAGCTCCAGTCCTACAGAAAATGCGAAATGATTTTGACTTATTTTCAGCTAGGAAAAGCACAGCTAATTTATACTGTGGTGACATGTGTTCCTGAGAAATTACATGACTGCATTCCAGTGGATAGACATAACTTGTCACTTCAGCTGCCGTGCAGACCTAAACTAGAGTGACACGCCAGCTTGACATAAATACTGTATTGTGTTTGACTGATGTGTACCTGTATATCCTTTGCTTAATGAAAAATGGCAAACAGCCACAGCGAAGGTTGTTTAGGGTTCAGTAAGTTTTTAGTAGGAGGGAGTTAAAGGTGAGCGGCTCGAACTCTGCACTTAACTTTTGGAACAAGCCATCAGTAGATATGCATCCAGTTCTATTACAGTATATGCTGTTATCCTTGACAAGTATGGCATTGAACCCAGGTACTTTGGGATGAAACAGGTTCTGACTTTAGATTATGCAAGTGTCCCTCAAGGTTTTTCGCCATTCTGGGTAGAGATGTCGATGCTAACTTTCACAACATGGAGATTACAGTGTGATTGGACTTGCACATTCCTATGACCCTTGTGAACGAAGCCGTCAGGAGTTTCGTACTCCCAGCAGGGTCACCCAAGGCAGTAAGGTCAAAGGAAGTAGCTAGATAAAGAATGAACCAAAAAGTCCTCAATGGCAGAACAGGTGGAAGATAACAAGCAGTATGTTACAACAGCTGTTGTAGGCTGCAGCAGATCAGAATCTACTGGTTGTCGTCATACTCATGCCATCGGAATAGAGTCTTACTGTGAAAACTGTGCATTGGTCAGCTTGCAAATTCACACACAGACGTCTTCCAAAAACCCATCCCAAACCCAAACCCCAAAAAGTCCCATGGTGATAGGCAAATTGTAACGGAGGCAGGACCGTGAAATCTGGAAGCCCCTAGTCATGAAGCGGCACATGGGTGGTGGATACAGATTCAGTCACTCTGACTCAAGGAATGAGGCAGTTGAGCAGCTTGGCAGCTGTATCCATGTCTGATCAAATCCTACTTAGGATCCACTCTGCTCACCCCCAAAAGGGGGAGGGGCTCTAAAAGGTGCCCGAAACATAGTCTGTCTCCCTTTACAATCTTACTCAACTACAAGTGATTGGGGTAGGGAATATTCTTTCAGTTCAGAGGCCACATTGCCTTCTGGACAACTTTCCCAGGGTCACATGACAGGGGTGGGTAGGGATAGAGGCAAAAGTGGATGGAGCAATGCATGCGGATTTTATTTCTGTACTGTGGACAAGTCAGGGAATCAGCAGTGGTCCAAGCACTGGGATGTAGCCTTGGAAAATGCCCGACCATGGCAACCCCTGCCCCTAACTTAAATCCAATTTATTTCAATGGGTCTACTTTGATTGGCACCCATCTGCCTCAGGAGACAATGGAGTGTGTTTCTGGGGATGAAGTTAAACTGTTGGGACTATTGGAAGGCTACAGCACCTCCCTTGCTACACTGGCTGCCCTGGCTACCTGTCTGTTTCCATGCTCAGTGGAAAGTGCTGGTCTCATTAAGCAAAGGATACAATGCTGCTTGGGGTTTGAGATCTTCAGAGGAGAGCCTTCCCTGGGACCTGCCGCCCTCACAGGCATGCATGGTGGGGACAGCATAGCCTTCTCAGTGGTGGCTCCCAGACATTGGAACTTCCTCCCTAGAAAAGCTGGACTGGCTCCTTCCTTGCAGCCCTTTCACCAGCAGGTCACTATTTTCTTGTTCCAATAGGCTTTTGGGATTGACTGCTTTTAATTAAAGGGATGGTGCTAGGCTGTTTTTATTGTAATTATTGGTACATTTAAAGTAGATTTTATATATGTATATACATATATAGTTTTAATTCTGTTGATGCTTAATTGTATTTTAATGATTTGTTTTTCTATGTTGTTAGCGGTTCTTGTTTTTATCTGTAAGCTGTCTGTGGAAAAGGTGACATATTTTTCCTTCTAAAACGTAAGGGGGGGTATCTGTGCGTCTTATGGAGCGAATGGTGGTCCCTGGAGCTGAATTGCCCAGGGGCCAAAAGAGGATCATGCTTTTTATTTTACAAAGAGAAAAGGGGGTGTTGAAAGGACCCCGCTCAGCAGCTGATCAGCAAGAGATCGGGAGAGAGATAAGAGTCCCGGCTCCCTTTCAGCCCCGCCCTCCATTGTTGAATGTGCTGCAGAGGGAGGTTGTTTGTTTCCCCAGCGACATGTGACTGGCTGATTAGATTATCTGTCTGGAAACTGTAGAAAAGGCTCCCTTTCCTTTAGAAGCTGCAGAAATGTGAGTTGAACCCCATAAAAATGGGGCTTTTCCTCTTTGCTTTTCCCCCTTTGCAAAAGGAGCTTTGCTTTTCCCCCTTTGCAAAAAAGCTGCAAAACTTTTAGCTGATCCTCAAAAAAACAGGGCTTTTCCCTTTGCAAAAAAAACCCTGCAAAACTTTTAGCTGATCCTCAAAAAAACAACAAAAAAACAGGGCTTTTCCCTTTGCAAAAAAGCTGCAAAACTTTTAGCTGATCCTCAAAAAAACCAGGGCTTTTAGAGGAGGAAAACCAGAAAAATATTTTTCCCTTGTTTCCTCCTCTAAAAACGAGGTGCGCCCTATGGTCTGGTGCGCCCTATGGAGCAAAAAATATGGTTTGTGTATATATATATAATCATCATCATCATTGCACCCCAGGTATCAAAACTTTGGGAAATGTTGGTAGAGCTGCAGTTTTGATGACTGACAGTTGAAAAGTCAACTGCGGCTATTTAATATGTCTCAAGGAGAACTTTATAGCATGATAGCTGCCCGTTAACTGCTACACAATAAAATTTAATTGAACATTCACCAAAAGGTTAGGAAGTTAGTCAAACCGTAACTGCTGCAATTATCACCCCACCCTGTAGTCATGTACTGAAGGCAAAACAATTTTTGTGTGAAAGATAAATACAAGGAGCAATGGAAGTTTCTAGATGGCTTTCAGGGTTTATACTTTGCTGCTTAGGAAAATATTTCAGTGTTTTCATTTGCAGGATTAAAGTTCCGTAGGTTCAGTGTTTATGAATGAAGTTTTTTTCAGTTGTATTTAATTATCGGCAGAAATGTAGCTGTTGCATTAAGTTGAGGAGGGGACATTAAAAACTTGTTTTGTTTTAACATATAGATTATAGGGATTCAATGTAAGTGAATAGAGATACACAATGAAACAAAAATATTGACTTTGATTATATGCTTACTGACTCTAGATACCTTATGGAGTTGACATGGGGGGACACATTGGAATTTAGGGTTGCCAACTGACTGGATAAGAATAGATTCACCCTGGTCTGATTTTCTCCCCTGCAACTCATCTGCAGAGAAAAACAGATGAGCAAATAAGATGCATATTCATAGCATGGAGATAACTCACTATAACATATTTACACAAACTGCTGCTAAAGCATAGGAACAGGCATTTTGGTAACAACCTATGCCTCGTCGAAAAGATGAAATGCATCAATAGAAGAGAGGACAAAAGAGGGTATACCGTATTTTTCCATGCATAAGACAAGGTTTTTTGCTATATATATATATATAATATCAGTTGTCTTGTACACGGAACATGGACATTGGGGGGATTTTTAAAATATTTAAGCATATATCTGGGATTTTGCCTTGGGCGGGCTGAGGCAGTCCCTCCTGCTGCTGCCCCCCCTTTCTCTACCCCCTCCGGCTGCATGCTGGTGACTGCTCACTTGGCTCCTGAAGCCCCCACTGGCTTGACCACCGGATCGAGAGCAACTGCCACCGCCACCGCTGAGAGTTGCCTCAGCTACCTCTCCTTGCCCTTCTTTCCCTTTTTCCTCTTCCCCTCTCAATTTCCCACCCTGCCCCCAGCCCACTCTCTACCTTCCTCACCTCAGTTTGCTGAATGGCATGGCCCAACGCAGAGCAGCCGCTGCCTTCCCCTGGCTCTTCCTTGGCATCCTGCTTAGGAGCCTGTTTCCCCGCAGCAGCAGCAGCAGCTGCCACCGAGTGCAAGCATGTGGTGCCCAAGTCACTGCCTTTGCTTCTGCACCGTGGTGCACTGCATGCACCTCACGCTGAAAACTTTGAGGGAGATCGCTCCCAAAAAATATCAACAACTTGCTGCCACCAATCATCCAGATTTTCACTTCTATCTTAGGGTTTCATTTTCTTAATTTTGGGTTCAAAAAAATAGGGGTCATCTTATACATGGGGGCATCTTATACATGGAAAAATACGGTACATGTGCACATTTCCTATGCTAATTTGTATGTGTGCATATTGCCCATGTGCCTTTTCAGTCTGCTGACCAGGTACTTCAAGGCTCCTGCTCTTTCTCCTGGTGGTTATCTTTGGAACTGACAGCCCTTCAAATAAAGGATGACCAAAAACACCCACCCACCCCACTCACACAGGAGACCAAAGAACACCACAGCCAACCGCAAAAGAACAATCATCTATAAAGTAGGGCAACCCTAGCAGGTATTCACAAGCAGGCCAGCAAAGCCCCTTTGGAGAAGTAGATATTTTGCCTCTTCTGTGTTTCATGATTGATTTGAGATTATATTTGAAGAACATCTGAATATGTGTGTGTCATGACCCTCTAGATCAGACTCTCCTTCCTCAGGAGATGAAGTTGAAGAATCTGAGTGCAAGGGCGAATTGGCCTCAGAACCAGCCCCAGGTATACATATCCAATCAGCAGCATTTGCACAAGAGGAGCCCAATGTGCCAGTGTATCTCTGGCCTGAGGATGTTGTGTTGCCATTCTCCACTCAGAAGGCTTAGTGGAACCATAGTCTCCTCTACTCTTCCTGAGTCATTCGTTGCTAAAGCAAGCTGGGCCCCATTAACTGAAGAGGTTCCACTTGCCAAAGGTAGAGTTAGCAACTGGGATAGAGTTACCTCTCCCGTTGAAGACTCAGTTTGAGGGTGACTACTGCTGAAACAACACCAGACCTTTGCACTTGTGGAGGTGGCAGCCAAAACCCTGCATGGAGCTGTCCAGGGTGCTTCTGAAGCTCCAGCTCTGTACTTCTGAGGCCCTTTCTCAGAATGAGGGTTGGGGGGAGAAGATAAAAAGGCAAAGTCTGCACTTAGTTATTTTCTTTATAGACAGGTATACAATTACCTCACAGATTAAGGAGTAGACAACAGTTGCTTAAGTCTAAATCTATAACTAATCAGCTTCTCTTTAACAATAGTTGCTATTAGAAACCAGCTTCTTAACTCTCTGCAATTCAAAAGCAATCAAGGTAAAGTGGGAGACAGTGAGGAAAAGTGAATGAACATGGTTTATTGCTGTAGCCCTGCACAAAGAACAAAGTGTCTATGGTTTCATACAAGCAAACAGATAAAGCACGCCATTGTTTATCTGGCAACTAATCAGCAACTGGAGACCCTGGTGCCACTGCCTCATATCACCTCCTCTGGTCCCCATGGACCAGAGCACGCCAGGCAGCCTATCCTTCACTGCCCTGCCATAAATAGTGGGTGGCATGTGGTCTAAAACACTGAGCCTCTTGGGCTTGCCGATCAGAAGGTTGGTGGTTCGAATCTGCACAACGGGGTGAGCTCCTGTTGCCCTGCCCCAGCTCCTGCCTACCTAGCAGTTCAAAAGCACCCCCATGCAAGTAGAGAAATAGGTACCGCTGTGGCAGGAAGGTAAACGGCATTTTCGTGCACTCTGGTTTCCGTCACGGTGTTCCATTGTGCCAGAAAAAAAGTTTAGTCATGCTGGCACATGACCCGGAAAGCTGTCTGCGGACAAAGTGCTCCTGTATGCCACCATCCTAGATCTGATGAGTCTTGATGAGAAAATGTAATACACATTACTTTAACTGGGAAAGTAATATAGGGGAAAGTAAATGAAGGTAAAGAAATAAACAAAACATAAAAGAGCTTTCAAAACAATGGAAGTAGCTTAATATAGTGGAACAGTGGATGGTCACATCTCCATTTTTATTTAGAGGAAACCTACATAAGTAGTGACCTAGCAAGCCACCCACAAGCAGACAACTTACCATGAGTAAATGCAGGCATAAAAATACTTCTTTGTTATCTAGGTGGGGGTACAAGGCTGCAAACCAATGCCTCCCTTAACCAAGGTTCTCACACAAAGGTCCTTGGGTGACTAATAGAAGAAGAAGAAGAGTTTGGATTTGATATCCCGCTTTTCACTACCCGAAGGAGTCTCATTATTATTATTATTATTATTATTATTACGAGTCTACCGCTCTTAACTTTTATAATACATTATTATTATTATTATTATTATTATTTAACTTTTATCTATTTGATCCCCCACCAACTGTCAAATTATATGAGATCTTATTTGGCCAGAAAAAAAAACAACGTGTTCGGGGGCATGTGGATTGCCTTGAGCCAGCATTTAGCCACCCCAATTTTGTATCTATTATTCTAAATATTACTAAAGCTGTGTGTCAGGGACTGGACTGAGGAGGAATGTTGGGAACCACCCCTCCCACTCTTCCTGCCTCTTCCCAGAGAAGAGGAGGGCAGTATAGATTTAGAACAGTGGTTTGCAGGTCATAGTTCAGAGGCTGCAGAAGGGAGAAGCTGGGAAATGTTGGGAGAGCAGCAGCAGGAAGAAGAACCACCAGGAGAGAGACAACTAACATACTCAGTGTCTCTTGAAAGCATTCCTGACCCCCCTCTTCTCCCAGAATCAGGCATGCCTTTGAGAGTAGTAGAACAGAAAGCTCAGAGGCAGAAAGCACAGATCAGCGGGCACAGGGATGACATAGAATAGGAGAGACTGGGGGGGGGTAGGACTTTACTTGGAACAACACCATTATCTAAAAGAGGCTGCATTCCTTCGTCTCTCTCTGTGTGTATTTAATAAACTACTTGGTAAGAACTCTTCTTGTATATCTGCTGCAACCATGGGAGGTATTGGATTCCCTGAAGCCTGACACTGTGTCCCTCTTAATGCAACAGCAGTTGGCTCACCTCTTTATTCTGGGCATAGGTTTACCCAGTTGTTGTGGTTACAGGTAGGTAGCCGTGTTGGTCTGCCATAGTCAAAACAAAATAAAAAATAAAAAAAATTCCTTCCAGTAGCACCTTAGAGACCAACTAAGTTTGTTCTTGGTATGAGCTTTCGTGTGCATGCACACTTCTTCAGATACACTGAAACAGAAGTCACCAGACCCTTATATATAGTGAGAGAGTGGGGAGGGGTATTACTCAGAAGGGTGGTGGGAATGGGTGATTGGCTGATAGGTGTGGAAAACCTGTTGACGACTGTTAACGACTGCAATTGGTCTTACAGGAAAAGCAAGGGGTGAGATGGCTAAAGATAGCTTTGTCATGTATAATGAGATAAGAATCCAATGTCTTTGTTCAGACCAGGTCTCTCCATGGTTTTAAGTTTGGTAATTAGTTGCAATTCAGCAACTTCTCTTTCCAGTCTATTTCTGAAATTCCTTTGTAGTAAGACAGCTACTTTGAGATCTTGTATAGAATGTCCTGGGAGACTGAAGTGTTCTCCTACTGGTTTCTCTGTCTTGTGATTCCTGATATCAGATTTATGTCCATTTATCCTTTGGCATAGGGTTTGGCCTGTTTGTCCAATATAGAGAGCTGAAGGGCACTGTTGGCATTTGATGGCATACACAATGTTAGAAGATGAGCAATTAAATAGACTTCTGGGAAAAGATTTATAATGAAATGAAAAGGTGTTGAAAAACACATTTAAAAAGAAACCAGAAGCCTTTTTACTGGGCATCCTAGGCCAAGAAATCCAAAATGTGATAGAACTGTATTTATGTATGCCACAACAGCAGCTAGAATTTTGATAGCTAAAAACTGGAAGACAGAGGAACTACCAACGATTGAAGAATGGCAGATGAAAATGATGGACTATATGGAACTTGCTGAGATGACCGGGAAACTCCGTGACCAGAGGGACGACGCAGTGGGAGAAGAATGGAAGAAATTTAAAATGTATTTGAAAAATATAGTAAGATTGAAATTTAGAAAGAACTTGGAAGAAATGTTAGACTGCAGATTTAGAATTATGTTAAGTGTTAATGAAATGTGAAATAATGAATTAAGAAAATAATTTAAGAAATGGATAAGATTTTTTGGAAAATATGGTTGGTACAATGTAAAGAAATTACTAAAGATGAAGGACAATGAACGCAGGAAGGGCAGACGTGAGGAAGTCAAGCAACAATGTTAAGGAAAGAAGCAGTCTTTAACAATTTTTTTTTTGTTTTTTTTTGTTTTTTGAATTTTGTAGTTTGTATAGTTTTTGTTTTTGTATTTGTGGTGTGTTTGTAGTTGTTGTATTGGTTTATTTTATGTGTTTTGTTGATGTTTTGAAAAAAGTTAATAAATACATTTAAAAAAATGAGCAATTAAATAGTCCTGAGATGGTATGTTTGATGTTGTTGGGGCCAGTAATGGTGTTGTCCGGGTGTATGTGGCAGCAAAGTTGGCATCTGGGTTTATTGCAGGCTCTGGTACCAGTGTCCATGTTAAGTCCTGTTGCGTGTCGAGGTCCCCAACCACCCTCCAAGAAATAACTCACACCACAGACATTAATTTTGTTTTGGTTTTTGGCATAAATTTTGGCCACAACTTTATTAAAGTACATGATATGTGAGTGGTTGCATAGGCATTGGTTTAGACTATCTGTCCCACTGGGGACAGAACTGACGACCGTCAGTAAAGGGAAAACACTTTGGGGAGAGAATAGGAGCCGGGGGTCAGACCCAACGACTCTCCCCAAATGCTCCCAGGGGCTCTTGCGTGGCCCTGGCCCCCGACCGGGGGATACGGACAAAAGCATGGCGAGCCCCTGGATTCCTTTAACGGAATTCCCACGCAGCAGCAGCAGCATTGGAGGGGCAGACACAGCCAATCTTTACCCCTCCAGCGACGAACACGAAAACCAATGCCTAACCGCCAACCTTACAAGTTGTGACTAATTGCTACGCAGTAGGCGAAAACCAGAAGGCACCAGCCAATCAGCCAACTGGAAAAATTCCTACCAGGCCCCTGCCACAAAAGCAGACGACCCCATGACAGGCATAGCAAGGTCAACGCAGAGGCCTAATAAACAAGGGGAGGGGAGGGCGGGTGATCCGTTGCACGCAGCAAAGAGGAATAATGCAGGGCGTGCCAAAGCTTTTAAACCCTCTGGGCTGTCCATCAACAAATTGCAACATGAGTTTCTCCCCAACAACACCAAGGGCCCAATCGTAGCCGTGACCATCTATGATCCACCCAACTCTGGAGGGGTGGTTTGCTGGCCCCCACCGCAACCCGTGCTCTCCATGAAGGAGAACACGCTTTGTTGTATTATTGTGGGTGAGGAGTTGTTTAAGATTGGGTGGCTGTCTGTAGGCGATGAAAGGTCTTCCTCCCAGAGCTTGAGAAAGAGAACTGTCATTGTCTAGGAGAGGTTGTTGTGGTTAGGCATGCCACAGCATCAGAGTTGCACCTCTTTGACTAATGTGCAGATTGGAATGTAGTCCTCCTTTGGGATTCTGACTCAAACAAATTCCACATTTGTGTTTCGAGGGGGCGGGGAGAATAAACAGGCAATAAACACAGTGGCTAGAAAGTGGGTGGGTGCTGTCACAGGTAGTGAAAATGGGAGCACAAATTTCCTTGGAGGCACCCATCTTTTCCCCAAAACAAAACCCCTAGGAGGGATAGGACATCAACACATCTCCTCGCTCCCAGGGCATATTTTGAGACATACTCTGTATCTATTCCAAGCAGTCATTACCTACCAAATAAAAAGCAGGCCTTGGGTATTGGATCACCTTGTAAACAGGTGTAATGGCTTTTGTTTGGGGTGCATACATTTAGAATTGCACAAGGAAATTTTTTTAACGTAAACACCACTGTATAAATGGGATGGAACAGAATCACAATTGAACAGTTGCACAAGTGCTGCGATTCACCAGTCCCTACTTCTGGCCTTCCCTGTTTATAATACCTCTCTGGAAATTGCTTCTACCTTATTGTTAACCTTGGCTTCTGGTGTGATAGGTCTCCATCAATAGTAATGGTCTTGCCTGAGCAGGCTTCCTGCTCCATCATCTCGCATCTTGCCTCTATTGCATCCTAATTGCTCCCTTCCCATTGTCTCAACTTCCTCAATACTTGGACTGGGCATTTGTGACACTGTCACAATCTGCAGGCACAGGAGCGTTATTGAAAAACTCAAAAGAGCAATACAGATAGCTGTGTGTGCAGCAATAGGGATTTTGGACATGTATTTCCTGAGCAGCAGCCTCTCACATTGCACATCAAATCACTGTTGGAATGTGATTTTTAAAAAGCTGTTTGACATATGGCACAGGGGATCTGCTGTTCCAAGGTTTGGCATGCAGAAGCCTTCAAGCATGCCTCAAGTAGCTCTTGGGATTATGGCTTGTGTGTGCATCACAGCGCACATAGGGCTTTGGGTTGGGGTGTGCAGCTGTTTCCATCATTGCATCTTTATGCAACACAGGGCAGCAGGGTGAGTGCTTGAATTCCTACCTGGCCCTATTACAAACACTAAGTCCTTGTCAGGCATAGATATATATGCCAATCCTTTTCAACAGATGGTGTGTGTGTGTGTTTGTGTGTTTAAGTACAGAGAAAACTAAGCTTTGCTTCTCTAACAGAGCAATGTGATGCTATCCCACATCAAAATGGATCCTTGTTTAATTGCATTAAAGGTAAAGGTAAAGGGACCCCTGACCATCAGGTCCAGTCTTGTCCGACTCTGGGATTGCGGCGCTCATCTCGCTCTATAGGCTGAGGGAGCCGGTGTTTGTCCGCAGACAGCTTCCGGTCATGTGGCCAGCATGACAAAGCCGCTTCTGGCGAACCAGAGCAGCGCACAGGAAACACCGTTTACCTTCCCGCTGGAGCGGTCCCTATTTATCTACTTGCACTTTGATGTGCTTTCGAACTGCTAGGTGGGCAGGAGCTGGGACCAAGCAACGGGAGCTCACCCCGTGGCAGGGATTCGAACCGCCGACCTTCTGATCAGCAAGCCCTAGACTCTGTGGTTTAGCCCACAGTGCCACCTGGGTCCCTTTTAATTGCATTAATGGGCTCCTAATCCGTGCTCTTTTCCTAGAAAAAGAGGTGTTGGAACTCACCATGAACACCTCCCTCGTTTTCTTAGAATGGCAATGACACCCACCTGAGATGTGCCGGAACTGAGTTCCCCCCAAGTTCCTGCTCCTAATCAGGATTTAGGAAGGTAATATTATGCCAAACTGAAGCAGCATCCACTTTTTAAAAGGAAAGAAAGAAATTTTGCTTCTTCAAAAGGCATGACATTCACAGTCCATGATTCACAACATTCAAAAGCTTTTAGGGTACTTCTTTTCCTGCAGTGTTATTTCATAACATAACATTCACTTTGCAGGCTGCATGCACCTTGCCTCTTTTTTTAAAAAAAAGATGGTGCAAACGGCAGTTTCTGTAGTCTCAGAATTGTTATGTTGATCATGATTAAAGCACTCATTCATGTAAGTCTTTCATGTGCACCCTAAAAGCATGGCTGCATGCCGTGGCCCATTCACTTGTATTGTTAATGGAAATGCTTCATACAAATTGTGCAATACATATAGCCAATGTGACAACAGTGGGGCAGGGGTATTTTTTATTTACTTTTTTGGCAAACAAATTTTAAGTACATGTGGTTCCATTTCCCCTTATTTATCCTCTTCTGTCTTCCTTCTCCATGTTGTTGATTCCCCCCCCCCTTACAGTCTATTTGTGGACTGGAAACTCCTTGGGGTCAAGGACCTATCTATTTTTGTCTATGGAACCTTTTCCAGAGGTATGTATGCTGATAGTTCTGTAATGGTGATGGTGATAGTCCAATGAAATGTCAATTGGTGCTGTCTTTCTGTGAGATTTTACAAGATAGATAGATAGATATTTATTATTGAAGCCATTGGCCCATCACACATGATTTTTCAAACAACATATTTATACTTAGCCTTTCTACTTAGAACTTCGAAAGGACTTTAAAATAACAGACTAAGCAGTAAATTTACAACATAAAACATCACCCCCTATTTATAAAATTATAAAAACTATAAAAATTATAAAAACATCAATTAAGGTAACACATAATTGCATCCTGAGTCATGATTTAAAAGGAATGTCCAATCCGCCCAGAAGTCCGTTTTTCTTCTTTTGGGATAGGACGGTGATCAAAAATCTGGCAACCGTAAGTGATCTTGGAGGGTCTTCATCATTCAGTAGGTATCTCAGTTTGGCTTCGTTCGAGTCATCGGCAATTCCCTTTAAATATGGAGCAAGAAACTTACTCCTGGCCGATGAGTGAAGAGCACAATCAAAGATAATGCGATACAACGATTTTACAAGAGAAACAACCAATTTCAAATCTGGACAGCATGAACGCTATGCCGTTTTAAATCTCAACACTTGGCCTAAGAAGACAGGCTCTGCATTTCAGCCAATCCTAGTCTTATTCAGAGTAGGTGCATTAAGAAGCCTATTCACACCCCTGTTGGCCCTGCCACTTTCCCCCAGGGAAACCGCCAGTTTAGCGCTGAATCGGAACAAATGACAATTGGGTTTTCTGCAGATTGCTGTTTGTTCCGATTTGATGCTAAAGAGCGGGTTTTCTGGGTAAAAGCAGCTGAGCAAAGGCAAGACCACGTGGACACATGTGTAAAAAGCATGGGATAAGTAGAAAACCACTCAGATCTGTGCTTTGGGTGATTCCTAATGAACCTAAATTACTCACACTGTGCTTTTTTTCTGGGGGTACGCAGGGGTACGCATACCCCTAAACATTTTGTGAATCTAAGTTTGGCCTCATTGAGGGGCAGTATTTCAATATGAGTAATACCAGGAAAATGAGAGTACAGTACCCCTAAATATTTTTATTCATTTTTTATAGAAAAAAAGCACTGATCACACTCATGAACCGACTATGGGTCTACTCTGAGTAAGGCTAGCACTGGATACCACCCCTTAACTCAGAATCACAGACTCATAGACTTGTAGATTGGAAGGAACCATGAGGGTCAACTAGTCCAACCCCTTGCAATGCAGGAATCTTTTACCCAACGTGGGGCTCAAACCCTCAACCCTGAGATTCAGAGTCTCATGCTCTACTGACTGAGCTATCCCTCAACTTCTCTTTTTAATGTAGGTACTGAAATGGAGGAAGTCACTAGTGTGGCCATTCCAGATAAATACCCACATGAGCATGGGCCCATGTCAAAACCATAAGGATCACTCATCACTATGCCATCTTTGGTAGGGAAATCAGATTACAGACTTCAGCATGAGCTGATAAGACAGCTTGCTTGTGAGCATAGCGTCAGCCAGTTAGCAGTTTCCTCCTCTTAGGGAAAATATTAAAATGGCCTGTCGTTATCATCTGCTGTTGCCTGGAGTCAGGAAACAGGAGGGAGGCAAACTCTTCTCGCTGCAGTAAGGAACCTCAGTTGCACAAGTTGCTGAAAACTCAATTAAGGACACATTTGCTCCCATCTTCTTTGGCAGTGGCTCAGAGAACCTTTCCCAGATTGGATTTATCTTTGTCTGCAGAGATTTCCTTTGATAGCTGGTATCACTCTGTTAACACTCAGCCCTCAGGATTGACTCCTGCTTTGATGCCGAGAGCGGGGTGGGGTGAGGGGAACAGCTCCTTCCCTGCAATCTGCTTCAATCTTTGCAAATGGAGCCCCCTGCAATAATTTTGGGATGTGCCACCCACTGGGCAAAGTCAAATGGCCACATTCTTCCTTCATGAAAACCTGAAAACATTTCAGTGGGATTTATTTGGAGGATAGAAATATTATTCTTTTTAAAATAGGGAACGTTAAACTGGCCAACAAGTTGAACTGCATGCTTAGCTGCCACAAGTTAAGATAGTGTGCATGCTGTTTTAGAAAGCTGGGGGGTGGGGGAGCAAAATGTATGAACTTGCACAAATTGGTTTGCAATTTAAAATATGGAGAGGTTTCTTTTTCTGGCGTAGGAAGGAGGATGAAGTAATGACTACCCGCTCAATCATATTCACAAAAGCATATTCCTGAGATCAAATCCTTCACAGTATTCCATCACCAGCAATGATTCCCTGGGTGGTTCACAAACAGGATAAGCTTAAACATACAATACGGAATAATTAAAATCTACAATAAGCAATCACAAAAAGAGAGGGAGCTGGGAAATTTCCTTATAATAGAGAGAACATAAACAGTTGGCAACTTTGATTAAAGCCACAATAAGGCACAATGAAATTAGCTTACAATGCATTAAAAAAAAGGTTGGGTAATTTTTTTAAAAAAGGTTTTTTCTCCTGGTGGCAAAAAGACCACAGAGAAGCGTGTCAAAGGTTTTCACCTTGGTAGCCACTAGCCTCACTTCATTTCTAATGGTTTTTAATTACATTTATACCTCTCTTCTAAAGAGCATGATGTGGCATACATGCATCCCCACCGTCCCCGCCATGAATTTTGTATTCACCAACCTCGTGGGATTAGTTTAGGCTGAGACCTAGGGACTCGCCTAATGTCACCCAGTGAGCTTTGTGGCTAAGTAGGGATTGGTGCTGTGGTCTAAACCACTGAGCCTCTTGGGCTTGCTGATCGGAAGGTCGGCGATTCGAATCCCCGCTACGGGGTGAGCTCCCGTTGCTCGGTCCCAGCTCTTGCCAACCTAGCAGTTTGACAGCAAAGCATGTCAAAAATGTGCAAGTAGATAAATAGGTACCGCTCTGGCGGGAAGGTAAACGGTGTTTCCGTGTGCACTGCTCTGGTTTCACCAGAAGCAGCTTAGTCATGCTGGCCACATGACCCAGAAAAACTGTCTGTGGACAAACGTCAGCTCCCATCGGCCAGTAAAGCGAGATGAGCGCCACAACCCCAGAGTCATTCGCAACTGGACTTAACTATCAGGGGTCCTTTACCTTTTTAAAAGGGATTTGAACTTGGGTCTCCCAAGTCCTAGCCCAGTGGTCTAGCCATTACACCACAACTTGGTGGTGGCACCCAGAGCAGGGCCTCCTCAAGATGACTTTAGGGCTTCGGCAGGTATGTGCTGGAGGAGGAAAATGATATATAATGAAATGGGGGGTGGGAGTTTAAAATAACCTTTCTTTTAAAAAATCCAGAAGCTTTTTAAATTATGAATTGTTTATTAGGAATACCAATATCCCAAAGAAGCAGAAAATACTTTTTATGTACCGGTATGTGACAACAGCTGCATGGATGCTACTAGCCCAGAGATGGAAAGAAGATCAAGTCCCTACCAGAGAGGAATGGCAAACCAAGCTGATGGACTATGCCAAAATGGCAAAACTGACCAGAAAGCTCAAGAACCAAGAAGACAAAAATTTCAATAAAGAATGGGGAAAAAATATAATTCATTTAGGAGACATTTAGGATTTTAATAACACTTGTAATGTAGCAGATATAATGGATAATATGGAACAATATAAAATATGGACTATTAATTAATATGCAGTTGAAAGGGTTGACAATAGGACCCATGGAGGGGAAGGAGGGAAGTCTGGAGATTCAGAGAAATCTCTAAATTATGGATGTGTATTTTGTTTTGTTATAATTCTACACTTGTAAAATCAAATAAAAATTATTTTAAATATAATATAAATATGACATTAAAAACCTGTTACAGTGAGCCTATAAATAAGTTATCAATTTAGTACAGTGGTGCCATGGTTTACAAACTTAATCCGTTCCGGAAGTCCATTCTTAAAAAGCATTCTTAAACCAAGGCGTGCTTTCCCATAGCAGTGGGGGACTCAATTTACAAATGGAATACACAAAACAGGAAACATGTTCTGCTTCCAAGGCAAAGTTCACAAACCAAAACACCTACTTCCGGGTTTGCAGCATTCTTAATCCAAGTTGTTCATAAACTAAGCTGTTCTTAAACCAAGGTACCACTGTACTTTTTTTTTTTTTTTTTTTTTTTAAAAACCTATTCCGTTAATACAAGGGGATAATAAAATGCTACCCATATTTTAGCCAAAAATACACACACTGCACCTGTAACCAACATACAACCCTATGCTGGTGTAATGTGGAAGAGGGCAAATCTACTCAACAGCTAGCAAAAACAAAGAGAAGAGCTAGGTATTAATTGATACTATCATACAATGATAGTAAGTTGCCACAAGTTAATACAGAGGAAAAGAGGTGTGCTGGGGGAGCAGCTCTTTCTATTCTCAAGTCAAACTCTAGTTATTTCCCGCTTGGACTACTGCAATGCGCTCTATGTGGGGCTACCTTTGAAGGTGACCCAGAAACTGCAATTAATCCAGAATGCGGCAGCTAGACTGGTGACTGGGAGTGGCCACCGGGACCACATAACACCGGTCCTGAGAGATCTACATTGGCTCCCAGTACGTTTCCGAGCACAATTCAAAGTGTTGGTGCTGACCTTTAAAGCCCTAAACGGCCTCGGTCCTGTATACCTGAAGGAGCGTCTCCACCCCCATCGTTCAGCCCGGACACTGAGATCCAGCGCCGAGGGCCTTCTGGTGGTTCCCTCACTGCGAGAAGCAAAGCTACAGGGAACCAGGCAGAGGGCCTTCTCGGTAGTGGCACCCGCCCTGTGGAACGCCCTCCCATCAGAGGTCAAAGAGATAAACAACTACCTGACATTCAGAAAATACCTGAAGGCAGCCCTGTTTAGGGAAGTTTTTAATCTGTGATATTTTAATGTATTTTAATATTTGTTGGAAGCCGCCCAGAGTGGCTGGGGAGACCCAGCCAGATGGGCGGGGTACAAATAATAAATTATTATTGTTATTATTATAAATAGCCAACCCATTTGACTTTATAATCATAAAACTTTGTAGCCCAAGCCTGGAGCGCGCTCACAAGATACTAGTAACATATTTCCTCTGGTCTCGGGGTGGGCAATCCACCCTTAGACATTCAGGAATCTACCCTGGGGAATTCTCAAAAGCCCAGCTTGAGGATTTGAGAGCTCTGTTCTAATAATTGGTTCAAACTAATCTGTCTTCGGAATTATTTTCTTGTTGCTATCTCTTGCAGTGGTTGGACAGCTGCCGATGTGCTATCATGCTGTGGAGAACATCATAGCACATTGGAATATGTTGTTTTTCTTCCGAGAAAATCCTTTAACTTCCTGCTGTGCATTACAATTTGCTGATGGTGTTTCGGCTAAAAGAGGCATTCTCGTACAGATGTGGGATGATAGGTGATTTAATACCTTTTTGGTCACCCTGCCCTCCAATGTTGCTGTCCTCAAGAAATATATTACCTACTGTTCAGTGTACGTGGAACTGGGAAGTGGAAACTTCCAGCTGTGAGGAAATGCTATTTCTGTAAGATTTCACTACCTGTCTTTCTCTCCACTAATCTAACACTAAATACTGAAAGATGTGGCCCTCCTTGGCCTTCGGTGAACAAACCGAATTGAATTACTTTACTTTCCCCCCAGAAAAATAGACTTTGGACATTGCTTCTGAATATGCAGGGAGTTGGAAGTGAGACCTTTTTTTCTTTTTTCCTTTTCAGAAAAAAGCTGTTGTGTTTGGAAAGACACTGTGTCTTATCCAGCACAAGTTAATTGCCTCTACGTCCCATTCCAGCCAAATATTAAACTAGGCAACCATCACTGATTTCCTTGAGAGACACTTCTGGGTAAGTATGAACATAAAATGCAGCCTTTTAGCTTGCTCTGATTCATACTTGTGTGGAAGTAAGTCTCACTAATTTTAATTTGAATTACTTACAAGGCTGCATTCACATTGCACTTTATTCCGTTTCCCCGATGATTCCCTAACAGTTAATTTCTGCATTATATTTGAGCTTTTGCACCATGTAAAACCCACTTCCAGAAAACTAATGGAATATACTTACTATTTCATTTATGTAATAAAATTTATATACTGCTTGATTGTAAAAAAAGCTCTGAAAGCTGTTTACAAAAAGAATAAAATAAGAATAAAATGATCAATAAAACAATTAAAAACAGGTCTTTCTACCCAAGAAGTCTTCTGCTGCCTTATTTATTCATGCTAACAGAACATCCAGACGACCTAGTCTCAGCTGCCCTGTTTAATCTATATTAGCACCATATTTTATGCATGTTTAAAAGTGTAATACAGTACAATCCTCTTTTCTAGTCGCTAATTGGAAACTGGAAATATCAGATAAAATGATATTGTTTATTAGACCAATCCCTGTTGAGACCATTCATGAAACATACTGCGTTACAAAAAAAATCCTCATCAGGGAACTGAAAAGATCATAGGATAGTTGTGAAACAAAGTTGGTTATTTTAAGAACATCTTTTCCAAGGTATCTCTTTACAGGGCTTCCTTTAGAATTGCTTATTTCATATGGTTCTTTAGGTGTTGCAAACTTGTAGGCCTCCTGATGTTGTGGGACTACAACTCCCATCATCCAAGACCACTGGTCATGCTTTTTGAGATGGGTGGAAGTTGGTGTTGAGAAACCCCTGGAGGGCCACAGGTCTCCTTATCCATGGTCTACATGTTTATGGTCTATATGCTGTTCATCCTATTGTCGTCTTCTGGTAGGTAGTGCCCACCAATTTGCACAGCAGATGCGGACGAATTATAATGCCTTACCCACTGCATCTCTTGTTGTCAGGCTTCAGAGAATTTTATCCTGTCCCCCCCACCCCCTCGTGCCAGGCTGCCAGTAATAGAAAGACAAGAAGCTTTTATTGATGTTTTTTATCCAATATTCACAGAGAGAGGCTTAGAAATGCTGCCTCTTAGGGTAATTGCGTTGCTCCAAGTAATCTCCTCTCCCTTTCCCTTCTCAATCATCAACAGTGCCACCCCCCTTACTATGGCTGCTTAAGGCCAATTTCCTCTTAGCTCTCTGCTCTCCTACTTTCACTGCTCTCCAGGTTCCAGTAGGATGGGGGTCTGGAATGCCCTCTAGTGATAAGGCATCAATCAACTGTTCTGGCTCTGCTTCTCCCTCCCTCCCATTCTCCCATTATTTCCCAGCTTTGCCCCTCTTCTGTCTCTGGGCTGTGACCTTCTGCAAACCACTGTTGGAAATCTTTACTGTCTTCCTCCTCTCTGGAAGGTTCCGGAGGAGGAGGAGGCAGTCTCCACCATTCCTCCTCCGTCCAGTCCCTGACACTTGTTGATTTTCAGTAGACCAGCAAACATTTCTGGCTCCCAGTTGTTCTAAAAATATCAACCCCTAAATGACACACACTCCCCGCTTAGACTGCTGAAATGAAGAAAAGAGTAGGCAACCAGAAGCTGAAAGATTATTAATTCAGCTTGTTTTTGCTACTGAAAATAAAACCCTGTGCTCAGCAGTTGCACCATGTTCTTTAATTTTCACCTGACTCTACATGGTGGATCTCAGGCTTGTGGTTTAGGGTTAGCCAATGAGATGCCTCTCCCCCTGATGTTATGGACTCATATTAATCATTGGTTATGCTGGCTGGGGCGTGTAGGAGTTTTGCTCCAAAACATATGCAGGGCACTACCTTGGCTATACCTGTTCTAGTAAAACACAGAGTAGATCCTGTGAGTCCCTCATCTATGGTGTCACATAATTACCATTCCTAAATTGGTCTGGAAATGGAAGGAGCAACACTCTTATGCAGAGCTGCACATTGCCAAACTCACTCAAACATGCCCACCTGTGCACTGGAGCGCTGCTAAACTTTCTCCGTTCAGCTTTGTATAATACATTGAGCAGCAGGGAAATTAACAAAGCCCAGTACCATTTTGCAGGAAGAATTCATTTCTCTCTGTAGGAAAATCAGGGGAAGCACCAGATTTGTAATTCTTAGTCTTGAATTCCCCTCATCTGTTCTCTGCAAAAAGCTCCTTTAGGGCAACTCTGATGAATTATTTCTCCCATCTATCCTGACCCTGAAACCTCCACACTATTAGGTATGTCTAACTAGTATTCATGGGGATGGCAGGGGAGGCAAAACGAACTAGGTCAGAAGCTCAGGGAAGCACTTAAATATAGACATAGGACTGAACCAAGTTTAGGTATACATTCATGTGTGTGTGTGTGTGTGTGTGTGTGTTTAATTGTGCATGAATTTTATGTCATTTGCAGCATGAGTCATAAATACAAACAGGCTTGATCAGATCCCTTTATATAGCACCTACATTTCACAAAATACTGGAGTGGCTGACACTATCCTCAATTAGGTAAGTTTAATGCTGAAGTGAATAATTGTAAGTCTTGGAGAAAATTTGGTTGTCTTGCTAAATTTGACTCCTGACTTGGTATAGCCTACTTTTCCAAGCACAATTCAAAGTGTTGGTGCTGACCCTTAAAGCCGTAAATGGCCTCAGTCCAGTACACCTGAAGGAGCATCTACACCCCTATTGTTCTGCCCGGAAACCAAGGTCCAGCTCTGAGGGCCTTCTGATGGTTCCCTGACTGCAAGAAGTGAGGTTACAAGGAACCAGGCAGAGGGCCTTCTCGGTAGTGGCGCCTGCCCTGTGAAAAACCCTCCCACAGATAAAACAAAATCGAAATTTTTTTCCAGTAGCACCTTAGAGACCAAGAACAAACTCAGTTGGTCTCTAACGTGCTACTGGAAAGAATTTTCGATTTTGTTTTGACTATGGCAGACCAACACGGCTACCCACCTGTAACCTCCCACAGATGTCAAAGAGAAAAAACAACTGCCAGACTTTTAGAAGACATTTGAAGGCAGCCCTGTTTAGGGAAGCTTTTAATATCTGAAGGACGATTGTATTTTAATACTTGATTGGGAGCTGCCCAGAGTGGCTGGGGTATTATTATTATTATTATTATTATTATTATTATTATTAAACATAGAATTCATCTTGTCTTGCCAACAAGCTGCCTTTTGCTTCACATGAGTACATTAGTAGGAAGGGTCAGAGTAGAGCTCATCTGAGAGAGTCTGCATACCTTCGGAGCTCCATCCCTGCTCCTTGGCAGCCCTGTTCTCAGCCTGCAACAATGCAGAGGCAGCTTCTGCACATTCAGAAATGGGCTGGAGGAAAACTTTAAGACTCCATGGGATGGTTGACTGATGGTTTTAACAGGCAGTTTTAATGGTTTGTGGGGCAGATGAATCTCTCTCTCTCTCTCTCTCTCTCTCTCTCTCTCTCTCTCTCTCTCTCCCCCCCCCCGGCATCTTTTTTATTTTTTTAAAAAAACCAGTTGTGCCACTGTAGAAAAATTGTGGCAACAATCCTGCTCCCAAATTTAGGGCCATGCCTATTTCAACAATTGGCCCAGTTTGGGCATAAGAGGAAAGAGAGTGAGTGTATTGACCAGCTAGAACATGTGCAGAGGAGGGGTACCAAGATGATCAAGGGTCTGGAAAGCAAGCAAACGGTGGAGGGAGTTGGGTATGTTTGGACCAGAAGGATATATGATACCTCTTTTCAAATACAGTGGAACCTCGGGTTGCCAACGTGATCCGTGCGGGAGGCGTGTTTGCAACCCTCACTGTCCGCAACCCACAGCGCTGCGTCTGCACACACGGATGATGCGATTCGGCGCTTCTGCGCATGTGCAAAGCATGAGTTAGTGTTTTTGCGCGAGCGCCAAAACCCAGAAGTAACCCGTTCCAGTACTTTCGGGTTTGGTGCGTCCATAACCCGAAAACACACAACCTGCAGCAATTGCAACCTGAGGTATGACTGTACTGAAAGGGCTGCCACGTGGAAGATGGAGCAAACTTGTTTTCTCCTGCTCTAGAGGGTAAGACATGAATCAATGGCTTCAAGTTACAGGAAAGGAGATTCCGACTACATATCAGGAGGAACTTTCTGATGGTATGAGCTGTTCAACAATGGAATGGACTCCCTCAGAAGGTGGAGGACTCTCCTTCCTTGAAGGTTTTAAAACATTTAAAAGATTTTATAGTCATTTGTCATGGATGTTTTAGTTGAGATTCCTGCCTTGCAAGGGTTCGAACTACCTTCTAGCACTACAGTTCTGTGATTGGGGCTTACATATCTGTGTCAGCACTGAAGAGGACCACCATGATTAAGCAAATAATAGTGGCTTGGATACAGCCATTGCCCCCATACGTAAACAAGTGCTGTTTCATACAAATGGAACATTGTTGGACCTTCTCCCAGTCGTCGTCTAAGTGGTGGTTGCCTTCAAACGAAAAACCAGTTCTGAGAAGACACTCTAAAGGGCAATCACAACTGTAAACATGATGGATCCTGCTTGCATTAGTGATATTCCACCCAGCTCTAATTCTAATTGCTTTATGAATTGACTAACACCTCTAAAGAATGACTCGTCGGTGAGAACATGAATAGTGCAACCCACAAAATATCTGCTTAGCACTCCTGGTGGCAGAGTGCATGTGTAGGTGTGCTAAGCTGCTAGAAAGAGAGAACACAGCCAAGAGAGCACATGGCAGCCGAGAGCTTTCAAACCCTTGATTTGGATTTCACATACAGAAGACAAGAGTAACCGGTCTCAACTGACATTCTCAGTTGCTTGTAGCAGAACAGGTAAAAAAAATGTTACCAGCTGTCTTGTCTGAAATTGACTGTCCTTGATGCTCTGCCCTGGTGGACTGCCATCACCAAAGCAGCCGGCAATATGCTGTTCCTGGCAGAGGCAGCACAGTACCTTTTTGATATTGCATGATTTCCCCATTGAGGTGTTCAACTCTGAGAAGCTTTGCGCTTCCAAATTGCTAAAGCAGTGAGAGGGGGGCTATTATCAATCAGCCTTGCATTTTAAGAGACACATGGAGGAATCATGTGTTGGGTCCAAGCAAATATTTCAAGATAAAGCAGTGAATGGACATAGCATATGAACTTAGAGTATATGGTGATTGGATGTGTGTGTCCTTCCCCCCCTTTTTCAATCATTCATTATAAGCATCAGTGACTGATTTTATTACTTTCTGCTGCTATTGGGTTTTTAAAGGCTCCTGTTTCCATGATTGTTGTAAATTGCAGCATTTTTCCAATGCTGGAAAAAGTTTGGAGGGTCCTGCAAGAGTGAAACATCCGTGGAATTTCAATCAAGCAAAGGTTTGGGGAAGACATAAGTCTAGCAATGTTTCTCAGGGATGATCACATAGGTTTCCTCCAAAGGTTGCGTAAAACATTTTTTCCCTTCTGCAGAAGCAGGGGACCTATTACGATGATCCACCTTCAGAGGCTGACAGATCCAATGGGTTTCCAAATGGCTCTGGGGGATTTTCTGGGTGATATGACTGTCGTCCTGTCAAAGCCCAGGCTGACCTCTGGGACAATTTCCAGTCAGGCAAAAGTAAAGTGTGGGACTGGTGAGAGATGTGCCTTAGGATGAGATTAGACCAGATAAAATAAGATCACACCACATCAGGACTAGATCTGATCAGATAAGATTGTATTGGATAGATTAGATCAATTTGGATAATTCCAATAAGGAATGGTAAGAATGCTGAACAGAGACAATGGAATGAATGTCAAAATATATGGCTAGCTAGTTACCCACTGACAAAATGTTTTCTATATACTACCCATAAACATTTTATATATGTTTCTAAGACTCTTTTTTACAAGATTTTATTTAGCCTCTAAACTGGGGGATTTTGCCATAACTTATTTATCCCTTTCAAAACTCTGTGACCTAATCACAAAAGACCACAATAGTTCAATAAACTGGGAGGAAGCAGAGTACTTCCTTGAATTCAGTAAGTTACTTAGCCAGCAGTAAACTTGAACATGCCTTGGAGCATCATCTTAATGAAATACAGTGACAGTTTTACGTCAAAATAAAAGTTCTGTTACATGTATATCCTTTATTGCTTGCTTTCTGCTGTGAAAGGAAATGCTCTCTCCATATATAAAGTGAGCTGTATCAGTCTGTTAAAGAATTACAGTCCTGGCTTTTTTGAAAACTGGGATTTGATCACCAAGAACTGAACAAGTATTATGAGTAAAAATCTTGGAATTATCTGATCAGATTTCTTTTAAAAAAAAAAAAATCACTGAATAATAGGATGGCCGTCCTACAAATCTAGAAATATAATGAGACTACATAGCAAGTATTGGGTGCATCCAGAGATTTCCTTTCTCCAAAGTAAGGTGTCTTTCTCCAGCAGAAGATGGATGCAACCAACAATTTTTATTAATTATACCCTGCCCTTCAGTAAAGTGTATTCTGTTATTTTTTATCCAGTTCTTCCTCCAATGAGCTCAGAGCCACCAACACAGTTCTTAATTTCTATATTTATCATCACACCAACTGGTGAGGTAGGCTAGGTGGATCAATGTAATGTTGCTCCCCCAAAGCCACCTAGTGAGCAGATCAGTGACTTGCATCTGGAAGTCGTCAGCTCCATTCCATCACTCTCTAAGTGTCACCCCACCATGGCTCTCAGTTCTAGATGGCTTCTGTAATAATTTATGCAGATGCAAGGGGTGGGGGACTGGTAGTAAGGAACTTGCTGGGATGGAGGAACAGGGCAATTTCAGGATGTGTCAGAGGCCACATGTGGCTGCTGGCCTGCAGGTTGCTCACCTGTCATTTAGGACTTTATTATACCACCTCCTGGAATTGTGCCCAGAAAAGAACTGGATCCCAATGGAAAGTGAGCAAAATTGGACTTTTATGCTCTCTCTGTTTTACTCTGTCTGATTTGCCTGGGAAGGAGCTCCTGTCCCGAGTCGGAATCTCCAAATCCCCAATGTTTGTTTAAGGCCGGGTCAGCAGGGAATTTATAGCGGTAAAGAACATAAATCCAATGTGTTTCCATTAGCCTTCAGTTATTATTATTTTAAGTGAAATGTTTTGAAATGCTTTCAAGGTTATTGTTCTTTCCAATAAAGAAAACTATTTTTTCTGCTGCAAATACTTTCCAACTTTTCCATCATAAACATGCCAGAACCCCTTCAGATAAAAGCAAACAAAGTTATGAACCGATCATATAACGTGCATTACACCTGACATCTGTTGTGTAAGGCCACCCATCCAGCTCTTTGATACCCTTATTCTGGTTTTTCTGTTTTCCTCTTAAAAGTAAAGTTAATCATTTGGACAGAGGGACCATCAGCGTTTGCAGTTCTAGGGAAGCATCTGGTGGGGACATAAGTGAATAATGGAAAAATGAGCCCCAGTGGACTTTTTGATTATTACTGTTAAGTGAAAGTCATGGATAAGTCACCGCCACTTGGAACAGATGATGGCGGTGCACTTTCAAGGCAGGAAAAGGCATGCTGGTACCTCAAGAAAGAGTAGTTCAGAGACACATAGAGTTGGCCAAGCTGTAGAAATACATACAGATAGATATTATATAAAAATACTACTGTAGTATTTACCACCTCATATGGTGTGTACATTATCCTCAATATTCTAGTAATATTTCCAGGGCTTAATAGGCTAAGAAATTGTGATGGTTTAACCAATGGGACGCAGGTGGTGCTGTGGGTTAAACCACAGAGCCTAGGGCTTGCCGATCAGAAGGTCGGCGGTTTGAATCCCCGCGGCGGGGTGAGCTCCCGTTGCTCGGTCCCTGCTCCTGCCAACCTAGCAGTTCAAAAGCACAAAGTGCAAGTAGATAAATAGGTACTGCTCTGGCAGGAAGGTAAACGGCGTTTCTGTGTGCTGCTCTGGTTCACCAGAAGCAGTTTAGTCATTCTGGCCACATGACCCGGAAGCTGTACGTTGGCTCCCTTGGCCAGTAAAGCAAGATGAGCACCACAACCCCAGAGTCGTCTGTGACTAGACCTAATGGTCAGGGGTCCCTTTACCTTTAACCAATGCTATTTATTTATTTATTTATTTATTTATTTATTTAGTGTTCGCACTAGAGGTCATGTGTTTTGCTTAGAAATGAGCAGGGACTTCCTAAGTGCAGGATTTCTTTGGCAGGAGAGCTTTGGGAATCATGACTAGATTAGAAGTTATCCATCTGCCCTTCTCATGAGTTTGTTTAAGTGCACTAGTTCCACCCCCCTCCATCATTGTCTTGCATGAGGTGGAAGGAGATCTTCCAAAGTGAGGGGCCTCCTGGTTTTCTAGGCTTCTAAAATTCTCAGGGAGCCTCCATGAGTATATGAAACTGTCTGCTTCAGAATAGTGTTCTTCCAGCTGTGGGAACATCTAGACAGCCCACTCTTACATGATTACTTAACACTAACCTAGAATGCAAGAAGAGAGCTTGGGTTGTTCACAGAATAAAAACAGGAAGGGTTTTGCTATGTTTCCTTTAAAATTCCCTAGATGTTTACCTAGGAAGAAATTCCCAATTTAGGTTGAACTTTGCCAGTAACTCTTAACAGAAATTATTGGGGACCCTATAAATCTCAGCAGGGAGTCAACATCCCTAGCACCATCATTTACATGTCACCGTCTGCGGATATGCTTGATGAAGGAATAATCAGAGGTTTATAATACCCAGAGATAGTTCTTGGAGGGATTTTCTTAACTTTAAAATTTGTTCTTATCTTGGAGGCCTAAGTGATCCTTGTGAGTAAATGCAAAGCAAAACAAAACAGGACAATAACTGAAGTGTTATGAAAGTTTGTGAAAACTGGAGCCTCTGTCACTTACCTGACTGTGAGTTCAGAGTTTGTCAGTATCCAAAAACAATGAAACAAAGCAAACCCCAAAGAAACAGAGAGAAAACAGAAGGAAAGCAGAACACTATTTTTTCTGTCATAGCTTTTCAGTATAGAACAAAGTATAATCACAGAGTGTGCGGCACACACAGAAATCTGTGAGCATTATGCCAAACAGAACACACCACGGGAATCTCTTAGCCCTCACAGCCGCAACACATAAGAGCCCATTCTCAATGTGTTTGATTCACTGTTGAGGGGGAAAAAACAGATGCAATGGATGTAAATGAAGGCATAAAAGAACATTTGGGGGTGAGTAGTGGGTGGGAAATCAGTATCGTTCAAGTTAACCGAAGCACAGAAATGGACAGCAAATCTACAGTGCTTTTGAGCTTGACTACGTTGGTAATTCATTGTGTTTATGAAGTACAGTGTCAAAGCGAAAGAGATTTAGCATGCATCTCGCTGGATGCATGGGTACTGAAACCATCTCAGAAGTGGTATCGGATTGAGCCTGTACCACTTGGAAAAGAAGCAAAAATACTAGTTCTGTCATGAAAATGTATACCGCCCCCCCCCCTGCGATGATTCTCTATCACTTTGTGAGAGTGGCATTCTGTTTGGGTTATTCTGTTCCAAATTAAAAGGGAAAACAATAGGCTGCCGAAGGCCTCTTTGGTGCTGTTTGCTGTTGCTGCAAATCTCTGTGTTTGTGTGTGTGTGAGAGAGAGAGAGAGAGCGAGAGAGAGCGAGAGAGAGCATGCATGTGTCTGTGTGTGCGAAAGGAGAAACATTTTGCTAGCCCAGCACCACATTATCCTGATGCCCACGAGTGCTCCTGGAAATCAGTAAAACACCACAGAAACGTATTATTGATACAGTGGGGTAAGTTTGATTATGGGATGCACATGCATAATTTAGTGGGGAGGAAATGAATGAACCAAAGATACAGAAAGCTAAGACAAACTGCACCTGCATCACCCTCTGGGGGAAAAGAAAAAAGGAAAAGAAAGAAAGAAAAAAGAAACCAAGGAATGATTTGGAAAGGGCCAGTTGGTTGAAACTGGACCAGATAGTTCAGAACACAAAGACCATGTAAAAATCAGGGGATAGACTCCACTGACCTCCACTGCAAATCTTGCCCAAATTTTACGAGAAGGATCTCGATTATAAAAATGAGTGTGTTCCCCAAATTATTATTTCTATTCCAATCAATTCCAATACTGGGTGGGAAGGACCGCCTCAAGGAGTGGCAGTGGCATATTTCAAAATTTAGCTGGCAGAGGGAAAGACCTTGAATTAAACACCAAATCTTAATTGATATTAAGGACAGAGGAGAAATTTCCCTGCCGGATCTAAGACTGTATTATGAGGCGGCATGTCTCACCTGGCTAAAGGAGTGGTGCACACTCAAAAATTCAGAACTGCTGGACTTGGAGGGGTACAACAACAGGTTTGGCTGGCATGTATACCTGGGCTACAGAAAGGTCAGAGTTCATAAGAACTTTTTGAAGCACGTCATCAGAAAATCCCTTTACGCTGTTTGGGTAAAGTATAAAGACCTTCTAGAACCAAAGGTGTCATGGTGCATCTCGCCAACTGAAGTACTTGCCGTTAAAAGGAAGAACACAAACAGAAATTGGCCTGTCTATAAATCATTATTAATAGAAGAAGAGAATCAGTTAAAATAATAATAATAATTATTATTATTATTATTATTATTATTATTATTATTATTATTATTTTAAGAAATAAGAGACCAAGTCTCGGATTGGTTTCAATATCAGCAATTATTTGAAACCTTTAAGGGTGATAAAAAGAAAGGATTGTTGATGGAGATTTTCGAATTTGAATTTGATCTAGTAAACTCTAAAACTAAAACCCTTTCTAAAACATACCGACTCCTCCTTGACTCGGAAGTCAAGGAGAAGGAGGTCAAATCAGCAATAGTTACATGGGCCCAAGACTTTGGTCACAATATAGAGATGAGCCAAAGAGAACACCTATGGAAAGTAGATTGGAAGTTTAAGGCATGCTATACATTAAGGGAGAACCTTCAAAAGATGTTATACCATTGGTATTTAACCCCTAGTAAACTCTCCAAAATGTATAAAAGCTGGAGGTGTGGAGAACCAGATGGAACCATGCTCCATATGTGATGGGTTTGCAAAAAGATCAAAACTTTTTGGAATGATATATATATATCCAGCTCCAAACAATGTTAAATGTCTCTTTTCAAATATTTATTAATTAATTAATAATCATTTTTATTGGGTATTACAGGACCAGATATAGTCAGGAAGATAAGAAAAGCCTTTCTGTATGTCATCATTGCCGCAAGAGTACTCAAAGCAAAACACTGGAAGAGGGACAAAATCCCCACCAGATCAGAATGGTTATTAAAGCTGGTAGAATATGCTGAATTAGATAGATAGATAGATAGATAGATAGATAGATAGATAGATAGATAGATAGATATAGATAGTCTCAGAAAAGATCAAAGACAAGCCAAAACAGGAGTTCATTGATATTGGTAACTGGGAACCTCAAAAGAGTTATTTAAAGAATAAGAGTTGCAATCTGGATTTGGTTGCAGCCTTTGAGTAATCTCTGTAAACAAGGTTAAAAGGGTAAAAAAAGGATATATAAACACAGATGTACATTATTATTTTATTATTAATTATTAATATGATGATAAGTTTAGGCAATAGGTTTACTAGAGTGAAAAGATGCTGAAAAGTCAAATTTATGTACTAAATTTATACTAGGAAGACTTATATTCTTTTGTTGGAATTTTTGTTCTCATAAGTTTGATTTACAGATAGTAACATGTCTTTGATGTATGGATGCAATTATGGATTAATAATAATAATAATAATAATAATAATAATTTTAAAAAATCAGGGGATACACTCCACCGACCTCCACTGAAAATCTTGCCCAAATTGGGATGGGGGCATCCCTTAACAAAAGCATATTTCAGAATGTTTTACTTTTTTTAATGCAGTATATGTAATGTGCTGTCAGATCAGCTGGATCGTACCCATCATATTGCCTTTAATGGACCATGAAAAGGACTGCAACCCATCTTTACACTGTAATCACTTCCGAAAGGAGAGATTATTTTGACGCGTATCATGCAAAAACAGGAATTTTAAATTTTAAATTTCTAGCATTTTGTGCTCACATCCAAATGTAAACATCTCCACAGGAAATTAATATGTTTGGGTTTCTTTTTATTTGTATTGTTTGCTTTCAAGCACTGCATGATTTCCACCAAGCAAACCTTGCTTATTTGAATAATGAAAATACAAATATTCTATCCTAGCTCATTGCAGTTTAAGACACAATACTATCAATCATTTCAGTGGATCAGATTCTCCCAATGAATAATACAATTGTTTCTGCTGACTGGGTAGGTAGCTTTCCCTCCGAAATGTGTAATGAAAGTAAAACAATGGCTTTTTTATTTTATTTTTTATTTTTGGGTATATTATACACAAAGTACAAGAGAACTGAAAACGATTTTACAGCCCGTTCTCTTCTCACTGCAAACAGCAGATACGAGAGGTTGTGATTCAGATCAGAACAATGACCGTGGCAAAGGGTTAAGAAAGGTATAACATCAAAGCTGGGGGGAAATATGGGAGAAACACACTTTGAAAATGTTGTCTATAAGCATAAACGAAAATTACTATGTTAGTATGGAGATGGTATTTAACACCAGTATGATTAAATCAAATAAACATGTTATGTTGGAGGGGATGTCGGGAAACCGGGATTTATGTTCCCATGTGGTGGGGGTGTAAATATGAATAATTTTTGGCAAAGTGTGTTCAAGGTGATAACAGAAGTCACTGGGTTAAAGCTGACCAAAAGTCCAGAGATAGCATTATTATCAACTTACAATGGGGTGGAAGGTTCGCAGGCTATGAAGGACTTGCTCATAAATTTATTGATAGCTGCACGAGTTATTATAGCTAGGAAGTGGAAGGGACAAGGTGAATATAAAATGGAAGAATGGTATAAAGAGGTGTGGGATATAGCTATTAATGATAAATTGACATGTGCTAGTAACGTAAGACAGGGAATATGCAGGGGAAATTATTTTGAGTAGATATGGAAGGTATTTGTAGAATTTGTACTGTTAAAATGGAAAGGGGTTAAACCATTGCAAGGGGTGTCAAAATTTTTGGATAGTTACAATGGAATGGTATTGGGAGTGAGGTGCACATTTTTTTAAATATTATTACTTTGTTAAAGCAACAACAACAACAACAACAACAACAACAACAACGGTATAGCATTCTCAAGTGCTGGAACACGATGACCAAGAGACTGTTTGGCGCTGTTTTCAAGTGAATAGGGCGATGTCGGAATTTTGGCAAAAACTGTGACCCTCGAGTAGGGATGCAAGGGCTCATTTTTTGGCCTAGCTGGAAACGCGCCATTTGCACCAACAAACTTTACAGTGCAACAATTTGCAGGTGTTTGGCGCCATTTTCGAGAGAATCAGACAATGTCGGAATTTTGGTGAAAACCGTGACTGAGGTATTTTGGTGAAAAATGTGACCCACATGTAAGGGCACTGAGGGCACATATTTTGGCCTACATAGAAATGTGGCATATGCAGTGCAAAACGTTGTCATTTTGGAATGAATCGGACGACGCCAGAATTTTGGCAAAAACTGTGACCCGCGAGTAAGGGCAGAAGGGCTCATTTTTGGGCCTACATACAAACATGCATTTTCTGTACATCCCCTCTGGAGGGGGCCATTCCGTACGGGACTTCTACGACACACATGCAGTGGAACCTGTGTGCATGCGTTAGCAGAGTTGAGCAGGAAGCCAGAGTGTGTAGGAATGTGGCCTCACAAAAATATTTATTTACAGCAAATTAAAAGAAAATAACATGGCTAGTGTGAACAGCGTCTCTCACACAGGTCTCCTCTGTTGGAGAGCAGAGAACAAAGAACAGGAGTTCAAAAGCCTTACTTCCGTTCCCACAGATACAACAGTAAGGAATGTAAACAGGGTATCATATGATCCAGCAATGAGAGAATGCAATACTGACAGACATATGTGGTGCAAAACATTGGAGGGGGCAGTTTTCCTTCAATGAACAGCACACTGTAAATTTTAATTCTTCCTTCCATAAAGGTAAAGTAAAGTGACCCCTGACCGTTAGGTCCTGTTGCGGATGACTCTGCGATTGCAGCGCTCATCTTGCTTTACTGGCCGAGGGAGCCGGCGTACAGCTTCCGGGTCATGTGGCCAGCATGACAAAGCTGCTTCTGGCGAACCACAGCAGTGCACGGAAATGTTGTTTACCTTCCCACCGGAGCGGTACCTATTTATCTACTTGCACTCTGGTGTGCTTTTGAACTGCTAGGTTGACAGGAGCAGGGACCAAGCAATAGGAGCTCACCCCGGCGAGGGAATTTGAACCTCCAACCTTCTGATCGGCAAGCCCTAGGCCCTGTGGTTTAACGCACAGTGCCACCCGCGTCCCTACATTCCAGATTAAAATAGATTCATTCAAATCAGGCAGATTGAAAAGGGGATTGTAAGAAAAACACTGGGGGCTAATTTGAATAGTAGAGTGCTTGGTAGTAGAGTGATTAGTAGATTAGTAGAGTAATAGTAGATTGGTGGGCAATCTCATCCTTTATTTCCACATTGTGGCTCCAGACCAAATTATCTGTCAGAAGACTATGAACTATGGCCTGGCCAAATGCAGGGAGAAGGCCCCCCACAATGTTTGGTGTTGAAAACTCCACATTTCACAGTCCCCCCCCCAAAATGAGCCCTCAATGCCCTAACCCGTGAGGACAAGATTTCACAGAAAATCCTACGTCATTCAATTCACTCCAAAGCAGTGCCAATCACCAGGACAAGGCTCCCTGGAATGTACGGTGGTCAAAACTCCGCATTTCACAGGAAAGCAATCAGAGCTTGTGTTTTGTTTTATATAATAGCAGCACAAAGAAAACAATGCGTGTACAGGCATATGTATAGTAGTGGAGCTGAAGAATGCTAAATGACCTATTAGATCAATCAGTCCAATCCTCCTGCCAGCATGAGCTCATTCTTTGTTGAACATCTTCAAAACACATTGTTGAACAAATTACTCGACTGATGGGAACTCCATCATTGCCAGTGCAAATCTGTCCCATAAACGAATTGACTGTATAATTTAAAAGTATTTTTTTTTCTTTGTGTAGAAAATTGCCGTTGTTTGCTCTCCTCTTTTCTAATAGCTGCATTTGTGGTCCCCGAAAAGCTAGCTTTATCCAACTTTTGTTTTGGGGAAAATTATGGAAGGAAAAATTGGGATATGGGTGACGCTGTGGGTTAAACCACAGAGCCTAGGGCTTGCCGATCAGAAGGTTGGCGATTCGAATCCCTGCGACGGGGTGAGCTCCCGTTACTCGGTCCCTGCTCCTGCCAACCTAGCAGTTTGAAAGCATGTCAAAGTGCAAGCAGATAAATAGGTACCACTCCGGCAGGAAGGTAAATGGCGTTTCCATGCACTGCTCTAGTTCGCCAGAAGCGACTTAGGCATGCTGGCCACATGACCCGGAAGCTGTACGCTGGCTCCCTCGGCCATTAAGCGAGATGAGCGCTGCAATCCCAGAGTCATCCGCGACTGGACCTAATGGTCAGGGGTCACTTTATTTTACCTTTATGGAAGGAAAATTTAAAATTTACAGCGTGCTGTTCATTGAAGGAAAACTATCTGAAAATGATGCATAGATGGTGTTTAACACCAGTAAAAATTAACAAAAATGTACAAAACCGCTTCTAATGTATGTTGGAAATGTAAAGAAAAAGAAGGCACCTTCTACCATATGTGGTGGACATGCAAGATAATTAAAGCGTTCTGGGAAATGACATATAACAAATTGAAGAAAATGTTTAAAATAACATTTGTGGAAAAAACCGAGGCATTTTTGTTAGGCATTTTAGGTACAGAGATTCAGAAAGAGCAGAAAAGACCATTTTTGTATGTGATGACAGCAGCAAGAATATTGCTGGCCCACAGGTAGAAAGAAGATAAAGTTCCAACCAGAGAATAATAGCTAATGAAGATGATGGACTATGCCAAAATGGCAAAACTGACTGGAAGAATCAGAGACCAGGATGAGAAGAAGTTTAAGAAAGAATGGGAAAAAATATATATAATTTATTGAAGAGAACACTGTAAATTAAAAACTCTGGCAGGATTAGACTAATATTTGTAATGTACAAAATGCAATAAAAAGGTACCTAATAATATTGTTAACAAATTAGATAAAAAACAGATAAGCTAAAAGAAAAAGGAATTGACATTGAAAACCAGATAAGGGCGATGGGAAGTCTAGGGATTCTGAGAATCCCAAATGTGAAAGTGAATGATACGTTTAAATTGAAATATGTTATTTGTGTGGACTGACAGTGGATGATCTGGAAACACAACCAAATATACTTATGTATAAAATTACACACACATGTGATTTGAAATATGGTGGAGCAACCCTGCTCAGTTTTAAGCCAGTAATAATAATAATAATAATAATTTATTATTCATACCCTGCACCATGTGGCTGGGTTATCCCAGCCACTTTGGGTGGTTCCCAGCAGAATATTAAAAACACGATAAAAAAAATCAAACATTAATTATTTCCCTAAGCAGGGCTGCTTTCAGATGTCTTCTAAAAGTCGGATAGTTGTTTATTTCTTTGACATCTGATGGGAGGGCGTTCCATAGGGTGGGCGCCACCACTGAGGAGGCCCTCTGCCTGCTTCCCTGTAACTTTGCTTCTTGCAGTGAGGGAACCGCCAGAAGGCCCTCGGCGCTGGACCACAGTGTCTGAGCTGAATGATGGGAGTGGAGACACTCCTTCAGGTATACTGGACCGAGGCTGTTTAGGTCTTTAAAGGTCAGCACCAACACTTTGAATTGTGCTCAGAAATGTACTGGGAGAAGTACTGTAATGTGTATATAACCATAGTTTCAGTCATTTGATCTTCATGTGGGTTATAACTTGAAAAGAAAGGGTCATGAAATTCTGCATTTTTGCCTTTAGATAACATAACATAACTAACTAACTAACTAATAATTATCCCCTACCTTAACTGTAACTTAAAACAATAGTCTCCAAATCTTTATACAACCCCCCCCAAAAAAAAACAAGTAACACTATAGGTTCATCTATCCCAATTAATTCCCATACTGTGTGCTGATGTATATGTGTGCGCCACAATAAATAAATAAATTACAGTCTCAAGCAACCCCAAGCCACTCTTTCAACAGAAGAAGCATGCTACTACCTCTTTTCCTTTAATATTTGAAAAATTCACTGCTTTAAATATTTAGAAAAAGTGGTTTGGATCCTCAGGAAAAAATTTTTTTGATTGAAGACATTTCTATCCCATTAAATTGTTTGCATTTCTAAGCAGTGTACATAAAAGCAATCCACCGAAAGTAGGAGAATAAAACAAACAAACAAATCATGAAAACCAAACACTTTCTTAAAACGCCTGCTGAAAGAAGAAAGGCTTCGCTATGCACCTTCAACAACTGTCTATTCTCAACTAAGGTGGAATCTACAACATACAAAAACCGTTCTGAAAATGCTTTTTTTAAAAAAAGGTTTTAAAAAATACATTGAATTTTCCACAAGGCTCACCATTGCCATCTAGTGTCACATTGCATACTGCACTTAAAACATTCTTAAAACGTTCTATTTGCAGCTGTGGAGCTGAGTCCCAGAAATGCATGGCTTCTAGAAGTTATGAGCCATGCATCTGATCCACAGAGGAACCATCAACAAAACCTTCCCCATAGATTGGGCCAGGATTAGTTATCTAAGGACTTGACTATTGCAATGCATTATTTGTGGGGCTACCTTTGGGCGTGGTCCAGAGGTTCCAGCTGATGCAAAATGCTGTGTCTAGCCTGTGATGGGAACAGACCATTGTCAGCACATAACTTCAGTTCTCAACAGCTTCCAATGCCTCCCCATATGCTACCGGGCCACATTCCAGGTTCTTGAGTAATTTGCAAGGAACTTAACAACTTGGATCTAGACTACCTCATATGTCTTATACCCTTGCTTGATCACTGAGGTCTTCAGGAAGTCACCAGGAGTGCCAGTTTGGCCCCGCAACCATGAATGCCCGGGGCTGTGGGTGCCTTGCAGCGTGCATGGCCCTGGCATCAAAAGTTGTGGGTGCTCAGCCCCTTCATCGGGAATTTTGTGGGTGCTCAGACACCCAGGACCCCAGGGAGTTGGCACCTATGGAAGTCCCCCATGATTTGGATTCACTAGGAGCTGTGTGTTCAATATTGTGGCTCTATTTTGGGGGGTTTTCCTTCCAGGTGAGGAGAGACAGACCCCTACTGGTTGAACTTCTGGCACCTACAGAAGACATTTATTTCAGCAAGCTTCTGATCGAATTCTGATTTTATAGTTTTAACTCATTTGCATTGTATTGAGTCTCCTCAATAGGGATTACTTAGCGATTACTGTAATCAAGTTGTATATAAATTGTTGAACTGAAACATTATCCTATGCATCTGCAATGGAAGGGAGTTCCATAAGTGGGGTGCCATTATTGAGAAAGCCCTAATTAATGTCATTGCACAACATGCCAAACGACTGGTGGAACAAGAGGGGCCTATCCAGACAATCTTATGTCCCGGGCAGATTGATATAGGGAGAGGTGCTCCTTGTAGAATTTGGGTTCCAGGCCATTTAGGCCTAGATAAATTAACACCAACACCTTGACTTGGGCCCAGTAGCATGCTGGCAACTGATGTTGCTCTCAGGAAATTGATAAGTCGTGGATGCAGTTGAATCTACCACTTAGCATTTTGGTGGCCGCATTCAGCACTGTAGCTTCCAAACTATTTTTCAGGGGAAGCCCCAGATAGACCATTTTACAGTAATCTAACTGGGAAGTTAGGCATGGGTTACTGTGACTAAAGTATCCTGGACCAGGAATGGTCTGTCGGGATTCGGTGCTGGTGCTCCTCGCGCGTGAGCGTGGATGACCCACGCACGAGGTACCAGTTTGCAGGGGAAAAGGCGGCTAGCGTTCCACGTGCTTAAGAGCACGGGCGCCAGCCCAGTCTCACTGTCTGAAGGTTGAGTAGGACGGAATATGACTCCTGAAGGTACCTGAGTAAAAGATTGCCTCGGAACTAGATATATGCCTCGAAACTAAAGAATTGCCTTCTCATGAGTAAAGACCGATTGTGACCTCCTGTACTATTGCCTTCTATTAAAGGAAATTAAACCAAAGATGTTGCATAAGCAGAAAAGGAAATTAACACCGTTTCCCCAAATAAATGACAAACACACCGTTATTCTTTTAGTGGCTTTGGCAAAACCTGCATAGGCTCGTCTTCTGGCCCTAAGCTAAGTTTCCCTAAGCTCTCAGTCCCTGCGCGCCAATTCTTCCGCAAGAACTAAACTACATAAAGCTAAACCGAAAAATCTTCCGCAGGTCTAACCCTAACATAAATCTAAGAACCTAACTAAAACTCACCGAGAGATCTTCCGCGAACTAAGGTCTAACTAAAGAAAAGAAAACCCATCCAACCCAGCCAGCCCGCTCCCAAAAAACCCTTAAACTAAACTAACGTGTCCACTAACCTAAAAGAAGAACGTAAAAGAACGTGCCCAGGCAGGGAGCCTCAGCCTTTTATTTCCAAGAGGTGTGACATCACCAACAATAATTCAGCCAATAAAACCATTGTTGCTACCCTCCAAAAAGGCGGGAAGCAGAATAACTGTTCATTAATAACTTTAAAACATCGCTGGAACCAAAAGTGAAAGTAAGAATGAAGAGGCTTCTCGCCTCCCATATCACTCCGCAGCTCCAGGCGTAAGAACACGAAAAATAGTTCCCGATTAAAATAACCAAATAACCATGGATCCTAATGGATCCTCGAAGTGTATTCCGACATATCAACTTTCTTTTTTGTTTTAAATTATTTTGCTTTTGTTTTTGGCTTAATAAAAAAGAAGGTTAGAGATATCATAAACATCTACTTTGATATAAACATCATCAACATTTCTTACATGAATATTTAAACCTTTTTGCATGAGGAATTGCATAGCATAAAAATAACAAACCACTGGCCAAACATAAGAAGTGATCGATTCGATACACATAGAATATAGATGAGCATAAATATAATCTCTTATGTAGTGTAAAATAACAACCTACTGGTCAAACATAAGAAAGGACCTGATCCAGGACCAAAAGCAAAAATAATGGTTTGACAGGCAAAAAACTAGAGATGGGACTCCACTGCCTACCCTGGACCCCTCCCCCTTTTTTAAAAAATTTGTTTTTTGTTTTTTGTTTTGTTTGGAGAGGCAAAACAGTCCTTCCACCGAAAGCAGGAAGCAAAGTGGAAAGAGAAGGCAGGAACCTGGTTTACTGCCAAAAAGCAGCATATAAAAAGGGAGTAAAAAGGGGTACCAAGAGGTAGGGAAATGACATAAACTAGACTCCACCGTTTAAACACCTTGGTGAATACTCTTTCCCAAGCAAAACTGTTAGGGAGGAAGAGGAATTTAGGAAATACACATGCCACCAGAATTGACATATATACCGTGAATAAACTAGCAATATCATAAAGCATTGCAATACCTGGAATGAAAATTATATCAGCTTATAAAGCTAGAATGGAAATCACATGTAACATTGGCAAAACTAGAAGTAACGGACATTTCAAGAAACATACAGGAGTTATATGCAATTTTTGCAAGTACAATGTAAAGTACAGAGTAACTACAATACTACAAAAAACTGCTGGAGAAAAAGATGAAGACGATGAATGAGTTGTCTGTTGTCTTCTCCTTCTCGGTTACATACGACCATCTAGAAGAAATAGTTCTTGAAATACAGGAAAAGTTCATGAAGTAGAGAGTTCTGAATAAAGTTCAGCAACACAAGGGATACAGGAACACCTGTGGGAGAAAGAGGTTAAGCAAGCAAATCATAGGGATCTGCTGGAATGTCCCCACTGAGGTTGGCTCCCTCCCAAGTGAGCGTAGGTGGAATCTTCTTCCCACCAGGTGAAGAATCAAAGAGAACAGACGAAGGCTTCGTGAAGCAGGTTTAGGCAGCCAGTAAACAAGGGCTGTCCATTGGCAAACAAAGAACTAGGCAGTAGGAGAACAAACAACACTGCCCAGAACTAACTGGTGCTTTCAAGAGGCACTTTTGAAGAGTACTGCATCTGACACTGAAAACAGGTGCATTCAGAGAATGAGTTGGATATTACTGCATCTTGCAAGGCGTTGAGAAGTAACGAGGAGTAGGAGTTGAACACACAAACGAGTGCAGGAAGTACAGGTTTTTTCCACAGAAGCAAGGACGATCCGCCGCCAAGAAGAACTAAGCAACAAGGGGCTGCTGCTGAAAATGTGGACTAGCGAATTCCACGCAAGGACCGTCTGGCTTGACTTCTCATGGATAGAAGAGTCCTTGGCTGGGGCAGAAAAAACAACCCAGAGGAGTACCTTAGAGAATGCATGGAGCATTTTTGCAATAAGGTGGAAAGCTACAAAGAGCAGGTGAAAGGGGTTTGCGTTCTTGGTTGAAGGTAGACATATTGAGTAACAATCAAAACCAGTCAACAGAATACTCATGCCAAAGGCAGCACGGAACATAACAAGGCTGCTGCGGGCAATCTTGGTGTTGAGAAGATAGCACAGGGTGTTAACTCCTTGAAGTGCAAGACGCATCTCAGGTGTGCATGGAATAACATCTGAAGGAGATGTGTGTCCCTTGAGAGCAGAGAACAATGGTGAGAGTTCAGAGGTTGAAACTGCTAAAGAAGTTCTAGCCCAGTTTAACTGTCCCAAGAGATGCTGCAACTGCACCAAGGTAAAAGACTCTGGGATGACTATGCTTGGCATCTCTGGCAGGGCCGCTGTTTGCAACAGTTTGTGACCTAAGTAATGGAATGGAGCAGTACGCTGTACCTTTTCTGGGGCAATGCAAAGCCCAAAAGAGTTCAGGATGCGCGTAAGATGCTCTATGTGATGCTCTGAGACCTTTTCTCCATGGATCAAGATGTCATCCATGTAATGGCAAACCTGTAGAGCTGGATACTGTGCTCTAAAAGGCTGTAGTGCTTTATCAACAAAGGCTTGACAAAGAGTTGGCGAATTCACCATGCCTTGAGGTAGGACCTTCCAAGAGTACCTGGAAGCTGGCTTTGTGTTGTTGAACACAGGCAAAGTGAAGGCAAACTTCTCTTGATCTGCAGGCGCTAGGGGGATAGTAAAGAAACAATCTTTGAGATCGATGATAGCAAGCTGATGGTTTCTAGGAATGAGGTTGGGATTAGGAAGTCCACATTGAAGAGGGCCCATTGGAATAATCCTTTCGTTGACTTTTCTTAGATCCTGTAGAAGACGCCATTTTCCGCTCTTCTTTTTTATGATGAATATTGGTGTGTTCCAAGGGCTATTAGTAGGTTGCACACGATCTTGAAGTAGTAGCTCTTTGATTAGGACCTCTGCTGCAGCGAGCTTTTCTGACGTCAGCGCCCATTGGTCGACCCAGACCGGGGGTCCTTCCTTCCATGTGAGTGGAAGTGCATGAACTGGCGCTGATGCAAAGGCCCACATCAAAAATGCGTGTGGATAACAGTTCTTGCTTTAGACAACAAGTCTCTACCCCATAGGGTGATAGGTACATCCATAACAAGTGGACGAAGCTGTACTTTAGAACCTGAGTCTGACTGGAAGGTAATCGGATGCACGCTCTGGTGAGCGGGTTCGAAACCTCCGACTCCAAAGACTTCTTGAGTGATGGTTGTTGCCCATTGGTCAGGCCAATCCTTCCTGGCGATAACTGTTACATCTGCGCCAGTATCAAGGAGACCTTTGACCTTGCGTCCACCCATTTCTAGGACGAGGTGAGGGCGTTCCTCTGTAATCTTGATTAGTGCCATTGCTGCCTGAGGAGGCAGGGATTCCACAGGAGTTGTAGGTGTGGATGTAAGCAAATAGAGTCTGGCAATCTCTAAACCTTTCGCTAGGACACATGGAACTGTTGAAAATCCTGGAATGAGTAGTTGTGATGAATCTGTGATACGAACCAATCCTGCAGTCAGGGTGACTGTGGCAGGAAGGCGATCAATCCTAGGCAGAATCAGACATACTGAAGTGTCTGGAAATGGACCACGAATGGATGTTGGCAATTGCTGAGCAAACCATGGATTTGAAAAGTAACAGTCCTCTGTTAAGAAAAGTGGAATGCCTGGAACAGAAGCTTCTTCTTGTTCTCTGGCAGTCTCTGAAGACATCTTTCTGGCAACGGATTTTGGGCACTGTTGAAGTTGACAGCTTCCAAGCTGCTCTGCGTTGAGTTGGCAGATCTGAGGTTCTTCTATGGAAGAAGACTGAAGATGATGCTGAGGCTGGCAGCTTTCAGGTGGCCTTGCGTTGAGCTTGCAAACTTTAAGCTCTTCTGCTATTGATGGTGGTTGGCATTGCTGATGCTGCTGGCACTCAGGCACTTGTGCATTAAGTTGGCAAACTTCTTCTTTTGAAGTAGGCTGTTGAAGCTGTTGCTCTTGGCAATTTTCTGGTTGCTGTAAGTTAAGCTTGCATGCTGGAGGTTGTACAAAGGTGTGGACATTGTTAGCTGGAGTGATGCTTGCATTCCTTTGAAGAGGAGTTGGCTCACTCACTTGCATTTTCTGAACACATGGAAAGTGATCATCAGCTGGATAGCAACTTGCACACCGCTGTTTCACCAAGGGCAAATGTCCTTCAATGGTAGGCTGACCTTGGCTTAAAGGCAAATAAAGTTCAGGTGTTGCAAGGTTGCTTTCAGTAGGATGCTTCTGTAGAGTAGAAGGCATTTCTGCAATTGGAGTCTTGACTGTAGTTGCTTGCTGTGTCACAGGAGTTGCATTAATAGGAATTGAAGAGTTGACAGCATGAGGTGAACTGATAGATGTGCTGTCTGCTGGAAACCTTTGCACAGGTGTAGCAGATGATGAAACTTCTGACACTTGAATTTCTCTTTGGGTAGCATCTTTTCTCTGGATACTTGGAGAGTAGACATCTCTCTGGACCACTTTCTTTTCCTGATGATCTGGATACTGATGAGAATAAGGAGTAGCGTTGTTCATCTTTCTGGGATTGTTGACCTTTGTGAGGTTCTTGAGCTTGCACCCTATTGTTTTACTGGGGCCGGGGCGCGGCCCGCAGATCCGTTTCCCTGAACTGGAGATGATGTAGGTGAAGTGTTCTGTGGATTCAAGCGACAATCATTTGCCCAGTGAAATCCTTTCTGGCAGATGGGACATCTCTCTGGCGGTTTGGCAGGAGACCTTGGCGTTGTCGTGCACTGCGACCTGAAATGTCCATCGCCACCACACCCAAAGCACTTCTTGACTGGCGTAGAGTTGTCTTGACGTGGTGTCTGTACTGCAGCTGCCAAGAGTTGCGCTTTGTAGGAGTGGGTGCCCACATTCTGACAGACGCGTAGCATCTCTGTCAATGTGGCATCTGGACGAGCTGCAACTGCTGTTAGGGCATTCTTGCAGTCATCGTTGGCATTTTCAAAAGCAAGTTGTTTTGTTAGCATGTTTCTGGCATGACGATCTTCTATCTGGCGTTCCACTGCGATGATCAGGCGATCCACGAAGTCCCCATAAGGCTCTCTTGGACCTTGCCTAACTGCAGCGAATCCTGATACTGAGCTTGCATCTGTACGATTGGGTAGTCTGCGCCAAGCCTTGACCACGATGTCTGCTATTGTGATGAGTGCAGCATCAGGGATGGCGAGCTGTTGTTGAAGATTGGAAAAATTTCCTGATCCTGTAAGCATATCTTCTGGAGCGATTGGCGTTGCACGTCTGGCTGCTACCTCTCTCCATTCTTGCTGGCACAGGAGTGCATCTGTAGGTGACAAGAAGGTGCGAAGTATCAACTTCCAATCAGATGGCAGAAGTCTACTAGTTGACAGTCCTTCAAGAAGACTTCTAGTATAAGGAGCTTGAAGTCCATTTTCACGTATGGCTTTACGTAGTTCACGTAGTGTCTCAAAAGGGATGGCTTGATATCTTGCAGGTTGTCCACCATTGGCACGAATCACTGGAAAGATGTGCGTTGGTTCAGTACTAAAGTCTATTTGTCCCAAAGCTGTTTCCAAAGCTTGAGTTCTGCAGAGAGGTTGCATCACTGTTGGATCAGTAGATGGCATCAGTGAGTTCAAATCTTCTTGATGCTTAAATGATGAATCAGCAGATGGCGCTAATGAGTCCTTGACATCTGGATGCTTAGAAGATGGCTGACTTGTAGTTGGATGAAGACAAGATGGCTGACTTGAAGTTGCATGAAGACAAGATGGCTGACTTGAAGTTGCATGAAGACAAGATGGCTGACTTGAAGTTGCATGAAGACAAGATGGCTGACTTGTAGTCGCAGGAGCGTAGAACTGCTGACTTTGTGCTGCAAATTCTGGCATCTGGATCATCACTGTGTGAGATCTAGGTTCTTGTCCTGAAGTCTGCATTGGCATCGGTGGCGCTGAAGGGCTGGCAAACCGATGCTGCGTTGCTTGCATTGAAGAGTTGTAGTAAGCTGGCAATGATGACTTTAAATGAGCAGGCTGTAGTTCTGCAGGCGAAGTTGCTATTGTCCTCAATGGAGCTTGCGATGAAGCTTGCATTGCTGCTGACTGAAAATCGGCTTGTTGTATAACTGGAGTTGCTGGCTTGAGCGCGGCCTGCAGGGCAGCAGGGTTTGCTGGCGAAAAAGCTGCTTGCTGCTGCTGCTGCTGGATCGCTGGCAAAAGCGCGGCTTGCGATGGATGAAATGGAGCCGTTGTTTGAAGCGAGGTCTGCGGCTGCTGTAAACTGCTTGAGACCGCTGGCTGGAAAAGGGTCTGCGATGGCTGCGAAGCGGCTGGCGGCGAGGCAGGCTGCGGCGAGGCTTGAAAGGCCGACGGCATCACAGGCTGCTGCACCGGCACAGGCGGCAACGAAGCTGACAATGACAAATTGGACAAGGGCGAGTGCGTGTACGACAATGGGGCTTGTGCTGGCTGCTGCGATGGGGCCGAAAATGGAATGACGGCGAGCGGCAGCACAGGGGCACCATTAAACGCTGCACTCCCAACATTTACTGTTCCATCAAGCAAAACATTTTTAGGAGCGATCTGCTGAAGGCAGGTTCTTACTTTGCTCCAAACTAACTGTACAGGAATTCCGACTTTTGGACTGGCCATAAATTCTCCTCCAATCCTTTCCCATGAGGCTAAATCTTTCGTTCCCTCTTTAGGAACCCAAGGGCAAATTTCTCCAATAGTTTTAACTAGAAGCTCTATTTCTGATTCAGAGACAGGGTGACCATTCTTTTTCAGGAGGTACAATAAATCTTCACAAAATTTAAATTGAGCAGTTGAGAGTGAGGAGCCCATAATTTTACACTATTCCCACCCGTAGGCGACCCGTAGGCTTTACTTTTTTCCCACCCGTAGGCGTTACTGGCACCCGTAGGCTTTTGCCAAAAAACTTTCCCTCCCACCCGTAGGCTTTTTTGGGAGACACCGGCCCTACCCGTAGGCTTTTGACCGAAAAACCCCTGGCACCCGTAGGCTTTCGCCAGAAAACTTTTCCCTCCCACCCGTAGGCTTTTTTGGGAGATACCGGCCCTACCCGTAGGCTTTGACCGAAAAACCTGGCACCCGTAGGCTTTCGCCAGAACCCTTCCCACCCGTAGGCTTTTTCGGGAAGATCTTACCCTGCCCGTAGGCTTACCAAAAAACCCTTACCGCTCCACCCGGGGACCCCGTGGGGCAAAATACGCTACTTTGGGCAAGCGGAGGACTCGCGCTGCTGCAGCGAGATCCTGGGCGAACCGGGCCGTTATGCCTCACCTCTCAATAGTTGTTTTCGAGCCACTTCCGACAGGTTGCCTTTCACCGGAGCCTCCGTGGAAGCGATTTTGACACGCACCGCTTCAGAGAGGAGCTCCGCTTGTCGCGCTCCACCTCAAAGAGGGGCTTTACTCGCTCCGCCTCAGAGAGGGGCACCACTTGTCGGGATTCGGTGCTGGTGCTCCTCGCGCGTGAGCGTGGATGACCCACGCACGAGGTACCAGTTTGCAGGGGAAAAGGCGGCTAGCGTTCCACGTGCTTAAGAGCACGGGCGCCAGCCCAGTCTCACTGTCTGAAGGTTGAGTAGGACGGAATATGACTCCTGAAGGTACCTGAGTAAAAGATTGCCTCGGAACTAGATATATGCCTCGAAACTAAAGAATTGCCTTCTCATGAGTAAAGACCGATTGTGACCTCCTGTACTATTGCCTTCTATTAAAGGAAATTAAACCAAAGATGTTGCATAAGCAGAAAAGGAAATTAACACCGTTTCCCCAAATAAATGACAAACACACCGTTATTCTTTTAGTGGCTTTGGCAAAACCTGCATAGGCTCGTCTTCTGGCCCTAAGCTAAGTTTCCCTAAGCTCTCAGTCCCTGCGCGCCAATTCTTCCGCAAGAACTAAACTACATAAAGCTAAACCGAAAAATCTTCCGCAGGTCTAACCCTAACATAAATCTAAGAACCTAACTAAAACTCACCGAGAGATCTTCCGCGAACTAAGGTCTAACTAAAGAAAAGAAAACCCATCCAACCCAGCCAGCCCGCTCCCAAAAAACCCTTAAACTAAACTAACGTGTCCACTAACCTAAAAGAAGAACGTAAAAGAACGTGCCCAGGCAGGGAGCCTCAGCCTTTTATTTCCAAGAGGTGTGACATCACCAACAATAATTCAGCCAATAAAACCATTGTTGCTACCCTCCAAAAAGGCGGGAAGCAGAATAACTGTTCATTAATAACTTTAAAACATCGCTGGAACCAAAAGTGAAAGTAAGAATGAAGAGGCTTCTCGCCTCCCATATCACTCCGCAGCTCCAGGCGTAAGAACACGAAAAATAGTTCCCGATAAAATAACCAAATAACCATGGATCCTAATGGATCCTTGAAGTGTATTCCGACAATGGTCATGGCTGATAATGTTGTCAATGGCATATACAATGGGATACTTAGCCATATATATATTGGGGGGGGGGGTAGATCCCAGTGGTGCAGTGGTGAGGCCCAGGAATACAGAAACGGTAATACCTGAGAAATAAGATACGTTCAAGGAAGATTTTATTATGCGAATGCACAGGAGGGCAAAATTAATGCTCCTCAATCAACCTTCATTTACATTTCTTAACTTTAAATTCACAAACTTAATATTCATGTAAATTTTAATTAGTTTTCAAGTCAGATAAAAGTGAGAAAGACAATCCCTGCACACTTCTAATGAACCAGCATGTTGTTCAAACAACTCAGCAAGATTAGCTAACTCTGCCAGAATTTAGAATAATTCATGCATTGCTGGTAGACTTTCCAGAATGTTCAGACTATTTCCACAAATACTAGTGCCCTAATTATCTAATTAAATAGGATAGGCACTCCAATTATAAATCTTACATTCGCCCTAGGAGCACATTTCTTTTCTCTTTTTTTTAGAAGAAACTTTAGCCCGGTTTTATACCTTTGACTTTTCCATTGGAGGGTCCCAAAACGATTAGCTTTACTTGGTAATTAAGCCTTACAGGGTGATTTTGGCCTTCATTAAGGGCTTTAACTCTGATATTTAGTGCAGGCATGGGCTGGCAGAGAGGCGAAATAAGTCTGTGCATAGGTTCAGCAAAGCACATACCATTCTGTAACTGTTCTCTCCTGTATAAATCAATACAGCAACAGTATCTCTATGCTAAAGCGTGTTCTCCTTCCTGGAGAGCACGTGTTGCGGTGGGAGCCAGCGAGTCACCCCTCTGTTGCTGGGCGGGTTAGGATAGATGGTCTCTTGTAATTGGGTCCAGGGTGTAGCTGGGGGGATTTGTATGTTGCAATTTGTTGATTGACAGCCCAGGGTTTATATATTGTTTAGCACACTGCTCATTCTTCCTCTTCGCTGTGTGCATCGGATCTCCCTCCCTCCCTTTTACTAGGCCTCTGCGTATGACCTTGCTATGCCTGTCATGGGGTCGTCTGCTCTTGGGGCAGGGGCCTGGTAGGAATTTTTCCATTTGGCTGATTGGCTGGTGCCATCTGGTTTTCGCCTACTGCGTAGCAATTAGTCACAACTTGTAAGGTTGGCGGTTAGGCATTGGTTATTATTGGTTGGTGGAGGGGTCAGAATTGACGGTGGCTGCCCCTCCAATGCTGCTGCTGCGCGGGGAATTCCGTTAAAGGAATCCAGGGGCTCACCATGCTTTTGTCCGTATCCCCTGGTCGGGGGCCAGGGCCACGCAAGAGCCCCTGGGAACATTTGGGGAGAGGCGAGGGCCAGACCCCCGGCTCCAATTCTCTCCCCAAAGGGTTTTCCCCTTACTGACAAATGTCAGTTCTGTCCCTAGAGTGACAGATAGTCTGAACCAATGCCTAAGCAACCACTCACGTAATTTGTATTTGAATAAAGTTGTGGCCAAATTAATGCCAAAAACCTTAAACTTAAATTCATGTCTGAAGTGTGTTTTATTTGAGAGGTGGTCTGGGGACCTCAACACGCAATGCTAATTCAAGTGTTCCTGTGATTAGGACCGACCCTACCATGGGGCAGAGTGAAGCAGAAGGGGGAAAGTACTAGGGATGTGAGTCCCAGAAATAGCCCCATAATAATTTAAGGGTATGGACTGTTGGATGGGGTGGGGGAGTTAAAACACCTGGGTAGGATGAAGCATAGAATGCCTGGAAAAGGAGGACAGCCAGCCAGAGACAGACAGACAGACACTGTTGTCTGGATGGGCCACTTCCTGGTTCATGTTGAGAAGCTGTTTTGAAATGTCCTCATGTACAGAACTGAGAGCTGCTCTTAGAAATCAATGGAGAAATCCAATATTTTAATATTGCTGGAATTGGGCCCTAAATCTATTCCCACCCCCCCACCCCTTTAAAAAAAAAGTCTCTGCCCTTTCCAACTCAGCTCTAATGTAGTGTCAAATTTTCTTAACAAAACTGGTCAATGCAAATTCTAAAGCAAATGCGGTTCTTTATCCCCAGATTCCATTGGAAGCAGCCGTTTTCTGTAAGAGAAAGGCATATGGTGGTTCTGTGGTTTATTCCACACTAAATACTGCTAGTGAGGCTTTGAGTGGTTTAAAATTATTTCACAGTGACGTCCAGAGGTATGAGACCCCTTGTTGCAGGTTGCGCTGAAGACAGGAAGGTACGCGAAGCTGCAGTGTTATCTGCAGGTGGGACTAAAAGAATCAGGCAGGTTTGGGTTCCAGTAAAAAATCCCCAGACCACTCAGGTTGGAACAAAGGCCACAATCTATTTACACTGCCCACATACCTCCTCCCTGAACAAATTAATTGTATTCAGAAGCCTCGTTCAGAGTCACTGTATTTTTTAACTGTTCAAAAATGAGATGGGGGCTGAGATAAAGAAATGAAAGAAAAACAGCTTTCATGTGTAAGTAAGGCCCAAGATAGAGCAGGGCAACCTGTCTTCAGTGGTAACTTTAGTTTTTTTCCTCACCACCCGAAGCTACAGACTAAGGTCACCCACTTTGTTTCAGAGTCCCACTTGCCTGTGTTAGCTCCTATATGTGGAATTGCCCATTACATGGTGGGGAAATTGTCCATTTCGCTATGTGAGACCACTTAGTGTAATGAAACATTTTTTCTTTCATAACTGGATGGAATTTCAGTCCATTTCATGAAAAGGAGACCATGTTTCTCTCCATAATGCAACTCTTTTGGTCATAACTTTATTGATGTCGCCAAAGGCAACTTTGAGAAACTGCAGAGAGTGGATGGAGGTCCTTTCTTCAGGAGCCCAAAGACACTCAGGAAATTGGAGGTCTGGACCCAGAGCAAATCAGAGACAAATTTCAGAGTTTCTCAGGCCTTCTACGTGTTACTACTAACCAAATAAAAATCAAAAAATCAAAAAATCAGTAAACGTTCCCCAAGCTGTTCTGGAAATACTTCAGACAAACTAGACTATTTACTTAGATGTTTGACCTTAGTTGGTACATTGGATGTCTAAAATACCATACCTGTTGTTCAAAGACCTCTTGTAGCAAGGCATGAGGATCATAGCTGCCAACTTTCCCCTTTTGTTAAGGGAAATTCCCTTATTCCGAATAGGATTCCTCACAAGAAAAGGAAAAAGTTGACAGCTATGATGAGGATGCTCACCCTGCTAATGGAATCTTCCCTATATTCACCAAGTTCCACTTCACTTTTCATAAGGCTCAGTCCAGATCCATCTTTACCCAGCGTGAATTCTTGGGGATCTGACGTCTGTTTGGAGCTGGTCATCCCTCCGGCTGCCTATCTAGTGTATATATCCTGAACCTTGGTGGCAACTCTCTAAGTAAGTGCTCTACAAAATGTGGCAGTGCAGTTTCTCATAGGGCATACAATCCACAGCAGCCTTCCCCGGCTGCCCCCCAAATGCTTTCGACTGTAACTCCCATCAGTTCCAACCGGCATGGCCAGTTGTCAGGAATGATGGGACTTATAGTCCAAAACAACTGGAGGGCATCGGCAGGGCCAGATTAAGACATTTAGGGGTCCTAAGCACTGAAATGCCCCCTGGATCCTGTCAACATTTCTTTGATAAAAATAGCGATGGCTTATTCCATTATAGTGGTACCTTGGTTGTCGAACAGCTCGGCTCCTGAACAAATTGGCTCCCAAATGCCGCAAACGCGGAAGTGAGTGTTCCAGTTTGCAAACGTTTTTCGGAAGCCAAACACCCAACATGGCTTCCAAAGCTTCTGACTGAGTGCAGGAAGCTCCTGCAGCCAATTGGAAGCCACACCTTGGTTTTTGAACCATCCCGGGAGTCCGTTTGACAACCAAGGTAATACTGTATTGTTGCTGCTGCTGCTGTTGTTGTTGTTAATAGGAACATTCTATCATACCCTCCAACATTTCTCCGATGAAAATAGGGACATCCTAAGGAAAGTGGGACATTCCAGCATCAAATCAGAGACCAGGACAGCTTCTATAAATCCAAGACTATGTCTGAAAAATAGGGGCACTTGCAGGGTCTGTCCCTGTATGTGATTCAAAGTAAAAAATAAAAATAAAAATACTAAACTGTAAATTTAAAAGTAGTTGTTTGCAATAACACAAAGTGTTCATTTCTGCTGCAATTAAAATAGCTTCTTTCTGGATTTTCTGATTGCAAAATTCTGGATAGATTCATCTAAGCTGACTCAACAAAGCAATTCTATTTCCACACACAGCAGGGAATGTAAATCAAGTCTGTCTCGATACATTGTTGTTCTCTGAAGGTTTTTTAAATAAAATAAAATAAAATAAAATATTCTTTTCTGTCGAGAAAATGAATATTCTGTGGAGCAGGTAGTAATTCTCGATGTTAGAAAAACGATGATCACTTTGATGCTCTTTTTGAAATATCAGATGTCAAATTCTTTATTTTTTTAAAAAAGTAAATCTCATTGTATGTGTGTTCTTCTTCTTTGCTGGTGCCTTAAGTGTGTGTTTGGTCTGCATGTTGGTTGAGCAGTCTGTGAAGAGATGGTCTATAGCCTATGGACCAATAGTTATTTGTTCTGATCCATGATAGTTGACTCTGGGTAGAGATAAGACTGCAACTTAACAATACAAAACTTCCATACTAGAATACCTATAGGCATCATCACAAACAATGATTGCCAGCAGTGGTGTAATATGTTTTCTTGCATTTTACATAACCATTCGTTACAAACATGCACCCAGAGCAACAAGTGTTAGTGATTAGCCTGGTCAAAATGCTACAATATTAACAAAATACGAACTTTGGTTCATCGGTTGTTTTTTGCTTTATATATTATAATATATCTTCAAGCAACACAGTGAAAGCAAACGTTTTTTATATAAGAAGAAGTGACCACAAAGGTCTGATTATTTCTCTTCTAGCAATTATGGTTTAGAAAACCACAGTAAATCGAAATATATTTGCTTTGCTCTATCTGCAGCAGATAGACTTTTTGAAAACATATTGCAGGGGGAAAATGATTTTCTTTACCTTATTTTATACACTTTAATTCCCAGTGGCATTAACACTCTCATTTATATTTATAATGTTACAAAATGTACCATCTGTCATGCTAGCTGTGGGAGGCCAGATTATAGTACAGAATAATATGATTCAATTTTAATAGAAATCACTACTGGTTAATTATAATGCGAAGTGTCTCTTGGAAATGGAGCAATTATTTCACTGGTATTTTTGAGGCTGGCAAGTCTGACGGACCCACACTTCTCTTTGTCATCTTCAGTTTTGCTGAAAATGGCACAATACGATTCAAAATCAGCTTTCACCTGCTCTTTGCAAAGACACTTTTCGATTTCTAGAAGTGAGTGATAATTTCTATGTAAAACATTCACAGTTGGGTGACTTCATTGGCTGTTGCTGTACCTGGTACTCTTGCCATGCAGATGAATCTCAACTCTAGCACTATTCAGCTATGACCTGTTCCTTTTCAACCAGTCTGAATTTATTTTTTTCATTGTTTTCCTGATCTCTTTCACAGGTGAATGGCTGACTTTCTTCTGGTAAAATGTTACAAGAGATCAATTCTCCCCTTGCCACTTTGCTCACTTCCCCATCCTACTCATTTTCACATTGCTGCCACTGCAAACACTGAAGAACGATCACGCCAGCAGGGGCATAGGAAGAAATATTGCAAACTAGGGGTAAGGAGCAAAAAATAAAATAAAATAAAATGCTCCCTACACGCAGATGGCTCATTATGAAACCTGATTTGTTAGGTCTCCTTTCTGCATGGAACCCTCACAGCAAAGTGCCGTGTTAAGTAGGAAGCAAAAAGCAGCAGCGCCTTCTAGGGAGCACATCCATTTCTTTTGATGATCACAGAAAGAAAAAGAGGGAGGGATTGATGTGGGGGAAATTTGATAATTCTATTTTGTTTGTATTTTTATGAGAAACTATCACAATTTTCTTTCGAAATTTGCACATCTCCAAGTTCTAACATAGCGTAAAATAACATAAAAATGAATCAATCAATGTATTTATTATGGTCAATGACCATTATTCAGAAAGAAACTTTGTACAAATATATAAAATAATTCAAAGCAAAACAACGAAAATGAATTATATTAGGGGAAATCGCTTGCAAGAACATGTTTATTAGTTAAAACTGTGTACAAAACTGTGTAGGAGAAATTCACACAGAAATGCTGATGGATGAGTTTGTTTTTTTTTTAAAAAAAAAAAAGCTCTGAAAAAAAAAGAAAACTGAGGGAAACCAAAATTGACTGACTTGTCAGGACCTAATGCCTGATGATTTTCCCACATCAAAAACTGACAAACTTCTTTAGACCATTGATAAACACTGCTTATGTCCTTGGAATGTTTTGATCTTACTTTTTTATATTGTTCTATTTTTCCCATTTTCATTAACATCATTTACAGTGACTACATTTGGGCAAGAAGGAGCCTAGTCTCCTTCTGGGATCAAATGCTCCTCTCCATCCTTGACTTCTTGTGTAGCTACAAAGAGATTGGAATATTCTATTCTAGATTAACCAGAGTTTAGTGTGTCATGCTTCCACTAACCATAGCCCAGAAGATTAACCACAGCTTGTCTGGGTTTGGATGCTGCAGAAAACTGCAGTAAATCATGAACAGAAGCAATCATGAACAGGGACTCATTCTTGTAACTGTAAATTATGGGTTAGTAGTATCTCTGAAGAAGTACGGCATGTGTCTTATCTCTCTTTGAGCTCCCTTGACGAATCTGGGGGCACCACAGAAGATTATTTATTGATCTATGAATAATTTCTGCTCCCCTCACTTTCTTTTCTTTTTAGTTTACAACCATTCATTTTCATGGCCTGTTTGGCACATGGCTGAACAATCCAGAAGATGAACTTGAAATCCCTGCCATCGTTCATGGGAAAACAAGCAACAGGGATTTTTTCCCCCCCTGCCTAGGAGAACAGCTGATCACTTCAGACAAACACCAAATAAAGCACTCACCAACAGATGGGGCTTCAGGAATAACTGGTCCCTTTCATTAGCTGCCACTCATTTGTCACATATCATTTCAACATTTTCCCCATCTGACAAATGGGGAAAAAACTTTCATATTGCTATATATAATTCAGGGATTGATGTGACCAGCAATAATATTTCCTGCAACATGCCCAGGGTGGCCAACATTCCAAAATCCTCAAGTAGTCACATGGTACATCTATTGCTGCTGTTGAATTGATTCTCATTAGAGACTCTCTTCAACACCTGACACAATGACTGCTTCTGTAAAACAATGGCGTGCTGAACTAGACATTCTGGGAGATGGGTGGCTGCTGTAGCAAACAGAAGCCTCATTTTCTCCTCCTTATCTCCACCTCTTCCTTTTTCTTCTACTAATATTTAGTAATGTATAAAGTATAATATCATATTACCATGCTGCACACTTTCCCATGCCTGTTACGTTTCATTGGCTACTTCTGATTAGGACGTGGAAATTTAGGGTAATAGGAGCACAATTTCTTTTTTTCTTTTTTTAGAAGAAACTTTAGCCTGGTTTTATACCTTTGACTTTTCCATTGGAGGGCCCCAAAACGATTAGCTTTACTTGGTAATTAAGCCTTACAGGGTGATTTTGGCCTTCATTAAGGGCTTTAACTCTGATATTTAGTGCAGACATGGGCTGGTAGAGAGGCGATATAAGTCTGTGCAAAGTTCAGGAAAGCACATACCATTCTGTAACTGTTCTCTCCAGTGTAACTCAATGCAGCAACAGTATCTCTATGCTAATACCAATTCAAGTGTTCCTGTGATTAGGACCGACCCTACCATGGGGCAGAGTGAAGCAGAAGGGAGAAAGTACTAGGGATGTGAGTCCCAGAAATAGACCCATAATCATTTAAAGGCATAGACTGTTGGATGGGGTGGGGGGAGGGAAAACACCTGGGTAGGAGGAAACATAGAATGCCTTGCTTTCATGGAACCCAATATGGTGTGCAGTGGTTCCCAAGCAGTAACCCATCCAGGCACTAACCAGACCAAGACCTGCTTACCTTCAGCAAGAGAATGGCCTCATGTGCATCCAGACCATCTTCTGGAAAAATAGCACAATACAATCCCCCCCTCCTAAGAGCTGAGGCCTGTACTTGTAGGCTACAACAGTATTTAATGTCTATTGTGTGCTAGCAACTGTACAGAGTGTTAATGCTACAATTGTACGCACACTCACCTGTGAATAAAGTCCATTGAGTTAGGTGGGTCTTACCCTAAATTTCCACGTCCTAATCAGAAGTAGCCAATGGTAATATGATATTATACTTTATACATTACTAAATATTAGTAGAAGAAAAAGGAAGAGGTGGAAATAACAAGGAGGAAATGAGGCTTCTGTTTGCTACAGCAGCCACCCATCTCCCAGAATGTCTAGTGTAGGGAAAGAGCACCAATTCAATTTTGTTCATGTTTAAAGTAGAACTTTTCCAATTGCACTTTCTGAAACACAGTCATTCCATGGAATTCACATGTCTCTGAATTTTTGCAATGGAGTTCTCCACCCAAGCAATGTGTACAAAAAAAGTCAGTGTGCATCAAATTGGACATATTAGTGAGAAGAAGGTACAAAAATGCATTATATTAGGGAAAATTGCCTACAAACATTTGTGTATTGGGAGAAGTATGTTGTTGACTTTTCATGGGAACTTCTCAAATTCACAAACAGATGCAAAATTGTGGAGAATTGAACTTAAGATTGGAACAATGAGTTACTGAGAGAAATTGAAATGGACTGATTCGTTCATCCTTCAACTGGTGGCATTTTGAGTTTATTCAAGATAAGAAAGCTACCTATGTAGAGAGAGAGAATCTCATTTGTTATTTTTTTGCTGTTGTTGTTTAAAAAATATTTGAAATAACAAATGACAACACAAAACTTGTAGTGCATTCACCCTGTGATCTACAATCAAGGGTCAAATGTTAAATAAGACACACACTGAACCTCTGTATTTGTGAAGCAGAGACAGATGATTCTGAAACTTGAGAGTATATGGGGGATGTTCTGACTTGAAACACTTTTTGTGGTTTTGAAAAACTGGACCCATGATCTAAAAGCTCATTTAGAACTGGCATCACCGTTCCTTGCTTCTCACATGTCACATAATTTTCTTGGCATAACTCTTTCTGTAATGCTGGTACCCAAGCCATTTCATTTATTAATGAAACTGGGCTTTTGTTATATGTAATGCAATTAACAGGAAAGTTTTGTGAGGATGTGCCAATATATTCTCCTTTCCAATCTTTCCTCCAATTCCTACCCTTAAGAACATCTTCACCATTCCAAAACAACTCCTTTTCTCTCCCCGCCCCCTTTTTTTTACAGAAACACCAGGAAGACTAGCCTGATTGTCTGAATTAGTAACAAATGACATCTGGACTCATCTATCATCCAAAGAAATCAAAATATCATCCTTATAAGAGTATACCGCTGATTATGGTAAATACCAGTCTCGAGGATATTTACACTGATTTTGTGCTCTTATATAATATGATCTCTTAAGACTGAATTCAAAGCCTATTATTTTCCAAACTGCACCCCTTTCTTTAAAAAAAGAAAGAAAAGAAATTGGGGCAACTGTTTATTGTAGGGTTGCCATGTGTCCTCTTTTTCCAGGACACACCCTCTTTCTTCAGGGGTAAAATGTGAGACAAATCACATTTATTTGCTTTGAATGGCCGTCATAGCGTCCTCTTTTTTTGCTCTTCAAAATATGGCAACCCTAGTTTATTGTGGTTTTACAAACATATTTCCTTATTCCTTATCCGCTGAAAAACATTTAATTCTGTGTTACCTTATGGAGTCAGTCATTTTAAAATACAATTGCTATGCAGCGGATTCCTGTGAAGCTGCCTTTTGGTGACTTTAGTTGAGAGCCCCACTATGTGTTGATCGGGGGGGGGGAGTACAAAGAAACTGGGGCATGAGAATAGTTTCTTGAATCCACCAGCTGCTTGTCCATCATGCCAAACATTACATATACTCGCAGGTGGATATAATCCCCTTTATTAATCCCTTTAAACTTGTAAAGCAGCATCAAAGGCAACGGCTGATGTAAAAGTGTTGCAAATATGTTTCTACCTGTGACTCCACATAAAACTGCTTTAAATGACTCCTTTATGTAGGCATTGATTTTCAGGTGACTGACAAATGATGACATCATTCCTTGTTGTTAGCAGAGAGCAAAATGAAAGCCTGCCCGACTGCTGGCACCCTTAGTACGGAACAAGGTGAGAGGTAGTGGAAGTGGAATAACCTTGCATGCCACTCAGTTTTCGTTGCTATTTAGCTATTAAGGTCACAAAGGGAAGGACTTATCTCTTGCAAGCACCATTATATTGCCTTAGCCCAGTGATGGCTAAACTTGGCCCTCCAGGTGTTTTGGGACTACAACTCCCATCATCCCTAGCTAACAGGAGCAGTGGTCAGGGATGATGGGAATTGTAGTCCCAAAACAGCTGGAGGGCCAAGTTTGGCCATCACTGCCTTAGCCCGTCATACTGAAAGACAAATCTTTATTTTTATTTTTGTGCTAAAACAGTTGGCAGCCCTTCTATTTAACCAAATGATTTCCCCATATATGGCAACCTGGTGGGTGACTCCATTACTGGTTCCATTATGATTCTCCTGGCAGTTTGTCCTGATGCCACTTGCTGGGAGAGAGGATAGTGTAAGTCTCCGGAAAGGGGCATTTCAGGAGTCGGACCAGAAGACTTAGGCTGGATTCTGAGCCTTTGTAATTTGGTCATGTGACCTGTCAATTGTAAAGGCTTGTCTTCCCTCTGCCAGTCTTAAGCTGAACAGCTGCAGCCACCCCACTGCTGCACGGTGATTTGATCCGCAGTAACTTGACACAACCTTGACTTACACCAGCTTGTTTTATGCCACAATGCTCCCTAGGTGTGTTTCCACTCTGTGCTGGAATGTATTCCCTCAAAGTTTTATGCTGATGTACTGTAAGCCTGCTGGATTGATTTTACTTTGTGCAGAATACATTGATATACAGTATTGCATGGGTAGGCAGACGTAGACCTGGGGGCCAGATCTGGCCCAGGGATGGTCTGGGAATCAGCATGCTTTTACATAAGTGGAATATGTCCTTTTATTTAAAATGCATCTCTGGGTTATTTGTGGGGTCTGCCTGATGTTTTTACACGAGGAGAATGTGTGCTTTTATTTAAAAATGCACCTCTGGGTTATTTGTGAGGCATAGGAATTCATTCATTCATTATTTTATTTTTTTCAAATTATAGTCTGGCCCCCCACAAGGTCTGAGGGACAGTGGACCGGCTCCCTGCTGAAAAAGTTTGCTGACCCCTGCCTGACACCAATCTTTTAGCTACCGTGAAACCACAATTTGCTGTGCTTTAGAAAGGAAGAAAGCACAGTAGTTCTGCAACCTTGTTTAGCCATGTTTTCTCTTACTAAGTGGAGAGGCATTGATTACTTTTGAGCATTTATCCAAGAAGACAAAGGAACCAAATTGCTTGAAAAGATGCTGTAAAGATGGCAAGAATAATTAATAAAACCAATGCAAAGACTTAGAGAACCTCAATCTGCATGTGTGTGTTCCCCAATGTATTTAGAATGGTATGTGCACCACAAAGCCATCAGGCCTCCATTTATCTTCTGACTAGCTCAAATGAATACTTTTTTAAATTGAGGCAAACCCATTTGTCAGCCAAATAAGAACCTTAGTTAGATCATCAATACAAGGCACATAACCTCAAACTACAAGATGTGAAGTTGTGTGGAAACCAATTTGATATTCCTTGTATTCATAGCCTTTAAATGATTGTTGCAATTTGAGGACACTCATTTGACTTCTTGCTCCCATTTAAAATGTATTAGATCCAATTGTGATGACTAAAGGTAAAAGTCATTAACTTAAAGTGGAAGACCAGACCCTATAATCAGGAGGTTAATTGTGTTGGTTTTATTTGTCCTCCATCCTTCAAATATTCTCTGGTACTGACATTTCTCAAATTTAAGTTAAAAGTTTTTTGGAACATCAAATTAATTTATCGTGAAACCCGCCAGTGCCCACCAGGTCAATTTTTCCAAACTAGCCATTACCTAGTAACCCTGAACTCTTAGCAAGTATTTTGAAAAGCAAAGGTTATTAAAAGTGTAGTGAGTGTTTTAAAACTCCTCAGAGCAAAAAGCATATGAATATATTATAAAAGCCACATGTTAGATATCTCCACAACTATCCCAAAAGACTACTGGCCTGCTTATATAGGCAGAATTCACGCAGAAGTGCATTGAATTTCTATACTGTACCTCTTATTCAGTTCGAGATGCATGTTATGTTCAAGAGCCCCACTACTGTACTGTACATCTCTCTCTCTCTCTCTCTCTCTCTCTCTCTCTCTCTCTCTCTCTCTCTCACACACACACACACACACACACACACACACTATGCAATCCTATGCATGCCTATTCAAAAGTAATTCCCAGTTATTTCAATGGGACATTTTTCCAGATAAATGTGGGCAGGATTACAAACTAAAAATAGTACCACCTATACATTTATGACAGAAAAAAAATGTAAAGGACCCCTGGATGGTTAAGTCCAGTCAAAGACGTCTATGGAGTTGCAGCGCTCACCTCCACTTTCAGGCCAAGGGAGCCAGCATTTCTCCACAGACAGCTATCTGGGTCATGTGGCTAGCAGGACTAAATGACTTCTGGCACAATGGAAAACCGTGACGGAAGCCAGAGCGCACGGAAATGCCTTTTACCTCCCCTCCACAGACGTACCTATTTATCTACTTGCGCTGGTATGTTTTCAAAGTGCTAAGTTGGCAGGAGCTGGGGAAGAGCAACAGGAGCTCACCCCATTGCAGGGATTTGAACCGCCAGCCTTCCAATCGGCAATCCCAAGAGGCTCAGTGGTTTAGACCACAGTGCCACCGGCGTCCCTTTGGATGTATGCATAGTAATTATTGCAGAATATATGAATACTTTTTAAACACTGTTCCCCATCCCATCCAGGGATCTAATGTCAACTATTCTGCACACTCTGAAGAGCGGAGTTCTAAGTCATTATTTTCTGGGGCATCTCATCAACAGCACTGCATTCCGTTGGCTCTGGGATCTCATATACTTTGATTATTATGGTCCCATCTTCCTGCTGCCTGCTGTCAGACCCTATTGGCTCCTCCTTCATATGTATACCAAATGCCTTTCGGAACTAAGAAATTAATGGGGCTTGCACCATAGAATGGCAAAATTCACTCCCTCTCAGTCCCACATCTTAGGGTTTCCTATGCATCTTCATCAATGACCATTTCTGCCTTAGTTGGGCTTCCCTTTCCTTTGCAAACCCTCCAAGTGTCCCTGTTTTCCAGGGACATCCCTGATTTAGAGACGCCATCCCAGTTTCTGATTTGATCCTGAAATGTCCCACTTTTCCTTAGGATGTCCCTATTTTCATTGAATAAATGTTGGAGGGTATAGAGTTATCTAACCCCCCAAGCCATCTGAAGGCAATCCTGCATAGGGAATTATTTTTTTTTAATGTTTAATGTTTTGTTATGTTTTTATATATGTTGGAAGCTGCCCAGAGTGGCTGGGGCAACCCAGTAAGATGTGTGGGGTATAAATAGTAAAATTATCATTATGGAATGGGATGTCCCTATTTTCATCAGAGAAATGTTGGGGGGTATGCAACTGCGGCAGCCAGAATTGTACTGGCGAAAAACTGGAAAGCTGACAAAATACCAGAATTAGCAGAATAAAGATGTTTGAATTTGCAGAGATGGCACAATTAACAGCATCAATCAGAGGATGTTCTAATCATGTAATTAAGAAAGAGTGGGATTGTGTCCGACTCTTCGTGACCCCATGGACCAGAGCACGCCAGGCACGCCTATCTTTCACTGCCTCCTGCAGTTTGGCCAAACTCATGTTAGTAGCTTTGAGAACACTGTCCAACCATCTCATCCTCTGTCATCCCCTTCTCCTTGTGCCCTCCATCTTTCCCAACATCAGGGTCTTTTCCAGGGAGTCTTCTCTTCTCATGAGGTGGCCAAAGTACTGGAGCCTCAACTTCAGGATCTGTCCTTCCAGTGAGCACTCAGGGCTGATTTCTTTAAGGATGGATAAGTTTGATCTTTTTGCAGTCCATGGGACTCTCAAGAGTCTCCTCCAGCACCATAATTCAAAAGCATCAATTCTTCGGCGATCAGTCTTCTTTATGGTCCAGCTCTCACTTCCATACATCACTACTGGGAAAACCATAGCTTTAACTATACGGACCTTTGTCGGCAAGGTGATGTCTCTGCTTTTTAAGATGCTGTCTAGGTTTGTCATTGCTTTCTTCCCAAGAAGCAGGCGTCTTCTCTTCTCATGAGGTGGCCAAAGTGTTAAGGAATACATGGTGAAAATAGGTGCTATAGTGTAAAAAATAATATGGTATAACAAAAAAAGTCGCAAGGAGACAGAAAATACAGTAATATAGTAGGAATGATAGGACAAATAAATATAGTGAATAACGCAACAATAATAAATAGTACAGTAGGTAAAAAAAAAAGAGATCGGACATGGATAGAGGGAAGTTGGGGGGGAGGATTTGGGATTTTTGAGGTTTGTTTGAATGTATAGTGTTGGTTTTGAACTGTTGGATTTTCTTTCTTTTGCTCGTTTTGTAACATTCAAATAAAGTTTGTTTTTAAAAAATCCCACCCTTGGCAGCAAAATCGAGAGAGAGAGAGAGAGAAGGTTTCACATCACTCTACATGCAAAGTGAGTCTGACCATCTCCATCCTGCTTCATAACAGAATGTGATACTCAGTTGGAACAATATCTCTCCCAATATTTATTTATTTTTTAAAGCTCTTAGAAATCCATTGTGCGCACACTCGGCACACAGGCACTTTCCCATTGGTTTTGTATATGAGACAGAAGCACAGCGTAGTTTTGACAGCAACAGTAGTGCTGTTGCAGACTAATAATTTTCCAACTGTACCTGATCATCACTCTTCCGAAATGAAATGAACACGCTCACCACAAAACACCATGCTAGTGCATTTCATTAGCTGTAATCAACTTGTCTTGCCTTCGCTGATTTATTGTGCCTTTTGCTCCTTTCTCCGAAAATGCTACACGTAGGTTTGCTGCCAGGGACAGTTTTACAGATTTCAATCGAGAAGGCAATGCTTCTTCCTTTTCCTTCTGCAGAAGTAACATTCAGATGGGGAAGGGAGATTACATGGATGACTCTTGGATTGGAAGAATCCTCCAGGAATCAGGGCTTTGGAACTTGGTATAAATGGGTTGTTGAGTCCTTTATTCTTTTCACACAATGTTCAGGACTCTCACTCAGTTTAACTCTGTACATGCACCTTAAAGAAATAACCATGCAGACCTCTGTGTTAGCTTTTGTAGTCCCCCTCCTTTTTAAACCCCACATCCTATATTCCTTTTGTGGTCAGGCTCTTAAACTACTTTGGGAATTGCAGCTCTGTGAGGGTATTGGGGACTCATTGTTGTTGTTGTTCAGTCGTGTCCGACTCTTCGTGACCCCATGGACCAGAGCACGCCAGGCACGCCTATCCTTCACTGCCTCCCGCAGTTTGGCCAAACTCATGTTAGTAGCTTCGAGAACACTGTCCAACCATCTCATCCTCTGTCGTCCCCTTCTCCTTGTGCCCTCCATCTTTCCCAACATCAGGGTCTTTTCCAGGGAGTCTTCTCTTCTCATGAGGTGGCCAAAGTACTGGAGCCTCAGCTTCAGGATCTGTCCTTCTAGTGAACACTCAGGGCTGATTTCTTTAAAAATGGATAACAACTCCTAACAACTCTCAACTCTCAACTCTTATGGAGACTACAGTTTCCATAAAACAGCCATGACTGTTAACGTGGTATGGCATTGTTTTAAACATATAGTGGTGATAGGGCCTTTGGTAGCAAGCAATAAGCAGATTCCATACAACTACTTTGAGGAACACAATGTTACTGATAAAAACAACAACTAATTCCTCATTCTTTTTTTTCTTTTTTCTTTTTTTCTTTTTTTCATTTTCTCAAGGTTACAAAGAAAGGGAATTTACAAAGGTTGAGGGAGCTGGGTATGTTTAGCCTGGAAAATAGGAGACTGAGAGAAGATATAACCATCTTCAAATATCTAAAGGGCTTTCACCTGGAAGATGGACCAAGCTTGTTTTCTCCTGCTTGAGAGATCCAAGCCAATGGCACAAGAAAAGAGATTCCAACTAAACATCAGAAATAACGTTCTGATGGTAAGAGCTGTTCAACGGTGGAATGGACCCTGCTGGAAGGTGGTGGACTCTCTTTCCTTAGAATTTTTTTAAGGAGAGGTTGGACGGCCATCTGCCATGGATGCTTTAGTTGAGATTCCTGCATAGCAGAGGGTTGGACTAGGTGACCGTAAAGGTCCCTTCCAACTCTGCCATTCTGTGATTCTATGAAAGCCTCAAATGTTTGCACCTTCCTGTGCAAGGAAAGGTGTTCCGACCCCTTGATCGTGTTAAATGCCATTTTCTGTACGTTTCCAAGCCCAGTGGCCTGATCCAACTGGACATTTTTTATGCTGCAGTGCCTCAATATTAGTAAACAAATGTGAGTGTTTTCATTCACATTTCTATGATTATTGCACACATGCCCAAAGTAAATACCCCCCCACACACACACCTCTATCTTATCTGCTTGGCCATAAGTATACGCTGCCAGCTTTCATTAAACTTAATCTGTTCACTTTTGTATGGCTTATTACACATAGTTAAGCCCGTATTTTAAAAAGACGGGGAGGGGGGATAACCACACATACTTTAAAATGAAGATATCACAAAATGTTGTGTGACATTTCACGTTGTGCTCTGTCAGGGCCCTTCCTTCCTGTAATCATTATTGTCTCTAACCTTTGCTCAGTTCCATTCTGTTTGGGAGCAGTCAAAACCTTATCAATTTGCCATCATTTCCCTCCAACTAATATATTTGCGAGAATCTAAAGGGCAGGGACCCTTTCCAAAGAAACTCATTTGCTTAGAATCACAATGCCTGCTTACCATCCTGGCATACAGGAGGAAAGTGCAGTTGCCTCAAGTCTGTTTACAACACAGGACAGGTCACACCCACACTGTGCATTGAAAGCATGGCTTCCCGCAAAGAATCCCGAGAACTGTAGTTTACCCCTTACGGAGCTACGATACCCAGCATGCTTAACAAACTGCAGTCCCCAATATTCTTCGGGGAAGCCATGCAACTTAAAAGTTATGGTGTGGATCTGTGTACAGTATAGAATCCACCAAGACAAGTGCAGCCCACAAACCACAATTTGTGGCCTTCCACATGCTCAGACCACCCCACTCTCGTTATAAGGGTGGGCAGCAAAAAAAAAACAAAAAAAACAAAAAAATACCACTACCTCACACCCCAAAAAGGACAGGGGTAGACTGGTGGGGTGTATTTGGCTCAGCAAGTCAAGATGCATAGGAATTTCTCAGGTGATTGCCACACCGGTAGCCGCAGGCAAATGCTACCAATATTGTATTTTCAGCAACTTGCTCTTTAAATACAACATGATAGATAGAGAGCAATGACTTTCATTTGGCTGAAGCGATCTTGAAACCAAATAGCTCCCAGGCTGCTGATTATGTGCCCTGGCCCTGAGTGTCTCTGAACTCAATTGATGACATGGGAGCTTTTTATTTCTCCCGCCAAATGTTAGAGATTAATTAAGCTGATATATGTTATGGAAGTTGTATCATTCTAGCCATACTATACAACACCACAAAAATATGAACTAATGCACTGAGCTTGTAAGAAGAGTATAATGTTACAGACGTGCCTCTAATGGTGCTATACCAATTGATTATATGTATCTTTTTTTAAAAAAACGAAAAAACAAAACCCTCAATGGTTCTTTAAGCCATCTATTCACCAATTAACAAATGGTTAAACAATCACAATATTTTGCAGAGAAAACCATGTAGGGTGAGAGGAGATCCAGCCAGCTGTTTTCACCTGTCCATGTATATATACCGGAGGATTGCCTCCTCATCAAATGCACATTTACCAAGTATTTCTGTATGCAAGTCCAGGGGTATTTCTCATGCTACACTCTTAATAGATATAGTTCTAGTTCTGATACTCATTTGACCATGTGGATAAGAGTCTTCCAGCCATATGGAAGTCTCTGATTCATCAGCATCTAAACAGCAGCTCAGGAGTGTGACTTATCTAATTACTTGCCTTGCAATCTCTCAGTCCTAGGGGCCGGCCCACCCATGAGGCAAGGTGAGGTGACTGCCTCAGGTGGCAGATCCACAGGGGTGGCAGATCTGGCCTCCAAAGAAAGCATCTTTCTGTTTGATAGCTATGCTTCATTCTTTTATTGGTGGGCTATTTGAAAATGAGACTGCAGTTTTAATTTTGAATTTTGAATTTTGTATTTTAATCTGTATTTTAAATTGATTGTTTTTATGTTTTTGCTGTGATTTTAATTAGTGTTAGCCGCCCTGAGCCCGGTTTTTGGCTGGGAAGGGCGGGGTATAAATAAAAATTTATTATTATTATTTATTATCTTCCACTACTGCTTCCATGGTAGCAGCAGTGACTGTAGAACCCATTAGATCTGGTGCCTCCTTGGCAGACCCCCCACCCAATGCCCCCTCCCCAGTGGCCCCTCAGCAAATAGGAGGCACTGCTAGTCCTCCCACCACCCCTCGGGAGGGAATGGGGGGCTGCCCTCTGGGGTCTCCTGGGTTCTGCACCCAGCCGGTGTGGTTCAGAGCAGTCAAATCCCCACTTCCATGATGGTTTTGATAACCAGATCAACAATCAGGTAAGGTTGTTTTGATTCCTACCCATCCCATGATGGGTACATTTTCACTTACCCCCTGGGTGCCAGATTTAGGGAAGTGCAGGCAGTTCCCCTGCACAGGGCACCCGTCTGTGGAGGCACAAGATTGAGAAGATCCATAATTAAGATCTATTTTGGGGGGCACCAAATTTTGGACTTCCACGGGGCACCATATTATGAAAGATTACCGAAGTATCCCCCTGACCCCCTTGTTCCCGATGCACATCTTTATTCCCTGCTTGTATTCCTGATGTACCGTATTTTCCGGCGTATAAGACGACTGGGCGTATAAGACGACCCCCAACTTTTCCAGTTAAAATATAGAGTTTGAGATATACTCGACCGCAGATTCTCCACCCGGCGTATAAGACGACCCCCGACTTTTGAGAAGATTTTCCTGGATTAAAAAGTAGTCTTATACGCCAAAATATGCAGTAGATCTTTAATGGGGGACCAGCATTTTGTGGTTCACCTCAGGTGCCAAAATGTCTTGGGCTGGCCCTTCTCAGACCTAATCTGCAGGCATTACACAACAGGAGAATTCAAAAAGAGCAAAATGCCCAACCTCAAGGTGAGCTCCAATTTTCAGGGAGCAGTTGTCATCTATATTTCTCAAACTGCCCCCTGACATCCTCGTTCAAGGGTACTGTGAGAAATTTCAATGATGACTGCCTGACTGCAGAACACACACACACACACACAAAACAACAACAAAGAGGGGTCCAGGATACACATTTTTCCAGGGATCTAGCAGCTGCATTTAGGGTATAAAGGGAAAGAAAAGCTGTTAGGAAACCTAGAATTGCAATGGTTAGTGGCAAACCAGGCGGGGAAAGCTGACTATCAATGATGCACTGTTTTCAAGGGCTATTTCCACTTTTGGAGGCATTATGCTTCTGAAGACCATGGGCTGGACATCATAGGAGGGAAGAGCGCTGCTGCTCTTAGGACCTGCTTGGAGGCTTCCCATAGGACTGGATGGCCTGACCCAGAAGGCTCTTATTAGGTTCTTTCGTTATTATGAAAGTCTAAACCTGGCCTTAGAGCACTGGGCGCACCAAGGTTTCCTAGGCATAGTCCAAACCCCTTCATCATTTGGTCTTTGTTTAAAGACTCTCTCAAGGCAAAATCTTTAAAAATGTAGTACAAACACCAACAACTGGGAAACACTGGCCTGCGAGTGCTGCAATTGGAGAACAGCCTTCACCAAAGGAGTCATAGACTTTGAAGATGCTCGAACTCAGGACGAAAGGGAGAAACGTGCTAAGAGGAAGGCATGCTTGGCAAACCCTCACCGTGATCAACTCCCACCCGGAAACCTATGTTGCCACTGTGGAAGGACGTGTGGATCCAGAATTGGCCTTCATAGTCACTTGCGGAGTCATTGTTAAAACGATGTTGATGGAAAACAATCTTACTCGGCTACAAATGATTGCCAAAGACTTATTTGATCATAGTTCTTCCACATTAGGTAAAAATTAAAATCCCCCCTCAACCACACCCAAGTCCCTAAAAATCCCAATGAATAAGTTTGATATTATCCAACTGCATATTATTGAATTTATTCAAAAAGTACCCTGATTATTCCATTGAGGCCCTTTGAGGATCCAAGGTCATCTTTCGTTAAACCATTTCCAGCGTCATCTCCCAACCTTATTATAATATCTGAGCTAATGTTGCTGAAGTGGATTCCCCTCTTATTATTTATACTAAAAGGTTTACCCTTGCCAAAAACCAGAATATGTGGCTTATTGCATTACTGGAAACATTCCAGTAGGAGTGGATCAGGGGAGCGAGGGTTGTTTACTCATAAAACAAACATGGGCATTATTTTTTTATTATTATTCATCTGCTTCAATTCTCTGAGAAAGCGTGTGGTTGTCCACATCCTATATTCTTTATTCTTCTTTCCTCAAGGTTTTATATCCACTAATTTGTTTCTTTTACGACAGCTGAAATTGGGAATGAGGAGGAAATTCTTTCTCCATCTCACTGCAATATAGCTGGCGGTTATTTAATGTACTTACTGGATATGCATAACTTTCAAGTCACACTTCTGGGGATGCTGGCTGTAACCATTTTCTTCCCATGTGACAGGATACACCAATAGGCAAATATGACCTTTCACAGTCAGTTAAAAATGTGATGAAAGCAAAATATCCAAGTTACAAACCTCAGTACAATGTCCTATGAACCACAAGATGTGTTGCTGTAATGTATATTTTGTCACCCTAATTGATTTGTTAGGAGTTATTTATGTGCAAACAGGAAAATTGTCTTTCAGGGCCCCTCTCCTTCCCCCCACTCCATCATACTCCTTCGAATCATTTTGTACAGATAAAGCCTCCTTTCCGAGGAAATTGGGCAGACAACTGATTTCATGGGTTTGCCGGGTAAAATGGCAAGCTTAACAGCTTGTTGATGATTAACTGCAAAAATATACAGTGGTACCTCGGGTTAAGAACTTAATTTGTTCTGGAGGACCGTTCTTAACCTGAAACTGTTCTTAACCTGAGGTACCACTTTAGCTAATGGGGGCTCATGCCGCCGCTGCGCAATTTCTGTTCTCATCCTGAAGCAAATTCTTAACCCGAGGTACTATTTTCGGGTTAGCGGAGTCTGTAACTTGGAGTGTTTGTAACCCAAGGTGTTTGTAACCCGAGGTACCACTGTATTGCTGCAGTGGGAAGGTAAATGCCTTATATATATATATATATATATATATATATATTCCATTTTTAACAATATTATAACATCTAATCTCCATTGATACATTTTTAGCATATACAGTATAAGAAATAGAAGGGGAAATAGTGAAGGAAAAGTACGGCGGTACCTCTGGTTACGTACTTAATTCGTTCCAGAGGTCCATTCTTAACCTGAAACTGTTCTTAACCTGAAGCACCACTTTAGCTAATGGGGCCTCCCACTGCCGCCACACCGCCACCGCGATTTCTGTTCTCATCCTGAAGCAAAGTTCTTAACCCGAGGTACTATTTCTGGGTTAGCAGAGTCTGTAACCTGAAGCGTCTGTAACCTGAAGCGTCTGTAACCTGAGGTACCACTGTATGTGGAAGCAGAAGTAACTGCATCAATATGCTAATGTTATTGGCTGTCTGCTTGAAGGGTTGTTGCAAAGAAGGGGGGGGAGAGAAAAGGAGAGTAAGCTTAAGCACAAGAATGGACATTTCCAACTTGAGGTTAAAGATCTCCTCCGAATTGCGTTTTCGACACAATACATTTAAAGCACTCTTATACCACTTTAACAGGATTGTCCCAAAGAATCCTGGGAACTGTAGAATGTTAAAAAAGTGCTGAGAGTTGTTAGGGAATCCCTCACAGAGCTATAATTCCCAGCCCCCTTGAAAAACTCATAGGGGCAAAAGAACAGGACCTCCATACCTGGCTTTCATACATCAGGTATAGCATTCGAACATCGAAAGCAGAAAGCGGACATCTAGGCAGAAAATGTTTGTCCAGTGGGGTGTGGCAACAATGCATGGAATCACTGCTGCTTACCAGGAGAGAGGGAGGGGAGATTGGTACTTAGAAGCACATAGCAGGAGCCCCGTGTTGCTAGCATTGCAACTCTGCCCCACCGGTTGAGTCACTTCAGCATCAGGATGAATAAGATGTGCCACATACATCCTACAGGATAAAATTCACCACCAAGCCCCAGTTCTTATGGAAGAAATGTTGGTTACCCCCCCCCCCCATGTCTTGCCATAATTACAAGTAACCATCAACTCTTTTCATGTGAGCTTGCTATGCTAAAATTAGTAGGGTATTCTGCGATGGACCCATAGAGAACTGGAAACCACATTACACCTATGACAGAAGAGCTAGACCCAAATCTTAATTGAGCAGGAACTTCATAATGGGCTGTCATTATGTAGAGACATATCTCTATAATTAGATGGTACAAAGGACTGACCTTTTGAGATACTGGAAAGAGGAGGCATTGCTTGAAATCTAATGTCAGATTAAAGTGCTTGTTTCTTCAGCATGATGATTTAAGTACAATATTTCCATAGTCACATCTCCTAGCTTTTTCCTCAACTCCCTTTCTTTTTCACACCACTCCCACACTTGGGAACAAACACATGAGGCAACAATTGTGCTTAAGGGCCAAAACGTGTTTAAAAAAAAAATCTGATAAAAAATCTGCAGTGAAAATCAACACAATCATCATTAACTTCACTTCCCAGTACAGGTGTCCTCCAAACCTAAGAGCTGGGAGAACCTCCTGTTTCTATATTAGTTGGTGACTCCACTCTGGTTCCCAGTAAGGTGCCATGTGATAACCTGGCCAGTTTCTTTCTTCAACTCTCTTTCTTCAACTTCTTTCTTCAGCTGCCTGCTTCATCACAGCCTAACTTGACAGCCTTAGATGGGACAAATCTGTCATGGCCTAAGGGTAGCTCCATTCCCACAACCCCTTGAGCTGGCTGGCAATGAAAAGTAGCTGGTATGAGTTGCCCTGTATAGGTCTGAGGAGAAGACAATGGGACTCTGTGAGACATCCAATCACAGTGAGGGATTCTGAAGAGGCTGATGTGATACCCACTTTCAAAGACATCTTGCCAACCATCTCTGAAGGGGTTGTGGTGGACTTGTTAGGAAATCCAAAGCCAACAGGGAAGCACACTTCTAGTTGCTTGGACACCTCCACATTAGTTGCTTACTGAGGATGAGGGAGAAGCCAGAAAGGGGCTAGGTATACCTTGTAACCCAGCCAATATCTATGAAGGGAAGGGGTTCGTTATAGAAGTATAAATCTCTCAGTCTCTCCTGGACCTATGCTGGGATAGCAGCATTTGGGTTTAGTGTGTCTCCATCATCAGGGCAACCATGCTGCAGGCCACATCTGGGCCAACTTCAGTTTAACTTGCCCCAATGTCTGGAAGGGCAAGAAGGAAGGAAGGAAGGAAGGAAGGATGGATTTATTGGCCAAGTACATTTTCCAACATACTTGGAATTTTGCTTCGGCTACATTGCAATGTAAACATACCTTATACAAACACTGTTCCACTCACAATACAATGACACAGCAAAGAAACCCCACCCATAACTGACCTCCCCTTCTGCTACACAACTACGAATTTAACAATTTAATGGCACAAGGGAAAAACTGTACCTGTGCCTGGCCGATTTTGTGTATAAAGTCCTGTAGTGGCATCCAGATAGAAGTAAATCAAACAGATGATGACTGGGATGCAAAGGATCTGCAACAATTCCCTCTGTTCTCTTCCTAACTTGGGTAGCATAGAGTGTCTCTACTGAAGGCAAGCTAGCACCAACAAATGTAATGATGGGATTCTGGATGCCAAATGATGGTGCAAATCAGTGCAGACTGAGGTAGAAGGCATGATTGTGGTATAAGGAAGCTACTTCACTATGACATGAAGCTGTGAGATGCATGAATTCTGTTTGAATACTTGAAAGTTTGGGGGTAAAGCTCCCTCATGTAGTATGAGAGAGGTGGAATTGCAAATTAATGATGCTTCTTTCTATATAGAACTTAGAATAAAGAAAAAGTTTTTGTTGCATTTGCCATTAATCTCACTTAATTTTGCATCTCCCATTGCATTTTTTAGGGGTTGGGTTTTTCTTTCCTCCTACCCCTATCTTTGTTGATTAACTGACTGTATTAAGTTGCCAGAGAAAAATAAGATAGATTTAGCTGGCTCATAAGAGGGAATAATTCACAACCAAGTGAGCCAATGGAGTTCCAGACTTAATGTTGGTACATAATTCTCAGCAGAGGGATAAAGATGATCTGTTATGTTGCCAAGAGCTTTTAATCAACTTGTTTATGGTAACTTCTGCAACATAAAATAGAAGGCTGTCAACAAGTTAAAATATTTTAAAATGACCCTTTGACAAGCAGATTGCAGTAACCCAGTGTGATTATCATTCTCTTACATTTCCAGTATTTCAAGGAAAAAGAACAATTCAAAATAGCAGTAAATCTACAGGTTATGCTTCCAGCTGCATACAATTCACAGTTATGGCTATGCCTCTTACATTTTCCCCTTAAAAAGTATATAATTTATTGCTGATATGGCTGAAGATATAAAACTGCTAATAAGGTTCAATATACAACTCTAAGAACACTAAGAGGAACAACAAAAAGTGATGAATTTCCACTGGTGTGAGTTTTAAAGTGGAAGCCAACTAAAAACACATACATGTGTGCCTTATGTTTGATATGTAGCCATCATGTCAGGTACAATATCAGGATTGGTGGTCTGGGGGCAGGTACTGACCAAACAGATAGTTGAGCTGGGAGCCCGTAAATGAAAACCAGTCAGTCTTATAACATAGTCCTATTGAAGGTGATGGGACTTAATTTGACTAAAGTTTGCTGGATTGTTGGCATTATGATCTCTTATAACTATTGTTAAGTGGTACAGCACAACTCTAGGATCATATCTACTCAAAGGAACAGGAAAACACAATCACTATATCTGTTCAATTTAATATCTACCGGTACCTTACTTTAGGGCAGAAGTAGTCAATATGATAAGGGACGCGGGTGGCGCTGTGGGTTAAACCACAGAGCCTAGGGCTTGCCAATCAGAAGGTCAGCAGTTCAAATCCCCACGACGGGGTGAGCTCCCATTGGTCGGTCCCTGCTCCTTCCAACGTAGCAGTTCAAAGCACGTCAAAGTGCAAGTAGATAAATAGGTACCTCTCCGGCAGGAAGGTAAACGGCGTTTCCGTGCGCTGCTCTAGTTCGCCAGAAGCAGCTTACTCATGCTGGCTACATGACCCGGAAGCTGTACACTGGCTCCCTCAACCAGTAAAGCGAGATGAGTGCTGCAACCCCAGAGTCATCCACAACTGGACTTAATGGTCAGGGGGCCCTTTACCTTTACCTTTGGCCAATATGATGGTCTCTTGATGTTTGTCCTGCAGGATGGGGCCAATGTGAGTTGGACTCCAAAGACAGCTTGAAGGTGCTGCATTGACTATCTGTAGGATATATAAATTTTTGATGATAGACAGCCATTTCTCAACTATGAATGAACTGTATTCCCATACGTTATCGAAATCACTTCTGAAAATGCTTTGCTCCTTTTTTAGGAGTGGATCTAAGTGGATCCTCAAAGGAACTAACTCTTTTCAGAAAATTTGCTCTGGTGTCACACCCTGACTGGAATTCATTCCTCAATTGCACGAGTAGAATCCTAAATTTGTGCTTAGTGTGTTGACTCAGCAAGACCAACAGAAGAGAAAGCAGATGTCTCTGCATATCCATAGAGAACAATCTGCTGAGAAACAAGATGTCAGTTTGGGTAAGAACAAAGCTTGACATTCAAGGCATACTAAGAGTCATGTTGTGAAAGACCTTAGGATGTATGTATGTCTGGGGGTGGTGGAATACAGCAGAGTCCACATCATCACGAGCAAGTCATAAAGCAGATGATGTTGCCAGTGTTTCATCTGATAATGTGAATCAACAGCAAAATATCTTTGGGACTGGCACATGGCAGGGTGGCCTATAACCATCACCAGCAGCCATATGTTTTGAGAGAATCTTAATTTCTGTCAGATCACGTTGCATGATATGAATGGTTATAAAATAATAATAGAGTGTATGCTAGTGCCGTAGCTTATGTGGAAAAACTCTTGATAACTCTTGATGAGCACTAATTAGATTGGATCCAGGCACAATAGCTAGCTGGTCTCTGATTTGAATGGTGAATGATGAGGAACTAATTAGACCAGATGGATGCACAATAACAGAGAAAACTGTAAAACCTACCCAGACAACTCTGAGAAGGCTTCAAGGGTTGTCTAATCCAAATTCCTTTGTGATCACAGGATATGCTATGTATCATCCCAAACAGATGCTCCTTCGACATTATATAGTTGCTAGCTGGTTCCCTAAAGCTGCTCCCAGCCATCTATAATGCATGGATCTGGTCTAGGCTAGTGTCCATCAATTCCTCATTTAAACAACAGGGCTATTTTGTTTTCCTCTGAGCTCTTGCTCCTTGAGTACTTCCTATTTTTTCAAGAGGATGTGAGAAACCATAGAAAACCTGTGTTAGTTTAGGAGCAGAGGAGACTGGTCCATTAGGTAAATAGGGACATTGCTCCAACAATATCAGTCTGCCCTTAGCCAGCACTAACCAAGGTGGGTGGTACTGGTGCTAGTTGTCACCTTCCTCCTCCTTAGTCCTCAGTATTGACTTTGTAGACCTCAACGGGGAGAAGGAGGAGGAGGACAAAGCCAGAATTAGTTTGCTCTGTGTGTCATTGGCTCTGGCTCTACCTACAGCTGACCTCCTTGCCTTTCAGCCCACCAGTCCCAATGGATCCCAGCCCCCACTATTTAGGATGATATTCTGCAGCTTCGAACATGTCAATAATAATGCACAACAGCAATCACATATTGGGTTATTTCGTTTCTGGAATTTTAAAAACAAAGTTTCATGTTGAATTTTGTAATATTTTGCGGGTACAGCAAAACAATCAGTTCAAAGATCTCTAATGATGACCTGGTTCAGAGAGAGATTTCCCACCATTTTTTCTTCCTCTGAGGCATACTGACAATTACAGTCATAGCCTGAAGAAAAGGGTGTATTTGATGTTAGGGGAGCGGGTAGCATCTCTGGTGTGGGTCACACCATGCTCCTTCTAGGGTAATTTATCCCCCCCCCCAATCCAGCACTCAGCTCTTAGCTGTGGCTTCTAGAAACTGTCAGCATGCAACAGTGACACACTCTGGGAACAGCTTTGACTGGTTGGCTAAACCAGGTGTGGGTAGCTAATGGGTCTTAAATCCTTGGCCAGTTTGGGATTCGTCTATCCCCTGCATGCAAAGACAGGCTCTAGTGGACTGACCATTGGTGGTTCCAACAGTCAAGAAGGTGGTCTCTGCAGATGCTGTAGAGGGAAGTGAGGGGCAGATGGGGCTTGTCGACCTGGGAAGGTAGCCTATCTAGGAAAAGGAAAAGTGCTAAATCTCCACTGCCTTGTGGAATATCTTCAGGGGAAGAAAGGGTTCAAGAGTTAACCCTACACAAATCCAGAGTGGAGTCTCTAAGATGGTTGGCTGGTACCACATTCACCACCTTCCAGCAACTCCTGCAGCCCAGCTCATGCCAAAAATATTGCTCTGCTTTCCTTTGGACCACATCTATGAGGCCAAGACAGCAGGCGGTCTTGTTGTCTGGGCAGCCCAGGACCTCCATACACACTGCCCAGTTTGACTTCACCCCTGGAGGCACACTCCATTGTCTCTTGAGACAGACAGATGCCAACAGCAACAGCCTGAAAAACTCCATCTAAAATATCTCTGGTTCATACATATCTTTCTCCACGCAATCCCAGCCCATGGAGTAATGCCTGTGTAAATCAGACCTACTTTTGTAGACTTCTGAACTCAGCACCAATAGTTGGCATTAGAATGCCAACAGTTGTATGCTTCTCATCTATTTTGTACCCAAACTAATACGTGTAAACCCACAAGTGTTCATGTAATTTTAACAAATGTTTATGCATTTATACCACAAATTTCCTATACCCTGTCACATTATATATTCCAGGGAGTTGCTTTTTAATAAAATGTCTGTCTTCATTAAAAGTGCATTAAAATGAATGAGGGTAAAAATGACGTTCAGTGAGCAATTAGGCTGATTTAAGTGTACTTGACAAGAGTCTGAGGGAAAAAAATAATGAAGCAGCAAGTCAGTTTGCTCTTGCATAGACATATCATAACAGATTTGAATAGACACTAAAGCACAGCCACACACAAAAAATACACATAGTTAAAGGAACAGCTCCATATTACTAATTGTGTTGTGTACTGCTAATATATTTTCATGATAATAGCACTCACACCAAGTGTGTGTTGAAGGGGGGAGAGCAAGTTGTTTAAAGTGGCAGCTTTACATTAATATCGTTGAGACGTGGCTTTATTACATATCCACGCACGGTACCTGATTTTTAATGAACTGATTAAGTACGTAAAGGCAATTATTATGCTGCATAATGAAACAATATGCACTTGTAAAATGTTATTACCAGAAAATAGTTATAAATGGAGCTTCTGTTACCATCGCGCTGTTAATTACGAGGATGCATTAATGCTTATTTTGCTCACATAAACAAGTAGCACCTCGCAAATGCTGATCAGTTACACTATTAATTATGTGAATCAAGATGTATTATAATACGCGGCAAAAATTCTGTTACACTCAGGAGAGATTCAGAATTGCTTCGGTGACGGAATTCTCTCCGCAACCGTTCCAAGCCATGTATGTTTATCAATGTGTGTTATATTAGTAGTAGTATTAATTGAATTTATAAGATGCTTTTTCTTGCTGCACGCAACTCAAAGCATCCTTAAAAAAATAAAATAAAAAAATAACCCCAAACATTCATTAAAACCAAGGGGGGGGTATTAAGCACACACACACATACTGCTTTAAAAGACCAGGGGTTAGCTGTAAGGCTGCACTTTGGGCTGAATATCCCAAGGTAGTCTCTCTCTTCTTACTCTTGAGTTTCTCCTGCCTCAAATTCTTGCTGAGATGTTCATGCACTCATTGTTCTCCTTCAGCATAAGATGAGTTCAGCTAGGGTTGCCATATTTCAAAAAGTATAATTCCTGACACCCGTAAAATTGTTGAGCTTTTTTTTTTAAAGGAAACAACTAAAATTGAGATGTTTTTGTGGGGGGAGGACAAACCCAAACTGTTGAGCTTCCCCAAAAAACTTCCCCCCCAAAAAAACAATTTTATTTTAAGCTTTTTGGAGCTGTTTCCAGTGCGTTTTCCATCATGTTGCCATACATCCAGGTTTTCCCTGACTTTTTGCCGATTCGTCAAAATCCCCCCCCCCCCCCCCCCCCCCCGATGCCATTTTTACACCGCAAAACCAGGGCATGTCACAAATTTCCCTGATGTAGGACAAGCCTAGTTCAACCACCAGGAATGAAAGAGATAAGCACAAACATCCTAGTGATAGCATGGATTAATTTGGTGATGAAACTGTGACATTTATCATGATGTTCACCATCTGACTCTAGGGAGAGTTGGCTCAGTTTCTGCTCATGCCTGCTGGCAAACCCCACAGTGTGGTTGGTGAACCTGACCTGTACTAAAATGCTTGAAGAGGCATTGGGGGAGACAGTCTTGGCTTCTCTGGAGTTTCTCAGAGACTCTTCAGTGCTGGAGGTAATTTCGACCCCTCCTTATAGAAATGGAACCTTTGCTCTGTGTGGCTCCCAATGCTTTAGATACAGGAATCCATCTTTGTTTGCCACTCCAAAAACAACATCCACTGTGAGCACCAGGGAAGAAGGATTGTGGAATGTATGTAGACTACTTTTGGGGCCAGTTCAGCAAATTCTGCTCATGCTGAAATGTGAGAGCAAATCTGGTGTTGTGTGATCCAACAGCTATACCTGTAAATCTAGGTTTGATGACACCTTGCTAACATATTTCATCTATCACAAACTAGGGATGGTGGCAAATATGCACATTTGAATGGGATCACTTGATATGTTATAAATACCGCACAGAATAGTGGCAAAATTGGGAAGAGGTCCAGTTTTAAAACCACTCTAAGAATTGTAGCTCTGTGGGGAGAATAGGGGACTCTTAACAACTCTCAACATCCTTAACAAACCATGGTTTCCATGATTCTTTAGAGGATGCCATGCATGTTAAATTGGTATAATTGGTATGATTTGCATCTATAGTGTGGATGTGAACAGAGTGCTTTTCAAACCTCTCAGCAGCCAATTTTCTGCTGTAAATATATTAAAAAAAGGTTTGGGATACAGCTCTGTTGGGGGGGAAGAAAGTCAAATAAAATAAAATTTCCTGGGGGATTAAGAAGAGGGAGAGTTTTGGATTGGAATAGCTTTTGTAACACATGTGTATAAGAAAATGAAAGATGCAATGCTGTTATCTCAGTATGCTACTTTGTGGAACTCACCGTAGTTCATTTAACAATAAGTATGTTATCCAAAAATAACCAAAATGCAAAGAGGGGAACATAATCTAGGAACAGTATTGTTTATTCCTTAAAAACAACATAATAATATATTTTTATGCATAAATAAATGCAAAATGCACTTAGGAAAGAATTACAATAACTATTGGTTCACAAGGCCAATACTAGCTGAACTACAGCATGGAAATGATGCACCAGATGTCTATAGAAGTTCAAAACGTAACTTTGGGAGAACAAAGAGGTTGATGGATTGGGATAATCAGTCACTTAACATACTTAGAAAGATTTTCATTATGAACTGATTTCCACACAAAACATCAGCAATCCATGGGAGGGCTTTACCCTGAAAGTCACTCCAGAAATATTTAATAATAAAGCACTCAATCATTACACTTCATTTGTGGACATATATTTTGAAAAGTGCAATAACTATACTGAAACTTCCCAGTCCTGGCAATGTGGTCACACACACTGTGCGAGTAATGTCAGCATGTTGTGGTGAATGTGCACACTGCTGGATGTCGTGTGTGCAAGCTGCGGGCTGTGTATGCATGGTGTGCTGACATTGCACAGCCCTGGCCTCATAAAACGTGGGGACAAGGTGGCACACATGCGTAGGATAGTTTCGAGGGGATCACATTGATGTGGTGAGAAAGTCGGTCTGCCTTCACTGTACATAAAATGTCACATGTGATGCATGCTTTCATCTCTATGGGCATCTGCTCAGTTAGTCTGATTTTTCCCTTCTTTTTTGGGGGGTGGAATAATTGCACAGGTCAGTTGTGTATGCATATGTGCACTTTGGTCACCCCAAATTCCACATGTTTGTTTGGTGAGGGAGACCTGCTTTCTCCACAACAGCCCATATGGGTTCCCTGGTGAGTGAGGTAGCTCTATGATTGTCATTGTGGTGGACCAGAAAGACAGTAAATTCCTGAGCTATGCAACAACTTATCATTTAAAAGTCCTTCAGAGAAAGAGTAGCTCTATTTCCTTGTGCTTTGCATAAACAAGTATAACCATGCACATTTCCCCCCTGAACTCGGCAGACGAACAAAATGAGTTGAGTATTCATATTATTCTTCAAAGACAGTTCTCAGCAAAGTCCCATTATACTTCGGATATGCAGAATCCCCCTCCCCCCTCCCAAGCAGATAAACAACACCCGGATGAATGCTTATTTTGGTATTTCCATTATGATTTATAAATTCACCCATTCTCTCTCAACCCTGCACATATTTATTCAATTTGGGAAATGATCCCGAGGCTGTAATTGCCAGAGCTAGAAATCCTTCATGGGTCAAAGGACATTTACAACCAATATGCTGAATTTGGGAAACAGATAATACACCTGTGATGAGGTTTATTCCAATATTGTGCCAGGTAAAGTGAACAGTGTGCTAAATCCTTTGTGATAAACAGAAGACATTTCAAGTATTTCTTGGAGGAAATAAATATATTTTAACTCTGAGGGGCAAATAGGCCATAGAGTTTGACACCAAGATACCTGAGCCTGGGTAAATGAAAACTGATTACCGGTATTTTCATAATAGAAACATTTGAATGCTATTTCTGAGAAGTCACCATTCAAGAATTAAATTTTAAAATATTATTGCCAAAAGGTAGATCAACTTGTCCTTTCAAAAAGCCCACATACTTTGTCTTACATTGCTTGCTGCCTCTTACTCCAGTTCATTCCAAATTGAGCTCTTCTGAGCAGCAATTTCATTTGCAGCTTCTTCAAATAGCCCGGAATGATCAACTTTCATGCTGAAAGCTAAGACTAGTAGGACAGTCTATATTGCGTTCAGGCAACTGGTGGGCAAGAGGCTAAATGAAGCCTCCATGGATTTCCATTGTGGCACCCAATCATAGCTGTCAAGTTTCGGATTTCAAAATAAGGGATCAGCAGCCTCACCTATGATAGTCACGTGGCAGTGGTGGGCGGAGCCAGAAGCAAAAGTGGGCGGAGCCAATGGGAAAATATGCCGAGGCTCCACTCTGGGCGCAGCAGACCACGGCCACCAGGACCGGAGCGGAGAAGACGCCGAAGATCCTGCCTTGTCCCAAGCCCCACATCCCTCCACTCCGGGCTCGCTTCCCGCTGCAGCAGCAGCAGCAGCTGCCGCCGCAGCCACATACAGTTCCGGCTGCCCAAGAGCCGCCGAGGAAGAGGCGGAGCCGGCGACACTCCCCTCGCCTGCCTCTCTCTCTCTCCTCCGACGCTCCCACCGCCCACCCCCCCTTCCAGCGCAGGAGGCTGAGGCGAAGCTCCTGAGGAGAGCGAGCGAGCGAGAGGCAGCTGAGGAGAACTGCTCCCCCAGCACCCCCAGGAGGAGGAGGAAGAAGAAGAAAATACCGGCAGCGGCAGCGCCACTCCCGCCTCAGCCGAGTCCCATGGAGCGCGTGGAGCCTGCGCGCAAAGAAAGAAGCAGGACGGAGCGAGGCTGCGAGTCCCTCCCCTCGGCGCTTACAAGTCCTCCTCCTCCTTTCCCCTCCTCCTCCTCCCCCCCCTCCTCTGGCTGCTGCCTGTCTGCAGATAGTCTGGCTCTTAGTGACAGCAGGCAAAGAACGGGGGAGACGGGGAAGGAAGGGAATATACGAGTTTTTTATTAACCCGGGATTGCAGCGGGAAACGCGTTAAAATACGGGGGAATCCCGGCAAATATGTGATACTTGACAGCTATGCACCCAATGTAGTTGTCAAGGACTCTCACACCTTTATCTGTCACCTCCAGTATTTTATTTTATTTTTTCTGTGCAGGGCAAGAGGCACAGGCAAATCACTGTTTAACAAACACACACCAGCTGCTCACAAGTGGTTCACATGCAAAATTAGAAGAGTGCTCAGTCAAAACATCTGTTCACACCAGGGAGGGTAGGTTAAGGGATTTATATTATATTATATTTTGTTGCCCACATTTAAGCTTACGTGTGTTTGAGTCAGTAGGCATAGATCAAGTAGCAGCTCTGAAGTATAAAGAATTTAGATATTGTGCAAATGGTGGGATAAAACAGTGTCATCGTCATCTCCTCCAGTGGTGGATACAGCAGGGTGTACAGTGGAGAGCAGGTGGCAGCAACAGGTAGGTGGTGATGTAAGCAGCAACAGTGGCAGGTTCTCAAGTGGCAAACTGGGATGCACTGCCCCTGCCTGAACCAACTGAATGAAAACAACCTCCCCAAATTTTCTACACTATTTGCGGATGGCAAAACGTGGCGGTACTTCGCTGAATATTCTCAGGCCTGCGATAGAATTCCCCAATGGTTATGACCTGGAGGGGGGAATAAAATAGTGAGAAAGAACTATTGATCAGCTTTTTTAAACGTCCGCAGAACTGGTGTTCCTTCGTCTTTGCAGGCTTTCAGGATCAGTTGTCTAGAGGAAAATGGGAACCAATCAGACAGGTAGTTGAAACAGGAGGGAGACAAGCAGATGCCATATTCCCAAAAGTAAAAATCCGGACTAAGCTTTTAGGGGGGGCTTTGGGGTTTTTTAAAGACATTTATTAGAAAAATCCACACTGCTTGCCATACGTCTGGGTTTTCCCAGACATTTTGCCAATTTTTCAAACAACAACAACAACAACAACAACAACATTTTTGCTGCCCAATTTCTGGATATGTCTGGGAAAACCTGAACATATGGCAACCCTAACTGAGACCTCATTCTGTACCTAGGAAAGTGGGATGCGGGTGGCGCTGTGGTCTAAACCACTGAGCCTCTTGGGCTTGCTGATCAGAAGGTCAGCAGTTGGAATCTACGTGACAGGGTGAGCTCCCATGGCTCTGTCCCAGCTTCTGCCAACCTAAAAGTCTGAAAGCATGCCAGTGCAAGTAGACAAATAGGTACCATTGTGGTGGGAAGTTAAATGGTGTTTCTGCGCGTTCAGACCACACCCTTGGAACCACTCCCATGCAAACAGAGTGTACTGGGGTACTGAGTGGGCCTTGTTTACCCCCTTATGCCCTGCAAGCAAGGCAGAGAGCTTAAAAAACTATTTTTGCTCAGGGTTTGCAAACACTCGTGCTGAAATCCCTAGCTGCTGTCTAGTGTAATAGGTTCTCAGTCAGTCAGTGCTTCCTTATACTCCTCCTGCAGTTTCATTATCAGTTAGTTTTATTATCTCCAGCTCTTCCAATACCTTCCCAATCAATTTGACTTCAGTCAATTTTCTGTTGTCTTTCTCACCTTTTGCATATAATATCCACACTATTGTGAGTAGACATAACACCTGCATTTGGGGTTTGTTTTTTATACTATATTCAATAAATAATAATAATACTGTACTTCACATTTTTAAATAAAAAAAAATATGCTAGTGGATTCATTGAACTTGAAAAACCTCATTTATCAGTTTAGTCACAATTTCTCCAAAACTCTGGGAGATCACTTCGTTTTCTCTCAGTTTCTTTATTTATCCAATCTAAAGGAGCAATTGTATAGCAAGATTTGTCAGAATAAATAGAATAGGATCCAGCAGATCTCCAGCTGAGCCAGGAGTTTCCCAATGTAGTCAGGCTATGCTGACTTAACTCCCTTATTTTCTCAGCCAGAGATAAACCAGCATAACTCCCCTATGTCAGCTAAGCCAGGACCGAGGTGGCTGAGCCAATCCTTGTGGATTTTAAGATGGCATAAGCCCTGAAAAAGGCCTGTTCTGTAAGTTAGGTGGGACCAGAGAAGATGAACTTAGGCTGGATCCTAAACCAGTTCACTGTGTTCATGTAAGTCTAGCAAGCCAGCTTAAGTTTTTTTTTTTTATCCAGTAGGTTTTATTAAAGATTTTCTTGATTTACAGAGGTAATGCAATGCCTCTCTCGTATTTTTCCATATAACATTTTTACAACAGAGAACCTGCACAGACAACCCAGCTTCAGTTAAGCTGAAAAAAAGGGTGGTATAAATCCAGCACTAGTTTAAAAACTGGGTTTCTCTCTGCCAACCTTAGGCCAGCTTAGCCAGGGGTAGCTCTGCTGCTGAACAGAGTTTGGATCTGCAGTAACTTTTCACTGGCTTAATTTACACCAGCTTGATTCTCAACAGGATTGCTCCCTCAAATTCCCTAAACTCAGTCCTCCAAATCTCCACATCCTTTTGTGATTTATTTATTTCTAAATAAACTAGTCCTTGTGAAACTTTGTCAGCATTTTAGTGCAGATTTCTCCTGACATACATTCTTTTTGTATGCAACTTTTGCCTAACATACACATTTTCCCTAATGTGATGCATTTGTGTATGTTATTTTCATAAATATATGCATCTTAAGCAAACCTTATGCAGATTCTGTACAATATACTTTTGGACAGATTTCTTGGCTAGAGAACTGCATTACAAAATTTGGAGAAGTGAATTTTAAAGGACAGCCGAGGTTTGGTTCACTTATGTTTTTGAAAGTGTGAAATAGTTAGGTTTCCCTTTAAATGCAAACTGAACTGAATTTCTCTCCCATCTGCACCAAAGCTGTTTATTATGAAACAGACCTCCACTTTGTGACAATTTCTAGAATCATAAAGTTTACTACAACCTCTATGGCTTCAATCAGATATACTAATTCCCTGGTGTATAATTTGTAATGAAGACTTGTGGATAACTAAAGGATATGCCACACTTTGGCCAGAGAAACTCAAATAACAAAGAAGGCACTCAAGAGGAATAATGCTGAAGTGTGCTCAAAACATGTCTATTTTTATCAACCACCAAAAGATCCAAACAAGTCAATAGAACTCGTAGCTGGAGTTTTCATTTTGAAAGATTGAAATGAGATATACTGTGTATATAAAATCACTATGGCAAGAAATATACAATCACTTTTCAACCAGAAAAAAAACCAACCGTTGATTAACTTTTGATATAAAGGAGATCTGCTAACAATCAACACTGAATACAGCTGAGTTTTCAAGCAGTGGTTTTTTGGACTGTTTTCCACGGAATCTAGAGGTTCCATAGAAACTTAGCAAGGTAAATATCAGCCCTTTTCAAGTATTATTAACTGGAGACAGTAAACATGTGAGAGGGAGCTGCAGGGATGAATATGCCAGCTCCACCCCCACCTGTTACCATTTCTACCCCCTTCCAATTCATGGAAGATGACCGTCTGAATGGGCAACATTTTGCATTCATGGAGACTCCCCCTGCATTCTGGAACCAATGGTGGGATTCAATGGTCAAATATAAGAGTCATGAAAACAGCTCACTCTTTTCCACGCAGCTTTATTTTCCTTTTGGGGGGGGGGGGTTTGCTGTTTTCTGCAACTGGAAGACAAGAGGTGCCAGACGCTGCAGACTATCTGCAGCATGAAAATCAGACCACAAAAGTGTAAAGCAACATGGTCAGTGAGAAAAATTCAGTCCAAAGGTCTTTCAGTTCAACAAGTCCTGGGACGTCGGAATGCAGAAAGGCAGGTAGACACGTTGAGCATGCAGCTAAACTTTTATGAGCATAGAATCGGCACCATAGGTGCTGATTCATAGGGACTGAGTTTCCTCCAAAAAGAAAGAGAGAGAGAGAGAGAGAGAGAGAGAGAGAGAGAGAGAGAGAGAGAGAGAGAGAGAGATTTGAAGGGGGCAGGCCCCTCCAATATTCAAAGGATGTCGCACAACACCACGTGATATCACATCGGGGCCCCTAATCCTCTCAAGAAGCTGGCACCTCTGCTTGGCACTCCTGCAAAGACTTGCCTCCTTTCATGGTGAATAGTGGGATCCTCATGCCCTGTCAGCCTTAAATATTGCATTTCAGGTTGTAAAAGATTTAGAAGGAATATTGGCGAAATATGGAGTGAAGCCATTACCATAGCTTTTTTTTTTTTAAGGCAATGGGTTAATGTTCAGACAGAACATAAAACACAGAAGCTGTCTATAAAACCACAGGAACACATTGTGATTAAAGAGGTTTTAGTTGAGGGACAGTCCCTTTTAGGTAAAGAAGACTTCAGAAATATTGGTGCTTTTAAAAAAAAAAGTGGCCAATGCTTGAAATAATAACTAGAAAGCTTGAAAGAAGTTGTTGTGGAAATAAATATGTTATCGTGGGTGTCAGTTGCCTTAAAGTGTGAGGACTTCATCAAATTAAAGCCACTTGCAGAATGTTACCAAATGTGATATAGGTAGCATGGAAAGCGAGGTGAAACTCTTGCCAAAAGCAATTAAAAACTATGTAACGATGAAGAACAGAAGTCCAAGATTGAGAACTTGCCTCAGTTACATTAAACACAACAACCCCATAAATGAATACACACATGCTCTCTGTGTGTTATATAAGTTTTTTATTTAGAATGCTTATAGCTTGCTTTTCAGCAGTGCTCTTACACTTTTGAGAAGAAGAAGAAGAAGAAGAAGAAGAAGAAGAAGAAGAAGAAGAAGAAGAAGAAGAAGAAGAAGAAGAAGAAGAGTTTGGATTTGATATCCCACTTTATCACTACCCTAAGGAGTCTCAAAGTGGCTAACATTCTCCTTTCCCTTCCTCCCCACAACAAACACTCTGTGAGGTGAGTGAGGCTGAGAGACTTCAGAGAAGTGTGACTAGCCCAAGGTCACCCAGCAGCTGCATGTGGAGGAGCGGAGATGCGAACCCGGTTCACCAGATTACGAGTCCACTGCTCTTAACCACTACACCACACTGGCTCTCAAAGTCACCATTTAAAAACAAAAAACAAAGAATCATCGTCATAATGATCACAACAAAACATCACACAGAAGTACAATGTGTGTGTGTGTAGACACTTAAAAGGTGCACACGGTTTTCACCTGGAATGGAAAAGAAACCAAAGAAGTTGCTTGGTGCACCTCATGATGGAGGGAATTCAAGATATTGGCTGCCACAAGAGAAAAAGCCATGGCTGGCATTCAACCAAACAGTTTTGCTAGCTCTGCAGCATCCCTGTCTACTCCCTCTCCTGTCTTTGCACCCCTCTCAAGTGCCCAGTACATATGCTGTGGGGTTTCCAGAGCAGATTTAGGGACCATACATTGGGCATGCAAGGAGAGAGGGGGGAGTTGTATTGCACAGAAATGCTTTCGATAATGGAACTGCCGCCTTTTATTGACACCCACTTCCTCCTCAGAGGGGGGGCCATTGGCTTGATCATTCCTACATCATCTAGGTCTTAGCACACCCAGTTTTAAAAGTGACTACATTGATATTATTCATCTCCACTCTACAATGCATTCCTTTAATGTGCACAGCCAGAGGAATTGTCGCTTTCATAATGGTCATCACAGACCACCCTTCGCCCCTTCATTTTCCTATAGTTATTCACAATGCTTGGTCTGTGCTCTAATTCCTCTTGAAAACTAGCTAGATATTTCCCAAAGTGAAAAGTTTGCAGAGCAGCGTTACTCTTGAAAGGGTCTATGTATCAATAGACATAAAAGATACTGAACAATATAAGCACCAGAATGAAAGGATCAGTAGTGCGGCACAAATTTTCTCACAGTATCCAGCACAATAGCTTAACTTTGTATTGTGGCATGATATAGCTTTTGGAATTCCGTGGGCTGTTATTAGTTGAATTCCTCATCTATAGTTTAATTTCACTGTATGTAGTTGAAAAGTATGTGGATACATTCAGAAGTCATTCACTGCAATATTTTGGCATTTCACCTTTGCCATGCCAAGGACATGGCCTGGATCCAAGTTGAGTGCATCTGAGTTAATTTTGTCTCCCCTGATTCTTACAACTGCTGACAGATATCCTTTCTAAATAACTTTAATATGCGACTGTGTGCTACAAACAAATTCCAAAGTTCTATTCCACGCCATTTTCCAGTTTCATTAGAAACATGACTTCTGTAGCACGAGCTTGACTTTAAAGAAACGAATAACCAAATTGTCCAGGAAGGTGTCAAAATATACCTAAACACATCACTACTAGTCCTGGGTGGATTATAGATAATAGATAATAGCTGTCATGTGACTAGTTGACACATGTTAGGCAATCACTGGGTGGTGCATGTCAAATATAGACATGCAATTGATTTGATTTGTGATTGAAACAGTGCTTTCTTTGAAATTAATAGCAATTACCAGCAGCAGAAATTTCCTCACTCAATTGCCTGATTTTAGGTGCTACGTGAACATTTTCCCCTTTGGTCCTTTCCAGGGTAGAATATTGCCAACTACAGAATCTGAAGCCTGTCATTTCCACAAATATTTCCATCTTACTGTGACACTGCATGTTCAATTACAGATATGCTATTTTCACCACAGAGTTCTGGATCCGCACCTCACAGCTCAGGTTATTATCTGCAGTAGACTCAGCTGTGCATTATGTGCCCCATTGAGAATGCAGGCATCCTTGTAAACAGTATAATGCCGATCTGTTTAACTTTTGCACATCACATGCTTAACTGTGAAACATCAGGTACACCCAATGCTGCTTGATTTCTCTCCCACCCACCAGTTTGCAAAAAAAACCAACAACAAACAAAACAAAACAAAACAGCCAGAATATTATTATTTTTTAAAAAAATTGCTGCCCGTTTAACATTCCTATCTGTGACGGCAAATGCAGTTTTCACATCAGGAACAGAAAGTCGTGGATATTCACTGCATTCCCTAACCTCAGCTAATCTCTGCTTGACATCTACAGGTTTTTTTTGCAAGTGAAGTTAATATCACCTCGATAACATCCACATAATACCGTCCTAACACTTGGACATGAAGCAGAGACATCAGGGCTTCTTTATTGGGGGCAGGAGCAGGTGTCCAAATGGCATTCTGCCTTGAGCTTGTGATTATTTTCCAGACAAATTACATTCAAGTATTAGACGAGCTCATAGCTCTGTCTATCACAGAGGCAGGATGAGATTAGGAGAGAAGTGTCTCAGGAGCGGCATGCATGCCTGTATTTTGATTGAAGGAGTGTGTGTGTGCAGGGTGGGGAGAAAATGAAGCAATAATAATCCTTCTGGTCCTCTCTCTTTCTGCAAGATGTTTTGGAAGAGCAAAACCCCCACACTCTAATGAAATTTTATTTATCAGATTCCACCCTTCCTCCAAAGAGACTGAAGCCGCAAGGTCAACTCTGCTTTAGACTAACAGCCAGCAGGAGTGCATCCCGTTTCGCTGTTTGAGGTGTACAGAAAGTGTCACTTTGCCCTGCTGCTGCTGCCACCACTCTGGCCGTGTGACCTCCTTGCTGGTACTTCCTGCCTGCCTGCTCTGCAGACACTATGTGCCCTGTTGCAGCTGCCCCCAGTAGAGAAGCAGAACCACCATCAGTATCAAGGTTGCGTCAATTTGGGGCAAACCCTTGCCAGGGGCAGTGCAAGGTGGGCATGGTGGGTGTGGTCCACCCCGGGTGCCATCCTTGAGGGGGGTGACAATATCCAATCTGGCCCGATCGCAGCCACACTGGATCACACGCCCCGGCTGGGCCGCTGCGCCATATTGCACCCCCTGACCTGCCCGCAGTGGTAGATCGCACCCCTTAGGCTGGCCACCATAGAATCATAGAATCATAGAGTTGGAAGAGACCACAAGGGCCATCCAGTCCAACCCCCTGCCAAGCAGGAAACACCATCAAAGCATTCCTGACAGATGGCTGTCAAGCCTCTGCTTAAAGACCTCCAAAGAAGGAGACTCCACCACACTCCTTGGTAGCAAATTCCACTGCCGAACAGCTCTCACTGTCAGGAAGTTCACCATGGCGGAGAGCACCCCCGAGCCAGATCATGCCCCCCAGCCAGGTGAGATTGCCCTGCCCCCCTGGGCATAGCTGTCAACCTTCCCTTTTTTGCGGGAAATTCCCCTATCAGCTGCCCCAGGTGCCAGAGAGGCTTCCTCCGCCACTGACCCTTGCCTGCTGCGACTCATTCCCCACCACCACTGGTAACCTGAGTTGTTCGTGATGGTGCCTGAGTATTGATACTGTACGAAGGAGTTCCACAGGGGAGTCAGAGCATTTGGAGCTTCAGCATCTTGCCTTCATCACAAGGCCTGGCATGCCAACTCGGGGGGGGGGGGGCAGAGGTTTCTTCGACTCCCTCAGTATTTGTTGGAAGGGGCCCCGGTGTGTGTTGCACATGAGTGACATCACATGCATTGCACATCACAGCTTCAGCGGCCAGCTCCTCCAGACGACATGAATTGTGTGTGACATCACATGCGTCAATCTTGGGGGCAACCTGGTGCCTCGGCACAAGGTTGTGTGTACGTGGCTCCTCCTTGAATCTGGCACTGCATACCCTAAACCCCGGGGGTGTGGGCTGCAAGCTTTAATCATTTGTGTTAAGATGTGAAGCTTTGAACACAGCGCTGCATTCTAGGAAAAAAATCTGCTCAAGTTGCACTCGTCATTGCATGGCAATCGGAGTTTACTCTCCAATACAAAGCTATTGCTTTGGACACCAGATTATTAAGGGCCACAGCAAGTGTGCTGACCTCAAATTGTGCTCTGCAGAGATTCCCCCCCCCCATTATGCTGGTGGCATAAATAAAGGAAACCTTGGCAATCAACTGGATAAAATCCTAAGGGGGTGGGGGGACTGACTGTGCACTGTTTTCATAGTTATCACCTGAGCAATTTCGATAACATTAAAAAATCAAATTACTGAAAGTGTATAGATAGCCCCAAGAGAACAAATCAGCTTCCTAATGGTTCTCATGGCAAAGGTGATTTGCATATCCACAGCTAATCAGAAAGTGGTTATAACGCGTATAGACAAGAACAAGATTGGCTAGCTGTTCAGTGGCAATAGATAATATTTAAAAAACTCTCTCTCTCTCTCTGTCTGTCTCAAAAAAAAAAAAAAGGCTGAATGCACACAAGAGCACAGCGTTCTACATATTGCAAAAACTGCTGAAGCCAGAGTAGTTGACTCATTGTCACAGGAGGTGTCAACCTTGGAAATGATGAATACAGTGCCATGTAATGTAACTTGTAGCTGCAGCATGTATAACTGTCACTGTATGAGGTGCCAACCCACACAATTTATAGAAAGAAAGCTGTGCAGAAAATTCTTAGGCATGCATAGCAATATGAACAGGGTGAGGATGGTGATGTGTTTTGGGCTGATATGTTTCTGATAGAACCGCCTTCCTTAATGGATATTATTTCAGATTAATTTTTTGCAAGTAGCCATGGACACCAAGAAGGGACTGGATAGAAATATCCTCACCATGTGAGGGTATATCAGACTACATGACATCCCCCGCTCAGGAACACCTGTATCTCTGGACTTTTTAATGTTTCTACACTCTGGGTGACTAGGGGTGATCAAAATGGTTAATTTCTCATTTTTCCAATATCAAATTCAGCTTTCCACATTTCTGCTGCAGTTTTCAATTAAAAAAAGAATTAGTCTCACCAAAATCGATCATTTTACTGTACTTCTCCAAATACACACCTTTTTTTGCACAAAAAACCCTACATAGAAAATATTTGTGTATTTATTTTACTAATATTTTTATGTACACTTTGCCATAATACATGCATATTCGTATACATTATTTGCAGAGCTCCATCACAAAATTTGGACAAGTGTCAAAAGTAGCCCTCTGTACAATGCAGTAGGTTAATCAAACATAATATGCTTCCCAATTTATGCACTATTAATACAAGCTACTAATACTAATACAAGGGGACGACAGAGGATGAGATGGTTGGACAGTGTTCTCGAAGCGACTGGCATGAGTTTGGCCAAACTGCGGGAGGCAGTGGAGGATAGGGGTGCCTGGCATGCTCTGGTCCATGGGGTCACGATGAGTTGGACACGACTGAATGACTGAACAACAACAATACAAGCAGTATACATTATTATTAATGTATATGACACTTACATGCTAAAATGGCTTCTGAGTAGTTAGTAAGAAGCGATCTTACTAATGCATGCCACACAGCTGTCCCATTTTATGTGGGACATCCTGGATTTACAGAAGCCACCCCAGCTTCTGATCCCAACCCCACGTAGGACCGAAAGATGCATGTTTTATGTTCCTGTACTGTGGCGCAAGTCCATTGGCACACACCAGAGGGTGGGTGGGACCACCAGAGGGTGGGTGGGACCCCCCCCCAAAAGGAACGAAAAGAAATGCCAATGTACCTTGCCCCCGCACGTCAACCACTCTTTTTCCTCCTTCTGCCATGGCTTTCCAGCTGGCCTACATTCTGGGATAGCTCAGGCGGTAAAGCATGAGGCTCTTAATCTCAAGAGTTGTGGGTTTGCCTCATGTTTAGCCAGTGGCGTACCGTGGGTTGGCAGCACCCGGGCTGCCAACGTTGGGCAAAAGGATCCTGAATTGCAGGTGGTTGGGTTAGATGACCCTCAGGGTCCCTTCCAACTCTACAATTCCATAATACTTCCAGAAGCCCGCACCACACTTCTGGAAGTGGCACCGGCTTCTGGAAATGGGGCACCAGCTTCTAGAAGTATAGCTTTGGTGGCAGCGGATGAAAGTACGAGAAAGGGAGGAAGCCAAGAGGGGGCAGGGGCAGAGTGAGAGGGGGCACGGCCTCTGTTGAGGGGTCACAGGGTTCAGGTTGTCCCTGTTCTGGAAAAGGGTGCAGTTGACACACCATCTGAAGCTAATGATAGGCTGTCTTTATCACAGAGACCGTCTGGTCCTCCATGGCCAAAGATGGTTCCTAGAGCACCTCAAAGTGCATACCTGTTCTTTCAGAGAACAGGCAAGCTCCCCAGTTATTAAACCTGGGAACAACTCATGTCTCTTTCTTAGCAGGATTTACCTTCAGTCTATGGACACGAACCTCTTCACCACTGCATCCAAATAGGAGTTCGCTTCAGTTTCTTAAAATTATTGCCCTTGGCTTTTAGAGTTAACCTTTGCTTGTTCTAACACAGTGGTGTCAAAACTTTTTTCAACAAGGGCCAGATTTTATGAAGTGAAGGGCCGTGGGGCCCTAACAAAGGACCAACCAAAGTTGTTGAGGAGCTTTTACCGGTGGGCCAGATTAGGCCCCTGAAACAGACTGTGGACATGCCTGTTCTAAAAGTAACATTTCTGAAATGGATTTCTCCTCCCTGCCTCAATTAGATAGCTATTTTTTATTTGTTTGTTTTTGTTTATTTTTAACCCAAACCATTTCAAGATTTCTCCGTGAGAGCAGCTGACCGTTCTTTAGATGGATCTGTAGGATAAGCCTGCAAAGGCTTCTGCCACATTTGGGTGGTGAAGGAGAGAAATCAGATGTTTATTTTTAATGCACTTTTAAATATTATGTTCCATCTTAATCTATGCTATTACCAGTTCTTTCCAGGACCAGTAAAGAATGCTTAGAAATAGTCTGACATTTATGCATTTCCCTTTTGACATTATCAGGGTTAATTAAGTGATAACCTCCCCAGCAGTGGAAATTGTATGAGGCAATAATGTCACCTAGGATCGTAAGAGTGGAAGCTGTATAGGCGAGTGCTTACTGCAGTGTGAAATACGCTGGGCGACTATTATGGAGCAATTTTTGAAAGAGTAAAAGGAAAACAGAAAGCTGGTGTTTTGAATAACTTTAGGATGGTGAACTGCCAAGTGAGAAAGTCAAGCAATATAGTTGTATAGGATTCCCCCCCCCACAAAGAATTGTGTAAATACTGAGAAGTCTCTCTTAGCAGCCTGGTCTAAGCTGTGACTCTATAGTTCAGGCCCTTGCTTTCCATGAATAATGAAGATGCACTATGAGAAAGAAAGCTTGAAAATGCATAGAATCATAGAATTGTAGAGTTGGAAGAGACCCTGAGGGTCATCTAGTCCCACCCTCTGCAATGCAGGAATCAACTAAGGAATCCATGACAGATGGTGTCAAAGGGTTGTCAGGAATGCAGCTACATCTACAGGTCAGGAAGAGTACTCGAGACATGATATTCAATCATATTTTATTCACAAAAGTGAAGTCCAGCCCCCTGCAGTGCCGAAATGTGGGGCTCAAACCTAAAACCCTGAGATTAAAATTCTCTTGAGCGATCCCTGCTAAATATGGACTCCTCACATGGGGATATCATAACTTTTAAAAGATATTTAAATATATATGTTGGACCTGCTCCAATTTCTCTGCATTTATACTGCACTGCCACCTCTGCTTACATTGCCTCCTAGCCCAAAATATACCACCTAATGCCTTGCCAACCTTACCAATCCCAACCCCTCCCTTTATACCTCACCAAAACTCTCAAATCCCTCACAAGCATTTCCAAACTATTTGAGTGCTAAGGAATTTCTCCCAAACATTACAGTGAATAATTTTGGTCTAGTGCTAGATTAGAGCTCAGTGGCAAAGAACACACTTTGCACTCAAAAGATAGCTGGCATGATGTTCTGTTGTAACAACGAGGTACTTCATGTGGTACATCTTATATAGCTCAATTATCTCTACTGCCAACTAGTGGCAAACTTAAGGTTGCTGTTCATCTGGAATTTCACAGACATATCCAGCATACTGCAATCGGAAGCAATGTTCAGGTGGAAATTGGGTGTGTGTGTGTCCCCGTGAAAACCCAGACATATAGCAGTGTTGTTTTTTCCTTAAAAACAGCTTTAAAAAAATCATATATATATATATATATATATATATATATATATATATATATATATATATATATATTGCCAGAAAATCTCAACAACTTTTCTGTCCAGATTTACGCTGTTTGAAATACGACAACCCTAGGCAAACTGTAACTGCACCTACTTTACAACTATCAGATCACATATATAGGCAACTCTCAACTTACGCTGGGGTTACGTTCTGGCTATAAAGCCTAAAGCCAAAATTGCATATAGTCGAAACAAATTGGGTTCAATGGCAGGTGAAAATGCCCCAAAAGCTTTTCGTTTCCTCTCTGGATGCCAGTCCCTCCCCCCCTTTTTTTACTTACTTATTTATCTGTTTTGCCAAACACATAAACCTGAATGCGCACAAGTTAAATGGGCATAAGTTGTGAGTTGCCTGTACTGTATTAAACTGAGCTTCCCTAGGTCCTGCTAAGAGAGGTAAGGAGAAACGCAATATATGGAATTCATCGAAGTCAAGTTAAGATGGCGGCTGTCGAGATGGGACCTTTGAATTTGAAGCTGAGAGGCACCGTGCCAGGGGGGTGGAAAAAAAGTACGGACATAAAATCCACACAGTCATGATGGATTTTGGCTGTTTTATCTCACTTGCGAAAGCACTCAGTGGCATGAAAGAAAATAGAAAGAACGACAGATAACATCAGGAAGGAGACGGATGACATTGAGACTACGGAAGGCGATGGAATTAAGAGGTTGATCAAAATCCTAATTGTCTGAAGCGAGGGAAGTCTTAAAAAACTCAATAATTCGGCAATTTATTTGGATTTATTTGGACTAATTGGATTATATGGATTAATTGATATTTATAAATATATGATGTGATTTTTATGATTGGAAAAGCTAATAAAAATGATTTGGCAAAAAAAAAAAAAAAGAGAGAGGTAAGGAGAAATAGCTCTGGCGGAGATCACAGAGCACTGCCACTGGAATAAATAGTCAACATAAGACTAGGTAGAGAGCAGTGGTTTCTCCAGTTTAAGGCGTGTCATGTTCAGAAACTCTCAAATAAAATGGCAAATTGGAAACTGCAGAAGCCTACTTTTCTGTTTACGTTCTGGCAGGTGACACAATAATGAATTGAGATGATTCTTGGCTGGTTGTCTAAATCATTGTTTTCCAGGGATACAATGAAGAGACTTAGCCATGAAACCTTTAGTTGTGACATGAAAAAGACAGGTAACTATTATTGTGAAACTGTACAAAAACTCTGAATGGTATCACTTCGCTTTGAATAAAACAAGCCATATTGCCTTGCCTTATACATTGAATCAAAGGGAAATGTAGGCACTCGAATCTGGTTATAGAAATGTTCCCTGAATACACACATCTCGTTGGCCCACTTGATTGTGCCAAAAGCAACAATTTGCGACAGTTCTTCAACACTGAATTGAATGAGAGTCTCTATCTCTGTATAATGCATACCCTGTCCCGGGTTTCTAGTACCTTTGCACACAATGTGCTTTATAGATGCAGCCTTCAGCTTCACCTATAAGAGATTTGCCATTCCACAATTGTGTTGATCTTTAAATGGGTTACTTTGATTTGTAGTACATGTGTGAATACTGAATAGGCATATGAGTTGAATGGTTGGATTGGCTTTTGCCCCATCACAACCTACTCCACTGAACAAAGCAGGGCAACAAGACATTTCCTGCAACAAGACATTTCTCTCTCTTCTTCATTAATGTTTAAGTAGTTACCACATTATGGCTACAGGATTATAGTGCTAGAGAGAAGCCTCTGCAATTGGGTGTGTGTGGGGGGGGGTATCCTTTTCCACCCTCTAAAAAAGACGAATGAAAAACAAAACCTAGGGAAAAAAATCTTCTTAAAATATTTTGCCTTCCTCTGACATTTCTGCAGCACTTACTTCTCGGTGCAATATCAAAATTCAACATGAATTTCACTGTAGGGTGACATTTGGTGCCAGTTCTATTTCTTTCCCTTTTGAAATAATGGACACCTTTTAAAGCCATAAAATGCAGGTATGAATCTTCCAAACTAATGATTTGAAACAGACTGGTTTTTATTTGCCTTATATATGAAAAGTGAGCCCTCTTCCGCCCCCCCTCCACCCGTACTGTTGGGTTTTCTGAAAAATGTCTTGGCAGAGGCAGTCTTAGGGCAGTACAGCCCATTCCTTGCACAGATCACAGAGCACTTTCCTGCTTCCTTTCCAAAGCCTAGCAAGTGCTTGCTTGGGGAGGGAGGTGTGAGGGCTCTGACAGGGTCCTAGAGTCCTTCCTCCTCCTTTCCAAATGCCTAGTTAGTGCTTGCCCAGCAGGAGAAGGGAGGGCTCTAAGACCCTGCCAGAGCCCTCACACCTCCCTCCCAAAGACAGACACACATCACTTACCCAGTTTTGGAAAACTGGGTGCATGCACACGAAAGCTCATACCAAGAACAAAATTAAGGTGCTACTGGAAATATTTTTTTTTTTATTTTTATTTTTTTTAATTTTGTTTTGACTATGGCAGACCAGCACGGCTACCTACCTGTAACCAGTTTTGGAAAGACAGCACAAGAGCTGGGGAGGGACATCAAATGCAATGTGTGCAGAGAAATGTGACCGAGATGATAAAGGGTCTGGAAACCAAGCCTTATGAGGAACATTTGATGGAATTGGGTAGGTTCAGCCTGGTAAAGAGGAGACTGAGAGGAGATATGATAGCCATCTTCAGATATCTCAAGGGCTGTCGAATGGAGGATGGGGCAAGCTTGTTTTCTCCTGCTCTGGAGGGTAGGACCTAATCCAAAAGCTTCAACTTACGGAAAAGGAGATTCCAACAAAATGTCAGGAATACCTTGCTGATGAACAGACTCCCTCTCCTTCATTAGAGGCTTTTAAGCAGATGTCTTATGGCCAACTGCCATGGATGCTTTAGTTGAGATTCCTGCATTACAGGGGGTTTGCGTAGATGACCCTCGGGGTCCCTTCTAGCTTTACAATTCCATGATTCTATGAAATACATAAATAAAGTGGAAAAAGGAACACAGAAATTACCCAGGTTTCTACTTTCCTCCAAGATTGCTTCAATACTAGTCTTAATTGCACTTCTGGAGTCTCAATCCATTTGCAGCTTATCATATCATTGTCTAGCAATCCCTATTTTAATAGAATCAGGATTTGGGAAGCACATGCTAAAAATCACTAGAGATGACATTGAAATTTACATTCTGTTTCAGAATATAAGCCACAGTGACTTATAGGAACCTAAGAAGAATCCTGCTGGTTCAAACCAAAGACCCATTCTGTTCAGCATCCTGATCTCAGTGGCCAGCCAGATGTCTGTGAGATGCCTGCAACTATCTCCCCGAAGTAATTTTTTAATTGTAAGTTCACAGTATAGACAAAATAGCTGGTTGACTTAGTCATTCACATCCAATAGCAGAAAGTTTTCAGTTTTTCAGGAACACAGGCTATAATTCTTACCAGCGGTTTTGGTTTCAACTGACCCTTTGATCACTGATCCTGATTATTATTATGCTACTTTGTCCCTTCCACCAGCTGACCCTCCCTCTGGTTCATGCACAATCAATTCTGGGACTCATGGGTCTTGAGAGAGCATTTCACATGGAGACGAGCATATCTTTCTGGCTATAAAACTACAAGTTCCACTTAAAGTGCAAATGAATATTTTCTCTGGCCTAGTTCAGAATGTTTCTTGATCTACTCGAACACTAGTTCTGATCGGCTCCAGCAAATCTCACAAAGTCCAAACAATAGTTACGCAGATACAAGGAAAGTTTCAATTTAGCCTCAATTCCACCCTCATTCTAATGCAGTTGCAACCTGAGACATGTTTGCACCCTGTTGTCCCAGGATTCTATTTTTACTGCTATGGCATGATCAGGGAGTTATGAAGGAGCTCACCTTCCTCTCTTCCTCTTCCTCTCTCTCCCTCTTTCCATCTGCCCCCATCTAGCACTCTACATCTCCCTCCCACTGTCCCATTACAGTGGCAAGGAAAGAGAGCAGTTGGAACATATATTCATGGGTGGGTGAAGGGGAATATTTAAACCATGTCTCCCAATGATGTTTCCCAATGAGCGATCTGAGGTATCTGACGAAGTGTGCATGCACACGAAAGCTCATACCAAGAACAAACTCAGTTGGTCTCTAAGGTGCTACTGGAAAGAATTTTCTATTTTGTTTCCCAATGAGGATGTGAAAGAGTCAAGTTTGGTTCATTGGATTTGGAATGAACCAATCTATTTTCACTGGAGGGGAAATAGCTGGGTTATTCCAAACATTAATCAAACCTGGGGTAGGAGTTATCATTTGCCCATCCATATTGTTTACTAATTTAGTCTGGAAACAGTGGCCCATTCCAGGGAGCTGAAGGGGGTTTCAAAGAGGTAAAGATGGCTGTGGTATTTATATTCCTCTCACTTTGGCTATTGATCAAAATGGTTTTCAGGACATGTGCATCATTTTGAAAACCTGCTTGAGCAGAGTTGAAATGGAACAAAAGAAAATATATATATATGTTTGCGGGGCCACAGGATACAAAGCATCTCTCGTGCCAGTTTCAACTGTCTTAAAGAAGTATTGTCTGTCTCCATTTTAAAACGCATAGAGATACAGATAACAGTAGGGAGAATGGAAATAGTTACAGCTTTCTTATTAAGTCATGTTGCAGAAACCTTATTCAATCAGTACAGATCAATGTTGACAATTCCTTAATTATTGGAGGCTTCAAGGCATTAGAAAACTGAGCTGACTGTCTTTTCCAGCTAATTTCATCTGAATGCGATTCCGCCATCCCCACCCTTCAGTACAGGCCCTGCACAGGTGGCAGTGGAAACAACCGATTAAGGGAACACAAAGGGAATCCACACTCTTAAACCAAAACATAATTGCAAGAGAACGAGCACAGGAGGTTATAGAGCAGGCATCCCCAACCTGCGGCCCTTCAGATGTTTTGGCCTACAACTCCCATGATCCCTAGCTTAACAGGACCAGTGGTCAGGGATGATGGGAATTGTAGTCCAAAACATCTGGAGGTCCGAAGGTTGGGGATGCCTGTTATAGAGGATACTTTGGAGGGTGTTTTTTAAAACAAACAACCACAAGCTTTTATATGACATGTTCTGTCACTTTCTCTCTGCCTTGTCTCAAACTGCACCTAGGGAGGTCAGATCAACAAAAGAACATCCAGCTCATAAGAAGGAGGAGAAGGAGAAGGAGGAGATCCAGCTCTGCTGGATCAGGTCAATGGATTATCCAGTCCAGTATTCTGTTCTCACATTGGCCACTACAATGCCTATGGAAAGCCTCCAAGCAAGTTTTGAGTGCAATAGCATTCTCCCCTCCTGCCATTTTCAGGAACTGGTATTGAGAAGCTCTTCTTTTCTTCTTTGGCGATCGCTCGTAGCCAAGTATGAGTGTCTTCCATAAACACAGTTTTAAAAGTGAGTCTGTAAGTGACTGTGGAGGCCAATTCTGGACCCATAAGTCCTTCCACAGTGGGGACATAGGATTCCAGGCGGGAGTTGATCACGGTGAGGGTTTGCCAAGCCTGCCTTCCTCTTGGTGCATTTCTCCCTTTCGTCCTGAGTTTGAGTGTCTTGAAAGCCCCTGACACCTTTGGTAAAGGCTGTTCTACAGTTGGAGCACTTGCAGGCTAGTGTTTCCCAATTGTCAGTGTTTACACTACATTTTTTTTAGATTTGCCTTGAGAGAGTCTTTCAACCCCTTTTGTTGACCACCAGCAGAGGTGCAGCATAGCTATCATGGTTAGCCTCCATAAATTAGTTGAATCCTTCTTTAAACCCATCCAAGTTGGTGGTCATCACTGCCTGCCATGGAAGTGAATTCCATAGTTTAACTATGCACTGTGAGAAAAAAATTCTTTCTTGAGTGTGCTCTGAATCCTCCAACATTCAACTTCACGGACTCACTCTGAGTTCTCGTGCTAATGCCGTGTCTAATTTTATATGCTTCTATCATGTTGCCTTTTCCCTCAATAAAAAAAGCCCAAAATGCTGTGGGAAAGAAGATGAATTACTCGTCCTCGAGGAAGCCCACCCTAATAAATAACTACAACAACAATATATTTGCATCCCGCTCTTCTAATAAGAGCAGCAAGACTGGCTTACAAGATAACCATAAAGCCATATAATAGAATCCATAAAAATGCCACTATACCAAACAATTTCCAAAATCTATGACAAAATATAACCTACTGTTAAAACAAAGTAAAACACAAACCTGGAAGCAGCAAGAGTAAAATGCATTAGCAACGACAGAGCCAAATGTTGCACATGGAAAACTCACTGAAATAAAATATTTACACTTTCTGATGAAATTCCCCCAAAGCAGCAACCTGATAAACTTCACTTGGGAGGAGAGTGCCAAGTCACAGGTAGCGTCGCCAGCTTGCCCCCACAACCGAGGGTGCCTGGGGCCGTGTGATTCACCACACCATGTGTGTTTGAAGTCACCCCACAGCAAGCTGGCTGCCACAGTTTTTTGGGGGGAGGGGCGGCAGCCTCTTCACTGAAAACTTTGTGGGGCCTGGGCACCCACAGCCCCACATAGATGGCATGTATAGTTACAGGATGAGGGATGCGGGTGGTGCTGTGGGTTAAACCATTGAGCCTTTGGCTTGCCGAACGGAAGGTTGGCGGTTCAAATCCCTGTGACGGGGTGAGCTCCCGTTGCTTGGTCCCAGCTCCTGCCCACCTAGCAGTTCGAAAGCACATCAAAGTGCAAGTAGATAAATAGGTACCGCTCCGGCGGGAAGGTAAATGGTGTTTCTGTGTGCTGCTCTGGTTCGCCAGAAGCAGCTTAGTCATGCTGGCCACATGACCTAGAAGCTGTACTCCGGCTCCTTCGGCCAGTAACGCGAGATGAGTGCCACAACCCCAGAGTCAGACACGACTGGATCTAATGGTCAGGGGGTCCCTTTACCTTTACCTTTTTTATGGTCACAGGATAACTACTAAGAATGACCAACGGTCATGGAAAGAAGATAAAGTCCCAACCAGAAATGAATGGCTGATGAAGATGGTGGACTATGCTGAAATGGTGAAAATGAGCGGGAAAATCAGAAACCAGGAAGAGAGAAACTTTAATAAGGAATTTTTTTTGGGGGGGGATATAATTTACCTAAGAGAACCTGGTAAACAACTAAAAACCTTGGCAGGATTTGACTAATGCTTGTAATGTACTAAAAACTAAGGTGAAAATGGATTATTTTAAGAAAAAAATAGAAAAACTATATGATGCATTTGAAAGAGATTGAAAATGGAAACCATGAAAAGATGGAGGGAAGTCTAAGGATTCAGGGAATCCTAAATGTCGATGGTTATGTCTAATGTTTGAATTTAAATGTGTAGTGTAAAACTGAATAAAAATGAGAATGACCAACGGTAGGTTAGTAGGTTAGTCACTCTTGCTTTGGACGTCTGCTTCTGGAAATCTCACATGCATGACAGAAACAGCTTAGCAAAACAAAACAAAACATCATATCTCCTAAAGTCCTCTGAAAGCATAAAAAAATGAAGAGGAGACTGAGAGGAGATATGATAGCCATCTCAAGATATCTAAAGGGCTGTCCCATGGGGCATAGAGCAGGCTTGTTTTCTCCTACTCCAGAGGTCAGGACCCGAACCAATAGCTTCCAGTTTCAAGGAAGGAGATTACAACAAAATATCAGGGAGAACTTTCTGACAGTAAGAGCTATTTGACAGTGGAACAAACTCATTTGGGAGGTGGTGAACTCTTCTTCCTTGGATGTTTTTCAGCAGAAGTTGGATGTCTAACTATCATGGATGCTTTAGTTGAGATTCCTGCAATGCAGGGGGCTGGACTTGATTGACGCTCCAACTCTGCAACTCTATGATTCTGTATATCCAGGCTATAGATTATTATTTTTATTTTTATTAAGAAAATGACAATATGGTATTTTATTTCCAGTCTCCTTAACTTGGCTTTTTTCACTCCTGTACCACAATGGAGCTCACATTTCCTCCCTTTACCTTAATGAAGATTCTTACATCATGTCTATAATCAAACTCTTTCTGCTGGAAAACTTTGGAAAGAGCCTCAGGGCCTCTAATATTCTGCTGTGGTACTCAAAAGCATGGTTTAGTATTGACTGTGTGGTAAAATTATTGCTTGAGCAATCTAATTATTATCCACCTATTACAACTTTGAATCAATATATTGAATTCTTATCATAGCATGGTGCCCAGTTTGTAAATTTCTAAACAAATCCATTTTTTAAAAGCACCAGATGCCTATAGATAAAATCAGCTATATATTTTAATCCACCAGGCAAATTATATGCCAATAAAACTGAGCAACTATGGTTGATAAAGCGGTTCTACCATGACAACTAATTATTACCACTTTCAAACCACCTGAGGTTTTCGCTGAATATACCTACTCAGTGTCGCAAAGCAGGACTGATTTACACTTATTTATTAATATTTTCAGCCTCTTCACTAAGGCTGTAATCCTTTGCCCACTTACCTTACCATAAGATCCCAATGGGGCTTTCTTCCGAGACACATGTGGGTTTGAGTCGTACCTCAGGTTACGTACGCTTCGGGTTACGTACTTTTTGGGTTACATACTCCCGTAACCCAGAAGTGTAACCCGCCGCACACACGTTCTGCGCACTTCACACATGCGCCGAAGAGTTCTGCACACTTCACGCATGCGCAAAACATTTTGTTCGGGTTACGTACGTTTTGGGTTACATACAGCAACCCGGAACCAATTAAGTACGTAACCCGAGGTACGACTGCATTCTATTCCCCAATAATTTAGACAAGCAAAAGAAGTATAAATAAAATACATAATATATAAGAGAACCAGGAAAGGTTTCTGACCAAACCAATTAGCCAGAAGATTTCCACATCTTTAACGAGATATTACAATCTGTCATCACTAGAAAATGGAGATGGAACACTGAGAAATGATTGACTGCAGTTCTCGATGTCCATAATTCTTTGACTGTCTGCAATTAGTTCATAATTCATCAGTTTGGAATATCAATCTCATCAACACCTAAACTCAATTTCTTGGTCTTCCAGGGTTCCAAAACACATGCAGAGCCTGTATGATGATATCAGGCTCCCCACTGCAGAACAACTAAATTTAAAACCGAGGAAAAAATAAGAAGCACTAAAATTTTAAGATTTGTCTACCCCTGTTGGTGAAATGCAGAGGACAAGGCCCCTAACATGGTGGGGTGTGTGGCCTGAATATATAGGAGGTCATATGAATCCCTCTGATGTTTCTTTTATCACATTGCTGAGATGGGAAATCTCAGGTAAGAGTTAAATAACTTAAGTCAAGGATTATTTTTGGAACATCCTTTCCTTTTTGAGTCATCAACATAATAGCACCCTGTTCTTTATAAATACTACTGGTCGGAATGATGAACATTTAGTAGATCTGCCCTTTTTTCGGGGTCTTCTTGCGATTCCTTTTACCACTTCAATTCTTTAGCTAAGTGGAAGAATCTGCTTATGCATTTGTATTCTGCCCAGATCTACAATTTTTGTAAAGGCCAGCTTTCCCATAAAAAGGGATTATAAATAGTGCAGAAAAATGATGATCCAAGCTAGCACTTAAAAAAACACACAACAAAAGCATAAAAGTAAAGGTCATTTTCACAGTTTTTTCTTGAAGGACTACCCAAAGATTATAGTGAGGATTCAAGTCAATTCCATTTATTAGGATACGTTTTGCTAGGCTTGTGGGAGCCCCTCCCCATTTCTTACAGTCAGAAAACATGATCTTTGAGTCTGCCGAATAAAAGCAGTTATTCATTTAGTTCTGACTGGGCCTCTGCAAGGCAAGAGAGTGTTGAGGGGACAAAATTGGCTTTCATTTTTGCAGTTGTGGGAATACCTTTGTGTGTGTGTTTGTGTGTGTGTGTGTGTGTGTGTGTGTGTGTATCCTACAGTGATATTCCCTGCAGATTGAAAGATAGCAAATCAGGGACTAAGCTTTTAGTTCTATTAGTCTGCAATTTGGAAAGTTTCTTGCTCTTTCATGTCTGAATTTTTGTGAACAATAGCCTACAAACTCCATCCAATTGCAAGCCCACGCGCTAAACCCTGTCCCCGGAATCCTACCCCTCCCCCCCAGAAATGAGACACGACATCAATGTATGGGTTTAAATTAGGCCACAACGTTATTGATTTTCAGGTGTAGGAAACCTTGGCTTTGGCCTTGGAAGGTATTCCTCTCAACCCAACAGGGGCTGATGATGTGCAGGGCAGTCAGGTGCAGTGGGAGGGGACTGTAAAGCATGAACTTACACAGCGTGCCCTCCCACTTCACCAAGCCGGGAGTTTGACCTATATGCCGCTGCTCAAGGGCCAGTGACTCCTGCAATCAACCCTTTAACGGGGCCTGCAAACACCACTGAGTGGGGGTGCATGAAGATGTTACCCCCCATCTCGAAGATAAGACTATAGGATGGGTAGGCACACTAAGGCTCGGGCCGGATCCGGCCCTCGGACGGTCCGGGAATCAGCGTGTTTTTACATGAGTCCTTGCAAAATTTATTGGCAAGAAAAATCTTGGGCCTCCCTAATGGGACAATGGCGGCTCAACTGAGAATGGAACTGGGCCTATCATCCATCGTAGCAAGAGCCCATATCAGGATAATTACCTTCTACAAATCGCTTGCTGAAACTCCAAATTCTCTACTAGCCAAACAAGCCTTCTTAGCCTTCACCGGCAGCAGCACCTGGTCAAGAGGCATGGAGTCCATTTGTCACCGCTACTCCCTTCCAGACTTCGCCGCCCTATCCTCATGGGACAAGGACAAAATTCGCGACTGGATTCTTGCTAGGGACGCTGCCCTTGATCAAGAACTATCTAATGCGGCCAGACTCTCCACGTGGTTCCCTCGCGTGAAGGCAGTTAGATCTCTGGCCCACTATCTGAGTGATCTGATGGATCCTACGCTGAGAAGGGCCTTTACACTGGCTCGATTTCATGCCATTCCCACAGCATTCTTACAGGGTGTATTTTCCAATACCCCTCTGGATCTTCGACTCTGCCCATGCAACAATGGAAAGATAGAGGACTTTATTCACTTCTTCCTCTACTGCCCACTATATGCCTCAATAAGATCTAGGCTTCTCCCTCTAATCCCGCCGACTATCGCCAGGGACGATGACCGCATGAAATATCTACTGGTGGATGCCAACCCCTTGGTTTCACGTGGAGTGGCCATCTACATATTACAGGCCCTGAAACTCAGGACCACCTTTTTGGCCAACTTCCCTTAGCCTTAGTCTTATGTATATTCCCAACATGGACACTGTCGTCACGCCCGCTAGTGCTTTTTATTTTATTTGTTTTATCCAGTACGATTTTACTTCCAATTGTTTTAACTGTATCTGTTGTATTCTTTGCATAATCGTGTCAGGCTACTGCCTGGTCTTTTACTATGTGCTATGGCCATAGGGCTAATGCAATAAATAAATTGAATTGAATTGAATACATGAGTAGAATGTGTCCTTTTATTTGAAATGCATCTCTGGGCTGTTTGTGGGGCATAGGAATTTGTTCACTCCCCCCCCCCAAAAAATATAGTCCAGCCCCACAAGGTCTGAGGGACAGTGGACTGGCCCCCTCCTGAAAAAGTTTTCTGACCCCTAGACTATAGGATATCGACCAAGGCCTAAAACTGCCAAGGTTGTGGCGAATTGCTACAGGGAAGGCAAAACCTGCAAATGCAGGGAAATTCCTTCCCGGTTCTGAATACAGCAACCATCTTCCGACCGTAGCAGCGCCCGCTGACCTAGGAAGCAAGAGATTAGCCTGCAAAAGAAGACCATGTTATATTTTAGGGAGGGTTGGGTGGGTGAATCTGGAAGGAAAACAAAGTGAGTCTGGGCTGAAAAGCATCGGCCCTTTTCCCGGCTTTCGCCCCACCCCCAGCCGGCAGCCCATTGTCCTGCCGAGATGGGGGCAGGGCGACAGCCACCCTGCAGCAAGGTGGGTGGCTCCTGGACAGGTAAGCCCGTGCGGTGTCGCAAATGCCGCCCACCTCTTGGAGGGGGTGAGTGGAAATTATTCCCATAAATAATAATAAAACCTCTTACTACAAGGACCGTATGATCCAATATAGGGGATGGGGTAGTAATAATACTGGATAATAATACTGATTAGTATCAATATTATTACTGTTTTTCATTATGTTGTTGTTACTGTTATTGTTATTATTGTTATTATTATTATTTCAAACATATGGTACAGGAAACAGCAGGATTGGCAGATGGCACATGAAGACAACAAGAGTCATGAAAAAAGGTAAAGGACCCCTGACAGTTAAGTCCAGTCACGAACGACTCTGGGATTGCAGCGCTCATCTCGCTTTACAGGCCGAGGGAGCCGACGTTTGTCCGCAGACAGTTTTTCCGGGTCATGTGGCCAGCATGACTAAGCCGCTTCTGGAAACCAGAGCAGCGCACGGAAACGCCGTTTACCTTCCCGCCAGAACGGTACCTATTTATCTACGTGCACTTTGAAGTGCTTTTGAACTGTTAGGTTCCGAGCAACTGGAGCTCACCCCATCACAGGGATTCAAACCGCCGACCTTCCGATCGGCAAGCCCTAGGCTCAGTGGTTTAGACTACAGCACCACCCGAGTCCCAAGAGTCATGTAGGGGAACACAAAAAACCCCCTAAATATTGTGAAGGGTGACTGAATCTATATTTTAATTCAGCATCATGGCTTGCATCTGTTACATATATATATATATATATATATATATATATATATATATATATATATTCATACACACATACCATTTTGCTCCTGGATCTAATTTGATCTTTAGCTAGCAAATTAAACAGTTCCAGCTTAAGCTTTCAATTTAAATCTTAAAAGTCTGGGACAGGATCCAAATCCATGATATGCACATCTGTGTGTGGGTCTGTCGAGGAGGAAGAGAAAAAGGCATGCTTAGCCTGAGATTCATCTATTTTCCCCCCATAGCATTTCCCTCTGCTGAAGAGATAGGCATTTTCGTATTTTTAAACAGCACTGGGAATTGCTGCAGGGACAACAAGTAGCAAAGCCCAGCTGTACCTTTCCTGAGCACACATATCACTTCTCTGGATCCCGCCCAGCAATAGAGGGAACAGTAATTGCCAATATCTAGGAAGAATATGACGAGAGACACCGAGGGCAGCTTGTCACGCTGTGTGTGCTGTGCTCAGGTACAGCTTCTTAAGAACAAAGCACAACTTTTAAAAAGTGAACACAGAGATGCAGAGAAAGGAAAATGCTAATCCCAAGCCTTTCGACACTCTGAGTTATTTTCTCCAATCAAGATGAGATTTTTTTAAAAAAATATTTTATTTATTTATTTTGAGGTTGGAACCCTCCACTTACAGTCCTTGAAGGGCTTGACCATGCCATTTGGTTCAGTTCTCTGTGACCCAGCGCTCCATTTCTAAAAAAATGTTTGGGTCTGAATATTCTAAATGTGAGGAGGTTGGTTTGTGTGGTGAAGAAAACCTGCAAACGTGTAAAGTTATTCTCTTCTTTAGCATGGTCTAAGACGCGAGTGGCACTGACGCAGGTGGCGCTGTGGGTTAAACCACAGAGCCAGGGCTTGCTGATCAGAAGGTCGGCGGTTCGAATCCCCGCAACGGGGTGAGCTCCCATTGCTCGGTCCCAGCTCCTGCCCACCTAGCAGTTCGAAAGCACGTCAAAGTGCAAGTAGATAAATAGGTACCGCTCTGACGGGAAGGTAAATGGCATTTCTGTGCTCTGCTCTGGTTCACCAGAAGTGGCTTAGTCATGCTGGCCACATGACCCAGAAGCTGTACGCCGGCTCCCTCGGCCAGTAAAGCGAGATGAGCACCGCAACCCTAGAGTCGGACACGACTGGACCTAATGGTCAGGGGTCCCTTTACCTTTACCTTTACGAATCAAAAGGCAGGGTTTTTGTTAAACTCAAGTCCTGGCTCAATTTAAAGGCCTGATACCATCCCATGGCTCCATGGCCATGTCCAAATAGCAGAAGACCTGGAAAGAACAAACATATCTAGCATATTTAGCATATCTAGGCTAAAAAGTTGTATTCAGGTGGGAGCTCTGCTCCCAGGTTGGGGCTAGTTTGCAAGGAGAGACCCCCTTGATTAGATGCTGGCTGGCGAAGGGACTGACCGCTGCCAAGTCCACCAGGGGAGCACAACATTTGCCGGCAACCAATGCTACATCCCTGGCTCCAGGTAGGACTCAGAAAAACTTCTGATTGAAGCCTTGGGGGGCTGCTGCCAGTTAGCATAGACAGGTAAATGGTAAAGGTAAAGGACCCCTGGACAGTTAAGTCCAGTCAAAGGCAACTATGGGGTTGCGGCGCTCATCTCGTTTTCAGGCCAAGGGAGCTGGCGTTTGCCCACAGACAGCTTTCCAGGTCATGTTGCCAGCATGACTAAACTGCTTCTGGTGCAACGGGACACCGTGCGGAAATCTGAGTGCACCCAAATGCTGTTTACCTTCCCGCCACAGTGGTACCTATTTATCTACTTGCACTGGTGAGCTTTCAAACTGCTAGGTTGGCAGGAGCTGGGACAGAGCAACAGGAGCTCACCCCATCATGGGGATTTGAACCGCCAACCCAAGAGGTGGTTTAGACCACAGTGCCACCTGTGTACCATGTAGCATTGACAACACGTAGCTTGATGGACCAATAGTCTGACTCAGTATATGACAGATTCCTATTTTCCTAAGGGCTGGAGTGGGAAAAGTCAAGTCTGGGGGGTTCCATTCATTTATAAAGGGAAGGTTTTGTATTAAGCCCTAAAACAAAATATTGTCATTTTAGAACAAAAAAATTGAAAAATATAATGACAAGATATATGTAGCCAAAATGAAAGAATGTGGCTCCTATCTAGTTTCAGCTTCAGAGAAGAACTACAGCTTCTGTGTGGGGAATATAAACCCACAGCCATAGCAAAAGTTACTGTGACTTCAATGGGGTGCAATTGGATGGGGATATGAATTTAGATCCACATTCTACTGGGAATAAACAGAGAAGTTTGCTTTTTCACTGATGACTGAATCAATGCAAACATGTTTATTTAATAGAATGCTTGTAATATTTTTTTTAAATAAAAAATGAAGTTTAATAAAAGAACACAAAGAAATGCAGAAAAGGTGGCATGTAACAGAAAAGTCTGACAATTTTTCAATTTTAAACTTTATGTAGTTTCATGTCTGGCCCTACTATTAGGCAGAATGAGGTGGCTACTTCAGGAGACAGGTGCTGAGAGGTCGGATGGGGGACAAACTACAAGGTGATGGAGATAAGAGCTGTGTGGCTACATTACCTGACCTGGACTCTTTAAATTACCCTCCTGTCATTGATGCATTTGATGCTGCTGTTCCGTAACCAAAGTAGAAATATATGAAACTGTCATTCTGATTGGTTTTATACATGGAACGGGCGGGCACCATCTTGTCTTTTGCCTCAGGCAGAAAAATGTCTTTGGCTAGCCCTGCAAAGTTTAATTATGGGAGTGCAAAGCAGGCTGGCCACAATCTAATAGAGCTAAGCTTGTTGAAGTGGGTCATTTCCTTCCTTTCCAACATTTCCCATGGGCCGGCACTGATTGGTGGGAAGGACCACCCACCTGTCAATCACATAGCATTATTACGGTGCCAGGTGACAACTTCAAAACCCGCCAGAACAAATCAGCTGATCAGCATTGTTGGGGAACTTTGCCACTTTGACATTCGTTCTCTAGCAGAAATCAACAACTAGGCAACAAGTAGCAAAGCAAGAGGATTTTATTCTTGTCCGAGAATGGTGTCTCATCCACTTCATGGTGCAGACTGGAGACCCTGATAACAGATTACACATGTGCTTTTATAGTTTCACATAAGCAACCTGATGCCTCCGTTCCTTCCTAGCTTGTCTCACTTTTATGCAGTATGTGTAACCCAATCATAACCTTTGATAAGCACCTTAACTATGCATTTTGGGGGGATTTCCACTGCCCTTCTCTGTCCCCACTAAGCCGTTTCTGATTTCCTGCATTCTTCTACTTGCAGTGAGCATGACCTAATGATTCTGCAGATGCTTGCCTTTCAAGCTTTTGACATCCAGCTTAACCTCAGGCTTTGTCTGTTACTCTGTAGTCAAAAGAGTTTCCTGTTGTCTGGAACTCCAGCTTCAGAGATGCAACTGCTAACAGCATACTGAACAAGTGTTATTACATTTTCCAGAAACATGCTCAAGATTACCCCAGGGCACTTAGCCTTTAGACTTAGCTAATTTTTGTTTTGTTTTGTTTTTCCTCCTTGGTTTTTTTTACTTAGACAGAATGACTCCGTTTTCTAACGCAACATTTAGTGTTCTCATTCAAAGCGAATGGCTCGTTCCAACCAATCAGCTGGATTTCACCAATCAGGGGATTCAGAGTCATCTCCTCTGAACTCCATTCGTAAGTAATTTGAACAGAAACTGGATGCAAATGCAAGTTTATTGGTTGACTCTCCATGGCAACCAACTCATCAAAAAGGAAAGCCACCCCCACTGAAGTCTAAGCAGTCTGAATACAAACTACCTGCAAATGAAGTTCAGTTTATGAGAGCGGAAAGCCAGCCCCCTGAACTTCATTTGCAGGCAGTTGTATTCAAACCAGTTACAAACAGCCCCATTGGCTGCACTAGGGAGTTCCTGATTGGGAAAACCCCTATTGCAGCTGATCCCAGAGGGACCCCCTGTCAGTGCTGATCATTGCATTGATGCAGCCCTGCTTGCAAAGGAATGAATGAGTGTCCGCTTTAAGCTCCCAGTTGTTCCTTTGCAGCCATGACTTTATCTGCCCCACATATGATGTCAAGTATGATGCCAGGTTTGAGGAAGCTGGACATGCTTTTTTTTGGGGGGGGGGGAGCATTACAAGCTAAACTGGAACTACAGCCAGGCCTAATTAAGCTTTAGATATCCCCTACCACCGATTAAAAAGCTTTCTTTATAAGGCTTCTTTCTTCTTCACAATGCATTCCCAGCCAAAGAATCACATTGAGAATGTGATGACATCATGGCATTATGGAACCAACTCAGGGTTGGATACATGATGGTTTTTACTTTGCTACTCTGTGTTACAGCAGTTTCAGTGCAGCAAAAGAGGTAGCATCAACCGAGTTGCTTCAGCACAGTGGAAGAGCTTCATGCTATTTGCACTGGGGGGTGGAGAGCAGGCGGGGGCGGGGCTGGTGTGTGTCCTGGGGGCATGGCATGCTGTCCGCAAGGGCGTGGCATGCGTCCTACAGGCATGGCACGCTGTCCAAAGGGGCGTGGCACGCATCCTTGGGGCGTGGCACACTGCCTGCAGGGGCGTGGCGTCCAGCCCGGGCAAGGGGCAGCTGCGATGGCACCCTACCAGGATCACGCTGCCAGGGGCGGTGCACTCCCCCCGCACTGCTCTTCCTCTGCCAGTGCTTCAGCAACAGAGACATTCCCTGTAAGCCATTTTACAACTTCTCTAGACACTCCTTGAAAAATCACTGCACACACAAAAATGCTTATATTTCTCTGTTTCAGCTCAGATTTGCATTCATTTCAGTTGGACTTCTAACACTGGATTATGGCCCGTGGGTAAGATCCAATCACACTTACATCCACTGAGTTCAACAGGACTATTATGTGTGTGCTTGACAAGACTCAGTGATGCTGCAGCAGCTAGACTGGTCACTGGGAGTGGCCACCAAGACCATATAATACCAGTCCTGAAAGACCAACATTGGCTCCCAGTATGTTTCCGAGCACAATTCAAAGTGTTGGTGTTGACCTTTAAAGCCCTAAACAGCCTCAGTCCAGTACAACTGAAGGAGCGTCTCCACCCCTATGTTCAGCCCAGACACTGAGGTCCAGCTCCAAGGGCCTTCTAGTGGTTTGTTCACTGCGAGAAATGAGGTTGCATGGAACCAGGCAGAGGGCCTTCTTGGTAGTGGTGCCAGCCCTGTGGAACGCCCTCCCACCAGATGTCAAGGAAATAAACAACTATCTGACTTTTAGAAGACATCTGAAGGCAGCCCTGTTTAGGGAAGTTTTTAATGTTTGATGTTTTATTGTGTTTTTAATATTCTGTTGGAAGCCACCCAGAGTGGCTGGGGAAATAATAATAATGATGATGATGATGATGATGATAATAATAATGATGCTTTGGCTGGGTTTTGCCAACTCATTGTAATCATTTATTTATCATGGTCAACAGAGCAAACGTAAGACCAGGAATAAAGCCATACAATGTAACATAATCATAAGTTTAGAGCAAACTACAATGCAAGATATAATATAAATGCTACATACATATATGTATACAAGATAACAAATGGCCTAGGCAGCTTCTAACAAATGATCCTTCCAGCTTCAGATATTTAATTGCCTCACTGCCACTGTTAAATTTTTGGCCTCTACTAATGACACCCATGGGATTTTATCTCCCAGCAAATATTCCACATAAAACTGAGCTGAACTCCCTGCTAGTTTGGCCAATACAGAGGCAATCATTTGCTGAAGAACTGCAGCATTTAGAAGAAGGAAAAAGACAAAACAAACAAACATGTTTCACACATTTGACCTCCCAGTTATTACAAGGACAAAACCACAAGGAGAGAGGGGCATCGACATATCTACCCCAAATCAACTGAGAAGACAACACATTAAATTTGGCCAGATGGAAGTCACATGATGTTTAACTACAAGCAAGCTCCAAAAATAAGCAGCTAATTGAAATGGATCATCATAGGAAATGCATGAGGAATAAGGTGGACAGGTATGTTCATGCATGAGTGCACCAAAACATCTTAGTCTTTGCTTTGCCATAGCTAATACAGAGTCAAATCCCAATTCTAGAAGGAAGGAGAGGGAGCACCCGATGCAACAAACTTTTGGGAGCAACAGGCTATGCCCAAGTACTGCAAAATTGTGTCCACCCCCAGTAAGTTATCACATGTCTTCATTTGTTCTGGGTTCACATGCAATTTGTCCCAAATCAGCTTTCTGAAAGAGCAGCTACAGATTTATTTATGGGGCAGGTACATTAGGCAGTCCCAGAGAAGAGGGTTGGGCAACAAAATTACCAAAAATGCATATGCCGGTTAAAGCAGGCCACAACTTCATTGATTACAACAAAACAAGTGGGGTTGGCGTGGCATTGTGGCATGGATCTGTTACAACTTCGAACTTCAGGTGTCTAGTTCAGAAATCACCCATCCCAGTATACTTGCAGACAAATCGGGGATCCCACTGGCAACCTGAGGAGTGTGACATCAGGCCTAGTACCCACCCATGCTGAGGACTAGAGCTGATACATCATCTCTATCTTTTATGGTGCCCTTTTATGTCTGAGATCCTACCCAATGCCATTTCCAACCAAATTGCGGCAAGGGGGAAAAAAAACAACAACAACTAACGACCAACAAGACAAAGAAACAAAGACAAAACCCTCACAGCCAAGAGCCAATTGTGATTTAGAGTAAAATTCAGTCTGCTCCTAAAAAACCAGTGAGCATATAGGCCTCATCTTGTGCAATGTTGTGATGCCACTGCAGCAAAGGCAGGAACCATGTTTACTTGCTGTAAGCCAATTTCAGCGGTGGTGATGTTATCACAATGCACAACACATTTCATTTTCAGACAAAGGTTGATTGTCTCTCCTTTTAGTTTTAAAAATCCATATTTGAAGTTACAATTCTATGGTTTGTTACCCTTGAAATCCCAAGAAGAGAGCTGTTTTAAAGATGTTAATAGTGTCCAAGATCTACCACTTTTATGGTAAACTGTGGGGCTATGCTAGAGGATAAATGTGGTAAATCTCATTGATCCATTCTCAGTTTGAGATGAAGTTCATCTGACATGGGACCAAGATTAGATTTGCCCAACTTATCTCCAGATTCCTCCATGGTACCTCCATTCTTACTAGGAAAAGAGCAGACATGCCTTGGATCTCTTACTCTTTCAAAAACTGAGCTGGAAATTACCCTGTTTTCAGTAACCTTTATGAATGGCTCATTAAATAACCTATGGCATTTAAAACTAAGGGGCGGAGGGGGGGGGTAATTGGCTTGTTTGTTACTATGCTATGTATTTTTGTATTTTTATATTGCAAACTGCCCTGACATCCTTGGGTGAAGGGTGGACAGATTTTAATAAAATGAATGAATGAATGAATGAATGAATGAATGAATGAATGAAGAGTGCTCAGGCAGTGGTGCCTAGTTATTCATCAAGGTATCATCATGCTTAGATATGGAAATACTACAGCAATATTGTCAATATTGGAGTTGTGTCCTGCAACTTAAGTTATCTAGCAGGAAAAGCAAATGAACAACAACACTATTTCCAACTAGATGTGCAGCCTAAATTGATTAAGCACGTGGAACTTAACATTTAGAGATAAGTAATTCTACATTTCAGTGTGGGAAAACATATAACCCACATCCAGCTTTTAGCATTCTAGAAATATAATAATGCAATTCAAATAAGGCTGTCGTATATACAGTGGTACCTCGGGTTAAGAACTTAATTCGTTCTGGAGGTCTGTTCTTAACCTGAAACTGTTCTTAACTTGAGGTACCACTTTAGCTAATGGGGCCTCCAGCTGCCGCCGCCGCCGATTTTTGTTCTCATCCTGAAGCAAAGTTCTTAACCCGAGGTACTATTTCTGGGTTAGCAGAGTCTGTAACCTGAAGCGTCTGTAACCCAAGGTACCACTGTGTATGTATGTGTGTGTATATATAGTCATGGAAGTTTTTGAAGTCTGATCATTTAGTAGCTTGTATTTCCCCTCCTATGGAACATAGGTTCATAATTCTGAATTAAGCAATATTTGTTTTTTGGTTTTTCAAGTTACCCCAAAAGCAGAGGTTTCCTCCAGCTAACGTTTCCTTCTAAGTTTTGGAATGGCAAATTGAATCTTCATGAACCATCTAGTATAGTATTGTATCTAAGGATCAATATTGATAACAGCTCACCTTTGCAATTTACTAGTTGATGGAATAGCCAAGTAAGGTCCAACCAATATCTGAGTGAGAGATGATCATCCAAAAGTGTGAAATCTCATTCATATAAGTCCAGATGAAACCAACACATTCTGAAGGATAATGGTTATTTTCCCATTCGATTCTAGCTTAGTTGCTTCCTCCTTTGCTCAGTGTCCTTGAAGCAAAGGTAATTGGTTTTTTCCTCTACTGTGAGCATAATGTGGGATGTGACTGCTCTCACCCCACATGGGATTCACAATGCATCACGCATTAATTGTATTGGCAAATCAGGATCAAAATGTGTTAAGATCTGCAAGGGTAACAGCCAGTCTTTAGTTTCTGAAAAAGCTTTGTCATATTCATCCGTCCAAGTCTTTCATCCTTTCTTCTAAAAGGAAATCCATACAATAACTTTTACAAGTGTGCTAAGGGATGAAATTAATAACCTTGAAGAAAACAAAACACAATGATCACAATCCAATGCAGTTAAGTACAGCTGTAATAAAAGGCAGAGTGTCTTCAAATTATGTGTAAAGGGCAATAGTCTCCCCTCTGAAAATCATTAACACATACATGTACAGTATAGGGGAAATGGGTTTGATGTGAGAAGCAATGAGCACAACTTCCAGACAAAACCAAGATCTAGTGCCATTTATTTACAACCCAAGGCCTTCCACATGGCATCAGTTCTTGACACTATGCTTGTTAGAAGGATACATTGCCTAAAACCAAAACAACAAAAACACATCAAAGATGTCAAAACATTGTGGGACAATTTCCCGGTTTTGTGCAGCAGCACCCCATGTAGTCCCCCCCAAAAAAAATTATTCAACATCACAAAAATCAAACTACTTAAAAAAAACAAATAAATAAAACTTTATATATGAATATACCCCCCCACACACACATGGAAATATTGAACTTGATCCATTGCCTCCTGAGGCCCATTTTCACGACCTGTCTTCAATGTTATGGCTGAATCCTTGAAATGTGAATTTAGATTCTCTTGCCATTGAAAAATATCTCTCTCCACTTCCAGCCACCTTTGATATGGCTAGGATCCTCATAATCAACAACATCATCAAATTTATATACCACTTACATGCCAAGATGTCCTCTAAGTGGCTTCTAAGTATAAAATCAATCATAAAATGTCTGCACATAATTAAGATGCACGATCAAAAATACGTCAAAACATCACCTATAATTAAAACATACAACAAAACAAAAGCATAATCATTAAAAATGCTAAAGGAACATGTAAAGCAACTAGGTCAGAAAGCTCGAGTTCCAGAAAATGCCAGCCCATATTTCAGCAGGGAGAAAATGGGCTGAATCCCACTAAATCACTGTGTGCACAGAATGACTTCCACAAGTGCCACATAACTTTCATTCTCTCTCCTCCCCCTTTATGTTCCCTGCACCAACCCCAAATCTGACCTGAAGGTTCAGCGTGGGATTTCAGGTGTGTGTAGTTCGGGGGTGGGGAGAACTCAGAATGTCGGAAGGTTTTGTTAGTATTTCACCCCCTCCCTTTGTGAGAATCGTGTGACTTATGGTCTGAGAGAAGGGGGAGGGAACTGAGTCTTTGATCTCTTAATTAACTTCTCTCTGCCAGACGGAATGTGACCTTCACTGTGTGTGTTAGACAGGGTTCGTTCTGGAGTTAAGATGTGTGGAAGAAAACTTAGCCACACAGCTGTATAGTTATGTATATATTGTAGCTTGTAGAAAAATAAAGAAGAACTGTTTCAAGTTAACATAGCCAGCGCTTTATTCGACCTCTGAGGAAGTGAGGGTGCTCATGACAGACAGTCCTGAGTCCAGATATCCTGATTAAGCTGTAGGTGTTCCAGTCTTATCGCCTGGCCCAGTCGGGGCACAAAGAGGGGCACAAGACCTGGATAGATCCTGGCTTAAATCAACATATGGTAGCAGAGGCGGATGGTTTCGTTCCTCCTATGGATGCAAGCGGCTGGTTGGCGTTCCTCCTGTGTTGCAGAGCGGCTGGTTTTCGTTCCTCTGCTGATGAAGGTGGACGGTTTGCTGTTTGGCTGCTGAGACGTGCTGTGTTTGGTGAGACAGTTCGGCTGCTTCATTTCGGAGCTGTTTTCAAGCTACAGAATTGATTTACAATGGTATGCTGTTTAGCTGCCAGAACAGATAGCAGAGACGCTTTTCCAGATTCTTGCTAATTGCGCTGAGTTTGGGGGAGTGAAGTTAAAGGGAGTTAAGGCTTATTTTGTTGCATGAAGAAGTGGTGTTTGCTATAGTTAAAAACGCAAGCATGTCTTCTGCACAGTTTGGCCAGATATCTCTCTCTTTTCCTCCTCTCACGCCAGAGACTTACCCTACCTGGCAAGTTAGAATGAAAGCGCTTTTACAAAGGGAAAGGCTTTTCCATACCATTGAGGATGATCCCCCACAGGAAGATGATGATGAATGGCCTGCCTGGCATGAAGCTGATCAAAGAGCCAGGGGGACTATTGTTCTGGGCGTTTGTGATACCCTGTTGGTTAGTTTAGAAGATGCTGAAACGGCAAGGGCTGTTTGGGACAAACTTCGTAATTTGCATCTTAGGCAGGGAGCAGGGAGCAGTATTCTTTTTTTCAAGAAATTGTGTAGACTGGAGTTGCAGAAAGATGGCGATTTGCCCAGCCATCTGTCCCAATTACAACGTCTTAGACAAGACCTCATCCAAAGAGACTTGACTTTTTCTGATGCTGTTTTCTCCATGCTAATGATTAATAGCCTGGATGAGTCGTATGATGCTATTGCTTCTCAGTTATCAGCATTGCCTAATGATCTTTTAACACCGGATCATGTATCTAGCGTGCTCTTAAATGAGTTTGACCGCAGACAGACTGTTAAAGAAAGCCGGGGCAAAGCTGTTGAAAATGTTTCTAAGCCTTCAGCAGGAGAAAGTGAAACTACTGCAAAGGCACTGAAGTCAGTACGTTGCTATGGCTGCGGAGAGCTAGGTCATTATCGGAGTAATTGCAAGAAAGCTTCAAAGAAGAAGGGCAACTTCAAAGGTGGTGGAGGACGACGCAGACCTCAAGGGCCAGCTGCACAAAAGGCTTTGATCTCTCGTTGTACTGATAAGGACGCATACTCTGTTTTTGTTGTAGATTCTGGGGCGACGAGGCACGTTTCTAATGATAAAAGCATTTTCATTAATTTGCAGAGACAAGAAGGCCGAATTCAACAGGCCGATGGGTCAGAGATAAAGTCTCCTGGCCAGGGAACGATTTCTCTGCAGAATCTTAATGCAACAGTTAAGAATGTTATGTATGCACCTCATTTGCAGGACAATTTGCTGAGTGTTTCTCAACTTACTTCTCAAGGTCTCAAGCTGGTGTTCACAAAGTCCCGATGTGACATTATTAGAGACAACAAACTCATTCTTTATGCCAAATGTGTTAATGGTTTATATGTATTGCCCATGATCCCTAGCTAGCAGGACCAGTGGTCAGCAAACTAAACAGGCCCACTGCAACATATCAATTGATAAGAATGAGAAGTTGCATAACCATTGTATTCATGATTATCATCGCTTGTTTGGCCATCTTCATTTTCAGGCTTTAACAAAAATGCAAGATTTGGTTGATGGTATGAAGGTTAAGAAGTGTCCTTACCACATGAAATGTATCTCTTGTGCAGAGAACAAAATCAAACAGGCTTCCAAAGGTGTAGAATCAGGAAGGGAGGTTACAAAACCTTATGAAGTAATTCATGCTGATTTGGTGGGACCTCTAGCGCCATCTAGAGGAAATTCACGGTATTTTCTAGTTCTGATTGATTCATTTTCCAGATATGTCTGGGTTTATGTGTTGCAAAAGAAATCAGAGGCTTTTCAGAGATTTCAGCAATTCTGTGCATGGCTTAAGAATGTGCACAATGAACATGTACGCTGTTTTTTTACTGACCGGGGTGGTGAGTTTTGTTCAGAAGAATTTGAAAGTTTCCTCTCTGAACAGGGAATTGAACACTTGACCGCCACACCCAGGTCACCATGGCAAAATGGCCTGTGTGAGAGAATGAACCAAACGTTGCAACAAGGGATTAGAACTCTGTTGCATGATTCAGGCCTCTCTAACTCTTTTTGGGGGGAAGCTCTGTCTTGCTTCACTTATCTCTATAACAGGAGATTTCACTCAAGTATTAAGAGTACTCCGTATGAGATGCTGTTTCAGAAGAAACCATTTGTAAAGCATTTGAAAATTTTTGGTTCAGAAGTCTGGGTACACACTGTGAAAAATGACAAATTGAGTAAGTGTGGTCAACATGGTATCTTTCTAGGATATGAGAAAGGTTCTTATCGTGTTCTGATGACAGACACAAAAGCAATAAGGTTGACCAGGAGCATAGACTGCAATCCTAAATGGGACACAGTTGGTATTTTCCAATGTTACCCACTGTCTGATGATGGAAATGTAAAACCAAAACCAGAAAAGAAAAAGGTTGAGTCTGATGATGCTGATTCTAGTGATGGTGGAGAGTCTGATCCAGATACAGACCTTCACAGTGCCCAAGCCTCAGTTAAAGATGAGCCAGAGGCTGGTGCAGATGAACAACCTTTGTTCACAATAGATCCTCATTCTCCTAAAGAGGAAGTGGATCCAGATGATCAGGAGACTGTAAGAAGGTCCGAAAGAACCACCAAGGGAAAACCACCAAAGCGTTTTTCTGTTGAGTTTGCCAAAACTGCTGTTACTGACAGTAATTCAGATTCTGTGTTTGAACCAACCAGTTACAAAGAGGTTCAAAACATGTCAGCCAAAGACGCAGAACCTTGGCTTAATGCCATGAAATCTGAATTGAATTCCCTCAAGCAGAATGAAACGTGGGAATTGGTTCCACAAGAACCAGGCATGAAATTGGTAGATAGCAGGTGGATTTTCAAAGCCAAAACTGACAAACATGGTAAAGTGGTCAGATACAAAGCTAGACTAGTAGCTCGTGGTTTTTCTCAAATTCCTAATCAAGACTACCACGAGACATATTCACCAACAGTTAGGTTTGAAAGTGTCAGACTGTTGATGAAACTTGCTGCTGAGGAAGGCATGACAATTTCACACCACGATGTGAATACCGCATTTTTATACGGTGTTCTAGATGAAAACATTTATATGCAACCACCAGATGGTGTACAAGTAAAGCAAGGAATGGTGTGCAAGTTAAAAAAGTCTTTGTACGGCCTCAAGCAAAGTTCTCGCTGTTGGTATAAAAACTTACTGAAATACTGTTTTCCTTAGGTTTTGAACAAGGAAAGGCCGATTCCTGTGTTTTTGTAAAAGAGCACAAGCAACAGAAGTTGTATTGCATCTTTTTTGTTGACGATCTGTTATTCTTTTGGAAAAATGTAAATATTTACAAAGACACACTCACGAAGTTGCAGAAACATTTTGATATGAAAGATCTGGGAGATGTGACTAATTACTTGTCATTAGAAGTTGAAAGGAATGACAAAGGTGATGTTCTGTTACACCAGACATGCAAAATTAATGATTTGGTCCAGAAATTGAGACTCACTGAGTCAAATGCAGTGGACACTCCCATGGTCACAGGGTACCAACATGACACAACTGCTACAATGTTTCCTGATGTCACATTGTTTCGGAGCATATTGGGCAAGCTAAGTTTCATAGCTAGATGTACCAGGCCTGATATTGCCATTAGTGTAAATCTGCTCAGCAGATATTCAAACAATCCCACAGTGCAAGACTTTAAAGCGCTCAAACGCATTGTGAACTACCTTAAAGGTACTATGCACTATCGCTTGCGTCTTTCTAGCCAGAAGTCAGGTGGTTTAGAAATTTACACGGATGCCAGTTTTGGAAGTGACGCAGTTGATGGAAAAAGCACTTCAGGTATCTGTTATATGTACAACCAATGTGTTTTTGATTGGGCATGTAAAAAGCAAGCGACTGTAAGTTTGAGTTCATGCGAAGCAGAGCTCAATGCATTAACTCACTCACTTATGGACATTGAGTGGTTACTGCAGCTATGCCAAGACATTAGACTGAAAGTTACTTGTCCAGTTAATGTATACCAGGACAGTAAATCTTGCATAGCACTGATACATTCTGAAGGTTGCAAGCAAAGAACAAAGCATTTGCAGATAAAATTACAACGCGCCAGAGAATGTATTCAGAAAAATGTTGTGAAGGTTTCATATGTACCAGGGAAGGAAATTCCTGCTGATGTGTTGACTAAGGCTGTGAACAAGGAACAACTTGGTATATATGTTAAACAGTTACAGTTATGTTAGATTCTCCCAAACCTCGGGATGAAATGGGGGAGTATGTTAGTATTTCACCCCCTCCCTTTGTGAGAATCGTGTGACTTATGGTCTGAGAGAAGGGGGAGGGAACTGAGTCTTTGATCTCTTAATTAACTTCTCTCTGCCAGACGGAATGTGACCTTCACTGTGTGTGTTAGACAGGGTTCGTTCTGGAGTTAAGATGTGTGGAAGAAAACTTAGCCACACAAGCTGTATAGTTATGTATATATTGTAGCTTGTAGAAAATAAAGAAGAACTGTTTCAAGTTAATATAGCCAGCGCTTTATTCGACCTCTGAGGAAGTGAGGGTGCTCATGACAGACAGTCCTGAGTCCAGATATCCTGATTAAGCTGTAGGTGTTCCAGTCTTATCGCCTGGCCCAGTCGGGGCACAAAGAGGGGCACAAGACCTGGATAGATCCTGGCTTAAATCAACAGGTTTTCAGTTTGAGGTGGGATATATGGAGGCAATTTTTGTGTGACATGAGGGATAGGTTTCATGGCCGGGTATCTGCAAGTAGCTCGGGGAACAGAATGTTAGTGTGGGACTGGTTATTTGCATAAGGTTCAATAGGAACAAGGATTTGCAACCACCTGGTAGACTTGTAAAAGGGTAAAAGAATATTGGGAAACAATATATAATGAATTGGGGGGGGTGTTTTGAAGTACCTTTCCAAAAAAACAGAATGCTTTTTGTTAGGGATAATTCAGAGGGAAATTCCCAGGTGTCAAAAAAGATATTTATGTATGCTACTATTTCGGCCCGAGTTTTGTTAGCCCAAAAATGGAAAACAAGCGAGGTCCCAACCAAAGAACAATGGCAACTTAAACTGATGGAATACACACAGCTTGCAGATTTAACATATAGAATAGGCTTCCTCAAACTCGGCCCTCCAGATGTTTTTGGCCTACAACTCCCATGATCCCTAGCTAGCAGGACCAGTGGTCAGGGATGATGGGAACTGTAGTCTCAAAACATCTGGAGGGCCGAGTTTGAGGAAGCCTGATATAGAATAAGAGAACAAGAAGAATGTACATTTAAAGAAGACTGGAAAATGTTTACTGAATATATGGATGAAAATTGTATTTCTTTAAAAACGCTGGTAGCATTAAGATAAATTCAACAGTGTAAATAAGTTTTGATGGATGTAACAATGGATTACTGAATGGTTTAGTTCATGTAAAATATGCAGGGATGTATGGTATGCAAAATGAACCACGCAAAGAGAAGACAGGAAGGGAAGTAATTGATTTAAGGTTGTTTAAATGAATATTTTGAAATGTAAATTAGAAAATTTGATTAAAAAAATCATATACAGTGCATTTTTCTGGGGGGACACAGGTGTATGCATACCCCTAAACATTTTGTGAATCTAAGTTTGCCCTCATTGAGGGGCAGTATTTTGATATGAGTAGGAAAATGAGAGTACCCCTAAACATTTTGTATATATATATATATATTGTGTGTGTGTGTGTGTGTGTGTGTCTGTGTATTTGCAGCCACCAACTATCAGCTGATTAGATCATCACTGGTACCCGCACAGCCCAACTGCATAGTGCTCAACTGTCCCAATTTAAGCGGGACATCCTGGAATTGCAGAAACCATTCCCGGCTTCTTAAAGGATCCAGGAATATCTCCATTTTTGGTATGGTGCTTTGGCATGAGAAGCTGGCTCACAGCCGTGCATTGGACCCAAAGGTGCTCTTTTTTTGGTCTCACACTCTCGCATGAATCAGCTGGGTCATGCCAGAGCAATGAACCAGCAATGAACCAAAACATGTTTGGTTTTGGTCTCATGCTCTGCTGTGGGTCAGCTGGCTCCCATGAGAGCTCAGTAATCTATATATATAAAACGCAAGTGTCTCTGCATCCAGTCCGTGTGTCTCTGGGTTTGCGCTACTGAGCATGTGCCCCACGGACACAGGGATTGGAGCAGAGAGGCGGCAGTTGAAGCGGCGGTTGAAATGGAATGCTGGCGCACCAGAGGCTGAAGGGCGGCCGAGAAGGGAGGACACGCTGCCACTCTCGCCGCTGGGCAGAAGGAGGAGGAGAACCGGGGGGGGGGGCGAAGCCTCCCGGGAGATGATGCCGCCGCCGCCTCACCCCCCTCGCTTCCCCACCCATCGCCCCACACTCCGAAAGGGGCTGGGAGCCCCACACATCCGGAAGGAAACCTGTTCTACCTTCGTGCAGTAAGTATGTTTAGGACAGGAACAATAAAAGGAAACACGCCGTCATTTCTCCCTCAGGAATCTTAATGCCGTGTAGGGAGCGCATGGTTTGCCCTGCTCCCTGCACTTCAGGACTTTGGGTTTTGTGTCAGAAATGTTCTAGCGCCCGTTATTTTAACGGGTTTAAACCACTAGTAACAATAATAAATGAGTGTTCCGATTTGGATCACCCTGATGTTGGAGGTTATGCAACTGACTGTTGCCATTTGCAAAGTGTTGTCTCTTTGCCCATATGCTTTGATCGCAAACCACACAGCCAAAGGAAAATGGATCACCTGAGAACAGGTGGCTGACCCCATGGGGTGTGTGGGGATGGAGGATCTTTCCCACTTAGGAGTTCCAGTCCCCACATCCAAGCTGCTTAAAATACACATTTTAATGCATTTTTGGTTTGTTATTTTTTTTTTTACTAGCTGATAAGTACATCACAAGATCAGAGAAGTGTGAAATCTGAATGCTAATTATGTTCTGCTTTTGTATTAGTTGGTGTGGTGCAAATTAGGCTGGTTCACTTAAAAATGTGGATGGAACATATTCTGTTCCACATCTAGTTTCTGGGGAACAACAGTGGCTGTCAGCAAATGCCCTCATGTGCTGCTTATGAGTGTCTTTGATCTTTGAACTTTTATCGTGTTTTTAATTATTATCTGCTTAGCCAATGTAGGAAACCATATGAAGAACAATTCTTTCTAATGTTGTATTTTTGGATGGAAGAAACAACAGATTCATGCATAATGGCTTGCTTATGTTTACAGACAGATGCTCAAAGACTCTGATAAGTTGCCCAACTTTTTCTTTCCCCCCCTTTTATTCAGCCCTGCTGAAATAAAAAATATTAAAGGGAATAATTTATGCAGGGAGAGTGAGAACACTGATAATGGATAAGGTGCAATAGGGTTTTTCCTCAAACCATTTATTTGTGGCTTGCCATTTACATCTGAAAGCAAGTCAGTGGGCAGCAATGAAATGTTCTCCAGATGTTGCTGGACTCCAACTTCCATCAGCCCCAGCATATGTCACCAACAGCAAGGGATGATGGGAGTTCTCGTCTAAACATTTAGAGGCTGTCACATTAGCTATTCCCGAAGTAAGTGAGAAACTGCCGAAATAAATCTGAAAAATAAACCCACAATATTGTGATAGATTTGTCTTTTAGCACATCCCCTCACCAGCACACATACATATCTTTCTTGGTATGCAGGATAAAAATAGAAGTAAGTTTGTGGGTTGGTGTTTTTTTAATGTAAATGCTGACTAGTAGATTTTTCTGAAATAACTCTATCAATGGTGTAATACACCCTGCAGTGAAGTGAGAGCATTCAGCTATATTGACAGAAGACTGTTTCTCTGTAATGTTAGATAAGAAATCTGCCATGATCTGCATACAGTGACACAAATCACTGCTGTCTGACCTCATTGTAGGGAAACAGCCAAAAAACAGAAGCCAATAGCAACTTTTTTTTTTTTTTTTACCACAAGAGGACTGCTGGCTGACCACACGCAAAAGTTCTGATCTCTTTCATCTAGTCCATGAATCTTAAAGGTTTGTAAAAGTAAAAAGCAGGCAGACAGAGAGAGAGAGAGAGAGAGCTGCCAGAGGGGGCTTAGCACTTTACACGGAGACAAGAACATATAAAAGAAAAACAAATCGCTTTGCATTTCAGTCATGATCAATGGACGGTAAGAATATGGCCGCAAGGTTAACTTCTCTTTGCTCAGAGCATAATCACTGCTACCCAGGGGTGTCTAAACAATGAATTTTTTTCCCATTCACCCCACCCCGGTACAACGCAGCCCCGTAATGCGTTAAGGCACTCAGACAAAATTAATCTACATTTCTTCACTAAGCCATGGGCAGGGGAAGTGATTTTTGCATGGACTTCTGGCATTTAAAAGTGGGCACTCGCAAAGCTTTCAGAATCTCCATTTTCCCTGGTCATTGTTCTTACACTTTACTGTTTTTGCCCAAGGCATGATCATTAGATAAAACACACTGAGAGCAAGAGAGGAAAAACAACAGAGTTGCAACTGTAAAGCAGAGCGGCTGGAGTTGTTGAAAGAGTCATAAGGTAGGCACTTGACAGCAGGAATTGCAATTAATGGGGTGAGACTCATCCGCCCTTAGTGGGCTTATAAATCCTTGTAGGAGAGAGTGGGGGTGTGGGGAGAAGAAATGGAAAAAAAAAACAGAGCGATGCTCACATTTCTGTTGGTTGGAACAATGGTAGCAGTAACATCAGATTTAAGGACAAGGTCATTGTTCAACTAGGCCAGATCATTGGTACATAAGATGAGCGCTGTTGAATCAGGCCAAAGGGCCACCTACACAGATATTGTGCTTCTTACAGATGTCTCTGAGCAATCCTCAAACAGCCCAAAAAGTGAATAGCCCTCTCCAACCATTATTCCTCAGCAGCTGGCATTAACTGGTGTACTTTCTTCAAATCTAGAGGCTGTGTATAGCCATCATGACCGGTAGCCCTCTATATACATCTGAGATAGAGACCATAACCAGACCTTTTGGCAACAAGTCCATGCATTAGTGATGTGCTGCACTTCCTTTTGGCCCTGAAGCTTTACCTTGAAAGTTCCAGATGGTATAGTCTCATCCATAGGATACCTCAGGGAGAGTCTTCTCTCATGTGGCAGCAGCGTGTTGTGAGTGGAGGCCAGCTGAGATGGTGGAAGCTCAAAGAGGGAGCTGGAGTCTTGCTAGACTAGAGCAACTCCTGACTCCTTGAGTCTTCCAGTCATAATTGCATCTCAAGATGTGGTGGTTTCACCATCATTAACTTTGTAAAGTTAAGAACAGAAAGCCATGAGGTGTAATGGATACAACCGAAGACAGCTATGAACAGTTCTAAAAGGAATGCCATCTGTGAAGTGAAGTCTAATTACATTTTATTTTATTTTTAACAAAACATTCAGCAGCCCAGATGCCCAAAGCATGTTGCTTTCTAGATACATGCACAAAAGTTCTTTAATGTTAAACCCCTTACTCTCGGTATAGTTCCCATCGATGGATGCTAAACTACATGCATTTCAAAGCCAATTGCTTTGTAGAATTACAGAGTTAATTCATATTTACCCTAGTTCTCAAAGAAGCTCTCACTGATTGCCATGAACCGTTTTTGTTTGATTGCTTCTTGCATTTTTTTGTGATTGGTGTCCTCTGTGCACATGTAAAACTATCTCTGATTCTTGGGTGAGTTTGATTTTTAGAGGAGGAGGAGGAGCTGAAAATATCAACCATGGCTGGTTCTGAGAACACGGTTGTGTGTGGTTCCCAGATGACAATGTTAATACAATGTGTATGCACACAGCACAGACAAAACACATCTCCAGGATGATGAGCCATAAGAAAACTCTCAGAACAGATATGCCTTTTTTCCTTTTCTTTTAAAAAAATTTCCGAGAAAGCTCAGAGATGCCGAACTAATCCCTATTCAAGCTGATGGAATTTTGCCGACAATTCTTTATGCCTAACACGGAAGCAACTTGGGGGCTTTAGATTTTAGAAACTTTTTCCTGGATCCAGAATGAAGGAGAAAAGAGCGCAAGGCGAGTGAAGCCTGACATAATGGAAATAGTGGATTCTTCCCATTCTGTTTACAGATGCTGACCAGAATTGCAATTGGATATAATTCAATGGCGGTGATGGAATAGGATCTTGCATTGCACCCAAGAGCAGCAGGCTAGCTTACAGAGCACAGTACAAGTCTCATGGCACAGCAGACAATTCTGTCCTCTAAAATCTTACAGCACCTTCCCCTAACCTTCCCACATGCTTCTCTGTGGCTAATGGTAAGGAAGACCCTTCCCCATCTCAGAGCTTCAACATTCTGAAATTCCATTCAGAACTATTGTATTGTGGAAAGGGAACCCGGCCTTTAGATCCTCCAGTGCATCTTTGCCACTAGTCCGATCCACATGTGCTGTTCCTCACTCCTACTCTGGTTTAAAGGACTGCAGGGTTCTCTCCTTCCCCAGTAGTGATGTCTTCAGATGGAAATAGCCCACGATCCCATTGCCTCTCATTGTTCTCCCAATGCTGGAACGTTAAGGAATGAGTTAGTTCTTCACAAGCTGGTAAAAAAGCGTTTGCACAAACTATTTTCTAGTTTTGATTTACATGCGATATTTTTTTAATCAGATTGACCGACTGCTTGGTATTTAAAGTTATTTTCAGGTCACCTTTTACAAGTTAAAAATCTCGTCAATGCAGTTCATGAAAGAAAAATATAATTCAAGAGAAATATGCCTGTAAATTTTAAAGCTACAATGTTAAAATACAGAACCCATCGTTGAGCAGATGAAACGTCCAGATTTGTAACACTTGCTTCCCCGCTTTAATGCTTTCATTTTTTTATTTTAAATGTATATGTATTAGTCTGCATGTGGTTTATCTAAAATGGGTGGAGAACACTTTTATTTTGTGGGGACACAATCACTTGATTCTCAGGATAATCTGTCAGGGTCAGGCTAAAAAAATAGGTGAGTGTAACCTATTCCCAGTTTTTGCTTCTTTGCTACAGTTTATCCATTCAGCTAAGAAATTAGCATGCTGATGAAGAAGAAGAAGAAGAAGAAGAAGAAGAAGAAGAAGAAGAAGAAGAAGAAGAGATTTGGATTTGATATCCCGCTTTATCACTACCCGAAGGAGTCTCAAAGCGGCTAACATTCTCCTTTCCCTTCCTCTGAGAGCCAGTGTGGTGTAGTGGTTAAGACCGGTAGTCTCGTAATCTGGGGAACCGGGTTCGCGTCTGCTCCTCCACATGCAGCTGCTGGGTGACCTTGGGCTAGTCACACTTCTCTGAAGTCTCTCAGCCCCACTCACCTCACAGAGTGTTTGTTGTGGGGGAGGAAGGGAAAGGAGAATGTTAGCTGCTTTGAGACTCCTTTGGGTAGTGATAAAGCGGGATATCAAATCCAAACTCTTCTTCTTCTTCTTCCTTCCCCCCCACAACAAACACTCTGTGAGGTGAGTGGGGCTGAGAGACTTCAAAGAAGTGTGACTAGCCCAAGGTCACCCAGCAGCTGCATGTGGAGGAGCGGAGACGCGAACCCGGTTCACCATATTATGAGTCTACTGATCTTAACCACTACACCACACTGGCTAAGGAAGCAGTCCTTAGGAGGCAAAAACACACGCTTCCTATAAAAAGCCTGGACTAGCAGAAGGAAAACCAATACAGCTACACACTACAGCAAGGCCCCTTGAATAAGCACTCTGCTGTCACTTCAAAAGAGAAAAGATGCTCAGATTTGAAACTGGCAGAATAATGCCAGATAATAGCAAGGCCTTTTTTGTTGTTGTTGTCTGTTTGTTTTGCTACTAACATTAATTTGGCAGTTTTTAATAGGACGGGAAAATGCAGTTTTATGGTTGAATTAGTTTTTCTTCGGTTGAATGAGTTTTCATTAGAGCTGGCCTTTAGGAATTTGGAAGATGGGCAAAAAAATTAAATTAGCGGTTGCCCACTACACTTTGCTTTGACAGGGAATGATAGTGGATTATTATGGAAAGCTGAGGGTGCCTAATTCTGCAGTTTATCTAAACAGGGAAGGAGATGAAAAGGAGCCTACATTTTTCCAAGTGAAAAGAGAATAAATAGTGGCAAAAGAATCTGCCTTTCCACTCTTTAAATTTACAGGAAAAATACAGCTATCCAACAAACATTGGGGGGGGGGCTTCATTTTCAGCTTTCCATCTAAAATGGAAAGCTCATTTTTTTGTAACATACTTTCACACAGATCAGAACTAATCAGCTGCCTTTTTCCCCCATATAGGAGGGAAGGCATAACTGTGTCTTTCAGTTTTTAAAGGCCAATTGAAATTCATCAGCATTTCATGCAATTTTCTCCTAATAAACACATTTTTATGACATTTTGCCTAATGTAGGGTTTGGTTTTTGCTTTTTTTCTTTGCAAAGCTATTTCCCTTACTATAATGCATTTTTGGTATCTTATTTTCACACAAATATGCATTTTAGACATACTTTACTTCAGTATATGCTTTTTTTAAAAAAAAAATTGTCTGGAGAAAGGCATTGCAAAATTTGAAGAAGTGCAAATTTAAAAAGATGGCTGTGTTCCAGTTAGTGTATTGTTTTGGAAAATATGAAAGCTGGTTCATCCTTAAATGTGAGCTGTATTTAATTTCTTCTCCATCCTTACATTTTGCACATCATAGCCTTGTGGCTCAGGCAGTAGAGCCTGAGACTCTTAATATCAGGGTCATGGGTTTAAGCCCCATGTTGGGCAAAAAATTTCTGTATTGCAGGGGGTCTAGAGGAGCATCAACCATCTCCCCTTTCTCCTTTATGGGTATGACAGCAAAGATGGAGATATTTTGAGGAGGAGGAATATAAGTACACTAGGGTGCAGGTTGTCCATATAATCCAAGCTGCTGCCTGAAATCTAGAGTAGATATTAGTACAGCCATCAAAATGATGAGAAGTTAGAATTGCACCAGTGAGAAGTTAGAATTTCATGCTGACAGAAGCTTTTTTCACAACTGCAGCTACGAGACCTCATATATGTTCATCATGGTCTCAGCAGTGAAACTCTAGTTCAGGAAGAAGAATAGTTTGAAATCTGGCTCTCCGACAGTAAATGTCCAAATGACTCAGAAGTCTAATTTTATGCCTTTGGTTTATAGGGGTTTTAAATGCTGCTAAATGTCCACACTCTAATAAAAGAGATTAAGGGGCCACCTCTAAGCTCATTTGAGTACTCCTTAACCTTATTCTTGTCTCTGCTTCACCTTTTTCTTCCACTTCTGAGCTATCTGAGGATTTACTCCAACTATATATCTAAAGCTCATTTGCAGAGATTTTTTTCCCTCAGCAAATTAATGGACAATGGTGGCGAGAAATTAAATTTTCATCTCACAAAAGATATTTGAGAGGGTAAAACTAAAAGTTTGGAATGTTTAATTTGCCAGGATAACTTTGAGATATGTTTACTAGCTATACACAGAGAGAAAGACACTGCATATTGTTTGACTTCCAATCCTGCTTCATTGCATTTAACTTCAGTCAAAGTGAATTATAATACCAAGACTCTATACTGAATGTGTGGGTTGAGTCAATCCTGATTTGTCTGTTCCTGCTTACTGTGAAGTGGACAACTGGCAGACAAATGTGTGAAATGAGTGAATCATGATGGAGGTGATATGAAGTTCTGAGTGTGCTAGTAGTATATCTGTGCCTGCCTGTTAACATGTACTCTCAGTCACAAAGTGTGAACCCTATATTTATGAACCAGTCCATGTTGAAGCAGCCATGTGGCTGCTTCAGCACACCTCTAACTTATCAGTGGGCACATATTCTTCAAATTGTCATGAATGGATGGTTGCGTGTCAAGACCCCCAAACCAACCCCAGGAGAATAAAGACATGAGGACACAGAATTTTAGGTTAATGTTAATGGGCAAAATTTAGGCCACAACCTTATTGGTTACAGAATGTGAGCGGTATTGACTTAGACATTGGCACCAATAGACTATATCTGACTCCTGCAAGCCTTGCAGGAAGTCTGGTAAGGGTAAACTTCCAGTAGGGGGAGCCCCGCTGATGCGGACTGACTCAAACACCCCCTGGGTTCCCGACGGGGTTGTGGCATGGCCTTAGCCCCTCCCCGGGCTTTGGACGAGATCCACACCCCTGGATTCCTTTAACAGAATACCCTTCATCATGGAGAGGCAGGTGATGGCCCTCGCTATTCCAGTACCTAACTGCCAAACCTTACAAAGTTGTGACGATTGCTACGAGGTAGATGAAAACCAAGTGGCTGGTGACAATTTGCCAAGTGGAATAACTCCTACCAGGCTCCGCAACAGCAACCAACCAACCAAAGTCCATAGCAAGGCCAATGACGAAATCTGAAAAAAGGGGTGGGGGGGAGGAGATCCGTGGTGCAAGGCTGAAAAGGAAGCCTCAGAGTCACGCCACAGCTTAAATTGGCCCCGCCTACACCCCTGAAGTGACCTGATTGGCCACCTGGCTACGTGGCGTGGCTGGGGTCTCCACCAGCGTGGTGCTGAATGCTGCCCCACCCCCACGCTGAGTGGAGTGGCCAGGAGGCCTGACTGCAACCCGGCCCCACCAAAAAGTGGAGCTGATTTCACATATGCATGCCACCGACCATTTGATCACACAGAATTTGCTGACTTTCCAATGAAATGTGTCAACTGATACAATGTGAGAAGATATCGCGATTCCATTGCATTCACCCATGCAAGTCAGTTAATGCTGTGGATAGGGAGTGAGTGCTTTTTTTTAATGTGCATAATGATCAAGTTTTAAATTTAAGCATTTTGTTTCCCCCAAAATACATTTTTTTTTTAAGTATTCACCCCCCCCCAAAAAAATACACATTTGTTTTTGGAACTGAAAATGTATGTCAAAAGTCAGTGAACTGTGCAATTGACCGTGAGCTATATTCTGATCTGTGTGGAAGTCCGGAAACTGGTGAATTAGGCAGGTTCACTTTTAAGATACAGACCCCAAATGAAATGCTCCTCCGTCAGTAATATTTATTATATATTTAGCCATTGCTGCAGAGATCTCAAAACTCTTGGAGATGCTGAAATGGCAAGGAACACCATTGAAACCAAGTGCCACTTCATGAACTGCTTTCTGGTATACCCCCAACTCTCAGGGTGACTGGCGGGGTTAAGTTAAAGGGATGGCAATAAGATTGTCTTATACCTGAAGGAGCATCTCCAGCCCCATCGCTCAGCCCGGACACAGAGGTCCTTCTGCTGGTTCCATCACTGTGAGACGCAAAGTTACAGGGAACCAGGCAGAGGGCCTTCTCGGTAGTGGTGCCCTCCCCGTGGAATGCCCTCCCATCGGATATCAAGGAGATAAGGACTACACAACTTTTAGAAAACCTCTGAAGGCAGCCCTGTATAGGGAAGTTTTTAATGTTTGGCATTTTACTATGTTCTTATATGTGCTGGAGGCCATCCAGAGTAGCTGGGTAAACCAAGCCAGATGGGTAGGGTATTAGTATTAGTATTATTTTTAGGAGAGAGAAAGACCAGAGATTCCTTCTTCCCCATCTCCCGTCTTCTTCTCAGATGTTGAGCAGCAACAATATCAAAAAATATGCAAATTATCTTTTGTAGCTGCATATGCTGCCAGTTAAGCACACCTAATTTTTAAGAGAGGTTTCCCACCCACCATCTCTAGGCAGTGCCATTTAACTCTCAGGTTGCTTCCTCACCCTACATTAATAAGCTAATCTACAAGGAGTACCCTGCAGCATCATTTGCATCTCTCTCCCCGTCTCTCTTTGTCAGATCATATAAACAAATAATGCAGGTGGTAAGTGTCTCCTGTTTACGCAGAGTGGTGTTTTTTCAGCTTCATTTGCAATTCAAACAGCTAAAGCCACATGAGAGGCTTTCCTCATTCATTAGGGGACTTGCTTACCTAGCAATGAGATTTCAGCAACCAGCAGTCGCTCTGTCTAAATCCGGAGGAAGTCCTCAGAGACACACAGCTCAGCTAATAAGCTGCACTGGGACACAGGACACTTCCTGCTATCTGAGCTACTTTGACTTCTCTCTCTCAAGTATAGTTAAGTTCTTTGGCCTGCAAATGAGCAGTTACCAGATGATGTTTGTATACTTGCCAGAGGGGAGAAAGGGTATTTTCACCAGGTATTACAATGTCTTCCATCTCAGTAAAGGTACTATGCTCTCACAAGATTTCTGTTGTCTGCCACTCCCTGTTAAGATCATCAAGTAAAACGTTTCTCTTTTACCTGTATGGAGGGGAAAGCTGTCTAAAGTTCTCTGATGTTTGGGCTATAGAGAGTGGCAAAAAATGAATGCATGCAGGTAAACTCTTATCAGGTAGGATCAAGTTAATGACTCATTAAGATTAGACTTCTGCTGCTAAAGGTGCCCAATAAATCAGATGAAGACTATAAAAGATGGATTAACTGTGGTGTGATGTTGCCAATGCTTAAAGATCTTTTAAGAAAGATACAATGAGGGAAAGTTCACCTGGTCAGTTTTTGTTTCAGTGTGATGATCCACAGGTTCCCTTGGTGCAGAGATTATCAATCAATCTGCAAAAAATATACCTATTGCTTCTCAGCAGTGATTTTAGAGGTTATGGTGGGGAATTTGTAAGCCACTGCATTCAAGAGCATCAGGAAAGAGAAGTGCTGGATCAGCTCGTGCAAGCATTAAAGGGGAGGGGGGCATGTAAAAAAACTAAGAAAAAAATAAAGTGAAATATTCAGATCATGACGTAGCATCAGAAGGCTTTCCTGAACAAAAGAAAAATTACGCAGGTATGTTTTTTCATAAAAGTGGAACCAAACAACAGGATTAATACACACAAAAAGTGAAAATATACTTGGGTCAACTCATGTTTGGGGTTTAAAATAATGGAAACAGACAAAGGTTTCAGTTAGCTCTTCTTCAAGCAGAAATAATCAGATCAAAAATGAACATCAAAATTGCTAGATAATCAGGCTAAGGTTACCTGGTTTTAAGGTTTATTGGCTACTGCTGTTGGCATGGGAACAAAGTAGCTTGGGAAACACAATATTCTGATGTCATGTATGATGTCACAATCAGGAAAGGTCCCAAGTCCAGGCAGAGTTTGTTGAGACAGTTAACAGTCAAGACTGTGCCTGACTTTTGCTTAGATAGATCTTTATGACAGGTAATGAAAATGTTTCTCTTGGGCTATTTTAACTTTAACCTAGGGGGAAATGTTTCAGACTAAATTGTACATTGAGTTTCCATCAAATGAGGACAATCAGTTCCCATTCTGGACACCTTGGCCATTTTATACAATCATAGGAAATCCATCCAAGAGTTATTAAATAACTCAAATGTGAAAATGCTGATCTTCTAATCTAATTCAGTTATCTTAACATTTGGTCCAGGAAAACTGGTGGTAAGCATTGTTAAAGATTTAATTACAAAGCAAATAGCAAGCCTTGATGAAGCATAGCATGGTTTCTGCAATGGCAAGTCCTATCTCACTAAACTTAAAGTTCTTTGAGTGTGTCAGCAGGTATTAGATAGCAGTGATCCAGCAGACCCTTGGTAAACTTGGCAGCAGTGCTTTTTTCTGGGGGGGTGTGTGTGCTGGGGTACGCATACCCCTGAACATTTTGTGAATCTAACGGGAGAAGAAACGAAAACTACTTTTCTGAGTACCTTTCAGAAAAGTATATTCCATCAAGAACATCCCAATCTCAACGAGTGAGTGTGAACGTGGCTTCTCTCAGATGAATCGAATACTGACACCAACTAGAGCGTCATTGCATTTAAGCACTACAGCCAACTTAATGCTTATAAAATTGGTAGGTGCTCCTTTGAGTTTGTTTAAGACTTTGGTGTATATAAATTCATGGTTTTTGAAAGGACGATATCTGGCGACAGACACCAACAGCAAGCAGAGGAATTGGGAAGATGTTATTGCACACACCCTCATGCCAGTGTGGAAGTTACTGTGGGCTGTCGGCTGTGTAATATGGGGTAATGCATGTTCTTTGTACTTTTGTCCATTTACTGTATTTATTTTTCCCGATTTGAACTGTAAAATGGTGGTTTTCTTGAGTCAGAATAAGAGTACCCCTAAACATTTTTTATTTTCTTTTTGGAAAAAAGCACTGCTTAGCAGTAAACTTAGCAGTAATTGAATAAAAGAGGAGGGATCCTCTTGCAAATCATTAAGAGTTTAAGGAACGGGAAGCAAAGAATAAGAACAAATGGACTTTTGGGGTCTCTTCCACCTCTACAATTCTATGATTCTCACAATGGAAGGAAGTAAAAAGTGGAATCCCCAATTATCAGTTTGGGGCCATGTTGGCTTTGTATTAGAAGTGGTACACCTCTGAACCAGCAGTTGCTGGGAAGCATAAATTGGAAGAGTTAAGTTGCACTTAAGTCCTGCTTATGAGCTTCTCATGGGCTTCTATCCAGTATATCCACTTTATCAACAGGATACTGGGCCTTTTCATCTGATCCAGCAGCAGTCTTCCTGCTTTCTTAAAAATTCAAGAATTCCAAAAGGAAACCAAAAACTGCTATGAAAAACATAAATAATTGTTAAGAAAGGTATTTGCTTTTGTAATGTTTGGTTTTGAATGGATCTTTGCATAGCCGATGCAAAATGGCAACCATGTTTTTAAATCTATTAATGAGCAAAGGATAACCAGATAAAACAAAGAGCCCAATGAAGAAGAATAATCTCTCCCAGTTTGATTTGTCTAAGTAAATCACTGAGCGACCCATGAGGACTGTAGTGCATTTTGTTTGCTTTTTACCTTCAAAGGTCATTACTGAACCAGTTTGAGGTACAATCTTTATGCTTATCAAATAATACAAAGTATTAATAGTGCAACCTCCCCCCCCCATGCCACAATCTTGTAAATAAGAAATGATGTAGGTGAATGACTTGCTGGTGATGATTAATGACCTGCTCAATCTTTATATATGTGAGAAGCAGGAAAGAGTCACGACTGTTGACAAAATGCATTATTGGGTCTTGAGCGACATTCTGCATCATGAGAAATGAAGCCATCTAACTTAGGCCAAGTGTCACAAGGGTATGTGATATTTGTTTGTTTGTTTGTTTGTTTGTTCGTTCATTCATTCATTCATCATGAAGGAAGGAAGGAAGGAAGGAATGACAATGAGTTCCTGGTGCTGCCCAGGAATCCAAAGAAACAAAAAGAAAAAGAAAGGAAGGAAGGAAGGAAGGTAATATTCATATAGAAAGTGTAATTTGTGAGTTTCTGGACTTTGCCCACACACAACACATGCACATACACTCAGGACTTTGACCTGGCCCAGGAAACACCTGATCAGGACACAAATGGTTTCTTTTTTGGTGTTGGGGTTGGATGCTAGAGCTTAACTATGGTATATATGGTCTGCCATATTAACTGTACATGGAACCTCAGATCCAAACATAGACAAAGATTGTTGCCTCCCCCTCGGGAACCCAATGCAGAGTTGGGTGACAATATCTTCAGAGGCATCCCAATTGCCACTTATTGGAATTGTCACACCAACTTGGGTGACAATATCTTCAGATATCTTCACTTGGCAGTGAATGTAACTTCATTGGATGCAGGGGCGTTTCTAGCCCCTTGGCTGCCCGGGGCGGCAAGCCAAGAGGCACCCCTGGGGGCGGGGCATTGCGGCATGTGCATGCGTCATGACATCACGTGCACAGTGTGATGCCACACCCCTGGGGATGCTCCGCAGCCCAGCCAGCGCTGAAAGGGGCGGCCGAAAGGGGGGGGGAGAAGCAAACAGGCGCGTTTAAGCGGCCGAAAGGGGAGAAAAGCGCCCGTTTGCTTCCCCCCCTTTTCCCTTTCAGCTGCTTCTTTCGTTCCCTGCAGCAACCCTGAGGCTCTGAGTGCAGTGTGACTGAATCAGTCGTGCTCCCCTAAATCTGGCTCTGAATGCGACTTACTCCCAGGAAAATGTACAAAAGCTTGCAGCTTTTTCCTTACTTCTGAAGAAAGAGAGAGCTAAGATATTCAGTGTTATATTCACTCCTACATAATTGCAGGGTTACCCTTTGTGATAACAAGCATGCATTAGCCAGCTTGGAAACACTGTCAGTCGCAAAACTGTCTCCTTGATAAATGAACAGCCAAGTGCTATTTATTGTGTACAGCTGCATAGGCCTGACAAAGAAAAGCCTGGTGTCAGTGCTCCTGCCAACTCCAGAGATTCCCCCTTTCAAAGTTGCTGTGCGCAAGCAGAGCCAGTAATCCAGGAAGCAACAACGGTCCCTAAGTGCCAGTCATGCAAACCTCTGCAGCCTCTCCCACTCTTCTGGGCAAATCAGGATTCAGACTCTTCAGTTTGACCCATAATGACTAGTGAGACAGAAGAGGAAGGAGCTTCTCCTTCCCTGCATCCCTGCAATTCTAGGGATGGATGGGGTTTTTTTTTATCACTGAGGGCTTATCCACACTTATCTTTCCTCCACTCTTTCCATGCACAGTCCGTGCTTTAAACACTCCTTGTCCGAGTGCTCCCCACTTTTGCTCCGGAACTTTCCCTGTGAAAACCCACTCTTTAAAGCTCAGTCAAAGCAAACAACAACCCATGGGAAACCTGAATTGATGTTTGCTCTGACTGAGTGCTAAAGAGAGGTTTTTTTGTGGGGAAAGCTCTAGGGTAAGGGGGGGAAATGGTTGGACACTGTCGGTTTCCTGAACCCAGGGCGGGCACACAGGTGTGCGCCTGGCTGGCAGTGTGCATGTGCCGGGCAGAGAGGTGCCAGCCTTGCCCTCACAGCTGATGCCACTGGAGCAACCTCACTGGAGCAAAGTGGGGCCATGCTGAGCTGCCTGCCCATGCAGAGGGGAGCTTGGCTAGCTGGCATGGCCCTTGGTGGGCAGAGAATAGTACTGAGCTGAGCCAGGCTGAGCTGCGGTTGCCTGCATGGAGGCACTTGGTTTGTGCCTCCCTCCACAACACTTCCTCCACTACGCCCCTGCTTAGAAACAGAGCTTTTAAGTGTGGACCTGTGCCTGGAAAGTGTGTAACAAAAGGCAAGTCTGGATAAGCCCTGAGTTCTAACACTATAGTTTTTCCCCAGTTCTGAACTGTCTGAAATTGTTATGATAAACTGTCCATGGTTTATGCAATGAAGGATGGACTAAAAATATAGGGTTGCATCCAATGCTGTCTGTGAATGGAACAGATATCTACTCGTGTTACAGGACTCCAACTTTTTCTCCTCCCCCTCTAAAACCACTGTGGAAAATTGGAGGGAGGTGAGGTCCATTGCAGTGGTGGGATAAAAGGGCAGAAGCAGAACAAAACGGAAACTTGCTGAGATAGGGAGAGCAGGGAGAGGTACAGAGTTTAATATCAGGCACTCTACTTCCTTGCAGAAGGGAAAATACTATAGGATGCAATGTTGGAGAACGTCACACAATCTGGGTTCCCAACTGCAATAGAAGCCCTTAAATGTGCATAGTTGCATGCATATGAAGGCCACTTTCATGTGTTCAATTGAGCTACTGTGTAGCATGATCAGATGAGTGTGCCACTGATAAGGTTGGCCAATTTCCACTCACCCCCTCCCTTGGGTGGGCAGGGTTTGGGACACCGCACAGGCTCCTGGTACAGGTGAGCCACCCCCCTTTGTTCCAGGGAGGCCATTGTCCTGCCCCCATCTCAGCAGGCCTATGGGCAGCCAGCTAGGGGTGAGGCAAGGGCCAGCATATGGGGCCAATGCTCCACAGCCCAGGCTCACTTGTTTTCTCCCAACTCAGTTATTTACAGAATGCATAAGCCCTTGCAATCGCTTCCCTTTCCTCCTGGAAAAACCTTGCATTGAGTCCCATTTCTCCTGCCATGTGCTCAATATATGAGAAAAATAGTGTGCTGTTATGCAACCAGGTTTCACAGCAGTGTGTTCAAGAATAGAAATCTTAATGCAGTGTTGAACTACTGAGGTGCAGTGATGTAACATACCAGGGCTGTAGCCTCTCATATTTAATATTCATGACGTGGAGGCAGAAAGAGTCCCACGATTTTTGAAAATCATTTGAGTGTGCGAGCTGGAGTAATTAATCTTCCTTGCCTGATTGCATTTTTCTTTCCACACCTTCCATTTTTAGTCCTCACACAGCACAGTACAGAAACTCCACTTACACTCCTAAGTACAATCAAAACACAGCAGAATGAAACAAAGATATAGACTCACAGCTCACAGATAATATTGTGCAATTTCCCCCTCCCCTGTCCCTCCTGCCCGAATTATGCAGGAAGCATCTTACTTTATTAATCAGCTGCCAGCCTAGAAATATGGCTGTTTATTGTTTGGTTTGCTGCGACAACTGAAAAGCACAGAATAGCTGTCTGAGAAACAAACTAAAATCAGTTGTGGAAATTCCTGGAGAAACTGGTTATGGTGTAGGCATTCAGGCAGTGAAAGAGACTCTATCCCAGACTCCAAAGAGTTTGTTCATTTGCTTGTCAGTGGCTGCTCCCAGGCTACAACTCCCTCCCTGGAGAAGCTAGACTGGCTCCTTTCTTGTTGTCCCTCTACCCACAGATGAGGACCTTCTTGTTCAAACAGGCTTTCAGGAATTTCACTCACCATGAATGCATTCCCCGAGAAGATCACATGCACACCATTCTAAGTTGCTTCCAAACTCCCCACACATTTGGTAAGTTAAAATTGGTTTACTTACAAACTCTTCAAAGGTCAGATTCATATGCTTTTCAATACAGCAGCAAGAAAACAAAGACAGCAAAACTTAGGCAAGTTCCCAAAAGGTAAGTGTTTCTAAATTATTTGTATTGCCAGACAAAGACAGCTTGCTTAGGCCATATAGTCTAAGCTTGGAGCGTCCAGCTTAGACCTCTTTACTTGAAGGATTCACACGGTAGAAAAAACGGTGGAAAGTGGAAAAACAAAGAGTTTGGTAGCCGTCCATCCCAAGGTGAGGAGGTGTGACCTATCTATGTCTGGCAGGACAGCTTGCTCTCTGGTCTTAACCCCTTCATGCATTAATTTTAGTTAAGCATGTTAGTTATATGAGGCTGAATATTACACACACAGGCAATAAGATCTGAAAACAGCTTTCCCCTGACACCAACAGAAGCCTCTGTTCAAGCCTAATTGCTGGGGAAGAAGGGAGTATGAATATTTGTGTGTGTGTGTGTGTACTACTACGGTAATTTTTATTTTTATTTTTATTTTTCCCCCACTGACTACTGTTGAACAGTAATTGACCAGTTAGTGGATTGTTGTTAATATGCAACATTTTATCTGCCCAGCTGAACACATAACTCACTTGGAAATGAGGGTATGATGAAACTGTGCAAAGAATACAAAATGTCCTTCTGTTTGTATCGCTATTGTTAATGTTTGTGGATCTGCATGTTTTATCTCCACTAGATGTTAATACAACACAAAGCATACAACACAAAGCCTCTGTTCTCAAAAAAAGGAGCACAGAATTCATGCTAGTTTAAAGCATATGGAGAAACTCTATTCAAATGCAACTTGGTTACCTAAAATGGCGCACACTACATATTTGTCTGCCACTCTTGAATAGCCTATCAAGCATTAGTTTGTGCATACTTTAACTTTATTCTTCCATCCGTCAGAAGGATTTGAAACTATTAAACCAACCTCATGCTATTCAGAAGCCCGTGATATGTAGGCAATATGTTACTTGTGTTACTTTTGCATAGATTCCTCATTAACCTCAGAATTCACCTTCAAAAGTTTTCCCATCACGGCCAAGACATTTACTGTGTGGCCAAATGCTTACAAGGCCATTTGTGGCATCATAATCACTTTCAGCAGCAACCAGGCTCATTGTGAGATAGGAATAGTTTAGCCAGAAATTTCAAAGAGAGGTGGAGCTAGGTGAGAAATTGGATCCTCCCTTAATGAGGGCATGCATTGCGGTGAGACCTGGCAACCAAATCCCTGTGTTGTGGGTGGGAGTGATTGACAGCCACAACACCCAATCAGTAGGTCCCTCGATGCAGGCCAATCAATCAGGCCAATGGGACACAAGCTAAACGGATCGAGGGACCTATATATGCCCATGCACGTGACCCAGAGCTTCCTCTTTTCGGCGCGTGCATCGGAACACCTGCCCACCTTTCCCTACTTTTGGGGCTTATGCATTTGACCTTGCTATGCCATCGTGTGTTGTCTGTCGTTGGGACAGGGGCACAGCAGGAATTTTCCCCGTTTGGCTGATTGGCCATTGCTATTTGGGTTTCGCCTGCCACGTAGCAAATCACCACAACTTGTAAGGTTGTGGATAGGCTCTGGTTCAGGTGATAGGGATGGGAGAACACTCTTGCCATCCCTATGTGAATGGTATTCTGTTAAAGGAATCCAGGGAAGGATCGGTGCGCCACGGCGGCAGATGTGCCTGAGACGGCCCTGGGGCTAGCAGCAGCTTCTCCGCTGTAGCAGAGAGGTGCTGCTTGCCCCCTACACCACCACCCCGGCTCCCGCTAAAGCAGGCTTTGGCGGGGGGCAGGACGGGCGACCAGCAGCTTCTCCGCTACAGCGGAGAAACTGCTGCTTTCCTCTCCACCACCCCCACCTCCCACTGAAGCAGGCTTTGGTGGGGAATGGGCGCCAGAAGGTGGTTAGGACCAGTTGCAGACGACTCTGGGTTTACGGTGCTCATCTCGCTTTATAGGCTGAAGGAGCTGGCGTTTGTCCGCAGACAGCTTCCAGGGCATGTGGCCAGCATGACTAAGCCGCTTCTGGCAAAGCAGAGCAGTGCATGGAAACACCGTTTGCCTTCCCGTCAGAGTGGTACCTATTTATCTACTTGCACTTGACGTGCTTTCGAACTGCTAGGTGGGCAGGAGCCGGGACCGAACAATGGGAGCTCACTCCATTGTGGGGATTTGAACCTCTGACCTTCTGATCGGCAAGCGCTAGTCCTAATTAAATTTCCTAGTCCATTCACCACAGGCCCAGCAGTGATCTGGTGAACTGCAGGGTTTGGTTGGCCTTCCTGCTGGTGATTAGACAGAGCCAGTGGGTCAGTTGTGGGAAGTGAGAAATGTCCCTAGTTTTATGTGAGGAGTGTTGGGGGTATGTTATCTTAGCAGTTCAGAACTTTTTGTTTGTTACATGCTTGTATAAATGTTGTCTTTCCTCAGCAATGAGATAGTTTGATTAAAAAAACAACCCAGAATAAAATGACTCTTTATTGTCAAACAGGTAACTCTAGCATGGTGGGTTAAGCACCAAGTCCTAAGAAAGAGGCTGAGAGCTTTAATGCATTTTCTCTAAATTGTTTTGCGCAGACTGTTCTGCATGTATAGGCATATGGCTCCTGTGTTTAATTATCCTTTTGTTTGTACGTTTGCTGCATAACGGACATATTTATATTACATTGTGTGCTGTCATCTCTCTGCGTACTTTCAAACATTTATTTTAATGAAGTACTTGTATCCCTGAATTTGTCTAGCTGCTGATAAGTGTTTATGGCTGTGTTTTTAAAAAAATGCCCCCTCCCCTTCACAACCAATGGTAATAAAGCTGTTTGTATTTGATTCTTTCCAACGTTACATTTTGATGGGGGAAAGAGGGCTTTACCTTCACAGTCTGACAAGATTGTGACTGGGATAGTGGTTATTTGTTGGATTGATTAGCTGCTTGTTACCTAGGGAGGTCTCCAAGTGACTTATATTTAAAAACATAAACATAGATTCATCCTACCTTAAAAGAAAATAATACAAAGCATTTACATTTTTATAATTCAAAACAACCTCATTGAAATGTGACAGAAAGCCTTGGCAGCACACAAACAAAATCAATTCAGTCCCTCAAAGGCATGGGGAAAGGGGTGAATTTTAGGCAAAGCTAAAGGGACCCCTGACCGTTAGGTCCAGTCACGGGCAACTCTGGGGTTGCGACGCTCATCTCGCTTTACTGGCCGAGGGAGCTGCGTACAGCTTCCGGGTCATGTGGCCAGCATGACAAAGTGCTTCTGCCGAACCAGAGCAGCGCATGGAAACGCCGTTTACCAGCCCGCCGGAGTGGTACCTATTTATCTACTTGCACTGTGTGCTTTCGAACTGCTAGGTTGGTAGGAGCAGGGACCGAGCAATGGAAGCTCACCCCATTGTGGGGATTCGAACCGCTGACCTTCTGATCGGCAGTACCAAAAAAGGTGTCAGTGAAGCTGTCAGGTGGACCACACTGGGGAGAGTGTTGCACAGGTCGGGAGCAACAACTGAAAAGGCCCTTTCCCTTGTCACCCTCCAAGCCTCACACAGAGGACAGACCCAGAGAAGGGCCTCAAATATCCATCTTCTGCTTCAGGTCTTCCCAGAGGCGTCACGTTGACCACTGTGTGAACAGAATGATGATGTATTGTTGGTATTTAACTCCTAGTAAATTAGCAAAAATGTATAAAACGGGGTGAAATGTATGCTGGAAATGTAAGGGAAAAGAAGGCACCTTTTATCGTATATGGTGGAAATGTATGGTAGTAAAATAATTTTGGGAAATGACATATAATGAGTTGAAAAAATGCTTAAAATAACCCTCTCTAAAAAAACAAAACAAAAAAACAAAGCCTTCCTTTTAGGAATTCTAGGTGCCGAAATCCCAAAGGAGCAGATAAGACTATTTATGTATACGACCACGGCTGTACGGATGTTATTGGCCCAGAGATGGAAAGAAGATAAAGTCTCCACCAGAGAAGAATGGCAGATCAAGTTGATGAATTATGCCGAAATGGCCAAAATGACCAGAGAATCAGAAATTAGGAAGACCAAAATTATAAGGAATAGGGAAAATTTATAACTTATATTTAGGGACCCAGGTGGCGCTGTGGGTTAAACCACAGAGTCTAGGGCTTGCTGATCAGAAGGTCGGCGGTTCGAATCCCTGCCATGGGGTGAGCTCCCGTTGCTCAGGTCCCAGCTCCTGCCCACCTAGCAGTTCGAAAGCACGTCAAAGTGCAAGTAGATAAATAGGTACCGCTCCGGCGGGAAGGTAAACGGCGTTTCCGTGCTGCTCTGGTTCGCCAGAAGCGGCTTAGTCATGCTGGCCACATGACCCAGAAGCTGTCTGCGGACAAACGCTGGCTCCCTCGGCCTATAGAGCGAGATGAGCGCCGCAACCCCAGAGTCGGACACGACTGGACCTGATGGTCAGGGGTCCCTTTACCTTTACCTTTTATAACTTATATTAAAAACCATTGTAAACAGTTCAAATTGTTAGTGGGATTAGAATATCACCTTTAGTTTAATGGTGAATTTTGAACACAATGGAGAGTTAAAAGATTTTGGATTATCATAAAAGATGCAGGAGGAAATGATTAACAATAAGACCCACAAAGGGGAGGAAGGAAGCCGAGGAGATTCCTTGGAATCTTGTATTTATGTTGTAAGTTGGACATGTGAGTGTAAAATTTAATTTGAAAAACCAAATAAATAAATTTGAAACACAACAAAAAACCCAAAACAGAACGCTGCGCTAAATAGGATTTTGGTCTGATCCAGCAGGACACTTCTTATGTTTTTTATGGACAGTGTATACATTCTTCCATTATTTCCTTTGTTTAGAATTCATCTCAGTTTGCCAATCGTCACAGCCGGAGCCTTGCTACAGAGCAGAGTTTCCCAAACTTGGGTCTCCAGGTGTTTTGGACTACAACTCCCATCATCCCTAGCTAGCAGGACCAGTGGTCAGGGATGATGGGAAGTGTAGTCCAAAACACCTGGAGACCCAAGTTTGGGAAACCCTGATATAAAGAATGCCTGTGAGGTTAATTTTGGATAGGGTGGGAGAAGTGAATAATCCATAAGAACAGTTTTTTCCTAGAGATGGGAAGAGGATATGCTTGGTCCACTTGGACCAAGCAGATGTGACACTGGGAGCGATGGAGACATTTGATTCAGCTCACATTTCAAGGTGAAGCTACCTAATTCACGTTTTCCCAAACAATATTTCAACAAATACGGAGCCATCCTTTGAAATTTGCATTTCTCCAAACATTGAAATATAGTTGTTCTTTTAATTGTTTTTATATGTGATTGTTTTGTATGTTTCTACTATACTGTAAATCACTTTAAGATGCTTCATAGGCAGTGATTCATAAATGAAATGATTTTTTTTTAAGTACCTTATGTGGGCTGTTCATCCCCCCACCCCATCCCAGAAGCAGGTGGCTTTTGTGGTCCTCCTCTTTGCAAAGCAACTTTTGTGAGAGACAGATGTATTTAAAACTCTGACCCAGTGCCATGGTTCCAAATCTCAATACATCAATTAAAATAAAAAATGAAAAGCAACACATGGCATTTCGTAACCTCCAAAGAATGAATGAACTGTTCCAGGCTGTTAATAGTAATGCTTTGTGCTATCTATTCTCCTAAGTCAACATTCAAGCCACAGGAAAAGTCCCAGGCTCAGCATTATATAAAGGACACACTACAGATTAAGCAATGAGAATCCTCTGAAAGCATATTAGAAAGCTGAATGCCAAGCAGGCGTCTCTGCTGGGGGTGCTCCAGGTGAACCTGGCACAATCAAAATGGAAATCATTTGTGGGTGTTGTTTCTTGTGGGATTTTATTTTATTTTATTTGCAAATTTTATTCTCTGGATTTCTCATGTAAGCACCGCACAGTTTTCCTTGAAATACATTTCCCCCCCAGGTGTGAATGAAAAAAGAGCAAACAGATTTGCTCTAACATTATGTAAAAATATATAAATGTTTACACACAATACATTAAAGTTCCAAAGTATTGTTTAGCAACACGGAAGGAAGACGAGAAATGAAAGCTTGTACAGGATGCGGGTGGCGCTGTGGGTTAAACCACAGAGCCTAGGGCTTGCTGATCAGAAGGTCGGCGGTTCGAATCCCTGCGACGGGGTGAGCTCCCGTTGCTCGGTCCCTGCTCCTGCCCACCTAGCAGTTCGAAAGCACGTCAAAATGCAAGTAGATAAATAGGTACCACTCTGGCGGGAAGGTAAACGGCGTTTCTGTGTGCTGCTCTGGTTCACCAGAAGCGGCTTTGTCATGCTGGCCACATGACCCAGAAGCTGTACGCCGGCTCCCTTGGCCAATAAAGCGAGATGAGCGCAACCCCAGAGTCGGACACAACTGGACCTAATGGTCAGGGGTCCCTTTACCTTTATTGTTACAGTGTATTGAGAGATCACTGTTAAGGCTGCCAGCAGTTCCTCTGACTATGTTTCTAACAGGAAATGAAGGTTATATTCATGTTGTGGGGGAGGAAGGGAAAGGAGAATGTTAGCCGCTTTGAGACTCCTTCGGATAGTGATAAAGTGGGATATCACATCCAAACTTCCTCCTCCTCCTCCTCCTCCTCCTCCTCTTCTTTTTCTCTGGTGGAGGGGGGAATTGTAGGACAATGTCTTATAATAAGCCTTACGTTTCCATTTGCTAACAGGGAAATCATAGCAGGCTGAGTGAGCAAGACTAAAAGGTGAATGAACTACCAGATCCAAAGCCCTGATACACTTACATCTGTCAGGCAAAAGTTGGAAGGGGGCACAATTCTCCTCCTCCTTATCATTATCTTATTTATTTATTTATTTATTTATACCCCGCCCATCTGGCTGGGTTTCCCCAGCCACTCTGGGTGGCTTCCAACAGAATGTTAAAATACAATAATCTATTAAACATTAAAAGCTTCCCTAAACAGGGCTGCTTTCAGATGTCTTCTAAAAATCTGGTAGTTGTTTTTTTTTCCCTCTTTCCATCAGCATTAAATAAAAGATTTTCCTATATAACTACACCTGCACCAAGACATGATGAGGACTACTTGGTGGATGTGGAGATTTGATGGAACTCTACATCCTTGACTGGGGAGTTGGAGTTAGCCCCCCACTGTAGTTTTTTTTTTCTTCCAGTTGAGTGCATGCCAAGAAAACAGGAGAACTTTGCAATCAGCAGAACCAAAGCTTCCCCTATGAAGTATCAAACACACAGTCTTCCCTTTCTGCCAGAGAAGCGTCAACAGCCATGGGTAAATAGTGGCTTTCAGTACTTCCTGGGATGGTGAATCCAAGCTTGGTCCCCTCTCTCTAAGGGTATACCTCTGGCAATATGCAAAATCCTGTGCCTGACCCTCACAAACCCTCAAAAGAACCATAGGACTATGACCTAACATGCTCGTCAAATTTAAACACCAGAAAGACAGGGGCAATATTTTTGGAAGCCACGTTTAGCAGGGAAATGATGTCCTGTCCTCTAGGGGGAAAGTGCTGGGAGACCTTGACTTGGGTTGCCAGGGTTCAATGGAAACCCGCATTCCATATTGACTTGGGAAGTTGGTGTCAACCACCCACTAAACATGTTGCAATTGGACACCAGACATCTCCCACTTGCTGGTGGCCCACAAGCCATTCCTGGAAGCTCTGAGCATTGCTGTTTCCTGCCACAGAGGCTGTCACAAAGAGCAATGCAAAACACTGGAACAGTTTCTGATAAGTTCATCCGATGTCCCTCACAAAGCACCATGTAGGAGAAGGAGACTGACACCTAAACCTCACAACGAGCCTGAGTGGAAGTAAACATGGTCATTCTGGAAGTGATACATCACAGCTGGTTGGTGCACTCCAGCCACCTCTTTGGCAGGTAGCATAAAGAGCAGGACCACCTAACAGAAGAAGAAAAGGCAAATGGAGGAGGTATGGGAACTACTTTTCCAACAGAGACTGAAGCAAGGGGAAAAGATAGTGGAGAAGAGGAGAGCTACGACCCCGAGTTATCTGGGTCTAGTACCCCAGTGGTGAGCCAACAGCAGCAGGAAACATATGAGAGGCAGCTGAGAGGTAAAATGGATCATCGGGTTTCAAATAGAAGCAAAATAATGAATCAGAACTTTTCTATTGTATAAAGAAGGCTTGCCACTGAGCAGAGTGCCCAGACCTGCTAATTAGGATTAAGTGAACCACCATATCTCCTCTGAAGAAAGGGGTGGATGTGAGGCTCTCAGGATTTTTAGCTCTCCAGCACTCTCATCTTCTTTAGGAACATCTAACATTATGGCTGTAAGTTAAAAGTAGAAGGTTGTGGTTTGGAAGCTACAGCTGTCAATCACAACAGCACACCTCCTCTTCCTTTTTCTCTCACTGTTGCCTGACGTTTTCCTTGTATGGAAAGCTTGCCTGTGGGAGATTCAGAAATATATCAGATCTGAAGCTTCAAGATCAGTCTGCTTTGCTTTGATCTGCTTGGAAGCAGAGCTGTTTCACTTCAGAGGCAGCTGAAAACCTCTGAAACAGACCACCTAGGCCCAGGATTTTTCCATTGTCTGAAAGAGAATACCCACCCACCCCTTAAAAAGGACATGGCCTACAAAATAATCTCTCTCTCTCTCTCTCTCTCTCTCTGTGTGTGTGTGTGTGTGTGTGTGTGTGTGTAAACACCAAATGGATGCAGTTAAGTGTTTAACAGACAACAGTGACGTTGCCTCCCCAAGTTACATAGAAGAACAGAAGTGGGAAGAAGAAGGGTCTAATTAAACGGATGCTCATCTTGTGGAGTGGGTAGGATTTTTCTTCTTTGTAGGCAATGATGGATGAGCACTTGGGGGGATGTTATTCTAATGCCATTCTCATACATGATTGTTATGCTACAACATGAGCTGCAGGGGCGTCGCTAGGGGGGTGCGGTGGGGGCGGTAGCCCCCGGGCGACAGGGGCGAGAAGCGGCGGGTGGGGGCGACAAGAGGCAGCCCCTCCCACCATTCCCACGCGCTGCCGCTCCCTCCGTCACCCTGGGACGGCACGCACGGCCCGACGACGGAGTGCGCCTGCACGCGCAGGCGCACTTTCATCGGATCGCCGCTTCCACAGCCTCCTTTTGAGCCGGAGAGCTTAAAAGCGAGCTCTTCGGCTTAAAAGAGGGCTGCAAAGCGGCGCCGGCACCCCCGGAACCGCCCTGGGGGCGGAGCGTATGACGTCACAATGTGATGTCACGACGCCCCGCCCCCGGGGCGTTTCCTTTGCCGCCCCGGGTAGCGGAGCCTACTCCGCCACTAGTAAGTCTCTTTGAGTTTTTTGTGAGGAGTAAATATAATGCATAGTAGTAGTAGTAGCAGTAATAATAATATTTTCTGCTGAGGCACCATGCCCTCCAACATTTATCCAGTGAAAATAGGGATGTCCTATTCCATACCCTCCAACATTGCTTCGATGAAAATAGGGATGTCCTAAGGAAAAGCAGGACATTCCAGGATCAAATCAGAAACCGGGACAGCTTCCGTAAATTGAAGTCTGTCCTTGGAAAATAAGGACACCATTTATGTGTAAATGCTTACTTTATTGGCTTCATCTAGATCTTCATATAGCATGTTGCAAACATGCTTTAATATTGCAAAACTGACAAGAAAGCTTGATGCAATTTAGCATTCTTTTGACAGCTTTGTACTCCATTTTGGGTCTCTGTCCAAGCTGCACTTGGGAGCAAGTGTCCCAGTCATCCTAAATTCCACACCAGACTTTTGGCTAGGGGCCGAGTCTGCCTCGCTCACTGGCGGAGCTCAACTATTGCCCCTGACAGGAGACAAAACAGTTCTGAGCGCTTCGACAAAACAATGAAACTGCTGCTTACTCTGCAATCACTACAATAGCTTTGTAGATTCAGTTGTAAGACGGCTGGGTAGTCTCAGAGGTGCCTGGGTGCTTTTTGTCTTCATACAATAAGGCAGACAGTTCTGAGCATTTCAATAAAACATGCAGAGAATTCTCTCTAAATTCTAAATTACCGTGCCAAAGCCTAAAGCGCTAGAAGTTTCCTCTCAGTAATCCAAATGATTTTTCTCTCTCTGTGTGTATGTATCTATGTGTAATGCTAAAGAATTTTGATATTACCATTTTAGTTAGTTTCCATAGATACTTGCAATAAGACTGACATGTTATGGTAAATATTGCATTACCCTGTGAATGCAGTGAGACAGAAACCTGCAACACAAGCCTATCTTTAAAGAATTTCAGAAAAGGGGGGAAACACAAGATTTTTTTTTTTTTTTTTTTGTCCTTTGGGCCTAAGTAGCCACTATCTTATTGATTTTATTTATTTAAGAAATTCCCAACCAACCTTTCACCACAAGGTTCCAGGGTGAGTTACAACAACATTAAACTTCAATAAAACAATTTAAAACAAACCAAAATGGCTGCTTATCCAGTCACAGGATAAACCCTTAGGGAGCAACGTCACGGCTAGGCAATCAGCCATTGAGAATTCCCAGGCTGGCTGCTGGAGATTGGTGGGCTACCACACCATTGGTTTATTTGAATCCTGAGCAAGCTGGTCGGGTCAGATGGGTGGGGTTTGGGACCCTATAAAGCAGCCTTTCTCAACCTTGGGTCCCCAGATGTTTTTGGCCTACAACTCCCATCATCCCTGACCACTGGTCTTGTTACCTAAGGATGATGGGAGTTGTAGGGCAAAAACATCTGGGGACCTAAGGTTGAGGAAGGCTGCTATAAAGGCTGACTGCGGCTTACCCGAAAGACCGTGTTCAGCCAAAAAACAACTCTATGTTCGCCCTCTTCAATGATGTTGCGGGTTTATGTATGCTACACTTTTCCTTCCAGGGCACTGAGTTCATTGGCTTTGTTGTGGTTCAATAATGGGTGCTGTTTTCAGAGCTGGGAGATGAATTTTCCTCCCAACAGATTGGTCCTGTTTGGAGGTTTTGTCTTCCCCATAGCAATAGTCACAACTTTGGTGGATAAGGCATTGGGTGGAATCCTTCTAGTCTAACAACATGTGGTGTGTGTGTGTGTGTGAAGTGATGCATCACTCCTACCCCATAACTGTGTGATAACAGGGTAACCCATTAGAGGGGTTTAGTAGGAAAGAAGATTCCACCTAAACATTAGGAAGAACTTCCTGACAGTGAGAGCTGTTCGGCAGTGGAATTTGCTACCAAGGAGTGTGGTGGAGTCTCCTTCTTTGGAGGTCTTTAAGCAGAGGCTTGACAGCCATCTGTCAGGAATGCTTTGATGGTGTTTCCTGCTTGGCAGGGGGTTGGACTGGATGGCCCTTTTGGCTCTTCCAACTCTATGATTCTATGATTCTATAAGGACAAGTCAAGGCATGTGGCAGATGGACCATAGAGCTTCCTTCAGTGGCTTAGGAGGGTCATATGTGTAGAACTGCAGCTTGCAGATGACCCATAACTCCTAGGCTTGCCCTGTCATGTGATGGCCCTCCACCAGAGGGGTTGTGAGGGATATACACCCAATGCCTAAGCCAAATCCAGCCTACATCTGGAATCAATACAGTTGTGGCCATTCTTTAAAATCCCAGAACATTTTCTTGTTCAGTTTGTCCCCTTTCTTGGCTCAAGCCTTGCTCCCTGGGGTGGGGGGTAGATCACTGCAAATGGGTCCGCAATATATGAATCAGGCAATATATTGTTATTGGCTCAAGGAAATATAGTAGTATGCTTTATGCCCTAAAATGTGTATGTAAAGTATGATTAGAAATGCACACATAGAGATAAAATACATTAAATGCTCCTTTCATAATAATATATCAATATATTTAAATGTGAATGTCCTTGTAGATTTTTAGTTGTTGTTGTTGTTGTTGTTGTTGTTGTTGTTGTTGTTGTTGTTACAGATTAATGTGAAGACAGGATGGAACAAGCTTATGAATGAAAAGATGTGAAACTGACTTGAACTGCAATGTGCCCAGAAAGGCCATAACATCTCCTTCCCATCCTTCCTCTGCCTAAAATTGGATTTGAAATATGTCTTTTGCTGTAGAGAATAGAATAGGCTGTGCTGTGTGCTTGGTTGTGTTGTATGCAGTGTTTTTTTCTGGGGGGGGGACAACGACGCAGGGGTACGCATACCCCTAAACATTTTGTGAACCTAATAAAGATTTTTAGTTTCTTCTCTAGCATGGTGAATCATCAGTTCCATTGCTACCCCTGATGGTGGCCTCATTTTCTGTCATGGTGTTTCCTGAGTCTCAGTTGGAAGTGATTGTTTAGTGTGTGAAGTAGGAGTTGGAATCTATCACGGTGATTGGTCAGTTTGATTGTTACCACCTCCAATGGCGGTTTCATTTCATTTCCCGGTGATTTTCTGGAGTCAAAATGAAAGTACCCCTAAACATTTTATTTATTTATTTATTTTAGAAAAAAAAGCACTGGTTTTATGTATCTGTGTGGTGATTACGACAGTTTCTCAGATTTGCAAATGAGCCCATGGGTTTAAAAAGGCTGGAAACCCCTGCATTAAGAGCTCATATCTCAGTGCTAGAATGTTTACCTTGCACGCATAAGCTCCCAGGTTGAGTCTCTGACATCTCCAAGTAGGGCAGAGAAATAATCCTTCCTGAAACTATGGGATGCTACTCTGAGTAAGTCTAGACTATAACACACTAGATAGACCAACAATTTGGCTTAGTATGAGACAGCTTTCTATAATCCTAGTTTATTATGTTTGACTCAAATCATGATTTACTGCAAGTGCTGAGCCATCTCTGCCACACATTACAAAAAGAAATGAGTGGGGGCATGAGATGGGGAGGCACAATATGTTAACAAATACCAAATGTTCCATGATTTTTGAATTTTGCTTTGCCCACTTTCCAGATGTAATTTATTAGTCACTTGCCCATATATATATATATATTCTGGAGGTTGCCCCATACCCAGGGAGAGACATTAACTAAAGACAGCAAGTGACTAACCATGGTGTCCCTGTTTATATGGAACTTTCTCATGAAATTTAATTATTGGTTTGAATTATTGATTTCTTGCTTGGATAAACTAATCCTGCCATAATCACGAGTAAAACTAATACATTATAATTAGGGGATGAGATAAGCAGTGGAGATTGGTTTCATCAAATAATTATGCCACTCAGTTTGAATTATATTAAAGTTGCGTGTTTCCCACCTAATGGGTGACAAAAGTGATCATTTATAACAATGTAGATCTCATTTGCAGCTGCTGTATTATTTAGGGTGGGAAATAGAATATTACTTCTAGAATCTCCCTGTGCATTTGGGAAATGAACAACAACTTTCTTGCCTTTTAATCAAGCCTCCTACAGATAATCTTTAAGAGCAATTCCCACAGGAAGTTATTACAAAGTACTCAATTCTGAAGGTTCCCCACAATTGAGAGGATCCCTTGTGGTTTCTCCTTTAGTTTTCTGAAGTTTTCTATCTACCTTTTCATAGTAATGGATTTCTAGATGCCCTTCTGTATTACTCTGTAAGTCTATGTTAGGTAGTACTATGGTCCTTGAGACAATTGCAGTGGTTGGGGAACTTAGAAAGACCTGGTGTAGACATCACAGCCACTGGCAGAGGAAGAGAAGAAGAAGAAGAAGAAGAAGAAGAAGAAGAAGAAGAAGAAGAAGAAGAAAGGAGGAGGAGGAGGAGGAGGAGGAGGAGTTTGGATTTGATATCCTGCTTTATCACTACCCAAAGGAGTCTCAAAGCGGCTAACATTCTCCTTTCCCTTCCTCCCCCACAACAAACACTCTGTGAGGTGAGTGGGGCTGAGAGACTTCAGAGAAGTGTGACTAGCCCAAGGTCACCCAGCAGCTGCATGTGGAGGAGCGGATACGTGAACCCGGTTTACCAGATTATGAGGCTACTACTCTTAACCAGCACAATCCCGGTGGGGTGCCATCGTGGCTGCCCCTGCCCATGCTGGGCACCACGCTCCCTCAGGCAGAATGCCACACCCCCAGAACACGCGTCACGCCCCCAGGATATGCATCATGCCCCTGTGTGTGGGACACCATGCCCTTGGGATACGCGTCAGACCTACCCCCACCTGCTCTCTGCCCCCTGGTGCCGGAGCATGAAGCTCCGCCACTGATCACAGCTAACCATGGCTAACACCAACTGTGCTTTCTTGCCTCAACTCTGGTTAGGATCAGCAACTTTACCAGACCACATATCCCAGGATCCTTGGGGAAGCCATGAACGTTAAAGCGTGTATCGTGTGGATTTGACCTCAGCTCCTAGGAACTCTGGGATTCCTCCGTGTCACTATTGCCTGAGAGACAGTAGCCTTTCCAGAAAGTCTTCCAAATGTTTTCATTGAATGTATGGAGGAGGATGATGATCATACCTCTCACTGCAGATGTCCCCACCAGCCACACTCCCTGGTGGCACATATGGAGAAAATGTGAAAGGTGGGCTATGGCTCTAGGGGTTTTTGCACATGAGTGGTAGAACATGCATTTAGGGTGGGAACCCTGGCAATTGAGGGTTCCTGCTCATGGGCTGGAGCCCTGTGTGCATACAGATAAATGTGCATAGGAACCGTTTCAGGCTACCACTGAAAGTCAGCACTGCGTTTGGCAAGTGGTTGTAATGGCATCAAGGCTAATTTGACTTTCTCATGCATTCAGTGAACATGTATGGGATGGAAATCTGAAAGTGGTTGCTGACATCATAGCCCAGCAGTTCCTCTACACAGTTGTACCTTGGTTGCAGAATGCCCTGGAACTCAGACGTTTTGCCTCCTAAATGCCGCAAACCCAGAAGTGATTGTTCTGGTTTGCGAATGTTCTTTTGGAACCCGAACATCTGATGGGGCTTCTGCGTCTTCTGATTGGCTGCAGGAGCTTCCTGCAGCCAATCAGAAGCCACAATTTGGTTTTTGAACATTGTGGAAGTTAAACGGACTGGATTCAATCCAAGGTACGACTGTATTCTGAATTTGTACTCTATCCTGCAGAGTTGTATGGCATGCAAGGGTTGCATAGAGGACACACAGAAGGTTGCTGGCAGACAATTTGCTATGGTTCCTGAGGACAGAAAATTTGAAACCCACTAAACTCACTACTTATTGAGCAATGTTATCATCTGACAGGGAGGGAGGTCATGATTGACAGGTGTGAGATATCTAAACAGGCAGCTTGCAGTTTACAGTATCCAATGTTGCCCATTGCTGCAGATCAGCAAAAGAAAAAAAAGGCAAATGTTTCATGAAATTTTATGTGGGTGGGTGGGTGGTATATTATACATTGACCCCCCAAATGTGCACCACCAGCATTGCACTCCGATCTCAATTGCCGGCACTGCTGAAACCTCAAATTCACACCAACGCGTTGGTAGAAACCCATTAGTAGTCAGGAAATGGCAGAAATACAAAACGAATGGTCAATAATAGCATGACTCTCCAACTGCTGGGACCTAAAGGCTTCCTGCAGATTAACAAGGCTGTTCATAGGGCTAGCACAAGTGAATGAAACTGATGTTTCAGTGTTGGATGTATATTTCATGTTTTTCCCACTGAAACATGCCCATACGAATATACAGCTAGTTTTGCATGCCATTTTTTTTTTAAAAAAAACAAAACTCTAATTCCCCCTCTGCAGCAGTTTAAAGACAAAGTAGCGTTTCCCAGATTTGGGTTGCATGCCTGCACAGTTAGATTAATTCAGTTTATTGGCACCTTAGTAACTGACACATCAGAACTCATTTCCATGACTTGATGATACCTGGGAGAAGAGGGGGGCATTAGTACAGTTTTTCTGTACAGCATTCTGAACATGCAATATTCAATGCAGCCGGGAAATTGTCTTCCCCAATCTGCTGTCTTCCAGTTGTCTTGGATTACAAACTTTATAATCCCTGATGATCGGTCATGCTGCGTGAAGCTGATGGGAGTTGTAGTACAACACATCTGGAGGGCGCCATGTTGGAGGAAGCCGTGGGACCGAATTCCCCATTTTCTACTTTAACACCTGGCTCTGAGCAGAAAAAAACTGTATTTTCATTTCATTGCCATCACACACAGGAAATTGAATAGTCTTGGCTATTTCTGAAGGTTGACCAGAGGCGTCCGACTGTATTTGAAGTAGAACTAAGTCTAAGTTTACCAGAATACTATTTTTTCTGATAAAATTCTGAGATGTTCCTTTCTCTCATTCACCCCCTATTCCCCTCACCCCCAAAGAAGGGCACTTTGCAAAATTTTCTCACAATACTCTCCATCTTTTGGGGGGTGGCAGCTCCTGCTTTTCATGCCCAATAATGGCACTAGGTGCAGGGTATTGTTGATATAAATGGTGATTAGACTGCTAATGCAGTTGCTGACATTTGAAACAGCAGCAAGGAGGCAAGGGAAGGGGGGTTGGGTAAAACTATGCTATTCACACTTCTAATGGTAACCTTAACCCCAAAGAAATTGTTGGAAAGCATGTGATCCATGCTTAACAACAGTACGTTTCTGAACACAATTCAAAGTGTTGGTGTTGACCTTTAAAGCCCTAAACGGCCTCGGTCCAGTATACCTGAAGGAGTGTCTCCACCCCCATCATTCACTGAGATCCAGTGCCGAGGGCCTTCTGGCAGTTCCCTCACTGCGAGAAGCAAAGCTACAGGGAACCAGGCAGAGGGCCTTCTCGGTAGTGGCGCCCGCCCTGTGGAACGCCCTCCCATCTCATGTCAAAGAGATAAACAACTACCTTACATTCAGAAGACATCTGAAGGCAGCCCTGTTCAGGGAAGTTTTTAATCTGTGACATTTTAATGTATCCTAATATCTGTTGGAAGCCGCCCAGAGTGGCTGGGGTACAAATAAATTATTATTATTATTGTTTGTTGTTGTTGTTGTTGTTGTTGTTGTTGTTGTTGTTATCCACTTGGAGAGACTTGGTGTGATGCCCTTATGCCACCTTCACACTTGAGAGGCCAGTTGTGCAATGTTCTAATTTAACTAGCCTTCACAATTTGAGATTCACCAAACCAAAAACAGCAAGGCCCATGCAGAGCTCCTCTTGTTAAGTGGGAGTCTTGTTAGAGAGAGAAAAGAAACTTTAAAAACGTTTGATGCACTGTTCGATTCTCCACTAATCTATCAAGTATCTATGATGCACTTCTGAAGGCAGCCCTGTTTAGGGGAGTTTTTAATGTTTAATGTTTTATTGTATTTTTAATATTCTGTTGGAAGCCGCCCAGAGTGGTTGGGAAGACCTGGCCAGATGGGTGGGGTATTTATTATTATTCTCAGCTATCTTGCAAAACTAATTCTACATGCCTCATTCTAACTCAAGCCCTGCCAAAGCACGATAACGCTGGCACCAGATATGTGGCTCTGACAGACTCACAGTCCATGAGACATGCCATTGCAGCGCCACTGGCTAAATTTACTTAGCATTGTGCACCAGTACACAGTAACACAGGTCTAGATCTTACTGTCAGGAATCAGACTGAAGGGTATTGCTCTGAGGAAGAATGGTGGGAGCCACCCTCTCCCTCTGCACAAAGGCCTGATCCTGAAGCTCCTCTGGAGCAGGAGGATAGTATCAACCTAGAGCAGGCTTCCTCAAACTCGGCCCTCCAGATGTTTTTGGCTTACAACTCCCATGATCCCTAGCTAGCAGGACCAGTAGTCAGGGATGATGGGAATTGTAGTCTCAAAACATCTGGAGGGCCGAGTTTGAGGAAGCCTGGTCTAGACCAATGCTTCATGGAAGACACAGTTCGGAAACTGACAGCTGGGGTGAGCTGGGAAAAGAGCAACTAAGGGGAGAGGAACGGGAAGCGAGAGAGAGCTGGTGGGATCTCCCTCGCTAGAAAGTGTGCAGCCCGACTTCCGGCGGCGACGCCATTGCAGAGCGGTCGTGGGTTGCCTCGGCTGCGAGGCGACCCAGTCCGTCCCGGCGGTTGGAGCCCCGCTACCGCAAAGCGGGGCTCCGGTGGGGTGCGGGAAGAGCGTCCCGCACCCCGGGCTCCCCGGCTGTGCCCATTATGGCTCTGAACCCTTCCCTCGCTCCCCCTGTAAAGGGGGAGTGGGGGTGAAGGGACAACGGAGCCGGGCTATAGGGGACATGCCCCAACCGGGACGCAAAGCGGCGGTCACCCCCGCGACGAGCGTCAAAGTTCTACCTGCTATGTTTGGAGCTAAAGAAACCCGGTGGTCGTGAGTATTTGACTGGACTATTTTTTTGGTGTGTTTTTAACGATCCGGGGGATGTTTGAAAAGGAAGCCTGCCTCCCTCCCTTCGGGGGAAAGAAAATAACCAGTTCAAGAGGCTGCTGTTACAGAAATGGTTACAAAGTATTCGAACTTTGATAAGTGAGACTCTTTAGATCTCCCTTTGGGGAGCAAGTTTCTGGAAAATATCCCCTTTTTAAATTCTGGTCTTTGCGCCCTGGTTTCAGGGAAAATGGCTGCGAAAAGTTTGAGTTGAAGTGGAAAACTACTGGTGCAAAAGGGAGAACAAAGAAATAGAAACTGAAATTTGATACCCATCCTCTCTCCCAACATGTTGGACTTTGTGTTTGAACTTGTTTTGAACTTTGGGTTAACGGATGAACAGAGGTTTATCATCTTGAAGCTGGAATTGCTTAATCGGAAATTGAAGGTCTTGAGTGGGGACATGAAAATTTTTTTACTTCCCACAGAGGAGGCTTTCCAAGTCTTTGATACCATGGAAGAAAACCTTAGCAAAGAGCTGAAAGGGATTTATGAAGGATGGAGAGAAATGACAGGGCGACTCCGGGAAAAATATACGTCCTATGGGGGTGGCAGCCCCGGGACGGTAAGAACTGTTATATCCAGCCCCCGAGGTGTGAGCTCGGGAGCAAGGGACAAAGAATCAAGATTTTTACAAATAGAAGAAGAATGCAACATTGAAGCGGAGAAGCCGAAAGAAGATGAGATGTGTACCCTGATGCTCGATGCAAGGTCTGTTGGGAACTGTGTCTGGATCTGTGGACGGATAAGAAAAGAGGAAAATTGGAAGATTGGTTCCGGTGATAGATGGAAATGGACAATGGACAGAGGGGGAGTAGGGTGAATTATTAAGTGTAAAATTTAAATGGTCTGTTATGGTAATCTGAAATCGGAGGGTGAAGACTGTAAGTTCTATTTTGTTTTTTTTTTTAATAAGAAAAGGGATATTTGGAATTTCATGTTATTAGCAGCAGTTTAAGGGAAGAAGAAGTCAGTATAGATCTGTTATAAGAATAACTTGTTAAGATTTAAGGATTTATTATTAACTATTATAGAACAAGATGATTGTTTATTATTAGTTATCATTAGCTATTATCAGATATTAAAGATTAAGATGATTGTTCATTATCAGCTATTATAGATTAAGAAGAGTGTTTTTTTAAAATGGAATTAATTTTTAGAGAGACGTTGTTATTAAAGTGGATTATGGATATAAAATCGAAGGTGAAAAGGCAGGGGAAGTCAACTGTCAAGATTTAGAAATAGAAATTTTCTTTATGTATATGAATAAGAAGAAGAATCATGGCAATATTTGTATTTGTTTTATATTTGTAGGTGTGGGTGTGGGTGTATGTTTTGTTATGAAAATGTCAATAAATTCTTATTAAAAAAAGAAAGAAAAAAAAGAAAGAAAGTGTGCAGCCCATGAGCCCTAGAGCCAGGCATCTGGATAAGGTAGCTTCTCAGAAGGCTCAGTGGTGGAGGGATCATGTGATGAGGAGATGGGAAGATGGAAGTAACTAGAGGGAAGTGGAGGAACTCAGTTGGGACCACTTGCACGGTGAGAATGGACACTGAATGTTTGTGCTGTCTTCAATAAATCACTCTGTTGCTGGAGAAGACTGTTTTCGCCTTGTGCTGTTATCTACAGAGAAGGGGAAGGGAAGCCTTGCCTGGCAACCTAACACTTACTATTGAAACCTTGCAGTGCATACAGACAGGCATGGGAGTTTCATCCATGGCCATTTTGCCCATTAAGTCTGTGGTTGGCTGGGAGGCATGAAGCATTCTTGGCATGACAGTGTAAGTCAGGCAGGCCGCTAGTGGGGGTCCCCAGTTAGCTTATCCCTGCGGACCCTGGGGCAAGTGTACCCACCTGCCTCTCTGCCCCATAGGCCTTTGAAGGTGGTGGACTCTCTGTCAGCATCCGGGGGTCGAACGGCCAGCTGGCTAGCCCCCAGCTGGATCGTCTCCTTCCAGCCAGCACGCTGGAAGATCCCAAGACCTCTGGTGTGACATAAATCAGTGACCCAAGTCTACGGACATGGGCACACTCTATTTAGCAGAGCAGACTGTCAACACAAAGAGGCTTGAGGCTGTGAAGACATACTAGGAACTATGGACTTATTAATCATAAATCAGGAACAAAGAAACATGTTGTCTCTCTCCTTCTGTCTCTTCCGTGAGAGAGAAAAGCAAAAGCAATACAGCAGAAGTTCCGCTTGTTCCAGCAAGCAGTGCTGGAATGTAAACAGACATGTGACACACAAAAATCCCATGTCTGCAACTAAAGGTGGAATGGAATTTTCCAACACTCTCATTCATTGGAGGTTTCTAAGATGGTCATCTGTCAGAGTCCAGCTGGATGATGAAGTGTGGTTGGAGACTCTAGCCCAGGCGTAGGCAAACTCGGCCCTCCAGATATTTTGGTACTACAACTCAATTCACATCATCCCTGACCACTGGTCTTGTTAGCTAGGGATGATGGGAATTGTAGTCCCAAAACATATGGAGGGCCGAGTTTGCCTATGCCTGTACTAGCCCAAGAAACACCCCCCCCCCCCGATGCCACAGAGGAAGAAGACTTGTTTCCAGGACAGTGGTGGTGGGACACTGAGAATTGGTCTGTGGAAGGAACAAGCTGGGAGGTGATAGAAGCAGGAGGTCTGAGTGAACACAGGCGGTCAGAAGAAGAAAGCAGTTCCAGCACAGGGTAGCATGCCAAGGGTTGCAGTGTGAGCACAGACTTTAACAGGGAGGAGCCAGATGTTGCTTCAGTTGCCCAGCAGCTGGACAGCCCATCTTCAGCCATCTCTCCTCCTCCACTGACCCCCAGATCATGAAGAGCCTTGCATGTTGTTGAGCAATTGGCCAGACAGGCCCAGAGGTGGATCCCTCCCCCTCACCGGAGTTTGCAGTTGCTTGGGAGGAGTCCAGGGGGATAGGGCTAGAGCAGGAGGGGGGGGAGATGCCAGTCCCAGCAACGTCTTCAACTAGGGCATATAAGCCTAGATAAACTCTTGTGTTTTTACTTTTTGTGAATTAAACTTGATTGCACTTCATGTCTCCTCTTCCTGACCGGTGGATGAACCTGCATTCCTGACAGCCCTTTGACAGCATCTGTCATGGACCCTTTAGTTGATTCCTGCATTGCAGAGGGTGGGACTAGATGACCGTCAGGGTCCCTTCCAACTCTATGATTCTGTGATTCTATGAATCTAAAAAGCCTGATTCAAAAAAAAAAAATAAAAATGGGAAGAGACACTGAAACTTTAGGCTTCAGATTTAATTGTAGCACCATACTGGTGCAACATCCATAGCATCTTGATTTTATGCAAACACCCATTGACAGCTAAACAAAAGTTTCTGTCTGAGTTCTTTTGTCCCTGGTGATAGAGATGTCCTCAGACAGAATCTGATAGTTAATAGGGCCAGATTATTCATAGAAAAATGTGTAAGTCTTTGACCTAATACATGGGTTAGAAGCATGATGATCCAATTGTAAAATTCAGATGCAAATATGTTAATAGATACACACCATAATTAGATATTGTGATAGGGTAAATCAAATTAGAGCCCTCTGCACCTCCATTTCTTTCCCTCTTCCAAATCTGGCATTACATTTTGTAATTAAAAAATTGGGAGCCTAGCTAATTAGAAAAAAAGTAAATTATCTTTCAAGAATTTGTCACCGGATCAAGTATCATGCGTTTGATAGCAACTTATTGCTTTGCGTTTTTAATTAGCATCACCACCATTAGATCAGATGCATCAAGTTTGACATATTACAACATCCCTTGATGTTAGCAACCTGATCCAAAATAAAATGCCCTTCATTTTCATGCAGAAAGCCAACACCTCCTATTTTTTATTATTCCACTTATATTTATTTATTCCTTAGTTGCTAACAGGGTAATCAAGATGTCACTGCTTTAAATCACTCCTCTACCATGAATCCACTAGGGCCTGTATTTAACAGTAGAAACATGCAAATTAATGAACCTGTTGGTCATGTCCATAACTTTGAGTGGGATTAGCATTAGATACCACCCTAGGCCACCTGAGACAAGCCAATGACAAGCCATCCCCTTTCAGTGCCCCTTCCCCCCGACTGTAATATGGTAGATATAAATATTGACAAACCTTTCAGGCTTGTTGTAAGGATGAAGCATGCAGAGCACTTTAAACAACTGAAAGCATTCTACAGATGTTCAGTGCTATCATTTTATTTATGCATTTATTTCATTTCTGTTCAGCCTTTCGATGAGCTCAAGGCAGCATGCATGGTTCTATCTCCTCCTTTTAGATAGGCAGGGCTACAATTGATGGTGACTGGTTGTCAGGGACTGGCTGAATGAGGAAGAGTGGTGCAGACTGACCGCCCAAGAGCTCCCCAGATGATGACTTAGACCTTGGATTGTGGTGGTGGGGCACTAAGGAGCAGTCTGCAGAAGGGACAAGCTGGGAGGTGCTCGAAGCAGAAGGGTTGAGCGATCAAGGGTCAGGAGAAGGAAGGCCTTCCAGGACAGGGTTAGAGGCTGAGAGTCACCGTGTGAGCACGAACTCAGACAGAGAGGAGACAGAGGTTGGCCTTGCTACCCAGCAGCAGGCCAGTCCCTGTTTTGCTGGCTCTCCTCCCCCTCTGACACCCTACTTGAGGAGCACCCTGCACATTGCCGAGGAATGGGTCAGAGAAGGAGCCCACCTCCTTGATGCAGCCTTGGTCTGCTTGGAAAGGCTCCAGAGTGAGAGGTTAGAGCAGGGAGGGCAGAGCCAGTGGTCAGTTTCAGGATGTCTCAGCTGCATTAAGACAAGCCAGAGCACTCTGCTGTGTTGTTATTTTCTGTTAATAGAAAACACGTTGCATTCTGTGCCTCCCTTTCCTTCCTGTGGATGACCTGGGCTCGCTGGACAGCTCCTTGACACTGTCCCAAGATTGCTCAGTGAGGTTTATGATGAAGTAGGGAATTGAATCTGGGCTTCCACAGCCTTAGTCCAGTACCTATACCACTGCCCCACACAAGCTCTGTTGTTGTTGTTGTTGTTGTTGTTGTTGTTGTTGTTGTTAAATTCACCATATGACAGTGAGAAAATGGACTCAAATTAAACCATCAATTCTTTTGAAATGGAACTGCAGAAGAATGAAATGAACCAACAAAACCGGATACCTCTCTCACTTGCCTCACATTTAGGCCCAATTAATGATACGGTTGCCAATTTCAATATGACAAATTATGGGCGGCAGCAGATGGCATTGTGGGGCAGAAATATTTACCTGACCTCAGGTGAGTCATTGCTGATTACCAGGATGGAGAGGTAGTAGGCAGTAGGTGGCAGGGAGAGTGGCACAGTGAAAATGCATTGGCAAGAACGCTGGATTGCCTCCACTGGTGTGTTTGCACCACACTGAGTTTACCATCTCCTCACCACTCCCACTCCCAAGAAGAAGAAGAAGCAACTCTCTTTCTGGGAAGCTGGGTAAACCCCTCTGTCCCATCATGTCATTTACTATGAGTTATTTGTGGTCTCACCATTCCACTGGCCACGTCAACATAGTACATTTACAAAGGAATTTCAGAAATAGACTGGAAAGAGAAGTTGCTGAATTGCAACTCATTACCAAACTTAAAACCATGGAGAGACCTGGTCTGAACAAAGACATTGGATTCTTATCTCATTATACATGACAAAGCTATTTTTAGCCATCTCACCCCTTGCTTTTTCCTGTAAGACCAATTGCAGTCGTTAACAGTCGTCAACAGGTTTTCCACACCTATCAGCCAATCACCCATTCCCACCACCCTTCTGAGTAATACCCCTCCCCACTCCCTCACTATATATAAGGGTCTGGTGACTTCTGTTTCAGTGTATCTGAAGAAGTGTGCATGCACACGAAAGCTCATACCAAGAACAAACTTAGTTGGTCTCTAAGGTGCTACTGGAATACATCTAAAACACTTAGCTGCCTCCAACAAATATGGGAAACTGGGACTTGCGGGTATATGGCGGTATACAAATTTTAATCATCAACATCAACCCATCATAGAGCTAAAATTATCAGCATCCTTAACAAGTTAAAGCTCCCAGAATTCTTGTGGGCAGATGGAAAACACATCACTAGAATCTTATGGACATTATGGCTGCAGATTATCCTGTATCACCATTTCAGTGACCAGAGTGGGTTATCGTGCAAAGTAACAAGTAGGCATCACATCCCTATAAAGCAATGCAAAATTATTTTTTTAAGAATAGCTGTTATTATCACTCGCTTATTTCGAGAAAGACCTGTCCACCCACCCAATAATAAGTATGCAGTCAAACCTTGGTTGTCGAATGTAATCCAACATGTTTGACAACCAAGGCACGGCTTCCGATTGGTTGCAGGAGCTTCCTGCACTCAAGCGGAAGCCGCATCGGATGTTCGGCTTCCGAAAAACGTTTGAAAACCGGAGCATTTACTTCTGGGTTTTCGGCATTCGGGAGCCAAAACGTTCCAAAACGGAGGCATTCAGGAGGTTTGACTGTAGTAGACATTTTTGGGGAGAAAATAAAAATTTCAATTGTAGTCAGAGATTTAAAATATTAAGCAATAAATACTATTGTGCATTTTCTTGCGTTTAAAATATTCTGTTAGCTTCCTTTAGAAAAAGTGGGGAAGGTTACTGACTATCCCCATAGTAAGAGGAGGGGATGACACTTCATTTTTCTAAAATGGATTTGGCCTCGGATTCTGTGATAAATAGGGCAGCCCCTCCAAGTGCTTCGGATTAAGGTAGACTTTTTTTTTAAACAACAGCAACAGTGAATTGAGGTTCAAGCTGAATCTTGCTGCACAACCCTACGTCTTTGTCACCAGTAAATAAAATATGGATGGTTTGCAACCTTAATGTTATGATCTTGCCTATGCGTACCTTAATATCGTCAGTGTTATGTAAACAAAAAACCATGTGCCGTGATGGTACATGGAAAAGTCCTTTATAGAAAGAGAACATCCAACTCCATTAGGACTATCAACCAAAATCAGAATCGACCAGCACCAAGGGGTGCCTTAGAAAAGCAAGGTTAATGGGCTCCCTGCAGCCATTTCTGTGAGTAGCACCGGCCTAGGGAGTGGATCGATAACAGTCCCAAGTAAACGTAACACAATGCTTCATTACTTCTGGTTACAGATGTTCTTTTGAAAGAAGCCTCCCATTTACTCTGCAATCCTAAACACAATTTCCTATGAATATGTACTGCTTAACAAAACGCAACTTAACGGTGCAATCCTATGCATGGCAACTAACAAATAAGACCCAATTAACAGGTGAGTTTGTAAGTGTGCATAGGATTGCAGCCTTACTGTTCAGTTAACCATTCAAAAGGAATAGACCGAACAGGAAAGGAAGGAAGGAGTAGCATTATATGTAAAGGATGTGTCCATTTGTGAAGAGATCCATGACCTGGAGCATGGAAGGCAGAGTAAAGTACTGTATATGGGTAAAAAAAATTAAGAAAGGGAAACAACAGTGACTTTACTGTGGGTGACTCCTATAGACCTCCAAGCCTGTTTGAATGCTTGGATGATGCCTTTCTACAACAGATTACGAAAAATTCAAAAAGGAGAGCCATAGTGATCATGGGAGACTTACTACCCAATATTTCTTGGAACTCAAGCACTGCCAATAATGTTAGGTCCAACAAATTCCTCCATTGCCTAATAGATAATTTCATTTCAAAGAAGGTGGAAGAAGCAACAAGGGGATCATCTATCTTGGACCTGGTCTTCACCAACCATGAGGAATCATAGAATCATAGAGTTGGAAGAGACCACAAGGGCCATCCAGTCCAACCCCCTGCCAAGCAGGAAACACCATCAAAGCATTCCTGACAGATGGCTGTCAAGCCACCGCTTAAAGACCTCCAAAGAAGGAGACTCCACCACACTCCTTGGCAGCAAATTCCACTGCCGAACAGCTCTTACTGTCAGGAAGTTCTTCCTAATGTTTAGGTGGAATCTTCTTTCTTGTAGTTTGAATCCATTGCCCCGTGTCCGCTTCTCTGGAGCAGCAGAAAACAACCTTTCTCCCTCCTCTATATGACATCCTTTTATATATTTGAACATGGCTATCATATCACCCCTTAACCTTCTCTTCTCCAGGCTAAACATACCCAGCTCCCTAAGCCGTTCCTCATAAGGCATCGTTTCCAGGCCTTTGACCATTTTGGTTGCCCTCCTCTGGACACGTTCCAGCTTGTCAGTATCCTTCTTGAACTGTGGTGCCCAGAACTGGAAAAGTGGAAACACCAGGAGCAGAAGTGGAAGTACCGGGAGTACATTGGGAGGAATGATCATGTTCTCTTGGGTTTCACAATACAGAGAAAAGGGAAAGCTACGTGTAGTTGGACATGCACTCTGGACTTTAATAAGGCTGATTTCAAATAGCTTAAAGAACTACTGGGTGAGATCCGATGGTCAGGAAGAGGAAGGGGATCCAAGATGGATGGGAGGTTCTTAAAGGTAGTGCTTTTTTCCAGGGGTACTCAATGGTACACAGTGCCGGCACCTCTTTTTTGTTATTGTTAAAAAGTGTGACACTTATTGTAACAACTTCTTGGTGAGTACCGGCACTTATTTTCCTGGAAAAAAGCACTGCTTAAAGGTGATATATTGAAGGCATAAATGCAGACAATTCCAACAAAAAGGAAAAGTGGGATACACCTAAAGAGACCAGTGTGGTTGCATAAGAAGCCTGCTGATGGCCTGAGATGTAAGAAGGGCGTATACAATATAAGAAATAGAAGAAAGGGGAAATAGTGAAAGAAAAGTATACCGAAGTAGTCAATAGTTGCAGGCAGAAGGCCAGGTGGGCCAAAGCTCCGAATGAGCTCAGGTTTGCAAGAGAGGTTAAACATAATTGTAAAAGGGTTTATTTGGCTAGGTTCAAAGCAAAAGAAAATATAAACAAGTAGTAAGTTCTCTACGTGGAGAAGATGTAGAAATACTATTGGGTGACAGAGAAAAGGTGGAACTGCTCAACACCAACTTTGCCTCTGTCAAAACAAAACAAAACAAAACAAACAAAAATCCTTCCAGTAGCACCTTAGAGACCAACTAAGTTTGTTCTTGGTATGAGCTTTCATTTGGTGAAACCTCTGCTCAGTTAGTGAGTGATACATTTCAAATAACATCAGAAGAAACGTGTACATTCTTCCATGCTCCTCGGTAAACAATTTTGCATATCATTTTCCTAACATGATTCCTGTATTTCAGCGTAGAAGAAAAACATCGTGTGTGAAGGAGTCCTCAGTATTTACAACCCTGCTCCATGCTCACTCACTTCTTATTACCTTTTTGCCCATTTATCTTGCTTTAGCTGACCGAACCAATTGAAGTGAATTGGAGAAAAGGCAGCAGAATCAGACCTTATGTTAACATTTCCATCTGACATACACTCCATAATTGCACTTAATCTAAAATGGCGCAAGCAAGCATGAACCAAGAACAATCCTCATCACTAAGCCAGGATGCCAGATACAATTATACACCTGTAAAACTTCAATCTAGCATCGAGAAAGAGTGTCCATTCCTCCTCTTTTTGTGTGCACCCATATAATCTGTATCAGCATCAATTAATTCCTGATCTAATAGCACACCAAGTCAAGCTTTTGGCATTCACACATTAGATCATGTCAAACTGAAGATCCAACCGTTTCTGGCTTTGCAAAAGCTTTGATTCAAATTAATTTAATATCATATAGCACGTATCCCGGCTAGCTGCTGGCAGGCTTTAAACTGATCATTTGATTATACCCATTCTTTATATTTAAAATAGCAGGGCTTTAATTGTAACAATTGCACACAGCCTGTACCCGAAGCAGCATTTCCACTTGGATCTGACATTGATATGACAATCAGAGTGATAGCATAGTTCTTCTTTTAGTAGGAAAAGTGCTAACAATAATTTAATCCTCACACATTGAATGATACATATTGGTAATATTTTTCCCTGCATCCTGTATACTTTCCACCTACATTTTTTTTACCAGGCTGTAGAGAGAAGATCCATGAAGATGACCCTCAAATGTTATGTGATGGGGAGTAGAAAAATCTATTGCTTTGGGTCTTCTGAGAAGACTTGTATAAAATTGTACTGGTAGAGACTGAAATGCCATCCGATATCCCAACTAGCCTTAGGTAAAAAATTCTCCTTCATCCTCAGTCTGTGGATAACAATGGTGAACTGCTTTACACAGTTGTAGGGATTATAAGAAACTACAATATGCAAAGTCATTTCAACACTTTAAATCAGAGGTGCTAACCTGTGGCCCTCTATAAATTTGTTGTACTACAACACCTTCGATCTAGGAGGTGCTAAGATCTGTCATCATATCAATTTATAGTTTCTCTATCTTTAAAACATATTCTCTGTTTAGCCAACTCACATGCCTTTCTTTCTGTCCCATAGTGGTGTAAAGGAAACACAAGAGCTCTCTCTCTCGCTCGCTCTCCTCCATGTTTTTGCTGCTCTGCAGCAAGAGCAGAACAAGTCTATCTCCATAGGAGCCTAGCAGCAGTCTGCACTGAACTGATTTTTCTCCTGCCATCTCTTCAGTGGAAATGCCAGTTGATGCCAAAACCATGCTGATAGCTTTTAAGTTTAGAAACATGATATGAGGCTGCATAAAAGAGCTTACAGCTCATAAATATATCCCAAGAGAGCTTTACATCTGAAATGGAGTCAATTAAGGCAATTTCACCTTCATTAATCAAACAAAGTGCGTTATTGTACAGAAAGTGAGGAAACTGCACAGGGAAAGAAAATCAAACATGAAGTAAATGTATATATGGATTCTCCAAGCTAAAAAGGAGAACTGAGAAACGAGAGATGGAAATTGTATAGGGAATTGAACAAATACATGGGAAACTGCTTCTTATTCTGCTCACATAATATGTGGTGGGTGGGTGGGAAATAAAAAATCCCAAGTTCCATTTCCCTCATCAGCACCAACATGGATTTCTGGATGTGTAAAATCTGGCCAGGCTCCTGGGGGGTAAGAGTCATCTCTGAAATGTAATTTGATGTCCTTCCTCAAACCACTTCAATTGGTTTGGTCAACTGGGGGCAAAAAGGAAATTGCAGCTGTCATAGATTGCTGCTATGATATTGCCCTCAAGACTCAAGAGATCACAGAAGCCTTTAATAATGACACAACTTTACTGGGCACACTGCTACACAGCAGTTTTGAATGTGGCCGTGTTGTAAAGCAAACAGGAAACTCTTGTGCCCTCTCACTTCCGGTTTCTCCTGAAAACTGGTCCCGTTCTCACAAAACCTTCCTTGCGTTCAGAGAACTGTGAGGTGATGATGCGAACTCACCTACTGACCATGCCCCCCCCATGTGCCCACTGGTCAAATCTGCTAGTGGATGCATATTTGACATGGACACACATTCAAAATTAGTAGAATGTGATTAGCAGAAATTGGTTGCACATTCAACATTAACTGTGCATCCACGTGAAAGAAGTCCTACATGCCTACAGCTTCTGTATAACAGGGGTAGCAGATCTCTGTGAACTGCTGTGATGAAGCCTTTGCAAATATTTATTTAAGAGGCTGATTCCCGCCTCCTGTGCCTTTTATCATTGGTAACTACACTTCAACAGAGTTTGCGTGAATGTATTGCGTGGCTGAGATCTCTTGCATAAATGAAATAAATTGTTGTTGAAAACTGGTACCATTGCCTTGGTCTCTGTACTTTCCAACCTCTAATCCTGGATTGCATTCACTGAACTGCCTGCCTTAGGCTTCTGCTAGCCTGATGGCAATTCCTACTACTCACTCACTAAGTAGAAAAACTTAAAGACTGGCTTAAGGTCCCTACTGATGTCCTTTTTATTATGCTTTCATGATGATTTGTGCTCACAACGCTATCGGGGCAGTCATACATGATCTCACTTTCAATAATATTTGTACCTGTGAAAGTGTTGGGGCTGCCACACTGCTTCCTTTCCAATCAATGCATATTCCATAATTTCCTGCTGAAATTGCATAACTTTTTATACAACAAAAGTTATGATTGATTTTTGTCCTCCTGCTGCTCTACAGCCCCTCTCCAGAGAACAATAATGCGGTACCACTGGGAAAGCATTGCAGAACAAACCAAAGCAAAGTAAATCCATCACTAATGCACCATTATTATGTCAAGGGACATGTTTCAGAATGCTCCCTTAGATCGTATCTGCAAGTGTGTTATTGAATAGTCACATTTTAGCTCACCCTTCCTTAAAGAATCTCAGAGCAATGTGTATTGGTGAAGAAGGGCAGGAAGTCTTCTTTCCAAAGAGTGTCTACACCAACTAAGTTTCAGAGATGGAACATTAGGGTTGCCAGGTCTCAGTGGAGGACCCATTGTTGCTGGATTGCAGCAATCTCAAGGGCTTCAGGGAGTCTATCATGTGCATCTCAGATATTTCTTATACAGTCATACCTTGGTTGTCAAATGCCCTGGAACTCGTACGTTTTGGTTCACGAATGCCGCAACCCTGGAAGTGATCGTTCTGGTTTGCAAATTTTCTTTCGGAACTCAAACATCTGAGGGGACTTCTGCAACTTCTGGTTGGCTGCAGGAGCTTCCTGCAGCCAATCAGAAGCCATAATTTGGTTTTGGAAGTCGAACAGACTTCCAGAACGGATTCCATTCGACTTCAAAGGTACGACTGTATTAGCTTTATTTCTTCCTTAAGGATGGGGCAACTACAGTATATTGCCCAGGAGCATGTAGGTATGTGAGCACCCCCACTTGAGTTGCTGTAAGGACAATTAGGAGCAAATCTTCTGAAGGTATCGGTCATAGAATTTGTGATTTTAATTCCATTGAAGAAAACGATGTGCTTGAATTGATGGATAACAATCAAATTTCTGCCTTTAACCACTGAAGTCACCATGTGATGCTGAAGCCATCCTGTGATGAATCTGCATATCTGACCCAGCCTTTTGCTGCTACAAAATTGCCAAAAGCACTTTTTCAAGTGTGTGTGTGTGTGTGTGGGGTGTTTCACAAATGGAGCTAAGGAAATTGCTGTTGTCGCTACTAATATGCTACAGCATGATTTCTATTTCAGCTCAAGCCTGTGTTATTTGCATAATTTCTTATCGACTTCTCTGGACAGCAAGATAGAGGAATATTATTTTGTTAGTAATGCTGAAGTTCTGATTGAGCTCATCAAGCTTAAGCCATTTAGCAACTATGCACCCCGTCTTCATTATACCCTTAAAAAATCAAATACATCAATACAAAATAGCAATTTTGACTGAACTGAAATCAGATCTGTTTGACTAAGCTTTTAATTAAATGGAACATAGAGCTGCACAATGGTTGTCAAATTAAGGAGCTCCTGCATATAGGCAGCTACGTAACTGTGATTTGTTTTGTATATTGGATTTTTATTGAAATGGGCCTGTTATTCACTTCTGATGATTAATCGGTACAGACAGCAAGAATGTATGAGCTTTAGCGGAACAAAGAGATCTAAAGGGAAAGGAGCATCTGTTTGTTGCCATTGCCAATGGAGTGCATTTTTATCTTCTATTTCCACTGGAAGTGTTAACTTTTCGGCAAATTATTTTTTTTTTCTGTTCTGCATTAAATTGTTTGTGATGTTGCTTCTTCCCTTCAAGAAAGCCCTGTGAACAAAAACAAAAAAGCCCGCACTTTTATGATTGGATGGTAGACAGAGATAGGTCAGTCGAAGCACAAATTTAACACTGATAGAGTTTCATTATAAAACATTTCATGCTCCAGATCCTGTGAACACTACCTTCTGAGCAGAATTTCATCTATGTGCTCTAACCCAAGTGGAATGGATGGAGTCAAAGCAATGCATACACATAAGCCTTAAGGCCAGGATCCGAGAGTCATGAACATTTTATTTGCAACTACAGCTGACTTGTTTCTAATAAAGCGAGAGAACTGTTATGAGCTATTACCAGGAACATGTGAGAACAAGAGGGGAAGGAAGTTGTTCTACCAGATGTTGCACACTGAGGCAATTTTTTTTTATTTTAAAAAAAACATTCATTCTTTTCTTTTTATGGATAAGATTGAGAAGATTATGTATGCTGTCCTAAGCTCTTTGGAAGAAAAGTAAACCAGCTACAGTCGTGCCCCCATTTATGTAAACTTCAGGATGCATGCACGGCAAACCCGGAAGTATTCTACTGGATTTCGCTGTGCGCGCATGTGCAGAAGTGGTCTACGCATGCACAGAAGTGGTCCTCAGGTTGATGAAACCTTGAGATCCGATTGGACTTCTGGAACGGATCCCGTCTGCAACTGGAGGTACCAGCTACTGTGCACATTCACCAGGCCTCAGGGAGAATGTGCACATAATCCTTCCATGCAGAGGCTATTGTCCACATTTCCCAGGCATTATACATAATCTCCAACAGGCCTTGGGAAATGGGGCTGAATTATATACATTTGCTGGCTATTATGCATAATCTCCAACAGCCTTCTCCCTAAACTTAATAGCCGCATGGGGGGACGGGAGTTTCCTTCTGTATTGTATGAGGGGTTGGGAGGTTTAAAACTGTCTTCTCTATAAAATCCCACTTGCGCTGCTCAGCTAACTGGGCAGCAGACAAGAATGGTAAAAAAAGGAACAGAACTTGTTTTGGGGGAGTAGGGGGAGGACACTTTATGTTTATCTGAAGCCCCTCCTCCTTCTTCTTGCTGCTTGGGCTGATCAGTGGGAGGAGATATTGGGGTCAGGTAAGATTAAGCAGTGGGCCAGAAGCAATCCAGGGTGGAGGGCACAGATTGAACACTTCTAAACCAGAATGGGGGGGGGGACATGTTTCTTGGAAACTGGATAATGTACTCATTGCCCAGATTAACCACTCAACTTGTTGTTTAGTCGTGTCCGACTCTTCATGACCCCATGGACTAGAGCACGCCAGGCCAGGCACTCCTGTCTTCCACTGCCTCCCGCAGTTTGGTCAGACTCATGGTAGCTTCGAGAACACTGTCCAACCATCTCGTCCTCTGTCGTCCCCTTCTCCTTGTGCCCTCAATCTTTCCCAACATCAGGGTCTTTTCCAGGGAGTCTTCTCTTCTCATGAGGTGGCCAAAGTATTGGAGCCTCAGCTTCAGGATCTGTCCTTCCAGTGAGCACTCAGGGATGATTTCCCTCAGAACGGATAGGTTTGATCTTCTTACACTCAACTTACACTACCCTTAACAGATATAGATAAACATGTGTGTGGATCAAAACAGCTACAAATTAGGTTTTGCAGTTCTCTGAATGTTCTTGACAATTTAAATATACACAATTGGTTGGCTACTGTGAAAAACAGGATATAGGACTAGAAAGACCACCGGTCTCATCCAGTAGGCTTTTTCTTATGTTTGTAATTTGTATTTTGAAAAGCTTTTTTTAAAAAAAAGAATTTAATGAATAAATTGAACGGAACGTAATTATGGAGAAGATATTGTTAAATGCAAAATTATCACATGCTGGAAGTAGATAAGATTTGTCCATCTTTCTTACAACTACTCAAGTAAAAGTAGTTGAGCTATTGGGGCGGGGTGGCTCAAAGCTTTTGGACGTATGACAGTCCTACTATTTATTCTCCATTTGTTTGTTCAGTAGATTTTACTTATTTTCTTCAAATAAAATCCAACCTGATTTTCAACGCTCTTCTGAAATTCACAGTTGGGATACTTAAATGCATCTTCTAGTAGGTTTAATTTAGAGAAGCTGATTAAGTCCCTTTATTTTATAATAGTGACCCTTTATCTGCTTTATCCCTACTTTAGTTTTGAAAATAACCCAGTAGATAGAGGTTGCAGGGTCAAAATGAGAAGAAAAGTATTTATTTCTCTTTAGAAAGGGGTATTGTGTGGATTCTGTGGAGCAGTCATGTTCCATGTTAGTGCAGGGCTGCAGAACATTTTTTCAGCCAGTGGACAAATATCTGGGTGCCTCGTGCGAGTGATGGGTGGGGCCAGAGCTAAAAAAGTGGGTGGGATAATTGATCCCACTTTTACCTTTGTAAACATTCAAAATACTCAACAGTATTGGGTATTGGGCCATGACACTCAAACAGGGACAGATTTAGGTTTGATGAGGCCCTAAGCTACTGAAGGTAATGGATGTCTAGCTGTCCTTTGTCAACAACAAATTGTTGCTGTTTTTTGTGTTGAATGTATGCTATATGGTATTTTATGGACCTAATAGGTATCCAAAGCCATTTGCGTATGTTGCCATCCAACCAGTCCATGCGGAATGTAGGCACCCTATATATAGAAATGAGCAAACCAGTGATCTTTTAGGGAGCAGGCTAGCAGGCAGGGCCCATTACTTACATCATAGGAGTCTACACAACACAAAACACTGTTGCTGTATGCCCGTTTTATTTTATTTGTTTTTTATCTTATATTTTGGAAATATACATCCAGGGTTTTTTTTCTTCAATTTTTTGGGGGCCCCCAAGAGAGTGGGGCTCTAAGCTATAGCTTGCTTAGCTTATATGTAAATCTGGCACTGCTCTTAAAATGAAGGCTAGCAGGCAACACTAAACCACTTACTTACTGCTGTTTTCATCCTCAAAGGAGGATTGTAGCCATGAATGTCATTGGTAGGCTGAGCCTCCAAATCAGGCTCTGAAGATCTACTTACTGTAAATGGATCAAGCCCCAACCTCACCCTTCTAGTATTCTCCAGGTCACCTGTATGGCAGAAAAGAACAGCCCCATGTCATGTATACAGAGCCGCCATTATATTTATATATACCCTAATGTACCAGGGTGATATGCATAGACTTTGTGGCAAGGGGCTGAGCAGACAATCTAGTGAAGCTGTGCAGGTTGGGAGGCAGAGCCTGGTGCCATAATCTCACTCTCCTTTCCTAAGTTCACTGCAGGCTCCTAACATTCTCTGAATGGTAGCCTTGGCTTCTAGCTTCCCTCGATCTGTGCATACACTCCAGCATTTCTCTGATGAAAAAAGGGATGTCCTATTCAATAATAATAATAATAATAATAATAATAATAATAATAATAATATCCATACCCCACCCATCTGACTCAGTTGCCCCAGCCACTCTGAGCAACTTCCAACATATATAAAAACATAATAAAACATTAAACATTAAAAAACTTCCCTATACAGTGCTGCCTTCAGATGTCTTCTAAAAGTTGTATAGTTAATTATCTCCTTAGCTCCAACATTTCTCCAATGAAAATAGGGACATCCTACCATACCGTCCAACATTTTTCCCGATGAAAATAGGGACGTCCTTAGGAAAAGTGGGACATTCTGGAATCAAATCAGAAACCGGGATGGCTTCTGTAGATCCGGCACTGTCCCTGGAAATTAGGAACACTAGGAGGGCCCATCATTGTCACTTCTGATGCCACAAATCCAGAGTCATTATTACAAAGAGTTCAGAAGCATGGACAGTCCTGGGGATGTTAGGCTCTTGGGGGTGGGGAAATCAACTTGAATGTCAGACAATCTCTCTCAGAGAATGGTGAAGTGCAGATAAAGAAGGAGACAGATTCCCCCCCCTTTAATGAAAGGAGAAAGATTTAGGGTACAAAAGTTTCCGTGGCGCTTTGCCCTTCTTATCGTGCTGAACATAAAAGGCGAGCCCTACAGCTCCTACATGCTATTTCAGAGATGCAATGAGATAAGGGCTCTCTGAACGGCTGGCTAGAACTAAGCAGAAACATGCCATAGCGGGGGACTGAATACCGTGAAGCATTCAAAGAGAATGTCAAAATGACTTTCGAAAATGGCTTCATAAAAACAGTAGCAAGTGGAACGAAATAAGTGTGCTTCAGTAGAGCAATGGATTCGTCTATTTTTCCTTCGGTCTACTTAAAAGCATTTCTATTATTTAGATTTCCTTTCTATATGTATTTTAGTGTTTTCCTACTGGAATCACAAGGATGAGGTTATTTAGGTACTTATTTTAAGCACCCACCCAAACCTGTGATTTAGCTTTCTTGGAACTGCTAGAGAATTTGATAACTAAATATGGCTTATTTTTTTAAAAAATCCCAGCGAACAGCATCCAACATATTGGAGGAAGGCTGGTGCTACCCTTAAGTGTCATCACAATAGCAATAGGAAAGGACAAACAGTCTCTTAGCAATGCTCCCCATGAACCAAGATGGGATATAAGGGCAGACCAAGAAGTGCTCTGGGTTCTTTTCATTTGAGAAACTCTTTAGCACTGAAGACACATTAAAAGACTTTCCACAGGCCTAGGCCATGACTGTTTTAGCAGCACATGGATAATTATTATTATTATTATTATTATTATTATTATTATTATTATTTGTACCCCGCCCATCTGGCTGGATTTCCCCAGCCACTCTGGGCGGCTTCCAACAAAAATCAAATACATTAAAATATCACACATTAAAAGCTTCCCTAAACAGGGTACCCAAATTATGGATTAATTTACTTCTGGTAAAGATGGTGGAGTGATTACCTCATGTGCCTTCAGATTTGGGGAAGGTTGGTTGAAGATTTCCCACCTAAATAATGCCTTCTACCTTACCTGGCATTCAGTCACAATGTGCTAAGGTATATATATAACATGGATTAAATCATTGATCCCCCCTGATAATGGTCCTTACCATTCCTCTTAGCTCTTCAACCTAGAGTTTTTCTAGAGTTGTCCCCCACTTTGAGGTGATTTTTATTGGGAAAGGAGCATTGGGGAAATAGTGAAACTCCTCCTTCCCAGGTACCATAGTCCATAGTACCATAAGACCACAATACCTCAAGGACCACCTCTTTCCATATGAGCCTACCCAGACCCTGAGATCACCTTCTGAGGCCCTCCTTCATGGGCCTCCTCCTCAAGAGGTCTGGAGCATGGCAACATGTGAAGAGCCTTCTCTGCAGTGGCTCCCCATCTGAGGAATGCTCTCCCCACGGAAGTTCACCTGACACCTTCATTATACACCTTTAGGCACCAGGCAAAAATGTTCCTTTTTAACCAGGCCTTTGGTTGATCCGATTTACATGCTATGCCCTTTTAAAATGTGGGAGGTTTTTTTGTTATTTTTGTGGGGGTGGGTGTGCTATTGGGTTGTTTTTTTATTTTTATTAGGTATTTTGTGGTTTTATATCTTGATTTTATTTTGTGAACCGCCCTGAGACTCCCAGGTATAGGACGGTCTATAAATTAAATAAATAAATAATAATCCCATTCCAGGCTGTTATTACTGTTTATAAATCACCACAGATCTCCTACTGTAGCAGCCAGGTTGGCCCTCACTTTAAGGGCATAGTAAAGTGGTATGAAAGACTAACTTTACACAGATGGTTCCTAAAACAACTCCGCAACACACACACACAAATCTCTTGTGCTCCTTTCTAGATTATAGTTGTGCCACCCCCTGTGCCACCCCGAGGCTCTGAGACCATAGCGACCAAACTGGTCGTGCTCTCTTAAGTCCACCTCTGCATATGTGCCTCTTCAGAAAAGGGATGGGAGGAAATTCCTCATCTTTGCTATGAGAACTTTGGGCTTGTGAACCTGCCAAGTGCATTTTGCCCCACCGGCCGATGCCCAACAGCTCCCACAGAGAAGGCATTGAAAGGTGACCCAAGAGTGTCTTAAAACCCAAAATGCAACAGGTAATTATCCTACCAGTTCTCAAAATTCTCTTTCCTGCCTGGACTAAAAGAAAAAAATGCCACTACAAACAAACAAGAACTCCCAACAGTGTGAAGTAGGGGGGGGGGACCCCGAAGCTAATCAAGGTCTCTTCCTGAAATTCCTACAAGCAAATAGCAAAGTCCATTCTACAAGGGCAGGGAAGGAGGGAGGGCAGCACAATGAAAAATACTGGAAGGTTTTGGGAGAAACCAGCTTATAAAGCCTGTTCCTCCTTCCTGACTGACCAGTCGCCCCCCCCCCGCTTGTGTCTACTCTCAATCTTCCTCTGGGTCAAACCACCTGAGTCTTCTTTTGAGGGGAGTTGGGGTGCTGCTAATTCACCTCCACTCAAGGGTGGGAGCAATGTTGGCTAAGGTAAGTGCGAGGATAGCACTTGGGCTCAGCACTTTTGGTTGTGGAAAGCAAAACTGTAATGATGTGGTATTCTGAAGACATAGTGCTCTCTCATTGGGCTTTAAAAGGAACCATCAATGATGCAACAGGGTCAGCACATCTGCTTGTCTTGCTGCAAAGTACAAAACCAACTGTTAGCAATCCTTTCACAAATGCTTGTTGTGGAGCAGAACAGCAGACTTGCTGGAAGGGCAACACTGACATTTCTCTCTCTCTCTCTCTCTCTCTCTCTCTCTCTCTCTCTCTCTCTCGCCTGGGTGAGTGGATTCACTCTATTGTCTTGTACTGTAGTTACAAACAGATGGTGACTGGTGAGTAAAGCTTTGGCTGTGGAGATGGATAGCAAAGAGGTAAAATGTGGTTCCTCAACCACGTTAGCCTTACTTTTTGCTCACCTTTGCTAAACAAAAAGAGATTATGAGAAGCTCCAGAAGAACCTCTCTAAGCTGAGAGAATGGGATGGCAAATGGCAGATGCAATTCAGTTTAAACAAGTGTAAAGCCACATGCGTTGGGGGAAAAAGAAACCTAAGTTAACATAAATGCACATGATTTCTTCACTGCCAGCGACTGACCAGAAATAAAGCTTCAGGAAAGCATTGGGATCATAGAAAAAGGGAAACCCTGGGAATCATTAGGAAAGATGCCGCTAACTTGAAGCCATTATACAAATCTATGTCAAGACCACATTTTAAATACTATGTATAATTCTGATCTCCCCACCTGAAAAAAAAAGATATCGTAGAGTGAAGGCAAGTAAGAGGTGGCATGATAGAAGTCAGAAAAGATTCATAGAAGTCCAACCAGAATGATCAAGGGGATGGAGTAAAACTCCACAAGGAAGTTTCAGATTTTGAGAATTTTTAGTTTAGAGACAAAGCAAGCAAGAGGTGACATGACAGAAGTTTGTAAAAATTATACATGGCATGAGAGAAAAGTTTTCCTTCCGCTCTCATAACACTTGACCTTATGGGCAGGCAATGAAGCTGAATGTCGGAAGGCTCAGGACAGATAGAGTACTTCTTTATGCCGAATATAGTTAAGCTGTGGAATTTGCTCCCACAGGCCACCAGCTTTAAAAGAGGATTAGACAAATTCATGGAGGGTGAGGCTATTAATGGCTACTAGTCATGATGCCTATGTTCTGCCTCCACAGCTGGAGCCTGTTGAGTTAAGCCAATAGCACATTTCGCCTAGCATCCTGTTCTCAGAAGCCCACGAGGAACCCTGAAATAGGACCTGAGCACAAGAGCAGTCTCCCCTCAGGCCGTTTTCAGCAGCTAGTATCTCAGTAAGAGGTTTTTTTCTCTTCACCCACTCCGTCACTCTTTTTAACAGAAGATTCTGGGATCCAAATGGAGAGTCATCTGTACACAAGGCACATGCCCTGCTACTAAGCTGTACTCCCTGACTTGTCATTTGGCATCATCGCTGCATGCAGTTCTCTGTACACTCATGGCTCCATGCAGGAATACACAACCACAAACAACATGGCACATTGCACATTACCGTGTAACCTCAACTCCCTTCTGTGGCACCCACAAAAGGTCTCTGTAAATGTCCCCTAAGTAGTCTGCAATGCACAAGGGACTGCTTATTCTCCCTATTCCATTCCTCTTTGCATCTCAGCCTCTCCTACATTGAACATACTCCCTAAAACATGGCATTTGAAAGGGTGCCAGAACTGGACACCCTCCCTCCCTTCTGCTCTGATTAGAGGGAAATTGGCTGAGGGTGGGGGCATGCCCAGCATATTTTTTGGGATGTAAAACACAGGAGCAGTCAAACACAACATTGCTAGAGTGGACACAAAAGGCATTAGTCCACCAGCCAGAACTTCCTGTTTATTCTGGGCTGGGATGGACTTCCTCTGTGTAACTGAGATGGGTGTGGTCTCACCTGGGCAGGTTAACACAAAACCACAGGGACCAGACTCCATCTTCTCTTTTGCACGCTCTCAAAGAAGCTTTTGTGTTATGCCTCCTGACACGTTTAAGTCCCTGGGATCCTTTTGTAACAGCCATTTTGTGACTGGCATTTTGAGAGGGATTAAAGGGGAAAATACCCATTTATTACAAGGTTTTAACACTGAGCAAGCTCCTGTGTGTGTTTAAAAGGGGAATGAGAACTCTGCTAATTTCTGATTGTAAACCAAGTGGAATGGATATCTTAAACAATATATCCTCTCCTGCATCCCAAAACATTCCCACAATTTTGGCCCCAATGTTGTGGCAGGTTGCCACACGCCCTGACCACTGGCACCCACAACACTGTAACTGTGCCCAATGAATATAGAGTTAATCTAGAACTCAGGTTCAAATCCCTGATCGGCCATGAAGCTTGCTGGGTGTCCTTAGGTAAGTGATCTTTTCTTCGTCTGACCTACCTCTTACATTGATAATATGGGAGCATGAGTAAATAGATACATACCACACTGAACTCCTTATACAAACATAGGGTAAAAAATGCAAAAAAGAAAAGAACACACTGGGAATATAGGGAATAGCCCAGGGAAAGCTAGCATCTCTTTCTCCTAGGACATCCCTTGGGCAATTTTGAAAATTCAGCAGTGTGGGGTTCACAAAGCCCACTCTGGCAAATGAATATTAAATAGTACTGGTGCCATCCAGATGAGTTCAAAACTCATTAAAACAATTTCACCCTCTCCTGCGCATAGCCCTCGCACAGCATCGATAATGACTTCAAGATATTTCCAGTGCCTTCAGCAGCAAATGCCGTCAAAGTTTTATAATCAGTTTTCCCACGGGTCTTCCCATCCCACTCGACAGAAAATCTTGGCTGCTTTCAAAGTCTTAACTTTTCATTTAAAAAAGCTATCTCTCGTAAGGTGGGAGCAGAATAAAGACGCCAAAGTTAGCTTCTTAAGTTAAGTAACTGCAACGCACACACCCTTCAAGAACTTCCTTGTGGTTGCTAAGGGAGAGAATCTGAACAATTCTTCACAACGATACTTGGCAGTGAGGTATATGTTGCAGGAGTCTTCTTCTCTTTTTTAAAACAAGCAAGCAAGCAAACAAACAAGTCACCACGAAAGCAGAGTTAACATCCATGACATTTAGACCAAGTAAGAAAATATAGAATGCATGGGTACACCTTCCAATTTTTAGTCATCTTGTTTTGTTTTTGCTTTTGTGGTAGAGGGCAGCTGTGCTGATATCCCAGCCACCAACATTTGCACTTCCTTACAAGACTCTATATGCACTATATGTTTAAAGCAGTATCATCCTCCTCCCTTTAAAATATCTGACTGGCTTCCAGAAGCATTGGCTGATTGAGTTGATTTTTCCACAGACAGTCAACTCAAACAAAGCACAGTTTGGGGAAAAGTTTCTACACTTCCAGAATATTGTGTATGTGTCAGAAATCAAGCCAGCTGGTTTGCTGAAGCACCTTTTGTTATCGCTAAGGCTACAAACATTGCATATGTTAGGGTGTGGTCTAAACCACCGAGTCTCTTGGGCTTGCCGACCGGAAGGTTGGCAGTTCGAATCCATACGATGGGGTGAGCTCCCATTGCTCTGTCCCAGCTTCTGCCAACCTAGCAGTTCAAAAGCATACCAGTGCAAGTAGAAAAATAGGTACCACTGCGGCGGGAAGATAAACGGTGTTTCTGTGCACTCTGGTTTCTGTCACGGTGTTCCATTGCTCCAGTCATGGTTTAGTCATGCTGGCCACATGACCCAGAAATCTGTCTATGGACAAATGCCGGCTCCCTCAGCCTGAAGCGAGGTGAATGCTGCACCCCATAGTTGTCTTTGACTGGACCTAACCATCCAGGGGTCCTTTATTTTTGTCCTATAACCATTCGGACTGGGAGTATGTTCCATTGAACTCAAATGCACTTTTTTTTCCTGAATAGACATACAGAATTGCACTTTTCTGGTGCCAGGTTCTCTGGAGCTAAAGCAGGTGATCTCGTCATTTAAGCATTACATTTGTACTCCACAGGGTATTGGAACCACTGCACAGAGGAAGTAAGCCAGAATATGAGGATGACAGTTCAGAATTCTTCCATTCAGATGGCCCCAGAAAGCCAATTTTATGCCTAGGGCTTGCCGATCAGAAGGTTGGCGGTTCAAATCCCCGCGATGGGGTGAGCTCCCATTGCTTGGTCCCTGCTCCTGCCAACCTAGCAGTTCGAAAAGCACATCAAAGTGCAAGTAGATAAATAGGTACCGCTCTGGCAGGAAGGTAAACAGGTTTCCATGCGCTGCTGCTGGTTCGCCAGAAGCGGCTTAGTCATGCTGGCCACATGACCCAGAAGCTGTACACCGGCTCCCTCGGCCAGTAAAGCGAGATGAGCACCGCAACCCCAGAGTTGTCCGCGACTGGACCTAATGGTCAAGGGTCCCTTTACCTTTACCTTACACATACCATAAATCTCCCAGTTTTGATCCCTTAGTCTGAGCACCTCAGTGCTGTGGGAGGCCGCTAGGCTATCCTCCCATATCCTCCTGCATACTCCAAGGTATTTACCTCTGTGCAGAACTGAGATCTCAATCAATCTAAGATTTTGGACAACTTTTCCTCCACTATTGATCATGGAAGCAGCCAGGATTCATGTTGTGGGGGTTGTGAACACCCACCTGTCATCATCCTCTGTCTGGCTCTGTCTAGCAGATTCGAAATGAGACGTCCCAACAAGTTGCTTTAAATTACTTTCCTTTGACCCCAAGTGCTCAGAAGAAATCTGTCAAAATCTTTGTACAATGTCTACTTTTAGTTAAGTGTTTTTATTTTTTTACTTGATTTTTTTTTGGGGGGCAGCCCCTCCCCCCCAACAACATCCATGCTCCTGATCTTCTTACTGAGGAACGTTCTGATATAATTCCAAAGAACTCCAAGATCCTGTTCCCTAAGCCAGACAACGGAAATAGCTTGAAGCTGGAGCAAGCACAGGAAGGGAAGCAGGTTTTGATACTTCAACGTTAAGTTACCTTACATTTGGAGAGGCTTTATCCACATCAACACCTGTGGCAGGGAATTGATAGCTGGCCGAGCCTCGTATTGGCTATCTCACACTGCAGCTTTAGACTTGCTCTGTCCCTGGAGTGAAAGGAAACAAATCAGGCAGATGGTGCCACATGCATCTTAGTCCCAACAGTTCGATATTAAGTAATTCATTCCAAGCATATCACAAGTCCAGAACAAAGCAAACAACTAGGTCCACCCCCCCCGCCTTTTCAATGGCATACATATATTTGAGCCAAGAAGAAGGAAGATTCATTCCGTGTAGAACTGGGCGTGATGTTCAAACCAACCTTCTCGTGCATGTTTGTGTGTGTCCCAAGCGACACGAGAATTGGATAATTCCCCACCCATGGAAGCATCCGCAATTGTGCAACTATTTGTGATCAACAAGTAGATTTGTGGGTCTCAGCTGAATATCACTATATAGGTAAAAGGTAAAATGTTTATCACTTTGTTTATCACTGTATGTTTATCACTATATAAACATACTGTACAGTACTACCTCGGGTTACAGGCGCTTCAGGTTACAGACTCTGCTAACCCGGAAGTAGTACCTTGGGTTAAGAACTTTACCTCAGGATGAGAACAGAAATCGTGCGGCGGCAGCAGGAGGCCCCATTAGCTAAAGTGGTACCTCAGGTTAAGAACAGTTTCAGGTTAAGAACGGACCTCCAGAACGAATTAAGTTCTTAACCCGAGGTACCACTGTATAGAGACACAAGCACATCGGCCAGAGAATGTTGGGTGGTGGTGGTGGTGGTTGTTACTATCATTATCATTATTATTGAGGAACAGAGGATCTGTGACCCTCCATAAGCTGCTGAACGATAACTCTCACAATCTCTAAGCATTGTCCATTGTGAATAATGATGATGATAATAATAATAATAATAATAATAATAATAATAATAATAATAATAATGCATTATTTATATGTTGCCTATCTGGGTGGCTAACAGCAAAATATTAAAAACACGATAAATCATCAAACATTAAAAACTTCCCTAACAGAATTCCCTTCAGATGTCTTCTAAAAGTCAGATAGTTGTTGATTTCCTTGACATCTGATGAGAGGGCATTCCACAGGGTGGGTGCCACTACCGAGAAGGCCCTCTGCCTGCTTCCCTGTAACCTCATTTCTTGCAGTGAAGGAACCACCAGAAGGCCCTTGGAGCTGGACCTCAGTGTCAGGGCTGAATGATGGAGGTGGAGACGCTCCTTCAGGTATACTGGGGTTGATGGGAGTTGTAGGGTGCTTTAATAGTTAGAATGTTGTACAAGGACTGGGGCTAGATCAAGACATGTCAAAGAAGCAATTCAGTTAAATGCATTGTAAATTCATACAGGAAAATCCAGTAGGGAAAGACAGGACTCCACAGCCCCATCTGGTGCCACAGTGTTTTATTGCGTATAGAAAGCATCTAAAATGCTTTTTCTTTACCAATGTAGCCGAGTCCATAGTATCTTGCTGTTGGGGGAAAAGGGGAATCAATTATGTGCTAACCCAATACAAAATTCCCTTGATTATTATAAATAAGCTAATATTAGATCTTAATGTAATGTGCTCTTTCAAAATAAAATTGAATTCCAAGAAACCAGAAGATTTTCTTCTGGGAATAGTAATAATGTAAGGTTTGTGTGTGTGTGTGTGTGTGTGTGTGTGTAAATATATGTATGCCACTACTACAGCATGTAGTACCGACCAAGAAGGAATGTCACTTTAAGTTGTTGGAATATGCAGAGCTAGCAGTCTACCTAGTAAGACAGGAGAACAAGATGATCAAGAATATAGAAAGGATTGGAAAATGTTTACAGAGTATTTTAAAAATCAGTACAGTCATACCTCAGGTTACAGACACTTCAGGTTGCATATTTTCAAATTGCTCACCGCGCCGAACCCGGAAGTACCGGAACGGGTTACTACAGGGTTTTGGTGCTCGTGCATGCGCAAAAGCACCAAATCACAACCCGCTCATGCGCAGATGTGGCGCTGTGGGTTGTGAACGTTGTAGGTTGCGAACGTGCCTCCTGCACGGATCACCTTCGCAACCCGAACGTCCACTGTATAAACAAGTGAACGAGTTTAGCAAGACTTAATTAATCAGTAAGAAGAGTTGAACTTGGTAACTTAGAAGATGCAGAAGAGAGGGAAAAGAAAAGATACCAGAGAAGGAGAGGAAGGAAAGTTTTCATTTTCCTCCTTTTTATCTTTACTTGTTCTTTTTGAACTGTACGTGAAAACGCAAATAAAATCACTTAAATATACATATAGGGTTCAATTGTTAAACCAGTCTGGAAATTGTTACTCTGTAGGGAAAATAGGGGTCTTCTAACAACTCTCAGCACTCTAAAACAACAACAACAACAACAACACCTACAGTTCCTGGGATACTCTGGCTGAAGTCACGTCTGTTTACAGTGGTGTAAGAGTGCTTTAAATGTATAGTGCAGTTGGGACTTGAGTCTACACAAGGCTGTTTAGGTACCCCTTGGAGAATTGTTGTCTATCCTGTAAACTTGGGGGTTACCCCAAGCCCACAAATACAGCTGTCTTTTGCACGGGTGGTACCATTTTAGCTATGTCTACACAAGGACATGGAGAACAGAGAGAATGATAGAACCATGCTGTAAAGCAGGCATATTAATTGTATGCATAAGAAAGGGTGGGATGCTGTAAGTACACCTAATTTGATGTGGCACAAATTTTCATGGACAGCAGAATTCATTATTGACCTTGCCAGAAGGATTCCCTCCCCCCTTGAAATCTATCTTGTAATTCAATTTTAATTTGAAAGAGCACATTACGTTTTGATCAAATATTAGCTTAGCCTAAATTCAGCATTTCAGTCCAAATTATCTGTTATACAGGTATAGCTGCAGAGGTTCATTTTTGGTACTGTATCTTAAAGGTAAACATCTTTTGTAGGGAGGAGGAATTGTGATTTCTAATAATCAAGGGAATTTTGTATTGAGTTAGGTCATGACCATAATTTATTCTCCTTTCCCCCAACAGTAAGATGCCCAGTCCTAGTGCAACATTCTAACCATTAAAGCATGTTGCATCTTTAAATATTGCTTTTCCGGGACATTGAACCAGTGAACTAGCTAGGGATGCAGCGACCAGGAATGAACATGCATAGTAGTCAGAAAGAATCAGCACATAAGCACCTCTGAAACACAAAAAGGCACCCACTGCCTCCATGAAATGCTATGGGAGCCAAGTTGAGTGGGCTGTAAAAGGGTTAAACTTATTTGAACTCATTGATTTTGGTGAACTTGACCAAGTGTAACTCGGCATTGGATTTGGTTGCTATTTGAATTTGCCTGTGTGTTTTTTACATGTCTCATTTACTCATATGTAAATGATAGCCCAATGTACACAAATTCGAGTAAATAAAGTCATCAATCTTTACGCACACTGCTTATTCCTGTACAAAATTCATTTCTAAAGGCAGATTATTTCGATAGTTAGAAGCACAGTAACACATAGCTTTGTGAATACTGAAATGTATGATAGAACGTAGTGGAGCATTCATAATACAGAGAAAGGTCACCATTAGATGAGATCTAAATAGTCTGCCTTAAATCTCTGAAATAAGAACTAGAGGATAATAAAGCAGAGGAAAGGAAGACTCAAATACAGGAGTTGCATAACCAATTCAATTTAAACTAGATATTAAAATGATTACTAATGAGCATGGATGTCAGTGAAACGGGCTATGAAGAATTGTGATCATCAAAGGCCAAAGGAGAATGGGCACAGCTATAGCTACTAATTACGAAATGGCACTTACTTGGCTGTAATAGCCCAAATTTTGAATCGGGAAAAATTGCCTTTTCATAGCTGGTCAGCAGAGCAAGTCATATGTTTGAACAGGATCGTCTTTCACTCATTAAAAATCAGACAGCAGTACATCTCACGCTGGCGAGCAGGATACCCATGTGATAAACCATTAAAGGCATGCAACATTGGTCAACAAACAACTTCCACTCACACTCATTGCCTGGCCCTTCCCAGCCACATCCCTACTCCCCAGACTGCATCTTTCACTGCCCTTGTTTTGCACCCTCCTTGTAGGTTGTTGCCCAACTGGAATGTGTCCTTAAACTCTGATAGTACTTCTTGCAGGCCCGGATGAAGGATGTTTGAGGATGTGCAGAAACTAGCCTGCTGTATATAGGTAAAATGTACATCCATTGCCCTAGCTACTTTTGTCTCTGGCCATACCCACCAATGCCATGTGGCCCTCAGAATGTTGGCTAGAAGGAAACGCAGCCCATGAAAGTCTCCCTATCCCTCATATATACGGACATTGAAGTGAATTATCCAAATGTATATCCTGACCCCAAATGGCAGTATCCAGGTCTGTGGAAACCCCAGTATTGCAGAAATATAAAGTGAAGATGATCCTTCTAGAAGGGACGAAACATCAAAATAACTCAGTGATGACTTAGCAAGCTCTGTGGCCATGAAATTCTGGTTGTTGGAGGGGAAGAGGATGGAAAACCAATGTTGTCAGATAATGGGATACTACCTTCTGGTAAACATCATTATTGACTAGGTTATGTAATCATAATTGATATTTATAGGCTCCCAAAAAAGCTCACTACACTCCATATATACTATGCTCTTAATCATTTAACAGCCCTAGGAGATGATGTTTATTAACTGCTAAAACACCTACAATAACTGAGTGCTGGAAATGAAATTATTAAAACATGGTTTGAAAAACTTAAAATAATTTGAAGATTATGTTTGTTCTCTGTTGAAACACCTACAATAACTCAGTGTTGTAAATGAAATGATTAGAATGGGATTTGAAAAACTGAAAATAATTAGAGAAATTCGAGGATTGAGGGGGAGAGTAACATTTAACTTAAAAAAAAATGACAAGGGGAGGTAGAATGAATGCATCAAAATTAATAAGAGAACCTTGAGCTAATTTCCAAAATGATAAAACATCAGAGAACAGAGAGAGAAGATGAATAATGAGATCAAATTTAGGGCATTGAAATGTTAAGGTGAACAGTTACGTGAAAAGTGATAATAATAAAGGAGATAAAGGATTACACAATATTTAGAAGACATCTGTAGGCAGCCCTGTAATAGCTGTCAACTTTCCCCTTTTTTGCGGGAAATTCCCTTATTCCAGTGCCGTTTCGCAATGCAAGAAAAAGGAAGGTTGACAGCTCTGAAAAGGTAGATTTTAACGTTTGATGTTTTGTTATGTTTTTATATTCTGCTGGAAGCCGCCCTGAGTGGCTGGGGAAACTCAGCCAGATAAACAACAACAATTACTATTATTATGGCAATCCTAAGCACACTTTGCCTGAGCACAATGGGCCTTATGTCTTAGTAAACCTGCACAGCTAGACATCAATGACAAGATGGCAGTAGTAGCAAAAGGAAAATGGATGTTAATGAATATGAAAATCAAAGTATAGAAATATAAAAATGGATTTTATAGCATTTTAGAGCACACCCACACCATACATTTAGAGCATTGTTATACCAGAATATAACAATTCTGATTGTTGATTATTGACGCACTCTGAGAATTGTAGCTTTGTGAGGGCAATAGGAGTCTCATAACAATTTTCAACCTCCATAATAAACTACATTTCCCATGAATGGGGGGGGAGCAATAAGTGATAAAGTAATATCATGCTGCTTTAAATATATGTGTAGATGTGGACCTAAAAGTTAAAAATTTCAATATTTAGCAACATAAAAATGTGGGAGTGAATGAGAGAAGAAATAGAACATCCACATTTGCCAAAAGAAATAACGACACTATAAACAGCCAACAAAAGAGAAAGAGAGAAAGAGAAATATATGAAAGAGGAGACAATGAAAAATGAGGAATGTCATCTTGCCTAACTTAAGATAAGATGAGTGGGTAGCCAAGAAGCTGCAAATAAGAATATTAGAAAATGGGCAATGATGAAAGATCAAGAACAGAAAATTGTAATTGGATGCCAATTGTACAAATATGATAATTAATGCTATAATAATCAATCAAGCAAACAAGTTTATTTTTCTAACCAAATGCCATGACAACCCCCCCAGCAACAGTACAAGAAAACAATAGGCCTACAGATCATATATCTCTACCATGAGCCAACATCCAGAGAAAGTTTACAAGAGACACCAACAAACTCAAACCCAGCTTGATTTCAAATCAAACCTCTGAATCGCTGCAACAATTTATAGCAATTTTGTATAACTTTTCTCTGATTATTCCCCGCCCCCCTCCCAGCCCGTGCACAGAGGGCTACTCTCTGTGTTACAAAGCTATTATTGCCACTCAAAAGAAACCAGACCATTTATGCCAGGGTGTTCTTTTGTGAACAAAGGTTTCAGAAAGTGATCTCTTAGTTGAGGCAGGCTAACAGATAATGTGATGTCTTTCACCTGAGGCTGACCACCAATATAAAGTTTGTCTGCTTACGGCACCCTGTTGCAGTGGCCATCCAAGACTGCAGAGGGCATCACTTGGAAACCCAGCTCAATAAAGGCATTTTTTTAAGGAAGCTGGTGAGAGTTTGATCAGAAAGCCAGCTCTGAAATGCTCTGTTCTCAAGTGTGGATACTAAGGGGGGAAATTGGTATTTCTAATTAGTCGCAGGTCCCTTCTGGATTCTATCCAATCCCTCGTTTGACACTTATTTGTGGTCAAAGCAGAGCTCAGTTCTGGAAAATAATAATAGTCTAAAACATCTTGACAAGCTGCTTCCCAGAGTTGCTTATTACCCAATTCTATATAGCACAGAGCAGGAAAACAGCCCAATAGGCATAATAGCAATTTCCAAAATATACTTTAACTGAGTAGAGTCTGCTCTAGCCTAAATTGTTGGCCACCTGGATTTTGTACAAAGAAGAGCTACAGATAATCTTGATGGTAGAGAGCTTAGCATATTGTTCATAGAACTTCATCAGTGGTTTTCTGTGCCTTTGCTTTCTCTAATTCCGTATGACACTTCCAAGAGAAGTAATCATAAAATCATGGAATCATAGACTTGTAGAGTAGGAGGTGACCCCAATGACTGCCTAGTCCAACCCCCCGCAATGTAGGAATTTCAACTAAAGCATCCCTGACAGAGGACCATCTAACCTCTGCTTTAAAACCCTGAATGGAGGAGGTCCATAACCTCTTGGAGGAGTCTGTTCTGCTCAGTTCACTATGTCTCCCCATGGATATCCATTTGTCTGCCTTTTTTCTGTCTTTCAACAATGTGTGCCCAGATGTTAAAGGCAAAGGTAAAGGTACCCCTGACCATTAGGTCCAGTCGCGGACGACTCTGGGGTTGCGGCACTCATCTGTCTGTCGAGGGAGCCGACGTTTGTCCGCAGACAGCTTTCCGGGTCATGTGGCCAGCATGACTAAGCCACTTCTGGCGAACCAGAGCAGCGCACGGAAACGCCATTTACCTTCCCGCCAGAGTGGTACCTATTTATCTACTTGCACTTTGACGTGCTTTTGAACTGCTAGGTTGGCAGGAGCTGGGACCGAGCAATGGGAGCTCACCCCGTCGCAGGGATTCGAACCGGCGACCTTCTGATCAGCAAGCCCTAGGCTCTGTGGTTTAGACCACGCCAGATGGTGCTGGAGTACAACTCTCATCATCTTTGACCACTGGCTAAAGTTTCTGGGGATCATGGGAGTTGTAGTTGAACAACAAATTGGGACTCAGTTGTGAATAACATAGTCTACCTCACTACTTGCTTTCTTTGGCAAACAGGTAATCCTTGCAACTCTATGGCAGCATGGTCCACTGGGAAGAATGGGGTTAGAATCCAGTGGATCTCCCAGTATAGCCAGGCTCATTGGCTTCACTCCTCCATGCTCAGCTCAGGCGGAGATACAGCAGTATATTTTTCCCATTCCAGATCAGCTGCGACCCAGATTTTATCCCTGAAAAGGAGGTTTCTGGGAATGTGGCCATGGTGGGAATAGGGCTGTGGATGTAGGATGGATCCTAGTCCCAACCAGAACAGTTGCTTTATACCAGTGTCTTGAGTATAGGATTGCTCCCAAAGGAAGTGTTTTGCCTGATTTCATAGCAATTGCCTGTTAACTCCTGACTTTCCTTTGTGACTTAGTTTTTTAAAGTACCATTTCATTTCTGTTATAAATTGTTTCTTCTTATTTTTAATTTTTTTGCAATGGTGGACATTTTTCAGTGGAACAGTGGGGCTGTAAACATTGAAATGAATGAAAGCTTGAAGAAAGCAGAGCTTATATTGCTGTTTTGGAAACAAAATTATTTAGTAAGAGTTAAACAGAGGAGGGGAAATCAAGCAAATTACAGGGGGGAAGACCACCCAAAAGACTTATAAACAAAAAGGCAGAAGAAAATAGGATAATCCATTTGCTGTTATTTCACCCCATAGTCCTCAAAATGTACACATCCAATCTCATTGTGTCATTTCAGTGGGAGGAAGTGAAGCAAATGCTTAACTTTCTTATTAAAATTAACAAAGTGCATAAATGCTTAACTTTGGCTGAACTGTGCCTATATTATCAACACAGGGAAAACAGCTTTGTTTCATTGGGTAGATTTCTTGGAAATCATTGACGATCCTGTCAACATAAATACATTTTGAGGAAAAGGAAAGGTTGGGCTGGGAGGTGGGGGATGGATGGATTTTACATAATAATAAATTATATAGCTATTTGTTGTTTAGCCACTTAGGGAATGGCAATAGAGAGCTTAATGTTAATTAGCAAATCACTCTTATTTCTAGCAAATGGCACAGATTTTTCTATGCTGGCAGAAAATTGGCACGTCATAAATGGGGAATGGCACCATCATTTACATGGCCGCCAATTCTTTAATCGCATAAAAGAAATTGCAATCATTGCTAGAAACCTATTCATTAAATGGAAACAGGGTACCATATTTATGCCAGTCCTAGGTGAAAATATGGAAAACGACGTATTAATTTTCAGTTAGTTAACAAGTAGCACATTCGTGAAACGAGAAGAACAATGGCAAACAAGGAAGGGGAGGTGGGAAATGCCCCTGCGACTCTTCCACATCTTCCTACACCTGAGTTCTAATTAAAGTGTCAATACCATCACATGAGACACCCTGACTGCTTTTAAATGCGGCTGTTTCTATTGCTTTCACTTTGATGTAAACCAATTCTGAAATCTATGTACCTTGTCCTCTCGTATCCTAGGCATGCTCTCCATGGTTTGGACATCAGGACACTAATGATTCTGACATTGCTGCGGGCCCATTGATAAAACATGCAGCATTTAAAAATATGACTTCATAATACAGTGCTTTATACAGTAATCAGACCATGCTGTGGTTGAGAGCACAAATAAAAACAGTCAATGGGCAAAACCCCATTGATGTTTGGTGTTGTTGACAATCACTTTATATTGACTCGCTTGTGAACCCGGTGGGTGGGAAAAGGGCATGCATGGTATAATTTCATTGTGTACAGTAATGGTTCTCTACTACTGCATATTTGATAAGATGAAGTAGCATTCATACCCTCCAACATTTCTCTGAGAAAATAGGGGCTTCCTATTCCATCATCATCATCATCATCATTTTATTCTTTATACCCCACTCATCTGACTGGGTTGCCGCAGCCACTCTGGGTAGCTTCCAACATATCTATATATATAAAAAAAACATTAAACATTAAAAAATTCCCGGCTGCCTTCAAATGTTTTGTAAAGGTTGTATAGTGTGGCGATCACACAGAGCCCTTGGTCATTCCATGGACTATTGACCCTCTGCTACCACTATTCCACTGCCACCAACCACGATCCCCCTGGTAAACACTGAGTCTCAGTCAGGATTTAAGTTAAACAAAGAATATCAAGAGTTTATTTTCACATATGAAATATACTCGGAGTCAAGTGTGAATTTCATGCTCTTTATTCAGCTCATAGTAGTGAGGAATGCAGTTCCCCCAAAACGTTTGCTTTATATACACTATTTACACAATGGGCCCCACGTGATTGGCTAATTCCGGGATACTCCTGTATGCCAATCAGTGCGGATTCACTTCCACCTGGAGCTGGATTGGGTGGCTCCTGCGGACCAATCAGACTGCTGCAATCTCAATCCTATTGTTCTAGGACCAATCAGACTGCTGCATTTTGGATCCTTTTCAACTCAGTACATAACAACATACCAACAAGCTTTCCATATTAAATACACTCTCAGTCTCGTTTCTGCCATTAGCTCACTCTAACTCCTCTACCTACCCACCACAAAGTTCCACACACCAACCCTCATAACCACCAACACCAACTGCCCACCACTAACTCCAACTGCTACTCTTAACTGAACAACTGCCAAAACCCCTGTGCTGAGCCTTAAACACAGTTAGGCTCCGCCCCTGGGCCTTCCTATTGGTCAGTTTATTAACCCTTTTGTCTCCACCTGCACAATCCTGTTCAGAAGGAATGGCCAACGCCATATATAGTTACTTATCTCCTTGGCTTGAAGGGTTCACATAACTCCATACCCTCCAATATATCTATTATGGAAATAGAGATGTCCTAAGGAAAAGTGGGACACTCCAGGATCAAATCTGAAACCTGGACAGCTTCTGTAAATCTGGGACTGTCCCTGGAAAACAGGGACACTAGGAGGGTTTTATTTGTGACAGGTAAATTGGCAAGGTCTGCAGGGATCAATATCATTGAGCATTAAACAAAGAGTTAAGGAACACCTTTCACACAGGTTATTTCTGAGCAGACCTTAATTAAGAATGGGTTGTTTTGGAACAAGGAAAGGCTGAGCTCATACAACTGGGCAGATGGCTAATTTTGAAATGGAGTAGCATTTTGGATGCAACTTTTTTTCTCTCCACAGCTTTTCATCCTGAGATTAAATAATAAATTACAGATGAATCAGAATTCAGCAGGAGCTCTGCTGGACAACATTAAATGTAAATTGCCTGAATTGCAAGCACTCTCGTGTATCCGGTGTCTATGCAGGAAGGCTCCATCTATCTACAAGTAATCTACATTAGAAAACATACTGGTAAAGATCCAGAGAGAGAGAATTGAGTGGAACCCTGCTCATGCAAAAAGGCTTTCCTTTCCCCGGACCATCTTCCTGTACCCAGAGCCACCTGGTAACATCTGGGCCTTGCGGTGACAGCCTGTGGTCAAAGAGGTCAAGTCCCTATTGACAAATCCAATAAGGTCACATGGATGGCACCAAGGAGGGCACATGGGCAGAGCTGAGTTGTTCTGCCCCCCCCCACACACACTTGCAAAGGTATGGACAACAAAGCACTGCAGTCCTTGGTTCAAAACAAAACTGAAAAGTGTCTAGCCTTGGTTTAAAAGGGGTCTCTGCTGTCACAATTTTTCTAGTGTGATTAAAAGCCCTATGGGAAAAGTTTGTGCCCACCATTACTGGATTTCTATGCCTTCTTTCCAGAGTTTGGGGTGATATAAAATAGACTAGGGTGCAGCATACCAGGGTTAAAATCATGAGTCCTCTGTGAAGCTTCCTGGTTTGACGATTCACCACCAGCCTAAGTTTCAGAGTTGTGAGGATGAATGCCATGCTAAATGCCTGGTAGGATTTGTATCACCTCCCTATATACACATACAGTCTTTATTATGGTCCAAAGAACCAATAAAAATGGGTGTTGCAAGGGCCCCCAGGTGTCCTAATTATTCAGTTGGGGGAAAATGATTTGGGCCAATGCAAGGAGATTCACTTAATGTGGACTATAATCAAGGACTTGCAGATGCTGCACAATTTATAACCCCACCATATGCCTCAGCTGGTCTGATATGCTTGAGAGACGTCTATGACGCAACCATAACCCAATGGGAATCAGTTAGGCACTGCATATTGCAATGGGTTGGCTGGGTGATTCAGCATGCCAATATTACATTCTCGGCAGCATCTCTTTAGACCTGATGGCGTTCACCTTTCCTCAGCAGGAAATGGTATTTGGTAACCAGACATTGTACGCGATATCAAGGTCTGGATGCAGATGTGAGAGGTCTGGCAGTAAGCATTCTGCTTGATTGGCGGTTGGGCATTGCCGCAATCCTTTGTCTTGGACGGAGGGGAGGTTGTAGTCTCCACCTGCTCCTCCAAATGCTGGGTATCCTGTTAAAGGTATCTGGGGGGAGTGGTCATGTCCATGTGCCCAGGTGGGGCCAGGGCTGAGGATGCTCCCTCAGATGGCGGTCCCTGTGTGTGTGGGGGTGTCACCCTATTTGATATAAGTCTTAGGAACCCCCCTGCCTGGATAGACCTACACGTCATTTCCGGTGGGCGGGCTGGAAGTATTTTGATTGCCCCATGCCCAAGCCAAACCTCTTTCATCTGTATTCAAAAAAGTTGTGGCTTGTTTTGATCCAAACCACTCTATGTGGTCCTTTATTTGTCTGCGGGTTGAAGACTGGGGAGCACAGTGCCTGGACCTGCAAGGCTTTGTAGGACTGCAAGCCCTGATAATGCAAATTCTCCAGTCTTGTGGAGGCTTCTAAGTTTATTCAGCTAAAAGCAATTAGAAGCCTCCTTGGGACTTCCACATTCAACACATGAAAGTTTCCCATGGATCTAGGGACTTTGGAGCTGGGGCTAACATGTCTGCCTCTACTGCCCTTCGCATGTCTTTAGTGTGAACACATAACTGCAGACAAATGGCTTTAGAAATGCACAGTATGACAGTAGTGCATGTGTTCCCATTTTATTATTTTCACATCCTTTGTGCTAATAAAGAGTTTCATTTTCTACATAGTACTGGATCCAATGACCTTTTTTTGGGGGGGGGGGAGGGAGACAGTGCTGAGAGTTACCCTAGTGCTCCTTTAGCTTGTTTCTGATGTATTGAAGCAACCCATGCATGAATCACTTGCAGGCTTTTCCCACCTTTTTTTTGCATAATCTTAGTTTTTCACTTACTAAAGGCAAATAAATGAACATCAACATTCTTACCTACTCCATTCCCCCAAAGGAAGGGAGTCTTAGGCTGCAATCCTATACCCACTTACCCAGGAGTCATCCCAGTAAACTAAACACAACTTGCTTCTGAGTATACATGTATAAGATTGTGCTGTCAGTTACTCCCCCCCCCAACAAAAAAGAGCAGAATAATCCATGATGGAATGCAGTGAAGAATTTATTAACGTGAAACAAAACCCAGCAAGTTTCAAACCTATTGGCTCTCCATCAAGGGAACTGTCGATGAAGTTTTATTCTAAGAAGAAGACAAACCATCCTGTGCTTCTTGGGATTTTTTCAATATTAAATTCTTCTCTACATCTCATTACATATTTATTTATTTATTTATTTTTGTGTGTGTGTCACATTGTTTTTGTGAGCTTCCATTCTGCCTTGATTCCAAGAGAGAGGAAGAGCAAGGACTTGGATCTGAGCAAGGACTGCTCACTTTCAATTTTTATGTTCGGTACGCACACACACACACACACACGTGTAACACATAGTTTGATGAGTTTTCAGTCGGAAATATTAGGTACTTCTAATTACTTATCCCAGAAAACATGTTGTTTCTTGAAATCTAATGAATGCATGAACATTTTGACATCCATACCACTATGGCAAGCACAGTCCAAATTGATCTCATTTTGATTAGAGTGTCATAAACAAAACAAAAATGAATTAGACCTGCATTTGCTCAAAATGTTAGCCCATATATTTAGATATTAATTTATTCAGTGTGGTAGCACATTTATTTGTTTTCAGAGGTGTTGAAGTTATGATATGTTATGTGTGAATCTACAGTATATAGACTAGAGGCTGTGCCTCTGCTTGCTCCATTTTCCAAACCCTCTGCCATTCCCCCCACCCTTAGACCCCTAAAAAGTCTCCTTCCCACACCATGCAATTATGCTTGCTATTCACCTTCCCAAACCCATTTCTGAAGCCATTTTACTTTTCTGTTCTACAGTCTCACTTTTCACCCTAGTTTTGACCTTCACCCCCACGTCCATGCCTCCTCCCCACTTTTTTGTTCAACTGTGCTTGTAAACAAAGCACCCCCATGGTAGGATTGCCATACAGTGGTAGCTTGGGTTAAGAACTTAATTCGTTCTGGAGGTCCGTTCTTAACCTGAAACTGTTCTTAACCTGAGGTACCACTTTAGCTAATGGGGCCTCCCGCTGCCGCCGCATGCAATTTCTGTTCTCATCCTGAAGCAAAGTTCTTAACCTGAGGTACTATTTCTGGGTTAGTGGAGTTTGTAACCTGAAGTGTCTGTAACCCGAGGTACCACTGTATTTCAAGAAGTAAAAACCAGGACACCCCAAACATTGCTGAGCTTTTTTTTTTTTTTTAAAGGAAGCCACCAAAATTGTTGACACCGACCCCCAATCACCAAAAAACCTTTGAATGACTTGTCTAAGGTCCAGGACAAAGTGCTGCCTTTTGGAAATTCCCCCCAGACATAATTTCCGCCTTTGAAATCCCAGTAATGTCTGGGAAAATGCAGACGTATGGCAGCCCTGAACCATGGTAAACATCCTCCCTGCCTATACAACTACTAAGCACCTTTTCACCTTCTGCTGACCTATGAAACCATCATCCCCCCTACTCTTCAGATCTTTTTTATGCCCTTGCCTTCATCTTCAACTCCATCCCCATGCCTCCTACTTCCTCCTTTATTGCAACCCTCTTTGTAGTCTCATTTTCACCCACATTCTACTTTTCTCTCCATCCTACTCTTTACTTTTCTCAACACTCCCTTGACCATAGGTAAAGGTAAAGGTACCCCTGACCATTAGGTCCAGTAGCAGATGACTCTGGGGCTGTGGCCTTCATCTCGCTTTACTGGCCAAGGGAGCTGGCATACAGCTTCCGGGTCATGTGGCCAGCATGACTAAGCCACTTCTGGTGAACCAGAGCAGCACACAAAAATGTTGTTTACCTTCCCACCGAGGTACCTATTTATCTACTTGCACTTTGTGCTTTCAAACTGCTAGGTTGGCAGGAGCTGGGACCAAGCAACGGGAGCTCACAGCGTCACGGGGATTCAAACTGCCGACCTTCTGACCGGCAAGCCCTAGGCTCTGTGGTTTAGACCACAGCGTCACCCGTATCCCATTTCCCTTGGCCATAGATCACCCCAAATAGCACGCCTCCTCCTCTCTCTTGGTTCTTGGGGCAGCAGAGTCCTTCATAGGAATATTTCAGGAGGAGTCTTTCTCGAGGAGCAAACTCTAGTTCCTCTCCACCATTCCCCTCAATGTTTTCTTTATATAGTGTCAGACTCTCTCTCTCTCTCTCTCTCTCTCCCTCTCCCTCTCCCTCTCCCTCTCCCCCATTTTTTAAGCACTTTAACTGTCTGGGCGTGTTTTTCGGGTTGTTTTTTTTAAAAACTCCAGCTTGCCCCAGACACATACATATACATATACATATACAGGCACATACACATATCCACATAGCTATACTGTAGTCCTAACCTGGCATATTGTTGCAAGCCTGAATTTTTTTGCAAATGTCCATTTTTTATTTTCTGCTTTGTGGATTGTGTTGATTACTTTAAAAAAATCATTATAAACTGTCTAGACCTTAAAGATACTTTCTTTTTGAACAGAATCCCTCCAGTTCACAGCACATTAGCTCACTATTTAGCTATACATGTCTAACTGATGTTTTCCAGATATATGTAGCAAATATTAACTGACAGCTCTGATGGGGAAATAAAGCCTTCCACATAGGTAAAAAAAAAAAAATACTTTACTAATCAGATATTAGAGACAGATTGATCCCACTTTGGTTTTAGGTTTTAGTTTTGCTCTCTCTTTTTTTTTTTAAAAAAAGGAGACATCTCTTGACAGTTGCTGCAAAGTAATATAACATACTCAATAACGCTAAAGGTTATTGTTCGTAATTCAGGGGTTCAACAACTGTGTATGGATGGTAGGTAGGACTTTAATGATTCTCATGATGAAACATTATTTGTGCATTTTCCTTCTACTGAAAATCTATTAGAGGGGTGTATGACTTTTAGAAAATTCAATAACGCTAAAGGTTATTGTTCGTAATTCAGGGGTTCAACAACTGTGTATGGATGGTAGGTAGGACTTTAATGATTCTCATGATGAAACATTATTTGTGCATTTTCCTTCTACTGAAAATCTATTAGATGTATGACTTTTAGAAAATGGTAAATGTTATGTATTGAAGTTCTCACCCTAGGCCACTAGGGGTGTGTGTATATAGTTCATTCTGCTGCAGTTTTCACTCAGGTCCGCATATGCAAATGAAGGATTGTAAACTGACGTTCAGGGATTGGGTAACTACAGAAAGTTGTTACTGTTGCTTTGTAGCTGAGTTCTATATAAGCAGGCTGCTGAGCCCTTCAGCTCACTTCTGTTCCAGCCTGAGAATAAACAAGAGCTGTTTGGAAATCACTGTGTCGTCTGCTGTGTCCACCCACAACTTAACAGTAAACACTTTCATGGCTTCAGTTCTACATCACTGTCCACCCCCATCCCCACCCCGGTGGATCTGCGCAATACATGAGACAGGTTGTGCTGGATTTCCCCCTAGTCACATTATTAATTGGAGGCTAACTGCTCCCAGTCTTAGAATTTAGAAATAACGTAAAGGGAAGGGATTCGAAACACATAAACAACTGACCCATTTATCAAAGAATATAAGAAGCATGAAGTGATGCAAGAAGGACTCGGATGTTTGCTTTAGACACAGTGATAATTATAAAAGTAGAAGAGTGAAAGATTGGCCAAAACATTTGCTCACCATTTCAGTTCAAAAACGGAAGATGGTTAGGATCCTAATGCCCTTTCTCAGCATCTACATCCCTCAGTCCCGGGTATGTAAAAGTGCAGGGGACAAGCTGAGTGCAGCAGCTGTTATTCTCATGGAGCCCAGACCTCTAATTCTTCCCTGCTAACCACAACTGAGCAGCCCATCTTATTTATTTGCTACTGTGCTATATCATTTCAGACTGCTATGCTAATATGATTGTGTGACCGCCTAACACTGAATCGTTAAACCTCGTTCCGAATACAGAAATAGAGAAATGTCTTCGTGTGCTAGGTTACCATGGCAAATTCTCATTGAAACAGGCACAATTAAAATACTTGTACCCATCATTATCCATTTTGAATTATGTCCTGGAACTGAGACAGAGATAAAGTCATTGAAATGGTAGGGAATTGGATATCACAGAGACAACTTCCATCATTCAAGTGTTCAACAAACAAGGCAAAGGGACTGAGGAATGTCAATGCCTTATTTCCAAATGCTGCACTTTCCTTTACAGCTAATATTAGTTCCAACATAAACCCACAAGTATGGCTGTTTTTTTAATGCAGGATTTCCTCTTACTCTTAATAGTAGTTCCCCCCCTCTCTTTTCCCCTAGAAGCTTACTTATTCATAAAAGATTCTAGTGAGATATTTTTCCTAATACAAATAGTCCAATGCACCATGATGTTGTTGTTGTTGTTGTTCAGTCGTTCAATCGTGTCTGACTCTTCGTGACCCCATGGACCAGAGCACGCCAGGCACGCCTATCCTTCACTGCCTCTCGCAGTTTGGCCAAACTCATGTTAGTAGCTTCAAGAACACTGTCCAACCATCTCATCCTCTGTCGTCCCCTTCTCCTTGTGCCCTCCATCTTTCCCAACATCAGGGTCTTTTCTAGGGAGTCTTCTCTTCTCATGAGGTGGCCAAAGTACTGGAGCCTCAACTTCAGGATCTGTCCTTCCAGTGAGCACTCAGGGCTGATTTCTTTAAGAATGGATAGGTTTGATCTTCTTGCAGTCCATGGGACTCTCAAGAGTCTCCTCCAGCACCATAATTCAAAAGCATCAATTCTTCGGCGATCAGCCTTCTTTATGGTCCAGCTCTCACTTCCATACATTACTACTGGGAAAACCATAGCTTTAACTATACGGACCTTTGTTGGCAAGGTGATGTCTTTGCTTTTTAAGATGCTGTCTAGGTTTGTCATTGCCTTTCTCCCAAGAAGCAGGCACACCAATGCACCATACAATGCTTTAAAAACAGAAGTCTTAATACCAATACCCAGTGGGAATGAAACACTCCTGGATAGCAACAGATTACAACCTAAAGAGCCCTTAAATATGTATTTACCTATTGGGAAAGGGCATAAAGAGATGAAGCATGCTGACCCCATTCAGAACACTGTCCAACAAAGAGAGCTCTTATTTCAAATAATGAGAAAATATCTTAAGTTATTCTCAACCTACTTCCAAGTTGGCACTATTGACACAGATCACTCCCTGGTGGCATGCAACATCTATCTCCAGATAGAGGGTTCATAGCACAAAGCATAAAGTGTGCCCTCACATCAACACTGCCAGAACAGCCATACCCGAAGTTTGTGAACACTTCTCTGATTCCATTGAACATGCTGTACTGAACTGCCCCAGAGATAGCATCAGAGCAAGGTGGAACCACATCAAAGAGGCAATGTATAAAACAGCTATGTCCTCCTTTGGCAAAACAGAGCAAAAGAACCCTGACTGGTTTGAGGCCAGCACAAAGGACATTGCAAAGTGTGAGGCTCTTCCGAACTACAGTGGTAATGTGGTTCTCAAATGCCTTGGTTCTCAAACACCAAAAACCTGGAAGTAAGTGTTCCGTTTTCCAACATTTTTCGGAAGCTGAATGTCTGATGCGGCTGTCAGCTATTGTGTCCGGGGCACCTGCACCAATCAGAAGCCACGCCTTGGTTTTTGAACATTTTGGAAGTCAAACGGACATCTGAAATGGATTAAGATTGACACTTCTGTAAATCTATTTATTTGCCGTTTTTGTTTTTGAGGATTTTTCGGTTAATTTGTTTTTGTGACTGTGTGGAACCCAGTTCATCTACTGACTGGTTGATTGTGTGACTGCGGAAATGGATAAAATGCCCCCATCCAAACAATGACTATCATCAGTGCAGGTAAGAAAAAAAAATATTTTAATTTTTATCATCTACAATACTGTCTTATTTATTTTATAGTACAGTACATTGATTATTGCTTTCATTTTATGGATCAATGGTCTCGTTAGATAGTAAAATTCATGTTAAATTGCTGTTTTAGGGGTTGTTTTTAAAAGTCTGGAATGGATTAATCCGTTTTGCATTACTTTCTATGGGAAAGCATGCCTTGGATTTGGAATGCTTTGGTTTTGGAACGGACTTCCAGGATGGATTAAGTTTGAGAACCAAGGTAGCATGGACCCTGCAAAAAGACACTTGCTACGCTCATTAAGGCAAGGAGTGACCCCCAGCAGATCGCCAGACAATGGGCCAGTGATGACGAAGGTGTCGGCAAATGTGACCTGAAGGCTGGAAACATCAGCCCTGCCATGCCTTGCAGATGACAGCAGTGCTTGGGGATAGGCAGTCAAGTTGTGTATCCATAGCAGTGACCAGAGGAGAAATGACTGCTGGGTGGAGCACAGAGAGAAGAAACACCGTGGTGTATCTGTAGTGACACAACTGCATGCCTTCATATGCCCTAACTGCAACAACATACGTCTCTTCCCCATTGTTCTCTGCAGCCACAGCAGGTGCTGTAACCTTCCAACAGTTTGACTTCAACCTCCCACCCCCAGGCACACTCCTCCATTGTCTCCTGGCACAGATGGGTTCTAACACTTCCAAGTCGAAATTTGGACCCTGAGACTATATTTCAAATAACGGGTACTAAAAGAGAGAAGGTCCTACCTCATACAACCTTCCCCAACCTGATTTTCAGCCTACAACTCCAATAATTCCTGGCCATTTGTCATGCTGGCTGGGACTGATGGGAATTGGAGTCCAACAAGGTTTGGAGTGCACCCAGCTGGGGGAAAATGCTCTAGTCAATATTATTTCATGTGCATATGGGCACTTATTTTATATATTTCTATCCTGCTCTTCAGCCATGGAAGAACCTCCAGAGCAGTTCGTATATGACTATAAACAAAAACAAAAACAGTAAATAAATATAGTTCAATTTAACTTTACTGCTTATAATCTTTGGTCATAACAATATAAAACAGGGGATAAATGTGATGAGAAATAAAATTAAAGTTAAGCATAAATCAACTGAAAATTGTTTAAAGCCTGTCAGTCAACCCACTGAATAAATCCATTTGCACTGAGGTTTAAAAAAAAATCAGGCCAATTTCCAGCTTTAGTTTTTTATAAGTAACTATTAGTCATAACTAATAAAACATACAAAAATAGAATGAAAATAATTGAAATGATTATGCTTCTACAATAGAAATTGTTGTTTTTGCCTCATAAAATTTGGTTTTTGTATTAACCGATGCTTTTAAGAAATTAGAAACAGCTCTCAGTATCTTAATAAAATTATCACAAAGGAGAGATCTATCTTTGGCACACTGACCTATTGATACCAATTTTTAACTGATCAGTGCCCCCCCCCCAAATATCTTGGGTCAAGAAATAATTAAAAAGATTATGAGGAAGACCCTCTTCCTTGTCTAATCCACAACAGCAGAGGCAAAGGTTGTATGTTATCTTTGCTAAAGAGGCATTAATTGGAACCCAGCAAAAGTGAGTTCCTTCCTCAAACAAAACTTATTTATTTTAAATGAGTAGTCCACTGGGTCTGGATTATGTTTAAGTAAATTATACCAAGGTGGTATCTTTACAGACTTAAGAGATGCAAAATCTTCCTACATAAACAATTGTACATAATGTGAACTCCTTCTTGGCTATAACAAGTTCTCTGAAAAATGTAGGTCTACAAATAGCCAAATTTCTGAAGTAAGCATCTGTTTTGATGCCAAGATTTCTCCCTCAATAGACTGAAAGCTAACTTTGTTCCAAACAGCATAATTTTACAAGACAGTGCTCTGGCATTCCTTTGCATTTTAGCTAATAAGCAAATATCTGCTGAGAAACCATCATGGACTGAACATAGGATACTGTTTTTGTCTACAAATACTGTAGCCGGGTATATCTAGGAGTCCCAGTATTGTTCTTTGAAGACCCTTCAGGGTGTGGTTCAGCTCATCTGATTGTGATATGAAGAGTCCTGCTCTATTTCAGGTCAGCACCTGGCTCAGCCCTGAGAGAACCCAAAGGGACAGATCCATCCTCACTCATAAGTAAAGAAGGTGCCAGTGCAGGTGGGTGAGATGTGTTCTGTGTGTCTGGCCCCAGTCTGTACTAAACAAGCTGCAGTCTACTGGACCAGCCAAAGTTTCAAAGCAGTTTTCAGAGGCCGGCACAAAGCCAAAAAGATCCCAAGTGCAAGTTGGAACAGAATTCCTCCCACCAATCACAATGCATGAACTGATTCATGTACGATCAGACATTCTTTTAGATAGGTGAGCCCAAGCAACTGAAGGTTTTAAAGGTGGTGATGACCAACATCTTGAATTGAGCCCATAAGCAAACACAGTGGTACCTCGGGTTACAAACACCTTGGGTTATAAACACTTCGGGTTACAGACTCCGCTAACCCAGAAGTAGTACCTTGGGTTAAGAACTTTGCCCCAGGATGAGAACAGAAATTGTGCGGCAACAGTGAGAGGCCCCTTTAGCTAAAGCAGTACCTCAGGTTAAGAACGGCTTTAGGTTAAGAACGGACCTCTGGAACGAATAAAGTTCGTAACCAGAGGTACCACTGTAGGCAATGAAGCACAGTTGAACCAATACAGTATCAAAACATTCCCTATAATTTGATTTGGTGCATTTTGCACCAGTGGCAGTTCTCAAAACTTCATCACCAGTCCCACACAGAGCAAATTGAAATACGGTAATTGAATTGGGAGGTTATCAATGCCTGAATAATAGTGGCCAAATCCCCATATCCAGGGATAAGAAGAGCCAGTGTTGGGGTGCAACATTGCCACTTATAAATGCCATCTCCAACTCCTCAAAATATTCCATCAATTGTGTCTCTAAAAATTTTCACACATCATTTGGGAAGACAGGAAAACTAATACCAGTGTACTGGAAGAAGCAAAGATCACCAGTGTGAAGGTAATGATTCTTCAACATCAACTTCGCTGGACTGGTCATGTTGTTCGGATGTCTACTACTCTATTCTGAACTTAAAAATGGAAAGTGTAATGCTGGTTCTCAACAAAAGAGTTTTAAAGACTCTCTCGAGGCAAATCTTTAAAAATGTAGTATAAACACCGACAACTGGGAAACACTAGCTGCGAGAAGAAGAAGAAGAAGAAGAAGAAGAAGAAGAAGAAGAAAAGAAGAAGAGTTTGGATTTGATATCCCGCTTTTCCCGAGAGCCAGCATGGTGTAGCACTCCAAATGGAGAACAGCCTTTACCAAAGGTGTCATGGGCTTTGAAAATGCTCAGGATGAAATGGAGAAACATGCTATGAGGAAGGCACGCTTGGCAATCCCTCACCATGATCAGTTCCTGCCCGGAAACCTACATCCCCACTGTGGAAGGATGTGTGGATCCAGAATTGGCCTCCAAAGTCACTTACGGACTCACTGTTAAAACCATGTTTATGGAAGACAATCTTACTCGGCTATGAGTGATCGCCAAAGAAGAAAAAGATGGAAGGTACATTAGGGAAGTTTTTAATATGTGACATTTTGATGTATTTTTAATCTTTGTTGGAAGCCACCCAGAGTGGCTGGGGAAACCCAGCCAGATGGGCGGGGTACAAATAAATTATTATTATTATTATTATTATTATTATTATTATTATTATTATTATTATTTTGGTAAGTGAAGGACAGGCAGAGGAAGATTAAGGCCAGGGATGGGAAAATTGTGGCTCTCCAGATGTTGGATTAGAACTTTCATCAACCCCAGACAAAATGGCCAATAGTCAGACAACATCTGGTTGGTGGTCAGGTTCCTGATCTCCAGGCAAGGGAAAGCAAGTGAGCCTGAAAAACACTTTCATTCCCATCACACATGGAAGTAACAAATGTGTATGGAATAATGATTCAAAAGGTCCTTAGCTAGAGGGAGTTAGAAACTCGAGAAATAATAAAAACACTCTGAAAATATTTTGCCTGGATTATAGACTTGAATATTCTCTACAGTGCAGTACCATTAAGCCTATTTTCTATTGACATTTTAATAGGAAGTGTACATGTGCCAACGTAATTTAATGGATGCTTTTGCAGTGTTTTGAATGCAGCAATTCACAATTTGTTACTTGCGTCAAGGTCCTTCAGTGGAGAGTGGGCTGTTTAATTTCTTTTACAGCTACATAAGTAATATTAACAATGTCAGCTCTCAAATCCTCCCTTCATATATTACAACAGAGGCATACATTTCTGTTCAGTGTCCTTGATTCTCCATTTTTCTAGCCCATGATTTACACAATGCCTCGCCACAAAAGGAGGTACATAGTTCTGCAGCATTCTCATCTTCATTATTAGTAATGGATTCGTTTTCAGTTTCATCTCTATTCAGTTCATTATCTGTAAAGGCAAAATTATGTTCTTATGCATTCAGAAGTAATTGATTCCCTCAATTTATTATTCAGAATAAAAAGATTTCTCTCAAAGTGTGGGAATGAAAATGTATCATTTTATTTTTTTTAGAGTACAATGGTACAATAGTGATTTTTTTTAAAGAAGAAGCCACACAACAATGCCAGGCCAAGATTAACATAAAAAAAATATTTTGAGGAATAAAGCAGCCTAAATCACTCTTAAAATATGTTGGATTCTCAAGTAATACGGTCAGTGATAGGAAAAGAAGTTTTTGTTGAAGGAACTGGACATGGAGGAAGGGGGTAATTTCCTTTATGAGCACAAATTACTCCATATATTATATAAGCTAAGAGGTACATCGTCAACCAAGCCACTTGCTGTGGCAATAGCCCAGTGATGGCTATACCTGTACAGTCGTACCTTGGATCTTGAATGCCTTGCGACTTGAACATTTTGGCTCCCAAACGCCGCAAACCCGAAAGTGAGTGTTCCGGTTTGCAAATGTTCTTTGGAAGCTGAACGTCTGATGTGTCTTCCGTGGCTTCTGACTGAGTGCAAGAAGCTCCTGCAGCCAATCAGAAGCTGCACCTTGGTTGTTGAATGTTTTCGGAAGATGAACAGACTTCTGGAACAGATTCCATTCAACAACCAAGGTACGACTGTATACGTAAGTGATTAAGGCACGTCAGTCAGTGAGCCTGTCTGGGAGTCGGAGTCTGTGTTATGCCTTTGAAGCTGGAACAACAGATCCTTTGTGCTTGTATGTATCCGTGTCTGCAAAGCCTACAAGCTATATGCATATATCAACATCTGGAACTGTATTACTGAAGCCTTAGCTTCTACAGCAGTAATCTATTTTGGACCTTAAGCTGCTTCTGTGTGGTGAGTGGAACTGGGACAACTGCCGCTGTGTGGGTACTCACCTCAAATTCCCAACAGTTTTAAATGATTTTGTGCTGCCATATTGGATATAGCAATCTCTATTAGCATTGTTTATTTTTGTTCACTGTGATGTAAAATGGCAGCCTACATTGCAGTAGAAGGAGTGGAAGGATTTTTGAAAGATTGCATTAAAAACATGGCAATATAATTTGGATTGTTTTCACGGCTCAAATGATACATTCTTATTTTTAGTACAGTCTAGCCTACTGGACTAGGGACGTGGGTGGCGCTGTGGTCTAAACCTCTGAGCCTCTTGAGCTTGCTGATTAGAAGGTTGGCGGTTCGAATCCCCATGATGGGGTGAGCTACTGTTGCTCATTCCCAGCTCCCGCCAACCTAGCAGTTCAAAAGCATGCCAAAAAGTGCAAGTAGATAAATAGGTACCGCTCTGGTGGGAAGGTAAACGGCGCTTCCACGTGCTGCTGTGGTTTCGGTGTTCCGTTGCACCAGAAGCAGCTTAGTCATGCTGGCTACATGATCTGGAAAAAATGTCTGCGAACAAACGCCGGCTTCCTCGGCCTGTAAAGCGAGATTAGCACAGACTGTTCCTAGGTCAGGAACTTGGAATCTGCAGCCCTCTAGATGCTGCGGTGACCGATCAGGTGGCTATGAGAAGCCCACAAGCAGGATGTGAAGAGAAAAACATTTCCCTCTGTCCTTATAAAACATTGTATCCAGTTTGCTTATAGTAGTGCTGTTCTCCAATTTCTCAAAAAGTTGCTTCTACAGTTGTACCTGGGATCCCAACGCCCCGCAACTCGGACGTTTTGGCACCTGAATGCCGCAAACCCGGAAGTGATTGCTCCAGTTTGCGAACATTCTTTTGGAACCCAAATGTCTGGCAGGACTTCCATGGCTTTTGATTGGCTGCAGGAGCTTCCTGTAGCCAATCAGAAGCCGTGATTTGGTTTTTGAATGTTTTGATAGTCAAACAGACTTCCAGAATGGATTCTGCACTACTTCCAAGTACCAAGTACAGTTCCAAACTGTACTGTGGAAGAGGCTTTCGTTTTTCCATCTCTCTCTCAGGTGCTTTAGAATTTCATTAGCATTTCTGGAGTATGTGGGATTCACCTTACTTTATCATTGCGGCATGACTGTGGAGTGGGTGTGTGGGTGTGTCTGCCCTTGTCATCAAGCATTTCTCCAATGCTATCTAACCTCCCTGTCGGCCCACATTTCCTGATTTCAAAAAGCAACATGGGGGAAAATTGCCTCAATATGTCTTCACTTGATTTTAATGGAAGCTGGGGAGGCTGGCTACAGGACATCTGATATTAGTTCCCTTCCTGATTTTATTTTTAAAAGAAATAAAATCCTTCCACATGGATTTCTTGTAAAAATACAAAGACTTTAGAATATGTGGTGTTAGTTACACAACAGACAGCCTCCCCAGCTTCCTATGTTTATAGGAAAACCCAGTTCTGGATGTCATGATATTTACAGGAAGTAAAGGCACCTGGGAAAGCTGCAGAGTGTAGGCCAAAAGAGGCGTTTTTGTGTGATGTTTTTATTTTTATTTTTTTGTAGAATGAAAGAAAGCATTCACACAATTGTCCCTGGGCTATCTTGAAAGTTAGGAAAGCACAACAGAAACATTGCAACCCACCCAAGGAAATTTGACAGACATTTTCTCTCCCCTTTGGTAAGTTTTGAATAACATTTCTTTTCTTGCAAATTGATGGAGCATGTACCAAAAAATGTGGGACACAGCATTGGTTAATAACAGTGAGCATGATGCCTATTACTTCTTACTAGAAGACATCTATTGCTCTGCCTTAGTCAGATTGATTTTGCAGAAACTGGGTCACTGTGACTTCACTGAAACTAAGATATAATGTCCAAACTTGAGAAGGAAGGACAATAAAGAACAAATTCATACAAAAATGGATGATGGAACAAAGTTTTAGAATGATAAATTCCATGGCAATATTTGAGCATATGCACTTTCCTTTGTCATTTGCAGTACACACAGGTACACACTCCTGTTGTTGTTGTTGTTGTTGTTGTTGTTGTTGTTCAGTCGTTCAGTTGTGTCCGACTCTTCGTGACCCCATGGACCAGAGCACGCCAGGCACCCTATCTTTCACTGCCTCCCGCAGTTTGGCCAAACTCATGCTAGTCGCTTCGAGAACACTGTCCAACCATCTCATCCTCTGTCATCCCCTTCTCCTTGTGCCCTCCATCTTTCCCAACATCAGGGTCTTTTCCAGGGAGTCTTCTCTTCTCATGAGGTGGCCAAAGTACTGGAGCCTCAACTTCAGGATCTGTCCTTCCAGTGAGCACTCAGGGCTGATTTCTTTAAGGATGGATAAGTTTGATCTTTTTGCAGTCCATGGGACTCTCAAGAGTCTCCTCCAGCACCATAATTCAAAAGCATCAATTCTTCGGCAATCACACTCCTGTAGCTGTATTAATCAATTTAAACAACATTTTAAAAGGAATTTATGAGGACTAAATCACAAATATAGACTTCTGCTGAACTTCCCCCTTCTACACAAGTAATAAAGATGCTGGAATCCTGCCTTCTTTTTCACTTGGTTACCAAAATGATCTCCTTACCATTCACAGGCAAGATTTATCTAACCATATGCAAAACTAGTTATGGGCTCCAGTCCTATACTTAGCAATCCTATACTTCACTGTACTCAAGAGAATTTGCTTCCTGGTAAGTACATGTAGCAAAACAGCCTCACGTGCCAAATCCAGGCCCACTTGTTATAAGTCCCAATGAATTCAACACAATTTACTTCTCTGTAGACTTGTTTTTGACTACACTTCTAGTTTCTGTTCACTCAGTGGAACTTAACTTCTGAGTGGAAATCCATAGGCTTGTGCTTTTAAAGTCGGAGGAGATAAACTTGTTTAAAGCCATATTATAAATGAACTGGGGAGGCGGGATCCTCAAGCAGTTTTGCCTAATTGGAATTTGTTGCAAAAGCTTAGCTAAGATCTCATTATATAATGAAAACAAGCAGAAGTATTTATGTTTGATTATTTAGCACCATTCATTGTGCTCCAGCTAGGTATGGGGAACTGTAAGTGACCATGCTGAAATTAGCAGCACTGTTTCCGTTCTGCTGCAGTTCATCCTCCAATTCAAAAACATTGTTTTTTGCTGCCTTCTGTGGGGCAAAGGAAGCAGATCTCAAACAGGATGGTGTAAGACACAAAATCAATTACACACTATTTGCAGACTGAAGGTGACGACAACAGTGAATAGCAATTGTGTTTGTTGGATTGATTTCCATTCTGAACATGAAATGAGTAAGTGTACATCAGAAATGTCCACCAATTTTTTTCCCCAACAGAATTCCCTAGCATGCCTAACGGAAGCCCTACCACCTGAGCACTTAAAAGATGCACAGGATTTCTGTGCATGTCAAGGGGTCACAGGGGAGCTGTGCAAGTCCTTTTTTCACATATTGGCATCTGTGGCAGAAAAATAAAAGCACAGGTCTACTCAATCATCGTTTTGCTCACCTAAGTTATACAGGCTGCAAAGCAGCCTTTGATCTTTCTGCTCTTGCCGTGTGACCTAAATGAACTCATACATTACAATACTGGGCCTGTTTTCTTTGGCTTTCCTTTAAACCAAAGGAACACAACCATTAGCACTGTGGGATGTGGATCATTATCCACAAGGCCTGTCAGTCAATTTTAGAAGAACTTTTGTTTGATATGGCTTCCATCTTCCCATGCTTCACAGCTGCAGACATTTCTGTATTGACCTTTCAAATCACGAAGAGAGAGAGAGGAAAAAAACTCAGCTCACAAAAACACTTTCTCAAGGTGTTGGCTGGAGAAAGCTAGGGGAGACCGTAGAACGTTGCACAGATGTGTGTGACACCTTAGGGGATGAGAAAGAATTGAATGAGGAAGATGCAGAGCTAAGCGGAATCAGAAGGACACATTCTGCAAATGGTAATTATGAAAAAAACATCATGCACTGAATTAAATTTGGGAAACCGTAGTGCTTCAGTGCTATGACAACATGAGGCACATGTGTCTATTCTGAAATCTCAAACCTCCTAATTTATAAATTTGGCAGCCTGTAGCGGTTTCTGAGAAGTGCTAAGGTCAAATTTCATCAGGCCCATGGTGTTTTATAGCTCTTATAATTTCCAAAAAGAGCAGTCATTAGTTTCCCACAGGTAGCAAACTTTGGGAGGTGAATATTCTTAAGCAAATCAAGAAATTATGAGAGAAGCTAAAAGTGTTTCGCTGAAGCTCAATGAATTTCTAAGGGCACTTCAACACATCGCTGGTAGGATCCTGCCCATAAAGTCGCCTTAATACTCCTGTAGCTGCCATTTGCTTCTGGCTGACACAGGATGTCATATTAGGAGTCTTGGCTTGGTGCTGGAAAAGTGCTCCATACGTTTGGTAATATTTGTGACTAAATTTGCCGTTGGATTTAATGAAAACAAAACACTGAGGTGAATTTGTAGGGTTTTGCTTCTGAGGGCAATAAAATAAAATAAAATCCAGTAATATTTTTTTTTTCAAAAAAAGGCTTTCAGAAAGGCTTCAGATATTCTCAGGCATTTCTTTCTACACATCCCTAAATGCCATTTAACATAAGTGCTGGATTGACTGGAAAGGAGTTACATTCAATTTGAAGAACAGGTATGTGGGCTGCTTATAATGGCTTCCTTTTCTTCCTTTTTAAAAAACCCTATGTGTTTTTAATTGACTTTTAGGTTAAATGGACACTCAAAGGGAATGGGTCACTTCTTCTATTACTTGCCTAAAATGATAATCAAAGTACGATTCCCAGTGCAGCATTACTCAGTCACCATAGAAACATTTCAGAGGCCTGATTTTAAACCTGCCTAAGTATATGAAAATCCTCTCATTGATTACAGAGAGAGAGAGAAAAAAAAGGTCCTATGAGGATGTAGGAAATGGCAAATTTTCAAATAGATCTTCTCCTAGGCATTTTTTAAAGTTATCGGAGGGTTTTTTTTAAGCCCCTTGAATAATTCCATGTAACTTGTCATTGCCAGCTATAAAAGTTTTCCATTTAATTGTCACCATTTTAAGATACAATTTAACCTGCAGTAATCCCAGTCTTAAAGGCACAGCAATTGCCACGCTAAACAGCCAGCACCATTTTGAAACAATCACTGCCAGAATACACTCTCTTATTATTTTCTTCTAAGAAGGCAGCAAGCTTTGAAGCGACGCAGATACAATCAGTCATTCCAATTATACAGAGGTAATTAGCATTCTGTAATCCAGGCTGTTTCCCCCCCACACACACACACTTTAGTAAAGAAGGCTGATCGCCGAAGTATTGATGCTTTTGAATTATGGTGCTGGAGGAGACTCGTGAAGAGTCCCATGGACTGCAAAAAGATCAAACTTATCCATCCTTAAAGAAATCAGCCCTGAGTGCTCACTGGAAGGACAGATCCTGAAGTTGAGGCTCCAGTACTTTGGCCACCTCATGAGAAGAGAAGACTCCCTGGAAAAGACCTGGGAAAGATGGAGGGCACAAGGAGAAGGGGACGACAGAGGATGAGATGGTTGGACAGTGTTCTCGAAGCGACTGGCATGAGTTTGGCCAAACTGCGGGAGGCAGTGGAGGATAGGGGTGCCTGGCGTGCTCTGGTCCATGGGGTCACGAAGAGTCGGACACGACTGAACGACTGAACAACAACAACAACAACAACAACAACAACAATCCAGGCTGCCCCCCCACCTTAGTAAAGTACATGTGCATGTGGAGAGGGAATAAACAGTAGGCCGGAGACACATATTTCAGCACAGCAGACTGTATGAAGCCCCATCTGAAATTTTGATTCACCAGCAAATAAATTAATATACAGTGGTACCTTGGTTCTCAAACTTAATCCATTCTGGGAGTCCGTTCGACTCCCGAAACCATTCAAAAACCAAGGCACAGCTTCCGATTGGCTGCAGGAGCTTCCTGCACTCAATCGGAAGCTGCGTAAGCAGCAGATGTTCGGCTTCCCCAAAAAAATCACAAACCAGAACATTTCCGGGTTTGCGGCGTTCGAGAGTCAATTTGTTCGACAACTAAGCCATTCGGGAACCAAGGTACCACTGTATTGTTTTAAGGAAGTGTTTGGGGGTGCTTATTTTTCTTTTTGTTTTCTCCTGAAGGTATGCTCCAGTATGGAATACAGACAACTTTTTGGGGAGCTTCAACTAATGGAAAAAGAATATGATGATGCAGCAGGAATTTAACGGAATGTAACGTTAAAGATTCAGTGTAGACCTGAATCTTCAATGTAGGCAATGGGAAATGGCATCTATATGGTGGCATCAAATGTCGCTGTATGCTAACCCATATGACATATGCTAGTGGAATGGAACTTTCCCCTCATCTCATCTCCTCTCCAGAACTGTGTATGCCCTCAAAATCAGCTCTAGCTGGTTGGGCAACCCTCCACAGAAGATTTTGGGTATGGGGAGGGGACACAGGGAAAGTTCATCACATATTAAGTTGAGAAGGGGTAGGGGCACAGAAAGAGGAGAGAGGGAGTCAGAGACATTGAACAACTTGATCAAGCTTTGAGTATCAGCAAGTGGGAAGGAGGAAAAAGAATGGATGAGAGGGAAAGTGTGTGAGCCCATGGAGTGTTCCCAGATGAGAAGGGAACATTGTATCTGTATTAGGATGAAGTAGAAATTTGTGTGGTAAGCATTTAAAAGTAAACAAACAAGATTCAGTTGGCACTGGACTTACATGTGGACCAGAAGGTACACAGTTATCTATTTAAGTATGTCTCTGTATTTTGCTATGAAATTTGAGTTTTAAAAATATATGCACATTTTAGGGGAATAATGAATGGAAAATACATATGAAAAATGTAAATGTGCACATTAGGCAGTGATTTGGCTAGTGTTTATGGGTCAAAGTGGTCCTTCCGGCAAGCTTGTTGAGGCTATTTTTGTAGATCCTCAGTTTTGTTGGTCAACAAAGCTATAATCTTTCTAGTATGTTTGGCTCTCACACCTTCATTTTGTGTGAATGAATTGTTGGAGAGAGGGGTTTGAAAGAGAAATTCTTTTTCTCACTCATAGCTGAGTTAATGACACAATGACAATTGTTTTAAGCACATAAAAATTTGGTTAGAGTGAAATCTGCCCTCATCTACATTTAAACAAATGTTCCTCATGAAAATATTTAGGCTAGAATAAATCACAGGAACTTATCTTTATGGATTAAGTGCCCTTTCTACTCACAGAGTTTCAGAAGTTACAGCATACAAGTCTGTTGGCAGTAAAATAAAGAGATTCAGTTCACTTGGTTTTTTTTTTTTTTTTTTTACAACTGGGAGCCATCTTACATGGCTCCTTGTTCAAGAGAGAGAGAGAGAGAGAGAGAGAGAGAGAACGCCGAAGGAAGCAGAGGCTGCTAGGATCCTGCTCTCAATAAGCACTTCACAATAGACCTCATCTGCATTGCGTGCGTTGGTTCAGAATAATTATTACTTTATTCATCACATTTGTTTTTCATGCACCATAGCTCTCCCCACCCCCAAGCTCTAGATTTCTCCCACAAGCAAAGACCTGGATGAAAGAGGAGTGTAAGTCATAAAGTGAGGGCATCATGTGTTGCACCCAATCACTGCCTGTCCGCCTGAGTAGGCCATGTTTTTGATACTGCATGTGCTACATGTCAGGGGTCACCAATGTGGGTGCCTGTAAGAAATACACCCTTAAGAAATCCACAATGTAGGAGAGACGGTTGGGTCTTCCTGCTCAGTTTCTGTTTGCACCAGCTCAGACTCTCCTACATTGAACACATGCCTGGAAGAGGGAAAACTTCCTGAAAATATTGTTCTGTGCCATGTCGCCAGGTCGTGCAATTGAGCTGAATGGACTTAGGATCCAGCCTCTTTGTCCCCCACTATCTGGTCCTGTCACCACCAGGAACATCTCTTTCGGGACCGGCCTCCTACACCGGCCTCCTACACTGAGCTGGGATGAGCAAGTTACTCCATTGCATCTCCGGCTGAGCCAGAGTTGGAGACTTAATGCTGGCTGAGCCCAGCTGAGCCAGAGATTCGCTGCATCCTAAACTGCTCCTCCCAGTGGATCCTGCCATTGGATTGCCTCTGCCATTATTTCACAAATATGAAAAATACATGGGAAGAGGGGAAGAATAACATGTTAAAGAACAGCATGTCCATCAATCTTATTCATATCTACAAGCTTCCCACATAATCAGAAAGCACTCAGACGCTGCTTTTATAAATGCACCAGCAATTATTGTCATTATGAAGATTTTAAATAAAAGCAGGAATATGGCAACAGACAGCCCAGCCACTGGTCTTTTGTCATTTTGGCTCCAACTAAAGCATTCATTTGACTCAAGCTGTGCCTTGGATACAGTGTTTTTTCCCCCTTGGTTTTTTTTTTTTTAAAAGATAAACCTCTAGTTACTAAACAAGGAGGCTGCTGGCACCCATTTATACCAGCAGGGCAGAAAGTATAGCAGGTGGCAGCAGGAAAAAGTGGGGTCACAGTAGATGGAATTAACAGTAGATGGATCCAGGGGTTGCAGTAGGTTGAGCTAAGTTGCAGAGTTGTTAGGAATTTAATCAATGCAGTATAGCTACTGCCTTAATTCTGTAAGAACTCTAGTCTACAACTCACTGTCCAAGGTCTCAGATCCACAGTAGCTGTTTGGGTTTTTTTTTTTTTAATCAGCCTTACTTCCAGGGAATCTGAGAATTTAACTTCTATACATCTGTATGTGAAACATGCTCTCCTACAGATCTATGGCCTCCCCTCTATATTATCAAGTGCAGATAAACTGAGGCACCAAGGTACCAGAGGGTAGGTAGAAAGAGCCACAGAACCCCATTTTAGATGCAGCTTCACTCTGATTCCATTTTAGAAGATGCAGTTTTGCTCACTCTAGCTAAAGCTTAACACTGCAGCTTTTTTAGACATATCAGCAGTTTCAGCAGTTCAGCAGTTCAGCAGAATGCCAGTAAACGGCCGACCACAGACTTCCTCTTTTCCACACTCTGTCTGGTTTCACGGTAAGAGCTAACCACAACTCACCCTTTGACCGAGCCATTTCCTGTGAACATCAGCAGAAGCCAAAATAAGGTCCCAGGTGCAGTTGGGGGTCAACGGCTAGGCATTTAGGCACTGAAATAATAGCATATAGCACCTCCTGGCGGCTAAAGCAGCTTGAAACAGACAAAGGCAGCCGGACAAAGGAAATGTTCTGATTTGCTAACGCAGTATTATAATATTAGTTCTGATAGGCCAGGAGGAGGGATTTAGGAGGAGCTTTGCTATGTCATAGAGAGTACTTAAGCTTGCCCCACAGGAGGTGGGGTGTGCATTCGCCTTTTGCTTACTGAATGCACCTTATTGCAATAAAGAAACTTTGCTTTTGGAAACTTTGCTGCCTGAATCTTTCTTCTGGTCTTATTGGGTCAAGGCATACAGGCGTAACATTTCTGGTGCCGTCAAGGACTCGGATCGGGCCTTAAGCCCTCGACCAGAGGCAGCCCCCTTTGCCTCCCAGGCAGGGCGGCAGGTGCTGGTCAACAGCCCTGTGACCTTGCGCGCACCACCTCAGTCTTAAGAGTTGGAAGGGATCAGAAGGCATCTTGACCCCCCCTCCGCCCTGCAAGGAGTGGCAACGGACAAAGAACCGGGGAGACAGGGAAGACAGCCGGCTTTTGGTGAGTACTGACCCTCTATATTAATTAGAGGAAGGGGGACTTGATCACTCCCCAGCGTGTATGGTATTAGCCAGCAGGTAAGGGGTCCTCTGGCGAACCCATATACGCAGAGGTAGGACAGGTAGGACAGGTAGATACATAGATATGTGTAGGTAGGCAAGAAAGGACAAAAGGGGAAAAACTTTGGGAGGTATATGTGTGTGGTGTGTGAATAAGGTACTCCAGTGATTGTGTGTATGCATGAGAGGCCGGGGCGTTAGTGCCACTAGCCAAGCGACGTGTGGTCCCGAGGTGCGGTTTCAGGTAGCGCGAGCTCACCTGGCCACTAACAGGACGCGGAGAAAGGTGTGTGATTGTACCCTGGTAGGAGCGGAGTACCTCAGCAGCCCAGGATGGGAGGAGGGTCCAGCAAAGGGACTCCCCTCCAGTGTTTTCTGGACCATTGGAAGGAAGCCACAGAGGGCGACGATTGGGGATTCCCGTTGAGGAAAGGACGCCTACGATCCCTGTGTGAAGTAGACTGGCCAACACAGGGTACAGGCTGGCCCTCCGAGGGAAGCTTTGATGAGAACCTCATCAATCCCTTATGGCGGACTATAATTGACAATCATCCAGACCAGATCCCATACATCTCCACCTGGAAGGCGGCTGTAGATGATAACCCCCCGTGGTTGCAAAGATGCAGAAAAACGCCACCGAGGGCAAAGATCTGCAGTATACAGAAGTTAGCAAAACACCCACCCATACTGGACAGTCAGGAAGAGGAGCTTATGGTTCCGCGGCCACCCCCTTATGCGCCCCCAGTACAACAGCCCCAGAACGCAGACCCACCGGCTGGGGCAGAAGGGGGACAGGGGAATAGGGTGAAGGTCCCTAACACCCAAACCCTGGAAGAAATATACCCAGATCTCAGAGAATTAAGGGAAAGGATAAGCCGGTATAGGTCCTCCAATCCTAAGCATAAAAGTGCAGCGGCAGCCTACAGCAGGGCCCGTAATCAGGCACTGAAAGACTATGCAAAAAGGTGCAAGGAAGCACCACCAGAAGACCTAATTGCCCCCCTTCGGGTGGTATGGGACAATCCGCCCCCACCTGGCGCCAATGCCCCACCCCGGACGTACACCATGCAGTATGTTCCCTTTACCACCACAGATTTGATGAATTGGAAGGTACACACACCACCCTTTAGTGAAAAACCTAAAGCTATGGTGGATTTAATGGCATCTATCTTCGCTGCCCACGAACCAACCTGGCCAGATTGCCAGCAGTTGCTGAATACCCTTTTTACCACAGAGGAAAGAAGGAGGATAGATCAACAAGCATTAGAACACTTGAAGGAACAGAGAGTGTTAGAAACAGATTGGCCCACTCGATATCCATCGTCTGATCCCAAATGGAACGCAAACAATGATGGAGACCGAAACGCCCTAAAAGCATATAGGGAAACTCTCCTACAAGGTATCCGAAGGGCAGCTAGGAAGCCAACAGACCTGTCCAAGGTCTCGGCTGTGACCCAGAAGGCAGATGAGAGCCCTGGGGATTTTCTGGAACGGTTAATGGAAGCCTATAGAATCTGGACTCCATTTGACCCCGACCTCCCCGAGTATGCGGCGATGGTCAATAGCTCATTTATCGCACAATCCACTAAAGATATAAGGACAAAGATACAAAAGCAGGATGGGTTTCAAGGAAAGTCCCGGAGTGAATTGATGGCAATTGCCCAGCGAGTGTATGACTATAGAGGGGAGGAGGAGAAGAAGGAAAAGAGGAAGTGGATGAAGGAGAAGGCGGCAGTTATGGCGGCAGGCTTTGGCCCAAGGGGAACCGGCGACTCGGGAGGGCCAGAGGGGCCCAGAGACAAGAGGTAGAGGCCGGGGAAGAGGCCAGCCGCTTGGAAGGAACCAGTGTGCGATATGTAAGAAGGATGGACATTGGAGACGGCAATGCCCCCAGAATCAGGCGGGCAGGATGGAAGGAGGACAGAGGGAACAAAGAGGACAAAGAGGAGGAGTGTTTGGAGGAAGATATGCCAGAGGACCAGACAGGAGAGATTTCGTGGGCCTTGCAGGCATGGAGGAGTATCATGATTAGGCAGGACCGGGTTCTTCTCTCAATTTAGGCCTCCGAGAACCTATGGTCAGGGTGAAATTGGGAGGCCGCATTATGGACTTTATGATCGATACTGGGGCCCAATACTCTGTTATAACCAAACCTGTACAGCCTGAAAGCCAAGAGTCAGTAAATATTGTAGGGGCCACAGGGGATCGGTCCCGAAAACCGTTCTTACAACCATTAGAGTGCCAAGTTGGAGGACATCACCTCACCCACCAATTCTTGTACATACCAGAGTGCCCAGTGCCATTGCTGGGAAGGGACGTTCTCACCAAGTTGCAAGCCCAAATCGCTTTCACCCCCAAAGGACCAGAATTGAAATTGCCCCCACAGGCAGCAGGCATAATGACGATCACAGTGCCCAGAGAACAGTCCTGGAAATATCTGGCGTACATAGGCCGCCCAACTACCCTTGCTGAAGTAATAGAACAAATACCAGAAACCACACTCCAAGCCCCACCAGGGGTGTGGGCAGAAGACAACCCCCCAGGAATGGCTAAGAATATTCCACCCATAATTGTTAGAGTGAAGCCATCAGCGACGCCAGTCGCTGTAAGACAGTACCCTATACCGAGACGAGCAGCGGAGGGAATCCAAAAACATCTAGACCGATTGTTACAATTTGGCTTACTCAAACCCTGCCAATCTGAATGGAATAGCCCATTGTTGCCCATCAAAAAGCCAGGCCCAGGAAACGAGTTTCGTCCGGTACAGGACCTTAGAAGTGTGAACCAGGCCATAGAGACCCTACACCCTAATGTACCCAACCCGTACACCCTGTTGAGTTTGATTCCACCCGAAGCTCGATTCTTCACGGTGTTAGACCTGAAAGACGCATTCTTTTGTTGCCGGCTGGCACCACAAAGCCAACCCATATTCGCTTTCCAGTGGGAGGATCCACTGACGGGAGCCAAAGGACAGTTAACTTGGACCAGGCTACCACAGGGTTTCAAGAACTCCCCAACCCTATTTGGCACGGCACTAGCCAAGGACTTGTCTAAATACCCCTCAGTGCCTGGGGAAAAGGTTCTGCTACAGTACGTTGATGATTTGATTCTGGCAGCAAAAGACTTTAGAACATGTAAAGAGGGCACTGAGGAGTTATTACATTTGTTGTGGGAGGCAGGATACAAAGTCTCCCGGAAAAAAGCACAACTGTGCTTGGAAGAAGTGCAGTATCTAGGCTATAATGTGTCACACCAGCAAAGGGCTTTGAGACCAGAGAGGAAAGAAGCCATATGTCTTATAAGAAGGCCCACGACTAGAAAACAGTTGCGGGGTTTTCTAGGAGCAGCAGGATGGTGTAGAATTTGGATACCAGGATTCAGCATAATAGCAAAACCTCTAAACGAGAGTACCAGGGGAAAGGAGAAAGACCCTTTTGTGTGGGGACCAGAGCAGCAAGAGGCTTTTGAGACTATTAAGAAATGCCTAATGGAGGCTCCGGCCTTGGGGCTGCCAAACCCAGAGAAGCCCTTCCAACTGTATGTGCATGAGCAGAATGGCGTGGCAGCTGGAGTTTTGACTCAGAAGCTAGGAAGCTGGAATCGGCCTGTAGCTTATCTTTCAAAGCAACTGGACCCAACGGCTAAAGGATGGCCACCCTGTCTGAGATCAGTGGCAGCCACTGCAGTCTTGGTGACAGAAGCAGATAAATTCACCTTTGGCCAAGAAATGTATGTAAATGTACCCCATGCTGTTCTCACCCTCATGGAGTACAAAGGGAGCTACTGGCTGACAAACCCCCGAATGGCCCAATACCAGGGCCTGCTGTGTGAAAACCCAAGAGTGCACCTAAGAGTGGTGAATACCCTTAACCCCGCCACCCTGATGCCCCTACCAGATGACGAGGAGATAGAACACCATGATTGTCTCCAGGTGATGGACGAAGTCTACTCCAGCAGACCAGACTTGAAGGATGAACCCCTGAAAGATCCTGATGTTGTATATTACACAGATGGGAGTAGCTTTGTATCCAATGGCGTTAGGAGGGCTGGGTATGCTGTGGTGACCAACGATGAGATTGTAGAGGCAGAAGCTCTGCAACCGGGAACCTCTGCCCAGAAGGCCGAAATAATTGCACTCACTAGAGCCCTGCAATTGGCAGCTGGATGTAAGGCGAATATATATACAGATTCAAAGTATGCCTTCTTAACCCTGCATGCGCATGGAGCTCTATGGAAGGAAAGAGGTTTGATAGGAGCCCATGGAAAAGCCTTGAAGTATGGACAAGAAGTGGAAAGTCTATTAGAGGCAGTGTGGGCCCCTGAGAGGATTGCTGTAATGCATTGCAAAGGACATGGGCGAGGCAAGGATTTGGTCACCAGAGGCAACCATAAGGCAGACAAGGCTGCCCGAGAAGCAGCTATGCAATCACCACCTTCAACCGTGGCTGCACTCATCCCAGAAATATCCACTGAAGACTTGGAACCTCACTATTCTCCTGAAGAGCAAGAATGGGCACAACAGGAGGGAGCCCGACTGCAAGATGGATGGCTACTCCTCCCAGACAACCGAGTGTTCGTGCCTCAACACTTGGCCAGCAAAATTGTGAGAAACTACCATGAGTCCACACACTTGGGTGGCACTGCTGCTAGGGAACATCTCGGGAGAAAATTGTATGTGCCTAACCTCTCACAATTAACTGCTGCTATCTCCCAGAGGTGTATCCTTTGTGCCAAAAACAACCCCAAGCAAGGAATGCAACCCCCACCGGGTGTACAACATGTGGGATACAGCCCTATGGAGAATCTGATTGTGGATTTTACTGAGTTGCCACCTGCAAGGACTTGCAAATATCTGCTAGTGTTTGTTTGTACGCTGACCGGATGGGTAGAGGCGTTCCCAACACGGACTGAAAAGGCCAGGGAAGTAACTAAGAAACTTCTAACCGAGCTAATACCCAGGTTCGGACTGCCCAGGAGTATAGGGAGTGATAATGGACCAGCCTTTATCGATCAGGTAGTGCAGGAAGTGTGCAAGACACTTCAGATAAAGTGGAGACTGCACTCTGCCTATAGGCCACAGAGTTCGGGAAAAACTGAAAGGATGAACCGGACTTTGAAAATCCAATTGGCCAAATTAACCCAAGAGACCGGACTGAAGTGGACAGATGTCCTCCCTATAGCTCTGTTCAGAATTCGAAGCGCCCCCACCAAGAGACTTAAACTGTCACCATTCGAGCTCCTGTATGGGAGACCACCTCCCTTTGTTCGTGAAATACCAGCTAGTTTGGGGCAAGTGGGAGATCATATCACCCATGAGCAAATACAGTCTCTCTCTCGTGTTTTTGCTTCTCTCAACAGGTGGGCCCTCGAACGAACTCCGTGCAGTCTGGCGGAGCCAGTCCATCGGTTCCAACCAGGCGACAGCGTGTGGGTGAAGGAGTGGAAGCGCGACCCTCTCATTCCTCGGTGGCGCGGCCCGTATACAGTTCTCCTATCCACGCCAACAGCAGTGAAAGTAGCTGAGGTGACCCCCTGGATCCACCACACTCGTCTGAAGAAATCGGAGGGAGTCTGGACTTGTAAAGGAAAACCTGCAGACCCTTTGAAACTGACATTCTCAAAGAACCCTTGTGTCTAGACCCAGGAGGACAACGAGGACGACCGGCCTGCTGCAACCACACCCGGAAGCTGGTTGCCCTGCGCACGCCTGAAGAATTAAGGAGCAGCGGTACGCGGGAGGACCGAGACCACTGACCGAGACCACTCCTGTACTTGTAATTAACTGTGGGCTTGAAGGGAGGAGGAAAGGGGGGAGGTGGCCAACTGGCCTAAGGGGAATTGAATGGGAGGAGATTTGATTGTACAAGTAGTCACCAAAAGAAAAATAATTTTGGACCTCTCCCGGAAATCAGTATTAGGCCACCCCTGGATTTTTGAATATACTTGTGGTTGCCGAGTAGTGGCCTACCGCATAGAGGACTGCCCCAACCCCATAGAATTAGGACGGCGTCCCTACCGGATAGGTTGTCCCAATCCAGAAGTACACCAAGGGGCGCATATCCTATACCAGTACCAGGAAGGATAGGCTCCTCATGCAAAGGCGCCCCTCCCCATCAGAGGAATATCAGGAAAGTTGGTCTGAGGCACAGTGCCACAAGTGGTTTGTCCGTCCTGTTGCTCGACAGGGAATTCTTTTACAAGTAGGGAAACTGAGATGCGAGCATTATAGGTTTATGTTAATGCAACACCCGAGTCTTCCACTGTGGTTACTCTGGAAAGCCTCTGCAATAACTGAATGGGCCCATAGACCTTTCCTCCTCATTCGAAGGGTGAGTGGTAAATTTGAAGTGTACCGAGTCCACTGTCACCTTTACAGTCACCGAGGTCTGGCTGTGTATCAGGCTGAATTAAGTGCAACCGCAGAAAGATACTGTCCACGAATAATCAATTACCCCTATATAGATTGGGAGCATCTCACTTGCGGGCACTGTGAACCTGAGTGAGATAAGACGGTGAGAGGCCCACATGCCCGGATCTTGGTGGGTTTTCCTCCCCCTGAGCGGAGGTGTAGCCCTATTTATAATTCTCCTGTGTTATTGGTATAGTTACCTGTTTTGTGGCAGAAAGCGTAGTCAGCGCCCCACTGAGCAAGATGAGGAGACAGATCATCCTCTTCCTGCTGATAACTCTCACACCGTGGATGGCCAAGGGATGGAAGGAAAATACATTCCTAAAACTTACGTCTTCTATAGTCCGGAACCTGAACCAATCGAATTGTTGGATATGTGTGCATGTACCGATGCATCTGGGACAGGGGATACCAGTGATAGGGATACCGATAGACCTCAACCAAACTAACACGACGTACTATACGCCTGGCCAAAAGCCTGAATGTCAGCAGTCGCACCAATGGTTCGAATGGAGGATCACTTTTGCAGTACGCATGCCCCACACCCCACCAAAGGGTTTTCATGATCAAACGTGGAGTATTGATTGGATAAAAGAGGGAGGCCCTTGTATTTACCGACTTAGATCCCCAAAGCCTGGAGGACCGTTTGTGGGTAACTATACTCACTGTGGCGGGTCGCACTTAATACATGACGCGAATAATGACTTTCCGAGCCCGAACCTCGCATGGTTTATCCCAACCGATGTCGAAAGACCCCCTACGTGGCACTTCCCAATTAAAAGTTGGGCCGGGATATTCTACCTATGCGGTAATACTGCCTACAAGATGCTGCCAGCAAACTGGTATGGCACTTGTACCGTAGGTACAATATCCCCGGGCATCACGTTTCATAAAAGGCTCCCAAAGCATGGTAGGGGACGGTTTCGACCCCGCAGAAGGTCAAACCCGCTGGTCACACGTAATACAAGATATCATTCTTTCGTAAGGGCTTTCATACCATGGCTCGGTGTTGACCAATTAGAAAGGGCACTAGTGAATATTTCTGCAACCCTAGAGAATTTTGCTGCTTCCTCTGCGGATGCTTTGTCAGCCCTCCAGTCGGAGGTGGCCCGGATAGCTGATGCGACTAATTCTACCGCAGATGCCCTAGTAGCCCTCCAAGCCGAGATTATCCAGATGACCTCCACGACCCTTCAAAACAGGATGGCTTTAGATTATCTCCTTGCTAGCCAGGGAGGGGTATGTGCTCTCCTAAATTCCTCCTGTTGCGTATACATTGACCAGAACCAACGGGTAAGGATCGATATTAGCCACATTAGAGAATCGGCCTCAGTGTATAATGAAAGCCAACGTGTTGACAAAGATATCCGTAAGATCAATAAGGACGCTGACTTATTCCATGAGGTTGGCCTAGACCAAGTGAATTCTGGATTCCCAAGTTTATGGAATTGGATAAGCTCATTGCTCCCGGGATGGGGTTGGTTAAAAGAAATATTGATGGTTGGGATCTTAATTGTTATTATCTTCTCTGTTGTAACCTGCTTATTGCCATGCCTTATCCAAATGGTACGTCGCATGATTACTCGCTCAGTGAATGCTGCAACACGAACTCATGTATTAGTCCTATATGATAAAAGCTCAATAGGTCAATCTGAAGAGGAAGCAGAACAAGCTGCTCCTCTCGATTGAAAGGGGGGAAATGAGGCACCAAGGTACCAGAGGGTAGGTAGAAAGAGCCACAGAACCCCATTTTAGATGCAGCTTCACTCTGATTCCATTTTAGAAGATGCAGTTTTGCTCACTCTAGCTAAAGCTTAACACTGCAGCTTTTTTAGACATATCAGCAGTTTCAGCAGTTCAGCAGTTCAGCAGAATGCCAGTAAACGGCCGACCACAGACTTCCTCTTTTCCACACTCTGTCTGGTTTCACGGTAAGAGCTAACCACAACTCACCCTTTGACCGAGCCATTTCCTGTGAACATCAGCAGAAGCCAAAATAAGGTCCCAGGTGCAGTTGGGGGTCAACGGCTAGGCATTTAGGCACTGAAATAATAGCATATAGCACCTCCTGGCGGCTAAAGCAGCTTGAAACAGACAAAGGCAGCCGGACAAAGGAAATGTTCTGATTTGCTAACGCAGTATTATAATATTAGTTCTGATAGGCCAGGAGGAGGGATTTAGGAGGAGCTTTGCTATGTCATAGAGAGTACTTAAGCTTGCCCCACAGGAGGTGGGGTGTGCATTCGCCTTTTGCTTACTGAATGCACCTTATTGCAATAAAGAAACTTTGCTTTTGGAAACTTTGCTGCCTGAATCTTTCTTCTGGTCTTACTTGGGTCAAGGCATACAGGCGTAACAAAACAAGCGCACTTCTTTTTTAAACAAGAATAATTAAATGCATAAAGATCTTATACGAGACCTCCAAATTCAGAAACAGACTACCTCAGAATAGCCTGTGGGATAAAACAGCAGCAGCTTAAACCTCTGTTTATTGGCTATCTGTATGCATCACTATGGGAAACAGAATGATGAACTAGATGGATCTTTGGTCTGATTCAGCACATCTCTTCTTATATTCAAAGGGACTCCTTTCCCTTTTAAAAGGTGGGAAGAAACTGGAGTTTATTTCTGGTTTGAGCCTATAATTTTATTTGGAGCAGAAAACAAACAAAATCTTCCCTCTCTAATAAAACAAACCAGGCAGGCAGGCAGGCAGGTAGGTAGATATATTGGATAGATAGATAGATAGATAGATAGATAGATAGATATAGAACTCAGAAACAACAATTTGAATGTGTTATGAATATACAACACCCGATGGCACCAGAGAGCAGAAAGTTTTTCTACGTGAATTTCCATAGGTTTTTTTTTCTTCTGTTATAACAATCTAATTTCAGATTTATAGTGTGTGCTCCCCCAGGTGTAGATACACCCAGAAATAGATATACATATAGATATATATGAGAAGACGCCCAGGACAGAGGTAATACATGCCTGATGTTGATTCCAAAAATGTATTGTTGTAAATGTGTTGAGAAGTAGTTCTCATCTTCTGAAAACAAAGGAAGTGGGGGAACAACCCCTCTCCTGTGTGTGTGTGTGTGTGTGTGTGTGTGAGAGAGAGAGAGAGAGAGAGATTACTACAGCCCTATTCTTTGAAAAGCAATTGTCTCAATAAGTCTACCTGTATATGGCAATAAATGAACATAAAAATCTCAACTCTGAACACCACTATGCAGCAAGAAAGGAAAAAGCACAATGGCTACTGTTATGTATTGAAGTTCTCACCCTAGGCCACTAGGGGTGTGTGTATATAGTTTCATTCTGCTGCAGTTTTCACTCAGGTCCGCATATGCAAATGAGGGATTGAAAAGTGACGTTCAGGGATTGGGTAACTACAGAAAGTTGTTACTGTTGCTTTGTAGCTGAGTTCTATATAAGCAGGCTGCTGAGGCCTTCAGCTCACTTCTGTTCCAGCCTGAGAATAAACAAGAGCTGCTTGGAAATCACTGTGTCGTCTGCTGTGTCCACCCACAACCTAACAGCTACTGTTCAATCAGTCTCTTGATCACCCTTCCCCAGTCTGGTTCCAACTCCGGAAAAGGAGGAAGAGAGGATGCTGCCAACTGATTCAGCAAATTGGACCCAGACACAAATGAAACCATAGGGCTGCAGCTGATTGGAAGAGCCCTGGAAGCCACAGCAGTTGTGTAGCAACCAAGCCACCATCTGTGTCCAGAGAGGGGGGTTATCAAGATTAACTCACTCCTAACTCACTCCCCTCCAAGTCTGTGATCAAAGGTCTCATTGGCTAGAAAGTGAAAGGGGTGGACCTAAATGGCCCCTTACACCAAACATTAACCCTCCACAATCATGATTCCATCATAGTCCATAACATTCTACACACAGCAGCAGCAATATACTGGTTTTATTTTGTTTCTTAAGCTGCAAAAAAAGATAAACTGAATTTTAAAAGGTTCCATTCTGTCAATAAAATTCTCCTTCCACAAATTATGACTCCTCTCATTTGCCATTATATAAATATTCCCACACCCCCCCAAAAAATACCATATAGGCCTGAATATAAGCTGCACTCAAATATAAGCTGCACCTTTAAAATTCAATGGAAGGGATAAAAAAGACAATACCCAAATATAAGCCGCTCCCTTTAAAATTCTGCAGGCATTCACACCTGTTCCATTTTACTGTATGTCTGTTTCAGCAGCGATATCGTAAAAGCCAATTTTTGTAAAGTCGCTAATTTAAGTGTGACGTATATGTGAGCCAATATGGTAATGTGAACTAACAATCGAGGCTGAAACTAGGCAGTGTTCTGCTTTTTTTTCTTAAGGAAGGACTAATATTGAAACTTCAAAATGGAATGAACATATATTCCACTAGTAGAATTTCAAAAATGGAAATGAACAAATCAAAGGACTCTTTCCAAAGAGAATCAATGATCACAAGCTGGAAATAAGAGGTGTGGACAAAGTCAAAGAAGGCCTGAGACCCTTTGCTCCAAAGTCCTATGGTGCTTCTGTACGATGAGAGTAGATCCTGTGAAAATTCCTTTCTGGGTGATTTCCACATTATTGTCTTGCTCAGAACACCACAGCTGAACACCCTTACACAATGACACAATGAACACCCTTTAAAATGAGTCATTAAAAAGAAAAACTAATCTAGCACTACAAAACACTCTTCATTGCATTGCTGCATGCAAATTGTAAGACAGGGTAATCTGTCATTCAAGATAAAGATCAGAATCAAGACTCTCATCTTTCCAATTTTTCTAGGGGAAGAAAACCTCTTGAGTTTCCTGCCTTTAAAAGGTAAAAAGGTAAAGGACCCCTGGACGGTGACTATGGTGTTGCAGCGCTCATCTCGCTTTCAGGCCGAGGGAGCCGGCGTTTGTCCACAGACATGTGGGACATGTGGCCAGCATCACTAAACCGCTTCTGGTGCAATGGAACACCGTGACGGAAACCAGAGCGCACAAAAAGACCATTTACCTTCCTGCCACAGTGGTACCTATTTATCTATTTGCACTGGCATGCTTTCGAACTGCTAGGTTGGCAGGAGCTGGGACAGAGCAACAGGAGCTCACCCCATCTTGGGGATTCCTGCCTTTATGACTATGATAGGTTTAAAATCTGATGAACTCTCAAGCATAATTTACACTTTGTCCCTACAGTGTGGTTGCCAGCGTAACCAAATCTTGCCAAGTTCTGAAACTGAGAATGCTAACCTTTAATCTAACCCCATCAATGCATCCCCAACACCCTCATTTTCATACAAGCATTCAAATTATAGTCACCTTTGGGCCATGTACCAGATTATCCTAGAAGCAAAGCACAGAATTACCTAGATGCCAAGAAGAAGGTTAGTCCTTCACTCCAAGGCAGACTTATTCTGTTTACCAGCAAAGGCTACTTTGACTATACAATGCTATATGACCTACACCACTTTCAGATTTACGGGTCGTTCCTTTACTTGGGTAACTCCAAGAGACTTATAATGTATAAACAAACAAACACTTACATAAAACTGACATAAAAGAAAACAAATAACATTTTAAAAAGACAATTGTATCTTTAAAAATCTGGATTAAAAAGTCCCTCCCACTCGAGGAGGCCACAGATAATTAAAAGCCAAATGCCTGTGGAAAAATAAATGTTTTTACATGTTGCCTAAAGATAAGTAAATGATGTTGGCATGCAAGCCTCCCTGAGGAGAGCATTCCACAAGCAGGGAACCACAAAAGAAAAGGCCTGTTTTTCTCAAATCTCAGCAACGGGTTGTATTCAATGCTAGTCTGATACAGAATAGACTCACAGAAATTAATGGATGTGACTAACGGGCCCAGTAATTCCAGTGGATTACTTGGGAATCATAGAATTGTAGAACTGGAAGGGACCACAATAATCATCTGGTCCAACCCCCAGCAATGCAGAAACCTTTTGCCCAAAGTGGGGCTTGAACTCATGAACCTGAGATTATTATTATTATTTAATTTATTTATTTGGTTTTTCAAATTAAAATTTTATAGTCACGTGACCAATTTACAACATGAAAACAAGATTCCAAGCAATCTCTTGGACTTCCCTGCTCCCCTTTGTGGGTCCTATTGTCAATGCATTTTTTATGATAATCCAAATCTTTTACCTCTCCATTGTGTCAAAAATTCACCATTAAACCATTAAATGGTCATGAATTTGAGATTAAGAGTCTCATGCTCTATGAACTGAGAAATAAAGGCAGGATTATTATTATTATTTCATATATTCATGAAAATAACAGAAGAAAATGAGTATTAGATTTTTTTATTTATATTAAACTATACTGGATGTGTCTATTAGTAGAAATGCACATTATAATGTTGGCAAATTTCCATGAAGACTTAAAAGAAAAAAATATGCGAACAGATGTGGAAATATGATAAAATGAGCTTAGCAATGGGAAAAATGAGAAACAAAACCAAACCAAAATAGACCATTTCGTCAATCCCTACAATGTACACAATTTGCAACCAGGATGGAAGCTGTTCAGTTACGCATTTAATACACCATTAAAGTTAAGCTGCCATTGCCTCATCTCATTGAAATTCTACTCAATATTGATCCAGAGTAGATTCCAATGTACAGTTAGCAGAGTAATAACTAAAACACATTGCAGGTTTCCCAAAACATGGACCAGAGGCAATTGTATTTCATACAGCAGTGTTTTTCAACCTTTTTTGGGCAAAGCACACTTGTTTCATGAAAAAAATCACGAGGCACACCACCATTAGAAAATGTTAAAAAATTTAACTCTGTGCCTATATTGACTATATATAAAGAATTCTCTTGAATAGGAATCAAATAAACACAAAGAGTATTTTATAATTACATTAATGTAAGTAAACAGAAATATGAAAAATTATAAAATACTTTATTCAGTGTGCAACCTGGGTCTGTTTGGCTGTTTTTTTAAAATCTTTCGAATTTTTCAATTTTTCAGGACACCAGGCAACATTGGCACACTGTCCACGGAACAGTGGTTGAAAAACACTGAAAGCATCTTTACTGCTAGAAGGCAAATGAGCATAATGCACAAATCCAATACATTCAGCAGTCCATAAGAAATCCAGTTAACTTAACTTATAATGAGTCTAAACCTTAACACTATAGCATACTATGTACAGAACACCACACCAGAAGGAAAAGAGATAGAAAGAGAAATTGAAACCCAGGCTCCTTTTGGCCTTTTATTATAGTCAGCATGACCTTGACAGAAGAGATAAGAGAACCATTTAAAACTAGCTGTACTCATCTTCTCTGAAGGAATAACCCAAACATCACAAACCTTCTGCTAGCTTCTTTCACACAGGGAAGCTTCCAGAACCCTCTTGAATTAAATAGAATTGGAAAGATCTCTACACATCAGATCAATATTTTCTGTACTAGGAAATGCAAACTGACATTCTCTTCCCCGAGTAAAGATACCAGAATCTTTTTAGTAGCAGAACCCTTTCTAGGAACTGTCAAGATATGAAAATAGACAAGAAGCAAGCATTCTTTGTAGAAAATATGAAGGAAACAATGTCAGTGAGTCCCAGATCCGGGCGTCAGTTATGCTTTTGTGTGTGTTTCAGCACTTCAAACCATACACAAAGAAAAAAGCCCACTTTCTTGATGGAGCTATAGTCGTGAGATTCCACAAGACCTTCGTAGCTTACAAGTGTGAGATGAGAGGAGCTGTATGCTGCTAAAAACATCGTTCACCTACCCTCAGCTAGCAGGGACTCTCTAGCCATCTCAATACCTTTTTCATGTACAATAGAGTTTTCCAAAGCTGATGTTACTTTTGAGACTCTTGACCTAATCCAGCCACTTCAGGTAAATGGTAATGTCATAACAGCCAATGAAATAAACAAAACTGAATTATATGTCCCTTTTATAGAGAGACAGGGAACAGAATGTGTGTTATTTTTGTGGTGCTTCATAGCAAAATGAAACTGTGCTATAGAAGGCAGACGGATTTATTTAGCTAGCTAAAGCAGTTTTTGCCCCACTCTTCAACAAAACAAAAATAAAATAAAGTAAGTCCTCCCAGGGCATTCTGTTAACATTATTACCAAGACGTCCCCAACCTAAAGGCTTAGAATCTAAAAGGCACAGCACAAAAGGTAAAGTGATCAGGAGGGGGGAGGAGGGGGAAAAAACACCAAATTTCACCTCCTGTTTTAGTACAGAGTTATTGTAATGGCCAACTGCAATGGGAGGGAAATTCATGCAGAGAAGAAGCCAAACGTTCCTGGTCTCTCAGCTGAGCTCATGAAAGGACGTTGTGGTCATGTCTCCCACTCTGCTATAGCCTGATGGAATGGCTGCTATGTGTGACTTCATATTATTTGCTTACAGATTTTGAAGGTGAATATCCCATGTTTTGTCATCCTTTGTATTAATGTTTCATTTCAGGATTCCATTCAAGAATGCATGTTTTGATATGGTTGTATTTTATAAGTTTGAAATTAAATAAAGCTATTCTAAAATCTAAAAACAGAAAGAAAAAGAATGCATGTTCCTCCAATGTTTCACAGCAAAATTAAGTCAGGAGACCTGTTTATATCTAGATGCATACAACTGTATATTAGGGCTTGCAATTAACACAAGTAATGAATTAGTTAAATGCTCCTGTGATGCCAACTCTTCTCCATGGCAACTCAGTGGAAGGACCTAGCTGTCTTAGTCTAAGTCAGACGCTTCACACATCTCCCTGGGTGTTGTCTACACTGACTGGTACCAGCTGTCCAGGGTTTCAGAGAGGGTTTCTCTCCTAGTCTTACGTGGAGATGCTGAGGATTGAACATAGGACATTCTTAATACCACTGAGCTATGGCCCTTCCCCAAGTTAAATGGGTGAATATATAGAATTCTGTAACTCTTTAGATGAACCCAACCTCCAATGGCCCCTGTTCAGAAAGTAGATGATTATAATGGGATCTGGATGGGGACTTGCCCCACCTCAAACAGAAGGACTCACTCCATTTGCTAAAGAGATTGGGGTCCAGAAAAGTCTCTCTGCTAGAATAATTTTCACTGAGTCTCGCTTTGCCAGCCCTCTCCCAGTGCTCCAGAATCAATCTTTTGGGGACAAAAAGGGGCTGCACAGAGAAAGAGGAACCTGCAAAAATTACCTTGATTTATTACAAGTCTGGATCCAGCACATTCTATTTCTTTAAAAATAAATAAATCCAGGCATCCAAGGAAAAATAAATTCAAGAGTCTTAATTTTCCAAACAGAGGACTATTGCAAATTGCTTTTCCATGTCCCTAACTGGAACAGACATACAGCCGTGTGATTGACTTGGAGCAAACGGCAGCACTCAATATGGATGCAATCTGGGCAAGGGTACAAAACTGTCATCAGTTAATAGCAATCAAAATAATGTTTAGTTATGTTATGTTTCTATTTTATATAAAATATTTAAGCATGTTGTCAATCTGGTGATCAAAAAAGTAAAGGGTTCGGTCAGAGATTTAGGAAGCAGAGAAGCAACATTCTGCAACATTCTGGATTCTGTGTCTGCAACACAGCACAGCACATTTGCCTCTTAAAGCAGAGAGACATGGAAAAGGAGAAAAACTGGGGGTGGGGGTGGGGGTGGTGATAGATACTGGACAGCAGCAGCCAGCATGTTTTCTACACAACAGATTCTGAGCAGGAGCAGTAATAACCTGGGGTGTCAGCAGCAGTAACCATGTAAGTCCAACAGAATTCATCAACATAGTGATTCAAGGTTAGGTGTATAATTACGTTTCTTGAGCATAGGCCCTGTTAGATACAGCAATCCAATGGGGCTTACTACAGGTAAGCCTTTGTAGAATTGCAGCCTTAATTATCTCCTATTGAAGAAAGCTGCAACTGCTGGGCTCACATTTTCCATTTACTTTTTCTTCTTCTTGCAGATGGGCCAGTAAACAGGGGGAAAAGTGTCTAGCAATCCTTAATATAGGGGGAAAACATTCAGTTTATTTCTATTCAGTTATCTCACATTTGCTGTATTTTTCTGCTAATTGGTGTGACTTAATGAGTTCTTTGAACCACTTCAGAATGTGAACATCTGGAGTATTGTATCAAAAGACCTCATTAGTAAGCTTTCGATAAGGCATGCTCTCTACTTACTCTTTTCAAGTGTGTGTAGGTGTGGACTAAGTATACATGAAATGATACTGCGTTCCAAAGCTAAACAACATTACATGCTGCCTTGAAAACCAATCCACCGCAGAACTGGGTTCTAAAAATAGTGATAGGAAAAAGAGGGGAGAGATGTAAAGAATTGCATAGGGCCAAAACCCAATCTCAATGAAGTTTACGATGAAACAGCTATTGAAGATAGTGGAAGAAAGACCTAGCCTTCCTTGTTTTTCTTTCTTTTTTTAATAAATAAGAGATAACGGCAAAAGAAAAGAAACAGAGCACCCATTTTATGATCAGATCAATGGAGAGAAAAGCTGGGGTCATTAAGTTTGTAGAGATATAGTATTGTGTTGTTGAAGGAGTCAATTGTCAAGCCCTGGCTGAAAGAAATGTTTCAGAACGGCCTGCACACCTCTCCATTTTTGTGATGCCAATGGTAGAATGGTCATATTTATTTCCTATAAATTCCTTGGGAACGATGCTATGAAGTAGGTTTTCAAAGGGGATTATGGGAAATAAAATGGCAGCTGATAGCTGTGTCTTGGAAGAGCTGTGCTGGAAGTCAGACCCCTACCTCGCTCCTTTCCCCTCCAAAATTGTCCATATTGCTTACTCTGAACAAGGTGGCACAAAGGAAAGGTTATTTCAAGTCGTCCCTATCCTACACTGGATGTGCCAGTTTATAGCAAGGAAGGAGCAACTGGCAAAACAATAAGGCCCAGAGCACTGTCTTTTTCATTTGAACCTTACAATTACAATTACCTGACTGAAAATTGATAGCAGCATGGATCTGCTGGCTTTCAGTATTCTAATGCAAAAACCAGAAACTCTCTAAGGAGTTTTTTTTTTTTTTTAAGAGAGTGGAAGAAGCATGATGTACATTAGTCAAGATTAGGCTTGAAATAAATTGAAAAGGATTCTCTGAAACACTGTTTTGATTAGCTCCCCTTTTTAAAACGAAACTTTGCAGTGGCAAAAGTCTGGGGCAAGATTTATCCTACAATAATTCAATGGCTTTCCAAGCTACAGTGTGCCCAAGTGCCTACTGTTACAGGCTAGGTGGATTTGAATAAAAGCACATTTCTTATTGTAAAGATTAGGAATGGAGAAGGAAATTGTGCAGGTTGCATTTTAAAACAATCTGACCTCATGCACTGGTCCTGCATTTGGGGAGACTGCAACCCTGGTTTAAGGAGCCATTTGGTGCATAACTTATATGCGTGAGTTTCTAACACTGCTAGAAGGGAGGAAAGCATGAGTGCCAAAGGTAGGCGGCGCCAGAACCAATGACAGGCAGATCCAACTAATTCCAATTTTGTTCCTATCCTCTTCCCTGCTAAATTCTACAAGGGCAACACTGAGACGGAGGAAGAGGAATCTGGCAGGCAGTGCCATACCCTGGATTGGTTGTAAGTAAGAAGATGAGCAATTGGGGTCTGACTGAGGGCAGACTGAGGCTGGAGAAGCAGTGCCTCATTTGCCCTGATAGATCAGCCTCTACTGGGTGCAGAGGACACACAAACATACGAAGTCAAGTTACAGGTAGGTAGCCGTGTTGGTCTGCCATAGTCAAAACAAAACAAAATAAAAAAAATTCCTTCCAGTAGCACCTTAGAGACCAACTAAGTTTGTTCTTGGTATGAGCTTTCGTGTGCATGCACACTTCTTCAGATAGTGTGAAGAAGAAGTGTGCATGCACACGAAAGCTCATACCAGGAACAAAGTTAGTTGGTCTCTAAGGTGCTACTGGAATGAATTTTTTTTATTTTATACAAAGTCAAGTTGTTTTGTACAGAAAGCTGCTAACCATTTTTATTTATTTATTTAATTGGTATCTGAGATGGAGATTCCAAGTAGTGCTATTTTTCTAGAAAAAGAGGTGTCGGAACTCAACATGAACTCTTCCCTTGTTCTCTTATAATGTCAATGGTGCTCACCTGAAAGGTGCTGGAACTTAGTTCCAATGAGTTCCGGTTGAAAGAAACAACAAAAAAAAGCCCTGCCCACAAGTATCTCTTCTTGGGACAAAAAACACAATAAATATGAATCAAACAGCTAAAAAATTGCTGCCCTTATATGACACCCCCCAAGGCAAGGGCCAACTATTTTCTGGAATGTTGAAGTCAAAGTGGAATTCCAGCTCAACCGAAGTGGGAGGCGGGGGTGGGGTGGAGGGTGGACACGAAGATCAAAACAAGAGGACAGGAAACAAAATTGTACTTAGAAACAGAACCATACTGAAAGCAAACAGAAGACTGAAGCAAACTGTGGGATACATAGCCTTGCCTAAGGGCTCCTCAGAGGAAAAACAATTGGATTGTTATTGTGTGGCTGTTTTATATGATGGTGGAAGTACAGAACATGTTCACAGGGTTGAGGGAACTGTTGGATTTACATTATGGGTATCAAGAAGACTAACAAGACATGTTCTCAGAGTTACCAGAGAAGGCTTGTTAGCTTCCTACTCAGTTCCTTATACCCACAAACCTACATTGTTGTGTGTATATGTGAATGCCGATATATATGTGTTGGCACATATACAAATATAGTGTGTTGCCTTCTTGAAGAATCAGTGCTTATATTCAACAGCACGACTCCCCAGTTTTAAGAATGTACGGCAGGGGTAGGAAACCTCAGACCCAGAGACCAACTGTAACCTCCCATCCACTCTGTCTGGTCCTCAGGACTCTTTCCATATCACACACCCCTCTCCCCAAGCCAAGCCCCACACCTTACTTGCTGTGCTTCACACTTTCCCAGAGTGTTTTTAGCCATGGGCATAGCCGGGATTGAGGACACCCACCTGTCATCACCCTGTCTGGATCCGTCTAGCAGACTCGGAATGAAATGTCTCAATGGCAATTGTTTTAAATTACTTTCTTTTGACCCCAAGTGCTCAGAATAAATCTGTCAAAACCTTCAGACATTTGAAAACTAGAGAGTTAAAAATAATAACACCAGGGAGTACCTTTCGTGTGGTTAACGAGTATATTTTTTTCAAAATACAAAAGGACACACCTTTTTTCATCTTATTTTAAATCTAAACTAAAACAAGTTTTCTTGGATTTGCTGAAAACCTTTTCAGCAGTCAAATTTCTCCATTTTCCCCCAATGTAGTTTTTCTGTGAACACTCAGTAAGCATAGCCCATTGAGATGCTCCCGTCATTGTCGACATTAGCTAGGTCTTAACTCTCTGCAAGGTGCTGAATGATGGATACAAGTGGTGAATAGCTGAGTAAGAGAGAGGAGCAGAGCCTTTTTGTGGTAGGGTAAAAGATTTCTGCTTCTTTTACTAGGTCTAAACCACTGAGCCTTTGGGCTTGCCAATCAAAAGATCGGTGGTTTGGATCCCCACGACGGGGTGAGCTCCCATTGCTCGGTCCTAGCTCCTGCCAACCTAGCAGTTTGAAAGCACGCCAAAAAGTGCAAGTAGATAAATAGGTACCACTCCGGTGGGAAGGTAAATGGCGTTTCCATGCGCTGCTCTGGTTTCGATGTTCCGTTGCGCCAGAAGCGGCTTAGTCATGCTGGCCACATGACCTGGCAAAACTGTCTGCAGATAAACGCCGGCTCCCTCAGCCTGTAAAGTGAGATGAGCGCCGCAAACCCAGAGTCGTTTGCGACTGGACTTAACTTCAGGTGTCCTTTTACCTTTACCTTTACTAAAAAGATTTCTGCTTCTTTTACTAGGTCTGCTATGTTCAGCTCTTTTAATACTCTTTGTGATACTCAGAGCAGCTCCTAACTTATTAAAAACACAATAAAACATCATAAACTTCCCTAAACAGGGCTGCCTTCAAATGTGAGCATTTCAATTTGAAATATTCTGATTATTTCTATTTTTGTTAAGTATTTTTATTTATTTACTTGAAGGGGGCAGCTGCCCGCCCCTCCCCCTCCATTGGTTTATGCCCATGTTTTTGCCCCAGCTGAAATGTGTTCTTCAACTCTGATAATGCTTCTTGTTTGTCTGCATGGAGGAGAGGTGTGTTTGTGAGTGTGTGTAAAAAGTAGATCACTGAACATAAGTAAAAATTTGCTCTGACTACTTTTGCCTCCAGCCCCACCCATCTCTGGAAAGTTTTCCAGACAAGAATCCAGCCCTCATGCTAAAAAGGTTCCCCCCTCTCGATGTATGGGAACGGCTATTTGAAAGGTGGTTTGAATGATGCAAGAAACAACTCTTAAGATTTCTTTTCCTAGCATAGAATGTCTGAGAAGTTCATTCACACCATGAAATCGTGGGTAGCACATGATGTGATTCCCCCCCCCCCCCGAATTGCAAAAACTGCAGGAGGGCAAATTCAAATTAATACTGAAAGAGGCCTTGGGGGGAAAAAACTCGAAGCACCTGGCTATCAGTGAAATAACTTGTGTGTCGATATCCAGTGGTGACTGTCCACTGACAATAAGAAGGACAAGAAGGGCAGCAATTTTCAGTGACCCTCTCTTCCTTCAGAGCCTCATCCCAACCTCCAATCTGTTCCAGAAAGTTGGAGAATTTCCTTCCAGGCATTAAGAATTGGTTGCCTTGCATTACACAGAAGAACCATCAAATATGAGGTGGATAGTAAGCTCTAGAATCGCTAGGAAGGCCTAAGACCACCAAAGTAATTTTTACCTTGGTGCAGTAGGCTAGTTTCCACAAACACATGCCCCTCTCTGTCCTTCATCAAGGGAATCAGGGTTCCAGGACACATTTGAATTTGGCAGAAACACTCAAGGAGAGTGCATGCCAGGGCTTGGGAAGAGTGTGCTCTCGGAAGAGGGGTTGTGGCTTGGGGAAAATGGCAAGAGCCAGATAGGGAGCCTTGAAGGGGCACATTGAGCTTCCAAGCTCAAGGCACCTCACCCCTGCTAGTAATTATGCTAAAACACACTGATGTCACTTTAAGTGGCGGCTGTGTCTCAGGTATGGAGCTTTTCTGTCAGGGCTCCAAGAAGGTTAAATCAGGATGCATCTGGGATGACCAGATTATGCAGGAGATAATGGCATATCACATTATCCAGGCATCTTGCAAAGGTATGCATAACTGGTGAGAATTTCTCATTTATCCATGTAAATTGAGGTAAACAGATTCAAATTGCAATGTTGCCCTTGGTGTATCAGGTCTCTTTCTGACACACCATTTACAGGCAACATGGATATTTCTGGAGATAAAGGTACTCAGCTTAGAATGATCTCCAGTATGATTCTGTAACAAAGGCATATGAGCCATTTCGGTCCACTAGGAAAATGTCAAAACCAAATTCAGGCAATGATTCTGTGAATCACCTCTGATTGGCACACGTACAGAAGACTCAACATACAGAGTTGGCAACTCAATAGGAATTACCGATAGCCTGAATCCAGGCATAGCCTTGCTCAGTGCTATTTTTCTAGAAAAAGAGGTCCTGGGACTCACCATGAACTTCTCCCTTGTTCTCTTATAATGACAATGGCCCCCACCTGAGAGGTGCCGGAACTGTGTTTGGGTGAGTTCTGGCTGAAAAAAAGCCCTGGTCTTACAGTTAACTGTCTCTCACTTTGTGAAGACTTGAAGCTTATCCTGTTTGTGACATCATGCATGACATCAGACTGCCATGTTTGCACTCTCCATGTCTCTATGCCAACTATATTGACCAGTAATCCTCTGTAAGTAGGTAACAGCATGACTACTCAAGAAATGTTTTATCATCACCTGTAGAAAGGTTCCATCCTCATGTGTTCAGCTACACCTGTTTCTTTAATTCCCCCCCCCAATATAATAACATACCAAAACCAACATTGCCCCAATGTTAACATTTCTATACTGAATATTATGTACTGAGATGGTGGGTGCGAACCACACTAGAAAAAGTATTGACTTATATGGCTGCTTTCACAATACCAGAGTGGAAAAGTCACAATATGATAGGCCTCAATCTAATACATATGCTGTCCAAAATGCAGAGGAAGTTATATGGTCCATTAGAAAACTGTCAACATTTAGTCAGAAAAGACCTTTACAAGAAAGTATAAACTTTCCACAGCTCCTATAAACCAATACTTATCATTACCTGTCTTGAAGACCAGTCTTCACAGTCTCCAGACTCACTTTGCCAAGTCTTGCAGTTTGTACCGTTTGTGACATCATTCATGCCATCAGAATGTGATGTTTATATTCACCTCAGGCTATCTCCATGCCAACTACATTTGAATCACAGAATTATAGAGCTGGAAGGGAAGGCCTGGGATCATCTAGTCCAAGCCCCTGTGATGCAGGAATCTCAACTAAAGCATCCTTGACAGACGGCCATCCAACTGCTACTCAGAAACCTCCAAGAAAGGAGAGTCCACCACCTTACAGGGGAGTCCATTCCACTGCCTAACTGCTCTTATTGTCTGAAAGTTCTTCCTGATGCTTAGTCAGAATCTCCTTTCTTGTAACTTGAATCCATTGGTTCGGGTCTTGCCCTCCAAAGCAGGAGAAATCAAGCTTGCTCCATCTTCCATGTGATAGCCCTTTAGGTAGGTGAAGATGACTATCTCAATCACCTCTTTCCTGGGCTAAACTTACCCAGATCCCTCATCTGATCTATGGGTATAGCCTAGGGTGGTATACATTTTTATGATGGAGGAGGAAGAGGAGTGAGCCAAGGGTCAGACTAGAAGGCTGAATTTGGCTCCTCAGGCCTGAGGTTCCTCTCCCCATGTTAATGTCTGCCTTCATGTCTGTGTGACCTGGATAAAGCTATCCCAGGACTGAGTGGATTGCACTAATACCTTGCAGAAGTAGTATTTTCATTCATTTTATTGTCTGTTTCGTAAAAAAAAAAAATTAAATAAAAAATGAGGTATATAAATTACATGCCAAAAGGATAATGGAACAGGTTGACCTTTTTGGTAATTCTGCATTGCAATTAGATTGATATCCCCTTCTCATACAACCTGGAAATAGTGAAGATCCAGTGAGAGAAAAAATCACTATGACAGTTCAGAAAGTTGGGAGTAAAATAGAGAATGTGATGGGCTCTGTGGAACACCATGGAAGGGGACTGTAACAAGGACATAAAACCACAGAAAAAACAATACAGTAAGGGGGAAATGGGCTGGATTGCACCCACCCTATCCTATACATCTTGAAAAGCATTTCAAAACATCTCAGTTCAAAAGTAATCAAAAAGACAAGCTTCGCTGGCATTCTGTAAGCAACTTTTCATCACTTTGTCTCTAAAATTGCATTAATATTATGATTTAATTCAGTTGTGTCTGCTGTCTGGAATAGTCTGTGGGTAGTTTAATTACAAAGTACGGCTTTAATTAATCTTTCCTTCTGTCTTGTCTATTGCCCTGCCCACTCATTCCAAACTAATGGAAGATAATCTATGATATGGCCTCAAACATATATACTCTTCAAGCTGTCAGGCTAAAGTGTTGTGATCCTTGGATTTCACATAGCAAAAAAAATGACTACTTCAGAGATGTGACTTTTATGCACACACAACATCAATGAAACTGATAGAAGAAGAGGAAAATTCCATAGCCTGATATTAACTACAAACCTGGGTGCTTATGTAAATGAAGGGGTTTGGAACCTCCTGCTATCTGGAACCTCACAAAAATAGATATTTTTGTGAGTTTTTTTTTCTATTTAAACCATTTTTTAAAAAAAAGAATTGTTTACAGCATCTAAACATATATTAAGATAGTTTTGATAAGCACAAATATAAGAAATATTGGGCTGTAGGATCTGGTGATAATGATGGATGTATATGTTTCTCAGCCTCACTTTGAGCTCCCGTAAGCCCCAGCCAGCAAGGTCAATATGGTCAGAGATTATGGGAGTTGTAGTCCAAAAACATGTGCAGGGAACTACATTGGTGCACAAATAGCACTATGGACAGCTGTGATGGTTACTGCATGATGAAAGGGGGAGCAGAATAGAAAAATCCTATTCTTGGCCTTTAGATACAAATTTGCCTGGGCGTTTTGCCACTTGGCTACAGAAATGCTTATTGCCACAACTAGTCTTTGGGGATGAAAAAAATACATAATAATGGAATTTATTGAGTTGTGTCTTGCATAATTATATGTGTAATTTTGAAGATATGGCAATTTAATAACAAATTGGCTACAGGTGCCATTCTTTTTGTAAAACAAGAAATATAGGTTCATCCTAAGTGGTGCAGTGATAGATTTGATATGCCAAAAGTAATTATTGAGTAAAATGTGCTCAAAGCATGTTTGTGTGATTACATGGATGGGCAAGCACGGTTTGCAGTGGGCTGCCCATATCCCAAAACTGGAGCACAGCATGGCAAGACATGGTCCCCCTGATGTGTTAAGTTAAAGCTGGGCACCTGGAATGACACTGATCTTATCTTATCCTGGTGGTGATTTCCGACCTTGAGAAACTGTGTACAGCGCAACCCCAACCTCATAATAATATGGTCAGAACTCCTGCGGCGGCAACGGTGATGGGGTGTTGAAAGAACAAGCCCACATCAATCACTCTCTCTGGAAAGAGAACAAAGTGTTGTGGCGAGTGATGGAGTGCTTAGGTGGCCGGGTCATTCTGCATCCAGGCAGACTGTTTGACAAAAGAGACTTTAACAGGCCTGACGGTGTACATTTGTCTCCTGGGGAAACTGAGAGCTGGCTATTTTATGTGTATGGGGGGGGAGAGGATTGGTTGCAGCCAGTGGTGTGTGGTCAGTTGACTAGGGGGACTAGGCTAGTCCCCTAAGAGGTCTAAGAGCCCTCCCACCATCTCCCCAAAACCTGTGTAGCTTTGGGAAGGAGGCAACAGGGCTCCAGCATCCTGTCAGAGGCCTGGCATTGTCAGTTTGAATTTCTTGGTACAGAAGGAATTGATCTGATGTGTAGGGATCTTTCCTATTCCAATTAATTCAAGAGGGTTCTGGAAGCTTCTCTGTGTGAAAGAAGCTAGCAGAAGGTTCATGATGTTCGGGTTATTCCTTCAGAGAACAGAAGGGTTTATCTCTTCTGTCAAGGTCATGCTGACTATAAAAGTAAGGCCAGAAGGAGACTGGGTTTCACTTTCTCTTTCTATCCTTTTTTCCTTCTGGTGTAGAGTTCTGTATACAGTGGTACACCTCGGTTTACGAACTTAATCCATTCCTGAAGTCCGTTCTTAAACCAAAGCACACTTAAACCGAGGCACACTTTCCCTAATGAGATCTCCTGCCACCAGTGCCCTTCCACCATTCGGCTTCCATTCATATACCGAGGTAAACTTCACAAACCGGAACACTACTTCTGGTTTTGCGGAGTTCGTAAAACCGAATAGTTCGTAAACAGGACTGTTCGTAAACCGAGGGACCACTGTATAGCGTTAAGGTTTAGACTTATTGCAAGTTTAAGTTAAGTCTGCTGCAACTGGATTTCTTATGGACTGTGCCAATCCTGAATGTATTGGATTTGTGACCATTATGCTCATTTGCCTTCAGTAGCAGTAAAGCAGTAAAGACTGCCTCTAGTCTATTTTTTGGGAATCCTGCAACGTGTTTAAGTTTCTACTCTGCTAACTATACATTGGAATCTACTCTGGATCAATACTGAGTAGAATTTCAATGGCTGGCACCTCCTTCCCAAAGCCTGGGACACTTCTGCTCAGCTTAGGGAGGGAGGTGCAATGCTCACATGTGTGGCGTCGGGATGTCATGCATGCAAGGTCGCCCCTTCCCTATAACACTCTCAAGCTGGTTGTATTCTCTTACCAAAAAAAAATCACAAGCCACTGCTTAGCAGCTATAGGTTGGTTTGCCGGAGAGCTGGCAAGAGATGGATAATGCATTGGATGGAATCCTTAGTCCAATCCCAGTTCAGGGCAAATTCATGCATCACCCCAACCTCAAGCAGGTGTGATCTCATGGTACCCCAGTAGAGGGGTCTAAGTGGAAGCCTCTGACCAGAAACCAAGTGTGGTGCAAATGGGTCATAGAGCTTCCAGCAGCAGCCTGGGCTGGACGACCTTAGTTGACCTGCATCTTGAGGTATTCCATATCCCAGGCGTGACCCTGTCCTAACTTCAGCCTTCTGCCAGGAGACTGATCATCGATACACACCCAGTGCCTGAGCCAAAGTCCACCAACATCTGTAATCAATAAAGTTGTGGGCCAATTTTCAATCCCAGAAATAATTTGTGTCAAGTTTGCTCCATCTTGCATTGCTTAAGGTCTTCGCCCGTGGGGGTGGGATGGAGGCACTAGGTGTGGGTCTGCAAATAGTATTCTGTGCATCTGTGATGGTGACTGCATGATGAAAGGGGGGGGGGGTAGAAAACAACCCAATCTTGGCCTTCAGATACAAATTAGCCTGGGCATTTTGCCACTTGGCGATGAAAACGCTTATTGCCACAACAAGTCTTAGGGGAGGAAAAGCATACTTAATAATGAAGTTTATTGAGTTATGTCTTGCATAATTATATATGTAATTGTGAAGATAAGGCAATTTAATAACAAATTGGCTACGGGTACCATTCTTTTTATAAAACAACAAGATCTGTAGGTACATCCTAAGTGGCACAGTGATAGATCTGATGCCAAAAGTAATTAGTGAGTTAAATGTGCTCAAAGGCATGTTTGTGTATGTGTGTGTTGAGGGGGATATTGTCAAGCCATGAAAACAAACTTATGTTGTTTGATTGAACACTGACATGAACAGCCTTCCTTTAAAGTGAGCTGGGTAAAACAAAATGGAAAGATGAAGCCAATCTCCATTAATCTCCTCATGAGGAAAATCCACCATTATTCTTTATAGAATTGATCAATTGCGGTAAAGAACATTCTGCTTAAAGGGAGGTAGGGGACCTGTCGCCCACACCCCGAGTTTGCTAGGCTGCAATCCTGACACCTCTTTTAACTAATTAATTCCATTTATGAATTGCTTCCCATAAAATAACGCCAAGTGATTTCACGGAAGAAGAAAAAAACCTCACATCAGTAATAAAAACACTTAAGGACAATTCCATATAAGCTACAAGGAACACATATCTTATAATAATCTGATACATTACAAAAACTCATAATAAAACTTAACTTTAAAATGAATGATTTATATCAAATAAAGTAATACTTGGTTCACATGTGGTTCACATCTAGAAGTAGTAAATGGGGCCTTCCAAGTGTGGTGTCACCTCGGCAATTGTGAAAGGGGAGACAGTGAAAAATGAATAGAAGGGGTTCGTTTCCCTCCTCCATTTAACAAAATAATAATAATAATAAAATAAAAAGTTTTCATGAGAATTTTGGCTCAGCTTTTGTTTCACATGACTCTAAGTTGGTGACAAGTTTGACACAAAATAAAATTTCCAGGTTCAGTGGCATTGGGTATGTTTGGGGGGGGGGGTTGGGGGTGCCTCATATTCATAACTATTTTAGATATCAATAGTCCTCAGTATACACTGAGTATACTATTTCCAGGACTAAATATCAAGGACCATCCCTGTGCCATGCCAGTAACTCACTGCAGAAGAAATTGCCTTTGAGCATATTACAAGTATTTCCTTACAGCCAGCCCATTCGTCTTGAACTAGAATGATTCTTAATTCCCTTTTAGTCCACACACTGTAGTCTTGAGACTATTGACCAGTTTGATAATTACTTCCAGCTGCTCTGCATTTGGTTTGTTTTAATTGAGTCTCCTGTCCTGTACCAACTAAATTGAAACCATTGATCCTTTTTTAAACACATCAAAAGTCCTAAGGAGAGAGAAAAGTTCAGTCACTCTTCCTTGGGGTGTGTTCCAGTTTCGGAATAAATGAACAAACTCCATCTGCCTCAAGACAGTTGATTGTCGTTGTCATGAAAGGGCAACAATTTGTTATTTATTGTTATGGTATACTTACTGATTGTTGGGAAGGCACTGACTGTATTTTCGACCATGGGTGCAAAATTGGTGGCCATCTTAACTTTGGGGAGGGGGAGGGAATGACAACACTTGCTGCTGTTTTCTCAGGCAGCAAATTTTCTCAGTCTTGGCCCTGTGGGGACTCTTATTCAAACTTGATTTCCAATGTGAAAATGCCATATGGAACTGCAACAAAATGGGCAGATGTGGTCCTGATCTTCCACTATGCATAGCCTAGAGCAGGCATCTGGTTCCACAGATGTTTTGCTCTAGGCCAAGCATGGCCAAAGTTGGCCCTCCAGCTGTTTTGGGATTACAGCTCCCATCATCCCTAGCTAACAAGATCAGTGGTCAGGGATGATGGGAATTGTAGTCTCAAAACAGCTGGATGGCCAAGTTTGGCCATGCCTGGCCTAGAGCAAAACATCTGTGGAACCAGATTCTTATTTATATTGTATAGATCTAATATCAGCTGAGGAAGCCCTTCAGGATGAAACAAGGGAGATATCCGAAAACCGTGTTCTGCCCAAGTTAGCAGTTTACACCTGCACCAGCCAGCTTGTGCCAGCAGTCTACATCAGCTGTGTTGTTCTCATTACCTTGAGGACTTTTCTATTTTTACCTAAGGATTGTGTTATACAGGAACTTACAAGAAGAAACAATAAGAAAAGTCAAGAAAGGAAGAAATGTATTAATATTGGACTTAGTCTCATAGGTGCACATACTGGGCTAGACCTTTATGTTAGGAAATAACCAATAACATGTTACAGTTATTATTATTCAACCTGTTGCGCTTTGTGTACTGTGAGAACTACAACTTCCAGCACCCCCACCATGCATGACTATTTGATGGGGATGGTGGGAGCTGTAGTTCAGCCGCATTTAGAGGGCCAAACGTTTCCCACACCTGGCCTAGAGTTACAGCCACATAGTGCTAGTGTGTCAAGGACTGCTAATTTTCTCGGGTTTGAGGAATACCAGATCTTATCACTTGGGGGCATATTCAAGCAAAATATTAACTCAAGTAGTAAAGTTGTATTACTTCGCAATATTCAAACCAAAGTGATTACCATGTTCAAATACCACAAGTCAATAAAGAAGAGGGCAATATTTCCTGTCCACGGGGAAATGTATACTGATAGGAGTAAGAGGAAGATGATTCTTCCATTTTGGGATTGTGTGTGTGGGATCATGAAGCTTGTATTCCATTTTTCACCCCCACCCCCCGCACTTGAAATTTCTCTCTCAAGCTTGTTTGTTTGTTTCCAATAGTTAAGTTTGAATCTGGATGGGCACGAAAAATGTGACTTTGCTTAATTTGTTTGATCGGCTTGTTTAACCACATCTAAATGTGCTTGAATTAGTTCAATTAAAACAGGCTAACTCAATGGAATAGGCAAAGCACGCAACACAAATTAAGGTTGCATCCTACTAATCAAAATTCTATTTTGTTTGAACAAGAGGACTGATAAATTTAGCAAAGTTTTTGAAAGACATATTTGCTTCTACTGATGGAACCTTTTCTTTTCTTTTCTTTTTACAATAAGCTCTCTTCAGACTCATGTCCGTTCATTCAGTGAATTTGTGAAAGGGAAGATGGATTGTGGTAGTTATCCATTCCCTCCTGCCACACATTTGCCATTAGTGTGGAGGGGGACTACCGTGTGCAAATGGCCATGCCTTGGCCACTTTATTGTGTAGAAAGCCTGGCTGAGCATATTCCCCCTCATACAAAATATGCCTACCCAACGTGCATGTGCTCCCTTCACACTACTTGCGAACACATGTCTGAGGATGTAAGAAATCTTGGTGGTGGCTGACACAATCCCACTCCTCTCTCACATGTTCACAAAATATGTTGCAGGTCCTTAAGAGGCGAGTACAAGGACAAGTTGTCTGAGGATCAGGCAATATGGCGCCTTCAGTTGTTGTTGGCCTACAAGTCCCATCATCCACAGCTACTGGCTCTGGAGGATGAGACTGATGGGAGCTGGAGAATTCTGGAAGGTGTCACATTGGCTTCTCCTTCTGCTACTAGAGTGCGAAATAAAATACAAGTTGTTAAAGCCTCAATGACACACTGGGCAATAGATATAGGACACAATATAGATTTTAACCTCTGGGGGAAAACTCTGGAAAAGTGATTTGAAGTTCACAGCATGTTATTCTTTGAAGGAGAACTACTTGAAAATGATTTACAGGTGGTATTTAACTCAAGTAGGCTTGCTAAGATGTATAAGACTGAATCAGATAAGTGCTGGAGATGCAAAGAGGTGGAGGAACATTCTTTCATATGTGGTGGACTTGTAAAGGGGTAAAAGAGTATTGGGAAATGATCCATAATGAATTGGAAAAAAATGTTTAAAAGCACTTTGCCAAAAATAAAATAAAAACCCAGAGTCCTTTCTGTTGGGGATAATTCAGACTGAAATTCCCAGGTGTCAAAAAAGGTTATTTATGTATGCCACTACTGTGGCCCATGTTTTGTTAGCCCAAAAATGGAAAATGAGTGAGGTCCCAACCAAAGAAGAATGGCAACTTAAGTTGACAGAATATGCACAGCTTGCAGACTTAACATATAGAATAAGAGAACAAGAAGAGCATACGTTTAGGGAAGATTGGAAAACGTTTATTGAATATGTGGGAAATAACTGTGTACAGCTGAAAACGCTGGCAGCAATAAGATAAATTCAACAGTGTAAATATGTTATAATGGATGTAAGAATGGAATGCTGAAATGTATAGTTTCTGTAAAATATGCAGGGGTATATGATATGTAAAATGAACCAGAGAAAGAGAAGAAGGGAAGTCACTGATATTTTAAAGATGCAAAAATGAGTACTTTAAATTGTAAAAAAGAAAATTTAATAAAATTTTATATATACACATTGGCTGCCCCTGACAGAGAATATTAAATAGGTGACACATGGGTATGACCTTAAATTAAATTTTGTAATTATGCCAATAAAGGCTGAATGAATGAATGAATGAAATTTCTGTAACGGTCAAATGTATTTAGAAATTGACATGAATATTATTGATCTGTTAATATTGTGATGCCTTTTTATTTCTCATTTAGACATTTGTATGAGTTTTTATCCTATTTCTGTGGATGGGTGGGACAAATGTCTTGTGACCTTTAGGTTCTCTATGTTAAGATGATCAGGCTTGGTTGTACCACCCCCTTCCCCCAGCAATACTTTACAGGTCCAGAGAGGATAGGCATCCTACAGCAGGCATAGGGAACCTCAGCCCTGCAGATGTTTTGGGATTACAATTCCCATCATCCCTGACCACTGGTCCTGTTAGCTAGATTAAAATATAATAATTCATCAAATATTTAATACTGCCATAAACAGGGCTGCCTTCAGGAAGCGGAGGAGAGAGTCAGCGACAGGGAAGTAGAAGAGAAAAAATGTGTGAGTGTCACTTTTCAATTTAAGGAATATATCACTGCATTTTTGCCTTTAACCCCAGAGAAGCTGAAATTACTCCTGATAGATTATTGGCCTGCTCTTTTATATAATACATTGCAACCAGTTAGATATATATTGACAAAGCTGAGGCAACATATCCAGAATCAAAATCTGATTTTTTTGAAAAATAAATAAATGTACAAATGAAAGTGTTAGCCAAGTAAAGACCTTCCCCACCCCCCACAGGGTTAAGAGATTATACCACCATTCATGAAAATGTTGCAAGCATTGTTAACTATAATCAATAATGGAAGCTTCTGTACTGCCAACCAGGTGCAATGAGCGAAGGGACCATAATAAAGCAACCATATCTATTTGAAAGCTGCTGGTGGTGTTTGTCTGTGTTCCTTTTCTATTTAGTGCAATCTACAAAGGGTGGCGCTGTGGGTTAAACCACAGAGCCTAGGGCTTGCCAATCAGAAGGTCGTCAGTTTGAATCCCCGCGACGGGGCGAGCTCCCGTTGCTCGGTCCCTGCTCCTGCCAACCTAGCATCATTGGACAACTCTAAGGCATTGTTGTTGTTTTTCAAACATGCACACCTCTTTGGAATATTAGCAAGGGTTCCTCAATGAAAAAGGACAGCAACAGCAACAACAACAAAAACTTCCCCGGAAGACAGCTTGTCCAACAGTCCTCATCAGCCTGTAGCTGCAGGGAAAGGACCATTTTGTTTTCTAGGCCGGATATGATCCATGTTTGTGCATTACTCCTGTGCAGAGCTCTTGCATGTTGCAGCATGCACAGCTGGCCTCAACCTCAGTGTCATAAAACCAGGCTAGTCCCATTCCTTGACATCCACCCACTGAGTGGACACCTCTGAAAAGGTTCCACTGTGTGAGAGCAACTGCTCAAATCAGGGCTGTCTTACCCATAGGTGTTAGGGATGCAGGGCATCCGGGCGCCGGCCTCTCAGGGGTGACAGGCTGAGAGTCCAGGGCCCGAGAGTTGAGTCTGGGGAGGAGCCCACCCATTGGTCAGAGTGCCGTGAGTTCGGGGGTAACTGAGCCAGTGAGATGCTGAGGTGGCCGGCCGGCTCCGTCCTCCTGTGTGCCTGGCACCCCTGGCGCCACATATGCTTAAGACAGCCCTGGCTCAAATGTACAAGTTTCATGTAACTGGGACGTTCGTAGAACTGTATGTCTCCTTCAGGTGCTCAACACATTGATATCTGGGGTAGCGGGTAGCCTGATAAAACAGCATCAGGAGCAGATCCAGCCTTGTTTCAACATGAGAGTGCCAATCATTTAGGTAGCATGGGTAAGGTTTGCCTTTTTATGCATGATGATGGCTATGCTCAATAATCTTTATCAGCATCCTCTGTGAAACGTGTCTGTGCACTAGACTGTACCCTAGGATCTTCTACAATGATAGTAGCCTACAGGGCAGATGCACAGCATTTCCGCTACAGCTAAATCCATGTCAAAAGGTTATCCGGAAGGCTGAAAGTCTGAAAAGCATTTCTCTAGGGAATTATCTAGGGCCAAATGTATAAAGAACGTAAGCTTGCAGCTACACATGACTAAATGCAGTAGCTAGATTTATTCTGAGCAATCAGGAAGGGAAGCTATATTTAGGAGAAACCCTTTTTTTTTTTTTTGGTATGGCCTTTTCTGATCCAAGGATTAAAAAAAGAGAGAGAAAGCTTGACCTGGCTGTGAAAATATTGTAACCTATCAGGCCAGAAAAGATTTAGGGAGTATGACTGATATGTTCAAAGTACCAGCCCCAGAATTCAGATATATTTTTGAAGTCGATTGGCTACAGGATTAAGGCTCCATGCTTAGTTTAACTAAAGAGCTTCTGAGTCAATTCACCTTTCTTTAAACAGTGTGCTCAAGGGCAAAGTCACGTAGAAAGGCAAACAGAGGTTGGCCTCCAGTTTAACACTTGAACAGTTCATCCTGTCAGGCAGTCTATAGACTGAATTTATAATCTTATGTGCATTTTCAACGTTTGTTTTGATAGTGTCACACTTCATTTTGATGACATGGGAAAAGTATCTACAGCTGGGCTTTTCCAATAATTTCTTTTTCTTTTCTTTTTTACACAGGGTTAAAACTGCAGCATCTCACCACCATTTTCAACCACCAATAATCTATCCCTATATCTGTACAATAGAAATACACAGCAGCCGGGGGCGGGGAGAGAGGGGGGGAGAGAAATAGCCCTTTCAGCACATTCACACACAACAAAACCCTAGATCCACCAGTTTAAGGAATTTAGGATGTGGTGGATGTCCAGCTCAGCCAACAGATTCCTAGATAAGCCCATCACATTGGTGTAAGTCATCAACTCTGGCTTATCTGGAAATTCACCAGTGTAACTCTCTCATTGGATGTATGGGGTGTTAGGTGAGTGGCAGTACCTCTGGTGGGGGGACACATTGTGCTACTTCTGGGGTAGTTTGTCCACGTTTGGTCCCCACTGAGCACTCAGCTCTCCTAGAACCTATCAGCATGTGACAGCAGCCATATCCCGAGAAATGTTTTCAGCTGGCCATCTGAACCAGGTGAGAGTGGTTATGGGTCTCAAACCCTCAGTGATTTAGGGACTTCCCCTGTATGTGAAGACAGAATCCAGCAGATTGAGCGGATGAGAACAATAGTGCATCCAACAGTCAAGAAGGTGGTTTGTGCATGTGCTGTAGAGAGAAATGAAGGGCAGATAGGGCTCATCAACATGGGGTGGTAGCACATCTAGGAGAAGAAAAATTGTGATCCTAAAGCTTATTTGCTTTGAAGGATATCTTCAGGAGAAGAAAAGGGTAAGGTGTAAACCCTAAACAAATCCATAGCAGCCTCCCTAAGATGATTGAATGGCACCTTGTATACCTCCTTCTGGCAACTCCTGCTGGTGCCAAACATACTGCTCTAATCTGACCATATCAGTGAGGCCAAGAGTGGGGTCCTCTCATCTGGGCAACCCAGAACCACCATGTGCACTACCCAGGTTTGCACTCTGGAGAGGTCACCTCGATGCTGCAAACACAACAAAAACAACACAGGAGGCAGCAGTTATGAGTTATAAGCTCATAACTGATCTGTTGTCATTTACACCAACTTAACTTTAGCTATTGTAAATGTACTCTGGCTTTCCATGCTTAAGATTGATCCCTAAAAAAGTTGTAAGGCATTTTAAAATTCACAAAACGTTATGAATAAAATATTAATCACATGTTATAATTCTGTCTCAGGCTTCATAGAATCATTAGAATTGTAGAGTTGGAAGTAACCACGAGAGTTTGGATTTGGATTTGATATCCCGCTTTATCACTACCCGAAGGAGTCTCAAAGGGGCTAACATTCTCCTTTCCCTTCCTCCCCCACAACAAACACTCTGTGAGGTGAGTGGGGCTGAGAGACTTCAGAGAAGTGTGACTAGCCCAAGGTCACCCAGCAGCTGCATGTGGAGGAGCAGGAGACGCCGAACCCGGTTCCCCAGATTACGAGTCCACCACTCTTAACCACTACACCACACTGGCTCTCTATTAATCCAACTCTCTAGTCCAACTCTCTAACTCTCTGCAATGCAGGTTGTGGGGCTCAAACCACAACCCTGAGATTTAGCATCTCATGCTCTACTAGAACACCACTATATTCAATGTTTACACTTGTGGGGGAAAGAATTTCCTTAACAGCCAAAGCGAGGGTGGAATTTAACTCATCACTAGATGAATTAACCAATGCTCAAAAAATGCATTCGTTGCCACTGAGGCTACTTGAGCCTCTAATGACAAAGATAGATCCCGGAGAACCCCAAAGCTTCTTAGCATCCACACTGTGACAACCAACCAACCAGTAGAAGCAATTCAAGAGGTTCAGAAGCATGAAAATTGTTAGGGTGCAAAATTTCAATACCCAGTGCTGCCTCAATACAGCAGCACACATCCATTGCTGGGCTCTGTTGAACCAGGAAAACAGAATGACTCTTATCTGTGCCTGTGATCTCCTGGGTGACATGTGTTCTATAGGCAGTTGAATGTGCATGCATATTCTGTTTCCCTCCCTCCCCCCTCCGCGTGGCCCTGGGCCCTGGCAACCTACGCTGTGCCACTGAGTGACATTTTGGGGTTCTTTTAGAAATGCAGGGCAGACTGCTAGGTCAAGAATACCAGCGCTGCTGGCTCAACACACTAAATCCAACCAAAATGCAGTCTAGCTGACCCAGAACACATTTGGGTCATTGCCACTCATCAGAGAGAATGAGCTGACAAAATCACCAAGCTGGGCATAAACACAACCAGGAGAGTTTGCATATCAGACTTCACTCTGGATGGTTTTGATCTAATTGCAACCTGTTTGAAAATACCCTTCAGTTCTTCATTGCAAACATTAGGAGGACAAATTGCACTGCATCAGTCAGCACAAAAACGAGATAGCCTGATTTTTCATTGAACAAAAGATGATCCCTGAAAGTCTGTTTTACAGCCAAAGAGAGTTCACAAGGGGAAGAAAATACACACTTTACAAATTCTTGACTGGAGAAAGAGCATACTCCAGGCAATTAGTCCCCACTCTTCATTAAGATTCCATATGTCTCCAATTATACAAGTGTCATTAAACACAGAGCTAGTGTAGCTACATACACAAACCTCTGCGGAGCAGATCAGCAAATTATAGCTTTTGCTCAGAAAGAGCAAGTGCTAGTCTAAGAAGAAAGCATTCAGTGCAGTGACAGACGAACAAATGCATCACACAGGGTTAAAATCAAGGACACATCTGCATGCCCCCTCCTTCCAGGGCTTGAGTCAATGTGTTCATCTGTGCAATGCAAGCAACACTGGCCATGAACGGAGTCGATGACTAAGAAAAGGTTTCAGAAAGACTGCAACTGCAACAATTACACAGGTCATCCTTATTGAGAAAGTGCTTTCAGATTAGCATGTTACTCTCTGCAAAGGCTGAGGAGGTTTGGTTTACATGTTACAGATAGTACACAAAGGCTCCAAAAAATCATAAAACAGTATTCCTAGATTCATGGTCAAGGTCAAGTCATTATGTTGCCAACAGCGGTCAGCAAATGTCTCGGAAAAGCTTACAAGCAGGATGTGATAGTGATGACCATCTCCTGTTTGCCCTTGCTCCTGGGACTCAGCTACATTTTCAAAGTTGATCTGTCACAGGGTTATGAAAATTCCACCCACATTTAGATCAGCTAAAGTGTTTCAGGGTCAACATGTCTTTACTCAAACTGTATGCCCAAGGCAGCATCAGGAAAAAGAGAAACACAGGTTGCCTTCCAGATTTAATATCTTGTCCTGGGGCATAAGGGATGCAGGTGATACTGTGGTCTAAACCACAGAGCCTAGGGCTTGCCAATCAGAAGGTCAGCGGTTCAAATCCCCACAGTGAGTTGAGCTCCTGTTGCTCGGTCCCTGCTCCTCCAACCTAGCAGTTTGAAAGCACGTCAAAGTGCAAGTAGATAAATAGGTACCGCTCCGGCGGGAAGGTAAACAGTGTTTCCATGCGCTGCTCTGGTTCGCCCTTTCCCTTTACCTGGGACATAACCCATGGATAAGGTTTTTGCACACTGTTTTTGAACATGGAGATTTGCCTGAGGATGCAAAGGTTTAAAACATAGCAACAGTGGTGAACCTTTGGCCCTCCAGATGTGGCTGAACCATAACTTCCATTGGCCTTAGCAGGTATGGCCAATTGGCAGTGATGACAAGAGCTGTAGTTCAGCAACATCTGGAGGGCCAAAGCTTCCCTGCACCTGAAATATGGAGAGGGTGTGCATGCAAGCCCTTGCTCCCAATGTCCTCAAGAGCTTCAGGTCCTCTTCAGACCTTGTAAGCACTCCCAATCTTGAGGAGCTTTTAAATTCTGTTCAACCAAATATGCTTAGACATCCTCTTTGCCCATGGGATGTTAAAGGAAGGGCTTCTCTCTCTGTGTGTGTGTGTATCCCTGGCACGCTCCACCTTTTAAATTCAGGTGTATGTCTGAACAGGGATTCTGTTTCCATGGCTATTGTTTTATTATTTAGAACATCTCTCCTACCTAATCTCCAAAGAGCTCAAGGCAGCTAACAACAAAGATTAAACCATAAACCACCTGCCAGCAGAGGTTGGCAGAGCCAGACACAGCTGGGTAGAGAGAGACCATCACCTCCTCCAGCGTGGCAGGTGGGGAGGAGTTGCATTGTCCAACTCAATTATTCAATTCCGAAACATCCCTTGGAATTAAATAATTGAGTTGAACAATGCAACCCCCCCACCTGCCACGCTGGAGGAGGTCTGTGGTCTCTCTCCACCCAGCTGTGTCTGGCTCTGCCAACCTCTGCTGGCAGGGGACCCCCACCATCAAGGAGTTCCTCAATGTGCCAGCCCAAATGATGGGTGCAAGTAGACAATGGAAACACCTCAAATGGGAAATCTTACTGCACACCTGTTACACCTGTGTTAAAGGAAGTAAACTAACTGCCAATCTACTACTAATACAAGTTTAAATTCTTGTTACTAGATTAACCTTTAAAGCGGTTTGTGATTTAATACCAGTTCCTCTCTAAGAATGGCTTCTCCTATATAGAACTGCCTATTCACTAAGATCTTGGGAGGGGGCCCTATTAGTTATGCCATGATGTGCATAGCCGCATGTCGTGGCACCTTATAGGAGTGTCTTCTCCACTTCAGTCTGTGGAATGACCACTGCATCAGGGTTTTACAATCAACTAGTCTCTTCAGTTCTTGACAGCTGTTGAAAAAAAAAATCTGTTTACTCTTGCTTTCTTCGGCCCCTGACACTAGTTGAACAATTCCCTGCTAGAGTAATTGTGATACACTCTTTTAATAGGACTGTTTTGATTGCATATTGAATTGGGTTCAAATTGTTTTGTATTGAATTGTCCTATGCTATACTGCTTTGGCAGCACAATCCCAGAGTCGTCTGCAACTGGACCTAATGGCCAGGGGTCCCTTTACCTTTTATACTGCTTTGGTATTACTTCAATGAGAGGCAGTCTGTATTGTATCTATTTATTTAAAATATTTACAATGTTGCTCAAAGGAATGCGGAAACTAAACATTTCCTTTTCAATACTAATTAACACTTAATTAAGGTTGGTTCACCAATCTGTGCCTTCGTTACTGGAATGATCATAACCCTGGTTGCTGGTGTGTTAAACACAATACATCTCTTCAGGGCATATATAAAGTCCCCCCCCCCCCAGTTTGTGCACTTTCAGGTAACTATCACACACACACAAACACCCAGCCATGCTGAGTCTTCAATATGGCTTTACATTTCAAATTCATAAGATAACCAACTTATAACTTAAAGGCTAATTGATTAGATTTTATACTTGAGGTGCCATGGTACTCTAAGTCAATCTTGACACATAAATGGGCACACTTATCCCTGACACAGGTTAAACTGCTGCCGAGACAAGATATGGAGATTGCTTCTCTGTGCAGCGAACATCATTTATTGCTGTTGGTGATTTCATTGGCATATAGATACACTCCCATTGTTAAATGTCTGACAGAACAAACAAAACACAGAATTCTGGAGTACATAATTCAGGAAGTGGAGTTTCAGCCAGCTCTCTTGGCTTGAAGATCATGTTCAAAGCCTGTTTCCTTTTCTTGTTTCTCCTGAACACACAACCTTCCCATCACTTCAGGCCTGAGGTTTTTCACCCCTGCAGTATAGGATTCTACTGTACAGTATTTTCCAGCAGCTGAAGTTCATAGGGAAGTTTAGGAATTATTTGCAGGACCCATGTTGTGGCATGTTAATCATTATCTTCAGATGCGACCACCATGGAGCTGGTCATAAGAGAAGAAGAAGAGAAGAGTTTGGATTTGATATCCCGCTTTTCACTACCCGAAGGAGTCTCAAAGCGGCTAACATTCTCCTTTCCCTTCCTCCCCCACAACAAACACTCTGTGAGGTGAGTGGGGCTGAGAGACTTCAAAGAAGTGTGACTAGCCCAAGGTCACCCAGCAGCTGCATGTGGAGGAGTGGAGACACGAATCCGGTTCCCCAGATTACGAGTCTACCACTCTTAACCATTGAGCCATTCTGCAGAGCTGTCCCGAGTGCACCCGGTCAATGAGAATAAGCAACTGGATGCAAGTGATACACATGACACTGACTACTAACTAGAGGCTTATCCACACTTAGGTCCTTTATTTCCAGGCACAGCTCTATGCTTTACAGCTCTGTGTCTGAGCACCCTATCTTTTGCTCTGGAGCTTTCATTGCAAAAACTCAATCTTTAAAACTGAAGCTTCACAAACAGCAATGTGGATTTCCCGCAGATTGTCATTTGCTTCAATTCAGCTTTTAAAAGTGAGGTTTCAGGGAGGAAGAAAAATGTGTAGAAGGCCTAGCTGCAGACCTGTGCTCTGTCTTGGACAGCTGGAGCAATACTGTGGCCTCCGGTTTCCTAAACTCCTCTTAAACACCTGACGGCTCCTCTCCAATGGCAGCTCCAGTTGCTCCCATTGCTTTAAGCCCCTCCTTGAAAATGGAGACAGCAGAGGGTGGGGGTGTCAGCATCCAGAGGGAGCCAGGAGGCCAGCTGGCTAGCCCCCAGCTGGATCATGCCCTTCCAGCCGACATGCTGAACGATCCCCAATCTCTGGTGCGACATAAAGCAGCAACCCAGACTTCAAAAGCCTGGGCACACTATATCAGCATAGCGCACTGCACAACAGAAGTGGTGAGAGAGGCTTGTGTAAGCATATTTACAAGCAGATTTATTGAGCATAAATCAGGACAAAGAAAAAACATGTCGTCTCTCCTTCGTCTCCTCAGAGAGAGTCTCAAAAGCAAAAGCAAAAGCTATACACAACGGAAGTTCCCAGCAATCTGTGCTGGTGTGTAAACAGACATGTGACAAACAACAGTTCCATGTCTGCAACTTAAGGTGGAATGGAATTTCCCAACAGGGGGCAACTGATGGGATTCCAAAGATGCAACTCTTTCTGGGGGTAACATGGGTTCTCCAGCCCCTGAACCCCCCTGCAGCTTTTCTCCTGTTTGCTTTCCCCGAGTCTGGCTGCCCGGTCTCTTGCTCCTGACTCCTCGCATCCACCACCCCTGGCAGCTACTACACAGGTGCCACAAAACCCCACAAATCACTGTCTCCTTTCCCTGGACCCTCCTCCTCATGTGCATCCTTTGCCAACACATCCCCCCTCTCCTTGGGCTCCAGCTCTGCCCTGACAAGAGCTGTCATGTAAATCAAACCAAGATTTCTGGCTATTGTTCTGGAATCCACCTAAAATGCTCATGTGCCTTTTAATAAAATCACTTTCATTTCTTGTCACAGGTGGACTTAAAGCATGAACTGACAATTTCAAGGACATTCCCCTTTTTCTAATCAGCTGTAAGTATGGACTTAAAGAATTACTCTTATGTGCACTGCAGGTTAAATATATATGGCAGAAATCCAGACTTCTGTTTTTCTTTTAATAGACAGGTTCAACATTTGCCTTTCAAATGTATCAAAATGTCAGCCAAGTTTTGATTCGCCATGCAGCACAGGTTTATTAATTGCCCCCAAATTATAAATTAAGATTAAATTAATAGGCTAAACTAAGGCTCAAGGTCTACTGACATCGGCCTAAGATAATTGGAGCTAAATCTTTGTCTTTTCCAAGACACCGTTTCCTGAGTAGCCAATCTCATAGAGAATTTCAGTCAAAGTGAATTGTCCTTTCTTTTTTATAGCTTGTGGGGATTAAGTATCAGAAACACATTAGCGAAATGCAAATGGACCTGAAACCCCATAATGGACTGGTGAAGAAATGCCTGTGCAAAAGGAAGATATATGGCAAAATCAAATATCCCCCCCCCCGAGCAAATAGCTTTTAAAGACAACTATACAATTTGCTTACAAACACTTCACTTTTCAACCTTTAGACAGTTGCGAAGCAATCTTTCTGTAAATCAGTCTTATTGCCACTTCCAAATGTGGCATTCCACTCAAAATGTCTGTTAACAGTCTAGTCTCTGCATAATGTGTGGGCACAAACCACCCATTCTTAACCATTTCTACTTTTGGTGAGAGAAATGAAAACATATATTATTATTTACTTCCTAAGTAACCTCGTAACCAGCATTGCTTGGGAATAATCAAGAAACCCCAAAGACCAGTACAGTTTTAAAATCAGTGACTAAGTTCAGGGCAGTTTTGAAAGGTTCCGCCAGTCATGTGGATTCAAAATGGTGCCTCACTGTATCCCATAGCAGGCCAAAAAAAGAAAACCCACCCCTGCTCTTTCATCTCAGGAATCATGGTGCAAAATTTGGTTAGAATATCATATGAGGGCCATTCCATGCCAAATCACCTGGTGCCATGTGCTCTCACAGCTCAGATTTGCTTCCATTTTTTAAAATGTTTAGATACCTATGAGATAACTTCAAATTCAAGATTTTTTTTGGTCAAAAAATGGGTGCAGGAGAATTTTTTTGAAAATTTCAATTTTCACGCAATTAAGCTAATGCAATTTCTGCGTCAGTTTAGAAAAAAAACTCCTGTTTTGCTTATTTTTCAACTGGTTGGGCTTATTTTTGTATCAGAATAAAGCTAATTGCAGTCTATTTTGAAACAAGGTATAAAAATGGTATTAAGTGCAACAGACAAGTGTCACCAACCATTCAAAGTGATTTTTTGTCATTTTATTCCTGTAGGTTCCGTAAGCCATAGTGCCCAAACCACAACTAACACGTGTGTCATACTTTTGTTGTAGAATGGGCTAACCGTGTACTTGTTATGTTTTAAAAATAAGGAGGGTGTTTTGTGTGGTTACAAAATAAATTGATTTTGAAATACTTTTTTGTGGACAGGTTTAAGGTCTCTTTGAGCCTGAAATAACTCACACATTTGTGAGAATAGTTAAAATTGTACCCTCCTATGTTACAATGTCATCATATATTTTTAAAAATAAAGTTTTATTGATTATCTAATAAAAACAAAATACGTAAAGCAGGTAAAGCAGCTACTACTGTCGTCTTTATTCCCAATGCTTCTAGGCCCCATAACTGACATACACATTCAAGTCAGGACCCATAGGCTCTGGGGACAAGGAGGTTTATCAAATAGGCATGTGTCATAGTCCTGTGCTGCCAATCACGGCAGAGCTCAGAAGAGGGAGAAGCCAGCCAACCAGCCAAGTCTCAGAGGGGTACTTCCCTGGAGGCAGGGCCGTCTAACCCATAGGCTCTAGGGATGCGGGGCACCCAAGCGCCGGGCCCTTGGCGCCAGGCCAAGAGTCCGGGAAAGAGCCCGCCCATTGGTCAGAGCACCACGGCGGGCTCCTCTGCTGTGGGCAGCTCTGTGCTGTGAGTTCGGGGGCGACCGAGCCAGCGAGATATTGAGGCGGCCGGCCAGTTCTGCCCTCCTGCATGCCTGGGACTGGGCAACCATGGGTGGCGGGCGGGTCTTTGCACCCTGGCGCTGTATATGCTTAAGACAGCTCTTCCTGGAGGCAGAGTCCTTATGCAAAGTCCAGTCCAGTCCTAAGATCAGGAGTATATCAGCTCACGTAGTCAGACGATCCAGGGCATCAAGAAAGCTGAGGGCCCAAGGTCACAAGAAGCAAGCAGCAGCAAGGTCTGGCCAGGAAGGAAAAATGTTGTTTCCTGCAACTGACTGAGGCTGGAAACGCTACTGAAGAAAGTTGGAACCAGGTGGTTCTCATCAGGAGCAAGAAGGCTGATCAGCAGTAGGTGGAGTCACTTCACCTTCTGCTCCTTCAGGCTGCTGCTCAGCAGGTGAAGCCAACTCCTGGCCCATGACAGCATGGTGACAGCAGCAGTCTCACCCAGAATTTCTCTGTACAGTGATTGACTGAAGGAGGGTCTGTTATATGCAGCCACTGCTTCCAGCACTACCACCTGTTCCCTTTGTTACCTGAGGTCTTAGTAAGTTTGTGGGGGCATACTAAGGAGGGCTGTTCAGAGGGTGTCAAGCCCAATACTCCATCAAACCTGGTGAAGCAACCTGTTACCACCAATATGGATGGATGACAGAGTGGAGTGAATCTCAACCATTGCCCGTCCTGTCCACTCCTTGCCACAATTTTTAAGCGTTTGCTGCTTGCTCCATTTTAAAGCACATAATCATCCGTTCCCTGTTCTCCACTTGCATACGTCAGCTTTTAAATCCTATGCAAACCTCCAGAGCTGAATAGAAATTTACATTGCAGAAAGGGAAAGGAGAATCAGGGCATCGAGCTCCAGAGCTTATCTCCTCCTGCCAAGCCTTGCACTAAGGATCCCATAATTGCTCTGCTACTGCTTACACCAACACAACTTGCTTAAACAATATGCCCTAGATTGCTGTTAGCAATGTCAGCTTTTCGAGGGAAATTGAGGAAGCTAGAGGAAGACTCAGCAGGTACCGGATGGAAGACTAGCTTATAGCAAACTTTGTTTTCAAAATGCACGCTATTAGGTTGCATGATGGTGTGCTCAGTTACTAATTCAGAACCCTGTAGTGTATAATATATTTTATCAATAGTGTGAAGTAGCTGAGATGTTATTCTAAGGTAGAATAAATATGCCCAAATTAGAATATGCTAACCAAACCTGACTCAAAATAAGCAGAGAACTTTATAAAGGCCACTCCTGCAGTCAGAATTAACCTCAGTGCTGCATTACTTGTTTCTAATGGGACAGGATACGTCCACTATCTCTCGTGGACAAGAAAAGAGTGGGGTATACAAACATAATTCTGGGGATAGCTCAGTAGGGATGGAAGAATCGATCAGTTTCACTTCCTCTCAGGTTCCCGTTTTTCCAGGCTTAAGTTCATATTTGTTTGTCTGTGTGTATTTCTAAAGAAATTTCACCAACAATTCCAAATGCAATTTTGCCTAATACACACATTTTGTGTAAGTAATTCCCCCAATGCTGTGTATTTTTTTGTATGCTTATTGCACAAATGTATGCATTTTTAAAAATCCTTTCCCTTAATATACATATTTTTGTACATGCATTTTGGGTTGGAGAACCTGAAACACATTGGGAAATGCTCTGGAAGATAGCGCTGGCTTTGCAAGGGACTTGGGTCTCAATCTGCAAGCTGGAATTTTGCAAGGCACTCTACAAGTGCCTATCATGTGACATATATTGCAGGGGGCTTCAGAACTTGTGAGCTCATCATAGCTCCTTAATCCCTGCATTCATTCTTTTGAAGTTTTGCAGGGAATGTACTTTGGGGAACGTCTAAGTTCATACAGATTGCCCACAAAACCACAAAGATGGAATTGCATCTCTCTCCCTCCCCCCCCCATGCAAATCTTTAAAGGCTACACACACACAAAAAATGCCATGTTCTTTCCTGTCAAAAGAATTGTGGGCATAGCCAGGGGGCAGGTGGGGCAGCTGACCTCCTTAAATCAAGTAAATAAATAGAAATACTGAACTAAAAGTAGAAACTGTAGAAAGATCTTGACACTTGGGTTAAAAGAAAGTAATTTAAAACAACTGTTGTTGAGACGTTTCATTCCAAATCTGTTAGACAGAACCAGACAGGGTATAATGGCAGGTGGGTGTCCTGCCCCCCGTCCCCAACATAAATCCTGGTTACGCCCATGAAAAGAAGCCAATATACCTGCAAATTTCATCAGTTCTGGTTATGGACCATTGTTGATTTCCCCGTCGTAGTAAACAAGGAAGCAGAGCCTCTGCAAACCAACCGAAGCAAAATGTCAATCCAAAGTGCGAATCTGAACTGATTCAGCACCCAAAGCAAGTTCCAAAATGTTTTGTTTTTTATTAATGTCCTATTTACAATGGCCATAAAAATCAGCAGCTATGCCAGCATCTCTATCTTTTTTTAAAAAATATTTTTTATTGGTTTTTCCATATATACACCCTCCAACGATATTTCTCTAACAGTTTTCCATATTCCCCCCCTCCCCTGGACTTCCCTCATGCTCCCATTTTGTTTTATTTCCATATTGTTCACCCTGTGTATTGTTTCCCCAAAATTTCCCCAATACATATAATCTTATTTTTTTATTATATACAATTGTGATTGTTTACTCAAACTCTGCCAATGAGTCCAAGCCAGCATCTCTTTATTTTCTTCCTGCACCGTTTAGAAATGCAAAATGCATGGAGCGGCACCCCTGTGTTGCAAAAGTTCTCCAACCCCAGCAGAAAACAGCTAATGAAGCCGAGAAGGTGAAAACAGCACAACATGATACCCCACCATGCAGTTTGCATCGTTATTTGTTAGGGTCGGCCAAAATGTGTAGCTCCAGCCTCAAGTGTCAGAAAAAGTTACTTGCAAAGTAGCTCTCGATACTTCCTCTGTCCCATTCTCAAACATCCACATTGAGCTGGATTAAATTGCCAGTCAAATTCTTCCCATTATTCTACCCCCCACAGAAGAGGCTCTAACCTCCAGCCTCTGATACGTACTGAGCTTCCATCTTATTTTTAGAGACATGACCCATATATATTTTTTCCCCTTCCCAGGCAGCTCAATATAGGCGCCATAAGATTCTTTTGGGAGATGCATTGCACTGGCAAGCTGTAATTAGGCTTTTGATGTGGCTGGGACCCACAGGCTTTGTGTCATATTCTCCTGTTTAATTCCTTCTCGAAAGGAACCAATTTAGCAACATGCAGTCTGTGTTCTGCAAGAAAACATTAAATCTTTCAGAATGTCACTCTACCTTGATCCAGAATGCTTTTAGGGCTATTTCTCACATTAGATTCCTTACCTCCCTCACTGCCCAAGACACAATATAATTCCCGTAAGCCATTCCCCTGTGACCAGGGACAAGCTGAAATGTATTGTCTAAAAAACTTGGCCTGAGAAACTGCTATCAGCCACTTATGGGAGAGAATGAAAATATATTGCCCATTAACAGGTGTGCTGTGGCCAGACCACAATGTCTGCTTTAAGTTACTTCTGAGACTTCTCACTCTGCACATCAAATCTCATGTGACTTAGAATGTCAGATATAATTGACTTCAAGTGACCGAACAAGGAAATATTGCTAGAAAGTAGCCATCTTTTCATAGGTCAATCATAAAGAAGCAAAATTAATAAAAGCTTGTTCACACTGAACACTGGTAGACACATGTGCAAGCTTGTGCAACGAGACCTTTCGTTATTTATTGTATATATTCATAAAAGGATTTGCAAACCACCAATTTATTAAAAAGATTATGTTGGTATGCAACAGAATATCACAAACTTATAAAAGCATAACAGACAGAACAAATGGCCAACATTAAATCAAATCTCTAAAACAGAAATGCTTTCAACAAACCGACAAAACATCAAAATTGGAGGTGTCTGCCGGATTTCAATAGGAACAGTATTCCAAATTATTGTGGCCATTATGAGAATAGCCGTAGCTCAGGTAAAGACAAAATGCATATAACTATGGGACACCAAGGTCCCTAGGAGGACTTCTCCAGATTATTTCACTGCAACTGGGGGGAAAGGTAACCAGAGATCCCATTGAATAAGTGGATTTCCAGGCAGACATCACTGGATTTTGTCCATTGAAAGGTGTCTTGAGAACTTCAGGTGGGTTAAAATACAGTCATACCTCGGGTTACGGCCGCTTCAGGTTGCGCGATTTCAGGTTGTGCACCATGCCGAACCTGGAAGTACCGGAATGGGTTACTTCCGGGTTTCAGTGCTCGTGCATGCGCAGAAGCGCTAAATCGTGCTTTGCGCATGCTCAGAAGCTCCAAATAGTGACCCGCGTGTGCGCAGAAGCGGCGCTGCGGGTTGCGAACGTGCCTCCCGTATGGATCACGTTTGCAACCCGAGCGTCCACTGTACTTCCAAATCTTTTTTCAACCAGAATATGGCTAGATACATGGCATTTCCTGAGGCATCATCTTATCTGTCCTTTTCTAAAGCTCATTTCCCATGGCACAAAGGGAAAGAGGAAATTCAGCCAAGGAAACACTTAGCTGCAATCTTTACGAATTATACACAGGTGGTGCCCTCCCTTGTAATCCTTTCTTAAGGCCATTACGAATTCCATTCTCTCTGAACTCAGTGGGTAATGATTTTTCAAAAAAACCTTTTAGCATTTTGTTGCCCTTCCTTCAGAATTCCTCCAGTTTAATAATGAATGGTGATACATAATGAATAAAACAAAGACAACATCAACAAAAAACTTTGACAAATAGGTAGAAAAAAGAAAATATCAATATTTCAACAGTAACTTGGGCAAAATCTCTACAGCAGACATTATCCTGAAGTATCATATTGGAAACATCAGATGGGGGGGGGGAGTCCATGCAGGGTTGCCCTAAAACAAACAAGCACTTTGTGTTAGAAGCTATGTTGAAATGAAATGTTAGTCCAAGACCTCCATTTGAAAAGACACACATCTGGATTTCAATTCAATGAAATGGTTAAATCCAGTAAAGTTGTACTCAGAGTAGACTCAGTGAAATGAATGGGCACAAGTCATGTCCATTAATTTCAATGGATCTACTCTGAAAAGGACTAGCCTTGGACTAGCTTCAATCTCACACTGTTTTAGACACTGTTTTTCTCCCTTAGAGATAAGTTTGCTCTCTCAAGCATTGGATCACTTAAAAATATGAGAGGGGGGAGGGAGGGAGGGAAGATCTCATAATTTTTCAGAGCCAATTCAAAATTTGGAAAAAAAAAAATGAACCTGTCCTGTGCTGGCCTCACAAACCCTAGGGCTTTGCACGCCAGTGCACCACTGAGCCTCTTGGGCTTGCTGTTCAGAAGGTTGGTGGTTCAAATCCATGTGATGGGATGAGCTCCCATTGCTCTGTCCCAGCTCCTGTCAACCTAGCAGTTCGAAAGCACACCAGTGCAAGTAGATAAATAGGTGTGGTGTGAAGGTAAACAGCGTTTCCGTGCACTCTGGTTTCTGTCATGGTGTCTCATTGCTCCAGAAGCCACATGACCTGGAAAACTGTTTGTGGACGAATGCCAGCTCCCTCGGCCTGAAGCAAGATGAGCGCCGCAACCCCAGAGTCATCTGCAACTGGACTTAACTGTCAGGGGTCATTTACCTTTTTAGCCTACTGGACACCACAATAATAGGACAGTGTTTAATGGTTCCCTTCCACCCGCCCACAGACTCCAAAACATAACCTGTTCTTATTTTGTCTGGATTCTTGTTTGTTTTAAATTATTTAAAATGGTATTGTAACCCAACATGGGATCAAATGATGAATGGTGGGTTCGAAATGGCACAAGAACACAAGATGAGGTTAGCACGGACTGTTCCTAGGTCAGGAACTTGGAATCTGCAGCCCTCTAGATGCTGCGGTGACCGATCAGGTGCCTATGAGAAGCCCACAAGCAGGATGTGAAGACAAAAACATTTTCCCCTGTCCTTATAAAACATTGTATCCAGTTTGCTAATAGTAGTGCTGTTCTCCAATTTCTCAGAAATTTGCTTCTACAGTCGTACCTTGGATCGCAAATGCCCCGCAACTCGGACGTTTTGGCACCTGAATGCCGCAAACCCGGAAGTGATTGCTGCAGTTTGCGAACATTCTTTTGGAACCCAAATGTCTGGCAGGACTTCCATGGCTTTTGATTGGCTGCAGGAGCTTCCTGTAGCCAATCAGAAGCCGTGATTTGGTTTTTGAATGTTTTGATAGTCAAACAGACTTCCAGAATGGATTCTGCACTACTTCCAAGTACCAAGTACAGTTCCAAACTGTACTGTGGAAGAGGCTTTCGTTTTTCCATCTCTCTCTCAGGTGCTTTAGAATTTCATTAGCATTTCTGGAGTATGTGGGATTCACCTTACTTTATCATTGCGGCATGACTGTGGAGTGGGTGTGTGGGTGTGTCTGCCCTTGTCATCAAGCATTTCTCCAATGCTATCTAACCTCCCTGTCTGCCCACATTTCCTGATTTCAAAAAGCAACATGGGGGAAAATTGCCTCAACATGTCTTCACTTGATTTTAATGGAAGCTGGGGAGGCTGACTACAGGACATCTGATATTGGTTCCCTTCTTGATTTTATTTTTAAAAGAAAAATGCTTGGCTGATAATGCTTTTTAGTAAAGAAAATGGTGAATTCATCCAAACTGGAAAATCTCGTTTAATGCAGGGGATGGGGAGTAATCTACACTGATCAGTTATAACATTAAAAATGTGTTATAAAAATGTGACACCAGAGGGTTCTATAGAGCAGCGATCTGTCATCAATAGGAAATTGCATCAAGAGCTATTTTAAATAAATAAATAAATAAATAAATAAATAGTGTTTTCACAGATCAGTGTAGATCCAGTCAGAGAGAGGGGGGGGAGTGAACCCTATTTAAAAATTAAATAAAATTCTAGGGATGCAGAATATCTGAATAATTGCAGCATCTCCCCATTTGGACATTGATCTCTCCCTGTAGTAAGAAGGCTGTGGAATAAGATGGAGAAGGAGAGATGTTAAGAGCAAGGAAACCAGAAGCTTGTATCCCATCTTTCTTTAGGAAGAAGTATAATTAGAACAGGGAATACTCCTAAAGCAGACTTCACCATTTTTACTCCTATGGCATATGTACAAATATTTCCGATACCTATTGTCACTGTAGGGAAATAAATGCTGCTTTAACTCTGAGGCTCTTTTAACCCTAATAAAGAGATGTTCGGTGGATTCCAAGATTTATTCAATTCAAATGAGTTGCCTCAACAACAATAATCAGAACCTAAAAATACATCATTTTTGTTGAAAAATGGCTAAATGCACATTCTTCCCCACAATCCAGGAGCTCAGCTTTGAGAAGTACAATCAAAAGGCACAGATTGAGCTTAGACATTTTAAAGATGCCTGCGTTTTAAAATGGTAAGCAATTAAGAGTTTCAAAAGCAAAACAGAAAACAAAAGAAGTCAGCAAATATGTATTCATTTGCTGTTTCTTCAGCACCACCTGGATTTCCCAGCCTCAGCACAAGTTATTGTTCTAAGTTAAGAACCTATCGAGAAGCAAAAGCTCTTTTCCAGAAACCCACCATTTAAGAGGGTTCACAAGCTGTGAAAAGTCTCCTGAGAAACTGGACTTTTGGGCTCGGGTACAGGAAGCGAGTGACTCGTCATGAGGCCAGCCCAGTGTATAAATAAGATGCATAACATCTGAATTGGGTTGAATTCAGCCACAACTTTATTAACTAAAGATGTAAGCTGGTTTTGGCAAAGACACTGGGTATGTATGCTGGTTGATCATTAAGGTGGGTCAGCCCTGAGTAGAGGGCTGACTTTGGACATACAGCAAGTGGAACAATCCCAACAGGGCCAGTTCCTAAAATTCTGTTCGGACCTGTATAGTAAACCAGAAGAGGTACCAAAAGAGGTGATGGAAAACTTTTTCTAAAAAATAAAGCTACCAGGGTTAGAAAACACACAAAACAACTATGGATGTCTCCAGTATCAAAAGCCAAGATTCTGTCTACTCAGAAGCAAGCCTTGTTGAGTTCAGTGGTACTAACTCTCAAACAAGGGTACATGTTAGGATGCAGAAACTCACCTTTCTGAAGAACTGTCCTCAAAACAAACACACTCCATTTACTCTGCATTGCACCCCAAGCGTCTTTGCCTGGCTAGGATTTATCTTTGACCTCTGATCATTTCTCTGGTTGGTCTGGATGGAAGTGTGTACAAACTAGCCCACAGTACAAAGGTAAAACTGCCCCATTTACGTTTACCGCTGGCCCCACCTACCACTGGCATGTGCCCACCCCTGGCAAGGTCGCTCAGAAGGAAATGCTTAAAAACTTTGCAGTTGATGTCATTTCCCTGTATCTTTCTCCCTCTTAGCTATTTTACACAGACGTCAAATAGCAGCAAAAATCAAAAGCGGTCCACAGTCACACCCCAGCTCTCTGATGGAAGTCCTCGAGTGATGCAGGTATTTTCAAAACCTTACAAAGAGTCACATTCACTCTTTAATTTTTAGGAGAGCAACAACAGTTTTGATGCAAAACCCAAGCAACAAACATTGGCAGCAAGTAGGAATGGATGAGACATTTGATTCAATTCACATTTAACATCTTCAGTATGCAAACTGAAACACAGCCATCCTCCAAAATTCACATTTTTTCTGATTTCTGCAATGCACTTCTTCAGCCAAGCAGTGTGTGAAAAAAATGCATGTATTTGGGTAAAGTGTACAGATAAATGCATATATTGGTGGAGATAACACAACAATGCATTGTATTAAAGGAAACTGCTTGCCAAAAAAATGGTTCCATTTATCAGAACTGCATACAAAAAAATTGTATACTGGGATAAAATGCTGAATAGTTTTCATTTCAAAAGAATTATAATCACAAATTTCTGCAAATTGAATTTTAAGATTGGGGGGTGAGGATCTGAAACTGAGCGGAAATTGACAGATTCATCCATCCCTAGCAGAAAGTGAACATGATTCTTCAGAAAAGGGACCCTGTGATGAACCATTCCTCTGAACACAGGACACTGCAAAATTCAAATTGGAGCACTCCTCTCACTTCTCTTTGTATGGGTGTGGATGTCTGCCAAGTACAAAGGGGTTGTGTGCAAATTTTTCATTCAGTCCCCTTTAAAATACACACAGATGGTTGCTGCTTCAGTGCATTTTTCCACAATTAAAAGGAGGGGGAGGAAAAGATAAATAAGATATTCCTTCCCCTTTTATCTCATGCCCACCTGCTGTGGTTCTTTTCTCTTCTTTCCTGCCATCTGAAATGCCCGTTCATTAGAGCAGAGCCAAAAAAAACAAACAAACTTGCCATCCAATTTGCAGCCTATGAAGTTTGTGAGTATTGTAAGGTTTGGTGGGGGTAGACGAACAGAGGCAAAGCTGTGCCAGGCCAAAATTCAGCACCCCTCCAACCTCTTACCTTCTACAGTATTCTGTTCAGAATAGGCACCAAGCAAAAACGTTCCTTTTTAACCAGGCCTTTGGGTGATTTGATGCCCTTTTAAAATGTGGTGGGTTTTTTTTTTTAATGGGGTTGGGGTATTATTGGGTTGTTGTTTTTATTTTGGTTATATATTTTGTGGTTTTATATTTTGATTTTGTTCTGTGAACCGCCCTGAGACCTCCGAGTATAGGGTGGCAAAATAAAATAAAATAAAATATTACAGCAAAGAAATTGATAGGAGTAAAATTTAGTCCGTAAGTTGCTGCCATTCAAATCCAAATTAAGGGTTGATGTTTCAGCTTTTCAAGGTTGTGGATTCTCCTTCCTTAGAGGTTTTAAAGAAAAGTGGCCAAGGGTGCTTCAGCTCTGATTCCGGCCTTGCAGAGGTTGGACTAGACAACCAACTCTACAATTCCATGTTTCTATGTTTATCTGCAGGGAGGGGGAAGGAAAAGAGGGTATTGAAATGATAATGCATTTATACTAAAAGTGTGTGTTCCATATTTTGAGTGTTCAAAGTGCTTCATGTAATTAGCTGAGTATCATCCTCACCATGAATGCAAAGGTTAGCTTGGGACTGCAAGATTATTAAAAAAACAACAACCTGGGAAATGATACATAATGAACTGAAAAAAATGTTTAAAATAACTTTGTTAAAAAACCAGAAGCTTTTTGGTTAGGTATTTTAGGACAAGAATTGCCGAAGAAAAATCAGACATTATTTATGTATGCTACTACAGCAGCAAGAATCCTAATAGCACAAAATTGGAACACTGGAGAAATACCATCAAAAGAACAATGGCAAGAAAAACTGATGAACTATGCAGAGCTGATGAACTATGCAGACAAACTGCATGAAAAGGACAATAGTGACTTTGAGAAAGAATGGGAGCTTTTTACAACTTACTTGCGTAAACTAAAACAAAACAAAACATGGACTTGTTGGCAGGATTTAAATAAACATTTACAACTTTATTTACCAAGAACAAGAAATATAACAGGTGATAACAGAACATTATGTAGAAACAGCAGAATGTAACATTTGGTGTAACAAACCAGCAACGGAAGTTGGGGGAAGTCAACAGGGAGAGGGGAAACTAGAAAATGAATGTTAAGTGATGATATTGGATATTTGTTATGAGAAAAGAAAATCAATAAAAATTATTGAAAAGAAAAGAAAGGAAAAGAAAAGAAAAGAAAAGGTTAGCTTGGTCTCATTGCTGCTTCCATCTTGAAGCTGCTGGCTGCTCCAGCAAGAAGAATGGATGAAGGAGCTCACGGCAGTGGCAAGATTTGTGGTGGAGACTCACACCCCACAAAGAGCCGTGTTCTCAAGCAAATTGCTATTTAACTGTTTGCTGTAATTAAACAATTCCTTACTACTGGCTTAGAACAGCAGGCTAATATTATGGGCTTCCTTTAGCTTCAGCAAAGTACCGGTAATGGGCAACAGTTCCTTTGACTTCACTTATTTGGGATATACATTAAGCTTTTATCTGGTTCCCTGCTTGTAAAAGTAATAGGGTGGTGCTAAAGGATGCGATCACTAAGTAAGCTTGTCACTTAGCAGCCTTAAGTGGCTCTTTGAAGCTACCTTTTTCGTTTTGTTTTGAAAATTATCATTAGACTTCCATCTCCACTGCCACTCAAAGGAAGGATCCTTAGTGCTAAATGTAGCAGCTTGGGTTGTTTGTGTGTGTGTGTGTGTGTGTGTGTGCAAGAAAGTACTCTCTTGTCACTAATGGCTTGCAGTTATTTACCGGCCTCCAGCCGTAAGAGGTGAAACTATTTTAAATTCATCAAGACTTCAGCAATTGCTTCCAGAAGTAGAAGGCAAGGGGCAATTCCTGCAGAAGACACTTGGTAGCATGACACTTGTCTTATTTCTTTACAAATGCATCAAACGCAGTGAAGATATTCAGAGAGACAAAGGCCTTTGGAGAGGCAGAAGACACTGCACTCAACCAGAGTTACTTCACCTCTACAAAAGGAGACAACAGGAGACATCTTGGTTCCTCCAACAGTGGAGCCAAACAGCGCACCTCATGAACCCCTTTCATAGCTGTACACAGGGCTTTTTCCAGCCAGAACTCCCCACAACTGAATTCTGGAACCTCTTTGGTGTGTGTTGGCACATTGCTGCTCTCGGGGCAGTGCTGTGATTAGCATGGCACCGTAGGGTGACAGAAAGTGGCTGTGGGTGGTTGTTGCTCTTAAGATTTAGTGTCAGGAGTATAACGTATTCCTGGACACAGCAGAGTTAACCGCAGACTTTTCTGGAAGCTTCTGGCTGTTGTGTAATTAACTGGACAGCACAACGCAGGAACTCAGCAACTCACTTGGATAACTATATACAGTATTTATTGAAGCAACTAGTATCCATAAGTTACTATGTACAGACTATACAAATAAAAGAAACAAAACATAAAATCTTTCCTCTCTGTCTCTCTCTCATCAACCTACACTGACCACTTACACCTAACACAACCACCACACAAGCTCTCACACAGAGCTCACTCTTTAGGAACTCATTGACCAATCACAGGTCGTTGCTAAGGGTCTAGAGAGAGAGCAGATCTGGGCTTTCTGCCAACTGGTAATTGCTTGAAGATAGACAGCTGAATTTCTGCACGTAGGCAATTTGAAATCTCTAACAGTTGCCCCCCCCCAAAGCACCCCACAAAAGTTCAACAACTTTGGTTCCCTTAAAAAAAGTTGAACAACTTTGGCACCCCCCAAAAAGCTCTACAACTTACAGCTGTCCATCTCCAAAAGGTGGGAGTTCCTGCACCTCTTTTTCTAGAAAAAAGCATTACATGGATTCGGGTTCAGGGTCACATTACTATGCCCACCTCAGCGTTGTTATTATAATCATCATCATTAATTTCTTAGAGCCATTTCTCAAAAATGACCTAAGGCAACTCTCTCTCTCTCTCTCTCTCTCTCTCTCTCTCTCTCTCTGTGTGTGTGTGTGTGTCTATAAGAATAAAAGAAAATTATTATAAATTAGTTTGGAGATGGTATTTAACACCAGTCAGATTAAATCAAATAAACAAGGAATATTTGGTGTTATGTTGGAGGGGATGCCAGGAAACAGGAATTATGTTCACATGTGGTGGGGGTGTAAATATGTACATGGGGGGGGCAAAGGGTGTTTAAGGAGATAACAGAAATCACTGGGCTAAAGCTGACTGAAAGTCCAGAGGTAGCATTATTATCAATTTACAATGGGTGGAAGGTTCACAGGCTACGAAGGACTTGTTCACAAATTTATTGACAGCTGCACAAATTATTATAGCTAGGAAGTGGAAGGGGCAAGCAGAATGTAAAATGGAAGAATGATATAAAGAGGTGTGGGAAACAGCTATTAATGATAAATTAGCATGTGTCCATTAAGGTAAGATGGGGAATATGCAGGAGAAATGATTTTGAGGAGATATGGAGGGTGTTTGTAGAATTTGTACTGTTAAAATGGAAAGGGGTCAAACCATCGCAAGAGGTGTTGAAATTTTGGGAGGTTGGATAGTTACAATGGAATGGTCTCGGTGGTGGAGTGCACATTTTAATTCTTATTTATTTATGATTATTACTTTGTCAAAATTAATACAATAAATCTCTCTCTCTCTCTCTCTCCCTCTCCCTCTCTCTCTCTCACACACACACACACACACATGAAAATATACAGTGTGTAAAGCCAAACAATAAAGCAACAGACAATATCCAACAGTGGATTAGAGTGTTGGACCTTGGAGACTGGGATTTAAATCCTTAAAGATCACTGGCCGACTTTGCGGCAGTCACTCAGTGGCAGAGTGTTGCCACAGAAACACAAAACATAATCAGCAGGGATGCTCTGGGAGGCGAGTGTGGGTCAGTTCCAATGTGCAGCTAAAAGTCATCACAGTATGATTTAACTTAAGCAGGCATAAAGTACACCCAATTGCAACTCTGTGCATTGCAGGGCTGCTACTGGCTGGGCCACTCTAAGCCTGGCAGAAGGAAAATGAGTCTTTCAAAATAGAGTTGGACTTACACCAACCATTTGCAGGGTAGCTTCTGCCGGGTTACTGGGTTAAACAGAGTCAGCCTACTCTGCCTAGTGGTAGCTCATATTCCTCCATCCAGCAGACCTTTCCAGAGATGTGAAGAATGAATATTATTTTCTGAGAGGGCGAGACAATGATTTCTGAAGGAAACATGAGGAGCTTATGGGGTAACTTCCAGTGTGACCCTATAGATGTTACATAATAACACCTGAAATTCAATGAATTTTAGTCCCTACTAGGTGTGAGTTAGATTGTGTCCTTACCTGTCAGGCTTGAGGAATTCTCTCCCTCCCCCTGATTGTTTCCAGAATCAGGGAGGAAACAAGAAAGCTCTGACTTAAGTTTTATTCAGTCAATACATTAGAAGACAAAGAATTCAGTCCTTTGCTCACTCTGGCTCCTCCCCCTTCCCTCTTTCCCAGCAGCATCTGACCCTACGGAGGCCCCCTATGGTCAAATGTCTTGGTGTTCGTTGCTCTTGCACCCTTAACGAACGTTGCGTTCTAGGGGATGGTGAATCATCTATGCCAGCAATGTCAAACCGCTTGACCGTGATCACCAGGGTTCTCCCAGTCGATCATGGGAGTAAAAAAAAGAGATCGACCGGTTGCTCCTGAGCGATCGTGAAGTGCCCGCCCCTGGCGCTATGTCCCATCGCAGCTCCCGCCGCTGCTGTGAAAGCTTTTATTCCCTCCATTGGTGACTGAGTGGGGAAAGGAAGGATGGCTGCGGACTGTTGGGTGAGCGATTTTATGCAACCCTTTCCAAAAAAAAGCTCAACAACTCTGGTGTCTCCCTCTAAAAACAACTATGGACAATGACAATGGGTAGATCACTGCCAGTTTAATTATACTGGGAATAGATTGCAGTCTCTATAGAGTTGGATGTGCCTGATCTATGCTGTCGAATGAAGTGTCTACTGACTGGGCTACCCCCCCCCCTGCTTCTTCTAACACTTCATAACTTGGCAGCTTACCAGTCTCTGCCTTGTTATCTCCCTCATAGCTCAGCTATAATTCAAACAGGCCTCCCTCCTCCCTGTCAGCTACAGGAGAAAGAGGAGGCCATCTCCACCATACCTTTTCTTCTTGATTCCAGTCCCTGAAATTACTTACTTGGTAGGGTGAATTCTGCCCAAAAGCTTGCAAGTGTTGCATGAGTGCCATAAGGGTGCTAGGAGAAGGTACTGGGGCACCTCAAGAGGACCAAAGGAGCTCAGAAAATGATTCTATTGTCAGGTTTTACAGAACTGTATTGGGAATGTCCCTGTAATTCAAAAGTGCAACTCTAATAGGTGTTAGGATCATTATAACTACAGTAGGCCATTCATTTTGCAAAATTCACTTTATCCACCAGGACAATGCTTAATATGCAAAGAATTTTCCAGCATTTCCAATTTCTAGGAGACCAGCAGAGCCAGATCTTTCTACTGTACTGCACATGACATAAAATGTGCAAGGCTCAGACTGAGATCTCAATCTTTATCCCTTTTCAGAAAAGATAGAGTGCTAATAAAAGCTTCTTCCCCATCCATTTTACAGGTTGCTTTTTTATTTTTATTATTTAACCAACATCTACAAAAACTCCGTATCACCGCTTGTCTATTTGTGAGGAAAAATAAGTGCAGAAACAAACAGAGAGATACTGCCAGATATAAAATGGCACAGCAGAGACGAGAAATTAAAAGTGAACAGCAAGGTAGGAGAAACACAATGTTTTGTAACTATATTTTTTGATAATATTTCTAGCCCGCCTTTCCTTCAAGGAACTCATGAATCTGAAATGCCTCTGCTATGTGATATATTATTTTAAATGCTAGCGAAAATTGTTAATTTTCATGTAGAGAACACTGTGTACAGATTAATGTGAAGAAAGCAAATAAGGAGTTATTCTCCTCTCATAAAATTGGAATCTAGAGATATCCAATGAAACTGAATGTTGAAAGATCCAGGAGAGATGAAATGCATTGCTTCTTCAGACACTGTATAGTTAAACTATGGAATTCATTCCCACAAGTTTAGTGATGGCCAATAACTTGGATGGCTTTAAAATGCACTGGGCGAGTAATTTGAAATGGAGCAATTTGGCTCCTCTGCTCAGCACCCTGCTACTGTAAAAAAATACCTTTTTCTTCTCTCCTCTGTTATTCAGCTGTTAGCTGACAGGTCAGAGTGGCATTTTCCTCTTATTCCACACTCCTTCCTCCTTTCCCTTACATGGCAGCATGTTGAAAAGTTGAAGGAACGGGGCCAGAAGAAGCTAAAGCAAAATGGAGCAGTGAGGACTGTCCTGAGTGGTGCTGTCTGTGATGGGAGTGGGATTATGCTGTGTATCATCCAGTCCCCTTCTTCTCCCCTTCTGTTTAGCAAGAACAGATTTTTGGCTCATGCTGTCCCCAGGAATGACTCTCCTATCTTTCTTCCCCATACTCAATCAGCAAGTGACGTGGGTGGCGCTGTAGTCTAAACCACTGAGCCTCTTGGGCTTCCCAATCAGAAGGTCGGCAGTTTGAATCTGCACAACGGGTTGAGCTCCCGTTGCTCTGTCCCAGTTTCTGCCAACCTAGCAGTTTGAAAGCATGCCAGTGTAAATACAGTGGTGCCCCGCTAGACGAAAATAATTCGTTCTGCGAAAATTTTCGTCTAGCGGGTTTTTCGTCTAGCGAAGCGGCAATGACAGCCGCGCTTTCGCTAGACGAAAAAAAAGACGAAAAATTTTCGTCTTGCGAGGCAGCCCCATAGACTTTTTCGTCTAGCGGGGCAGCCTCCCGCTAGACGAATGCCTTCGTCTAGCGAGTTTTTCGTCTAGCGAGGCATTCGTCTAGCGGGGCACCACTGTAGATAAATAGGTCCCGCTGTGGCACGAAGGCAAACAGCTTTTCCATGCACTCTGGCTTCCTTCATGGTGTTCCGTTGCACCAGTACCAGTTTAGTCCTGCTGGCCACATGACCCAGAAAGCTGTGGACAAATGGCAGCTCCCTTGGCCTGAAAGCGAGATGAGCACCACAACCCCACAGTCACCTTTGAGTGGACCTAACCGTCCAGGGGTCCTTTACCTCCACATCTTACCCTACCCAATCAACGTTCATTAGGAGTGATCAGATAAAACTTCCCCATTAATGCCCTATGCATGTTTAGTCAGAAGTAAGTCCCCCTTACTCTTAGGTAATGTGTCCAGGATTGCAGTCTCAATCTTCATTGGGGATGGGGACCTTCTGCTAAATTTCTGCTTGTTTGTTTCATTCTTAGAATTATGATGAATTTATATAGGCTCCATTTCTGTTTTTACATATCATAGAGGGTAGGATGCCAATTCTGAACAGCTTCAAAATGATATAACATGCTATGTGAATATAGAATTGGGGCTATGTTTTTGCCTATTTTACATTATTTTATACAGCAAAAAAATGCCCTATTATAAGGATGTTTGGATTAGCAGGGGAGCTGTCCAACAAGCTATGAGGAGCACTGCAAGATACAGTAGATTTTGCTTCAGCAGTAGTTAGCTTTCCAATTATCAGCTTTATAATTAATGCCTCACCCCTTCCTGGCCTGTCATCAGAATTCTTATCTGGAGCACTTGAAAATCAAGTAGACTTCTCAGGGGAAGGTGACTTCAAGTTTCCATATGTGACTCCATTGCTGGGTATGCTGCAATTGATCCAAGGGCAGAACTGCTGGTTTTATAGGGAAAGGAATGAGATGAACCAGGGTGCAATGTTTTCTCAAAATATGTGCCTTCTTCAAGTAAGGTATCTTCCTGGGTGATTTTCCTGGGATGATTATTGCTTTCTGCTGACTTCTCCTAGAACTTGCTCAACTCTGGGGCCAGCAACCAAGTTCTTCTCTGCGATGGCCCTGCCAAAAAGGTGTTGGAGCATGACACTTACACACCTTAATGGAAAGGTAGGGTATTAATTTCTTAATAATTAAATAAATTTCAAGCTCCATGGTCTATCACAGAAATATGCAATGGGGAAATATATGTTGGTACCCCACAGTGGGTAGCACTGTGGTTTAAACCACTGGGCCTAGGGTTTGCCGATCAGAAGGTTGGTGGTTTGAATCCCTGCGACTGAGTGAGCTCCCTTTGCTCGGTCCCTGCTCCTGCCATCCTAGCAGTTCAAAAGCACATCAAAGTGCAAGTGGATAAATAGGTACCTCTCTGGCTGGAGGGTAAACGGCATTTCTGTGCGCTGCTCTGTTTTTGCCAGAAGCGGCTTATGATCTGGAAAAACTGTCTGCAGAAAAACATCGGCTCCCTCGGCTAGTAAAGCGAGATGAACGCCGCAACCCCAGAATCGTTCACGACTGGACTTAGCTGTCAGGGGTCCTTTACCTTTTACCCTAAGGCTACATGATACAAAATATTCAGATATTGAAAAGCAAGTGGTGGCAATCATGGCACAACGATTTTGGCAATTTATTTCTATGATCACGTAGAACAGTGCCAAGCTGCTCCTCTCTGCTTGCACATTTGCTCCCCAGTAATGCTATCAATAATTTCCCCAACCATTGATGTGGATATGGGATGGAGAACACTTAATATAATGCATTATAACATGGGTTTACATGGTACCAATTACAAGAGAGGGAGGAGAATACACCACAAGCTTGACCTTATGTTCCATATTTTCTTCATGGAACCAGGTCATTTACATTACACTTTGTTTTTTAGTGTGCTTTGATAAAGAGAGAATATCAATATAAACCCAATAAACTCTGACAAGACTTTGGAGGAGGCATAATCATTTCTGAACAGGTGCACAATGCTGAGGCTTTCCAGGCAGCTGGTTCACCTAGGCACATGCCAAGTCAAGACCATTAAGTCCTCGTTGCTTCAGACTTAATGAGCAGATTCTGTAAATAGCAGCAATATTTTGTCTCATTTATCACCCATGGGTCTTCATGCTCCTTCTAGCTGAAATTATTCTTTTTAGTCAACTACATCAAGGAATCCAACTCAATGTTTTTGGCAAGAAAAGAGCAGTTGCCGAATTGTGCCAAAGAAACACAACAGAGAAAATAGGTATTGCAATAATTTTATTGGATCTGTCTCTGTCGGCATGCTGAATATGCAAGCTTTAGGATTTCTGGAGGTCACTTCTATGCTACAAAGCTAGATTGGTCTGAAATCGACTTAACAATCAGTGGTCTTAAGAACTGTATTGCTGTGAGGATGTTGAGACAGACAAGGTCTTGCATCCATAACAGTGACCAAAGGACGATTGACCACAAGAGGAATACAGAGAGAAGAAATGCCATGGTGCATCTGAATCATTTCTCTCCCATATCAGTCTCTACTGCCGTAGCTGAAACTGACTTCACCCACCAAAGGCTCACTCTCCATTGTCTCCTGAGACAAACAGATGCCAACATTTGCAATTATAGGTCTGCTCTGATTCATTCACGAATGCAGACAATCACTTCACATGAAACAAGGAATGAACATGTATGTTTGACCCCCCCCTCCTTCCCCCCAAAAAAGGCTGCCTGGAAAAGGGACATGATAAAAATGGCACAAATAAATCACCCTTGCCTAACAATTTATTCTTGTCCATCTAAATATTGGTGGGCTTCTGCAAGCAACATTCTTTGTAGCTTCTCATCTTGAAACTATTTCTTGTTATATTTTTAGCAAAGAAGGAAGATAAATGCCATAAACCTCGCCGTCACCCCCTCCTCTCCAACCCCTCTTCAAATCATTTTCTCCCATTTTCATTAAAATTCGGGGCATTACAAACTTGACTGCTTGCTCAGCTTTCATTATACTCAGGGAACTGTCCAATTTAGAGCTTCAAGAAAGACTTTTGCAGCACATCTTGAGCGTTCTTATTATTTTTTCAGAGAGTAAGGCTCGTCTCTTCAAGCTGACCAAGTTAATTTTTGCAGGCTTTTGAATGCCAAGAGCTTTATTTTCATGGTTTTCACACACACATACACAGCATTCCCTCTTCATTTCAAGCAGCAGTTGAGCGGCATGGTACCACAAAAGGAAGCAATTCTCCTCTAAAGTAACTGCACTCCACATCCCACTTGACAGATAAAGATAAAGGAAAGGCGGGGGGACTCCCCTTCAAATTCGCTATCTGGAATAGAAAGAAGAATATCAAGCTACAGGGTTCTGCCAAGTGAGTTAGAAGGGGAGAATTTCCAAAAGGTGGCACCTTGTCCTGGATCTTAGGTAAGTCAATCAAAAAATCACAGGGTTTTTTTGTTTTTGTTTTTTATATTAAAAAAATATGGCAACTATATCATATGATCAGTTGCAACACGTGGCCCTGGGGGGAACAAAATAATCAGATTTAACACTCAATGCCCACTCAGATAGGGAGTCACAGCTACTGATAGAGAAATCTATCAATTTTTCTCTGTTTCTCACCCCCCCCTACAGTTTTTCACATCAGATTGAGTATTTTTTTAAAAAAATAAAACCAGCAAGTCCTCATGAAAATCCAGCAGTATTTTTTTACTGCACTTCTCTCATTGTAGGCATATTTGCCTAATGTGCCCATTTTTGCAAAACGACTTATACAGTGGTGCCTTGGTTTTTGAACATAATGTGTCCCAGGAGTCCGTTTGACTCCCGGAACCATTCAAAAACGAAAGTGCGGCTTCCAATTGGCTGCAGGAGCATCTTGCAGCCAATCAGAAGTCGCAGAACCCATGCTGGACATTCAGCTTCCAAAATCGTTTGAACACCAGAACACTCACTTCCGGGTTTTGATCATTTGGGAGCCGATTTGTTCGGGAGCCAAGGCATTCGGCTTCCAAGATATGACTGTATAATGCATTTTGCAAGCTATTTTCACACACACACACACACACACACATACTGGCAAATACACACATTTTTGCAAACATTACTGGGCTGGAAAACCGCACGGCAAAACTTGCAGAAGTGTGAATTTTAAAGGACACCTGTGTTTCGGTTCGCATATTGTTTTGAAAGTGTGAATTGGATAGGTTCGCCTTTAAATGCAAAATGGATTGGATTTCTTCCCCATCTCCAGGCACAGCAAGTCCTGGCTCTCTAATAAAGGAGCAATGGTATGCACAAGAAGCTGGTGCAAACCATGGCAGTTTAAATTAAACCGGCATAAGGTTACACCTGATCCAAACTCAGTTTGGCGGCAGAGCTGTTGCTGACTGAGCCAGCCTAAACACGACAGAGGGAAAAGCAAGGGAGCAATGCTACTGAAAGATCCACAAGAATCATCAGATTAAAATCCAGCAGATCTGTGGCCTAGCTAGGAGATTTCCAGTGCAGCTTTCATATCCTCAGTACCAGTGTGAATCTTTGCTTTAATGCAAAAAGGGGGTGCAAACCAAACACTATTTCAATGGCTTATTTTCCATTTTGCACCACTTTGCTTTATGTCACTTTTTGTGCTCCCTTAAATAACAGCTGGGGGGTCCAGTGGATCTTAACCACTCATCCAGACATAACTTGCTACAGGATTGCTTCCTAAGTGCCTTTATAAAAAATACGTTTTTCAAACAACCTCACTGCATTTACACTTCATAATTTCAGGTAAAAAAAAAAAGCTAACAAACACCTTAACATGTTACGCATAGCTCTGTCACACAAAGGCTTATTGGAACATGTATAATTGAAGTGGTGCGGTCCTCCTATGCAGACTATTCCATCTCAAGTTTCACATGTGTATTTATTAATTTAATTGTTTCTTTTAGGAATCACTTCCTATAAAATATCTCAAAGTGATTTAACATTAAGAACACCAACCATAAAAAATAACAATAGATATAAAATACAATCTCAAACATACAAGCAATTAAAACAATGTTATGGATAAAATCAACTAAAGCAATTTCAGATCTAACCTGGTTACATGTGTGTGTGTGTATGGGGTGGAGTCTTTATATAAGTGAAAATAAAGGAGTGCATTTGGTAACAGCCTTGATTTAGGAACTACCGGTAAACATGTTTTGCACAACAATTAAGATGTGGTCTGTCTCTACCTGTATAATCCCACAAGTTCATCAGCATAGGCCTACCCTGGATCTTTTTTCTTGGTCACTACAGTGTAACCAAGTGTTGGGAGAGTGGGACAGAATCTCGTCCTTTTACGCACACAAATGAAGGATGGCAATGTGTAAATGACTCAAGGGGAACAAGATTAATATTCATAATCTCCTGTGCCCCACTTCCATCAGCCATTCCCATGACAGACAGCTTCAAACAGGCTCCTGTCAACAGGAATAAACAAACATCATATCAGTTTACTTGGCTAAAATGGAGTACATATGGGAAGCTTGCCCCAGTGGAAAACATCTGGCTGCCCTACAGGAGGTTTCTGTCTAATACACAACCAGATTTTGCAAGCGCCAGGGCTGAAGATGGATGTGTTAAAGGGTTCCAACAATAATTGCTTCAGGGAAATGCTTGATGTAACTTTTAACTACCATACAGCTACAATGATCGAGATGGGAGTTGAAGTGTTCTGTTATACGCAGCCTGGGTAAGTAGAACTCCTCTCAGACAAGTCATGTGCTCCTGTGAATGACGCCGAAGAAACATCTCCAATAATTCTGTCATAATTCTCGTCCCAAACTCTTTTCTATTGCGTTGCTGAAACCCACCCTCACTGTCTTTCACACACCTTAAAGTGAAAGCAGGAATTGAAAGGAAGGACAAGTCTATGTAACCAGAGCAGTTATTACTTGAAAGTCTGTACAAACATATGGGGGGGGGGAGATTCGCTACCAGTAAGAAGCAAATGCAGCCGACCTAAGATACAACCCTTGAGTACCAGCAATGCTAATGTTTGCTCATCTATGACAAATTACCTGTCATTCTGTAAACAGTAGGGGCCTTGGAGATCTAGAGTTGAACAGCCTACAAAGAAAGGTAAACTGAAAACACCATCTATTTTAGTCATACCTCAGGAGTCTATAGTTCTTTGGGGCTTTGTTCGGAAATCAAAGGCAATTTGCATTAACATTTCTTACAGTTAGCCGTTTTCTTGTCCAACACCTAAAAGGGAGAAAATGGATAATTTCAGTAGTGACCAGTCTCTTCCTGCCTGTCTGTCCCAAATGCCCAAGGACATCCCCCAGCAATGTGGCTCCTACCCCATTTGGATATGGTTAACTGGATTAGTGCATGAAGTGATTTACCATTTCTTAATGGTTTTTATTACATTGTGAAATTGCTTCTGAAGAAAGTGATTCATAAAGGAAATTAATAATAATAATAATAATAATAATAATCATAATCATAATAATCATAATCATAATGTCATGGCCAAGGTCATAGCAAGTTGTCCAAAGTCCAGTAACTGTGCTAGTATTTCAGATCCAGTTTGATGTCAGCAAATAACAATGGCGATATATCTCTTCAGTTTACCAAAGGTCTTTCAGAGAGCCAGTGTGGTGTAGTGGTTAAGAGCGGTAGACTCCTAATCTGGGGAACCGGGTTCGCGTCTCCGCTCCTCCACATGCAGCTGCTGGGTGACCTTGGGCTAGTCACACTTCTCTGAAGTCTCTCAGCCCCACTCACCTCACAGAGTGTTTGTTGTGGGGGAGGAAGGGAAAGGAGAATGTTAGCCACTTTGAGACTCCTTCTGGTAGTGAAAAGCGGGATATCAAATCCCCCCCCAAAAAAACCTCTTCTTTCTGGGCCATTGTTCCATCATCATCACCATCTGTTGCTGTTGTTGTTGTTGTTGTTACATCATTAGATGTTCTTATGATTTCCCTGCTGCCTGTTATCAGATTCCAAAGTTTCCCACAAAACAAGCCGTCCCAGTTTTAACAGAAGAGAAATATATTAATTAACGTAAGATATACTTAACCTGCGTTCAGTGTGTGATTTGCCTGTAATTATGGTTATCTGATTATTTTTATCTAATTAAGGGGCACATAAACAATTGCATTTCGCAAGAAACAATTACTGTTTGGACATGCTTTATTACTTTGGTTGCCAGAAAGAAAACTTCACGATATAATCAGGTAAAGCAGTTTAGCAGATTGTGAATGGTCCTGTCAATGAAGGAATGCAGGGTGCTTGCGTATTTATGACTTCCTTCTCCTTCTCTAAACAATATTGCGGAGAATTAAATCAGGATTGAAAGAGAATGATTAAGAGCACATTTGAGGGTTCTTTGCATACAGTCACACAGGATATCCTTCAGAGTACCAAATGACTGGTGTGGGGAAAATGAGATAGTATTATGGCCCTTTTTGATCATCTTTTCTTTTCCTATTATTTTGCTTTGAGTCCTGGGGCAGAAAAGCTATATAGAGAAGCTTCTCACTTGTGAAGATGATATTTATTAAATATTATTGATGCATTGCATCTTTGTTTTTGTAAACTGCCTTGGAAACTCCACTAAATGACAGATTTGCCCACACCAGAGCATTCAGGCAAATGTGCTCACTGTTTCAATGTGTATCATGTGCCTTCATCCATAAATGAGCACTTTTAGTTCTGTGCTTGGTGTTTCCTGTCCACAATAGTGAGCAAAACTTGATGGGATATAGTTGCACTGAGAGTTGTTGTACCCAACACTCCATTAGTACTACCCCCCCCCCAAAAAAAAATCTCCAGAAACATCAGGTGCATTTATGCAAGAATTTGTTTATTTGTGTACAAGCACTTTATTTTATTTATTTATTTATTTATTATTAAATGCATGTTTTTCAATATACCAGATTTGCACAGAGCAGCAGTAAAAATATTTGTGTGTTGCTCCAAGCTTAGCATGGACTCGGAGTCACTTGCATAAAAGCTCGCTGCTTCCTTTCCTCTCCCACCTCACTTACATTCAAGTAGAATGTTTACTTTTATTTTTAATATAGCGGCTTTGTGCAAGATCTCTTCTTAACAAAACCACCATTGCTTTAAATAATAACGAATGGTGTTGTAATTATTAAATGCAACATTTTGGAGACACTCTGTCTGGCTTTCTGAGAGCCTGTATAGTGCTACAGATTGGCACAATCTCCACAAATCAATTTGGGGCAACTCCATCTGCTCTATAGGAAACTGTATCCATTTCAACTTGACCCAGACAGTACACAGACTTGGCCAATTTGGTTTATGATTTGGCTGAATCTGGTGCACAGATTCTGTTAAACAACTGTTGCTTTTTCTAAGCCCTAGGAGGTCTCGGGATCCTCTGACAGCCAAACACATAAAGTGAAAATATATCCCTTTCAACAATTTCCTTAGATGGGACATTTATGGATATTATAATAAAATTCATACAAGCATTATTATTTGTTACACCTCCTTCACAAAGCTATTTTTATGTAGTGGCTTTATCGGATTTGATATTGGTACTCACATCCAACCATACATACAAAAGTGTTTTTCTAAATCTGATTTAGCACATAACAGATGCACAGATGCACCTTTGGGAAGATTTATTATGAATCAGAGCTGTTACTTTACTCCTTAAGATCATGCCGTCATTTGCACATGTGGCTTCTGTACAACTGAGACTTTCCCAGCGATGCACATGTTTTAAAAAGTGTGACTCTTAAGCTCCCACTTAATCAAATTATTTTCCATTGCATCTGCCTCCTGTTATATTTATCTCTTTAAAAATCTATTCTTTTTGTCTCTTTCATCATGCATTAAATATATCTGCAGAAATGGGAAGCTATATTTGGAAATGTACTTTATGCATATAGGTTGCAAGGGTGAGGATGAATTAAACACCTCTCCCACCCACCCTTAAAAACCACACCAAACCCTTAGAGAGTTTCTATTTAAGTAAAAAAAAAAATGCCATCAGAGGCCACATCCCAAAAAGTATAATTGAAATAATTATGAAACCTTTGGAACAATGGCAATTCCATATAAACCAGGCTTCCTCAAACTCGGCCCTCCAGATGTTTTTGGCCTACAACTCCCATGATCCCTAGCTAGCAGGACAAGTGGTCAGGGATGATGGGAATTGTAGTCTCAAAATATTTGGAGGACCGAGGTTAAGGAAGCCTGATATAAACTTATTTCCTTGAATAAAGTCAGCACAGGCTAAACAACATCCCAGTGCATTAAAATGCCCGTAACAATTACAATGCATTTTGGTTCTTTCTTACATAAGACACAGTGAAAATTCTACTTTTTTCAATTAACACAAAACTGGGAAGGAAGAGGTGCAGTCCTTCTCTCTTGCTAAGCATGACACTGGCATGGGCATCAGTCTAAAACACAAATGACATTTTCTTCCTCTTCACAACAACTGTTCCCATCTCCCTTTTGTGGCTGCATCCCTGGACCAAATATATCAGGCAAGTCCAACTTGAAGTAGGCTGTGATCAATGATCTAATATAAAAACTGGCAGTGATCTATCACCCAGGGATGGGTGGGGGGGGGGGGGCATGGCACCTGCTTCCCCCAATGCTGGCTGCTTCTCCCGACATGGCAGGCACACACAGTAGCAAAATGTCCCCTCCTGTGAGAGGAGCTTGCTTGCTGCTTCCCTGATTGGGCATGCATGTGCGCAGCATCGAAGCAGCCCCTTAGGTGCGTCTCCAGCAGAGGGAGGTCCACGATTGACTGGTCAATCCTGATCAACGCATTGGACATGCCTGAAATATATGTAGTCTGTACCTACCACTTTTTAGGCTCAGATGGCCATCAATAAAATATATCATTAGGGGAAAATTGATAAAGGTTGCAATTTTATGCATGCTTATCAGAGAAAAAGTTTGTATTGGTTGTCATTTCTGAGTAAATATTCTTAGGATTTTACCATCAAGCATGTTTTTGTCTACCAAATGCCCATAATAAATATCAACAGTTCAGTTGCAATGATCAAATGCTCCTGTTTTGGATTCCATCAATGTGGTGGTTTTCCATGCCTTATCCACAAGATACTCTGCAGCCCCCACTAGTTTGTAGAGGAAGGACCATAGTTCATTGGCAGAGAATCTGCCTTGCAAGCCGAAGGTCCTAGGAACAATCTCTGGAATCTCTAGGTAGGGCTGAGAGAGACTCTTTCTGGAAATCCTGGAGAGCTGTTGCCATTCAATGTAGGCAATACTGAGCTAGATGCACCAATGATTTGACACAGTATAAAGCAGCTTCCAGTGTTCCTATCCATTTCCTTCAGAACTGGGGCTCTCAGGGATAACAGCCAATGTCTGGTGAAGGTGATTCAAGTCAGGTCAAGTCCACAGGCAACATACCTTCACATGTGGTGGGAATGCCCTAAAATCCAACCCTTCTGGACAGCAGTCCTTCAAAAGATATGCAAAATAACTAAATGGGTATTAGTACACACCACAGAATTTGCCCTGCTGAACATCTTCCAAGAGCATAATGACCACTCACATCATAGAGAGTTTATAACCCGCCTACTCTCAGCAGCCAGAAGCCTCATAGCCAGACACTGGAGGGACCTGTCAGGAGTAAACACGAGCCAATGGTATCAAATTGTATGGGAAACGGCCTTCCTAGAAAAGCTAACCAATAAGCTGAAACTGACATGGGGACAAATAGAAGAGGATGCCTTCACTCCAGTATGGTTCCTCTTTATCACATGCACAGCCTGTCAAGATGACGACAAGAATCCACCGACAGCATGCAAATCAATCTGGTTTACCTGACCCAACAAACCCTCCCCCACCCACAAATGCAAACAAACCCCACTGTAGCCAACCACAGACAACCAACCACACTCTGCCCCCTGATACATCTCACTACCAAGGAAATGTAATAAACGAATAGAAAGAGAAGCTACCCAGTTGACACTGACACAAAACCCAACACATACACTATATCAGGTATTCCCAAACTTGGCCCTCCAGCTGTTTTGGGACTACAACTCCCACCATCCCTAGCTAACAGGACCAGTGGTCAGGGATGATGGGAATTGTAGTCCCAAAACAGCTGGAGGGCCGAGTTTGGGGATGCCTGCACTATCGAAAAGAATATAAGCCTCGCCACCCCACCCCTTCCCCCTTCTTCCCCAACCTTATACTGTATTCAACACCAATGTCTCACAAGAAACATAACTGATTTGTAAGAGTGTACAACCTGAAAAAAGAGACAAGGCATGGACATGGAGAATCTTTAATAAAAATAAACTTTAAAAAAGCAGAAGGCAGATATGAACAGGACCATGGACAGCTCCAAGGTTATAATGATGTCTTAAGTCTGTCTAGAGCCGAATGAAACCTTCTGCTGAATTACGGAAGAATTTGCATGAACCATAGCAGAGGAGGAAGTACCAGGGATGTCATTTCACATGCTCTTGCTGGAATCAGTGTATGCATCTAAAGAGGACAAGCTTAAAAATGTCTCTATCCCTTTCTCACATTTTTCAGTGCAGTTGAAAAATGGCCACAATTAGCTTCGCACTGTGCCTGAATGTATTCCAAGCACCTTGAGCTGTTCTGCAAAGAAAAGAGCCCAGAGTTCTGATTTTATCCTACCTGGCACCATCTTCAGCCAAGCAGGCCAGATAGCATGATCTTTACCAACTTCTGTGAAATGCTGCCAAGCACATCTGTATGGGTTGAGTCCTTCCGATACACTTTCAATGTCATCAACTTGCTCATCACTTGTTATTGGGACAAATGAGAGAGTTTTTAACCATTATTCATTCATTCCAGGTGCCAACACACCCAAGTCACATCTGTTGACTGAGCAGATGGGAAGAGTTCTTTCAGCTAAATCATTTGGCAATCATCATTATTAGCCGAGTGGGTCAAACCACATGCCATAAATTATCCATTTACAGCTGTTTGTATGATAAAATATTTGGGTTTAGATATTTTTTTCCTGCTTTGACCCTTAACTCCACTCTGCCATGGGAAAGGAAAGTCAAATTAGCATTCAAAACACTTTTTTCTGTATCTTCAAGGCTTCCTCTGGCCTATTTAATAAGGAACAAATGAATGTCTAAAACAATTCCTTTGCCCATTTCTACACAACCTGTCTCACACAGTTAAAAAGGCAGCAAAAAGAAAATATTTTACTAACAACCATGAACAATTTATTCAGTAATGATAAGCTTGATAAGCCTAATCCAACTCTTTAGACTGCAATGCATTGCAAAGTTTTAAATTTAATTCTTAACCAGATCTGACCACAGCGAAGATTCATTTAAACACGTGGATGAATCTTTTTATAAGTGTAAATATCACCCAATTCAGATTGGAATGACAGTATGAAGGAAGGAGGCCTTAACCTCTTCCACCTCCATTCTGGTCCCAATGAAAATCCTTCCTGAACCTGCTGGTTGGCCATTGTATAACTTGGAGGTGGGGAAGGAAGGCAAATCCTTTCCTCCTGTGCATTGGTCCTGGTGAGAATCCCTTCTAGCACGAAAGAGAACTTCCCTTCCCTCACATATGAAAGAGAAATCATATAGGGTAGGATGGGGGATTTTTACCGTGGCATCATGGCAAAAGGAAAAAAAAATGATGAAGCCACTCTGTGTGTATTGTGGTTTCCAGACATGATATGAGGGATCAGCTAGGTGCTATTTAGGTACATTTTACAAGGGATGCATGCAACCTTATGCAGCATGGCCAATGTCATGTGAAATTTAGCTCTTAGATCCACAGGACAGACCAAACCAGAGTTGAAATTGGGGCAGACAGGGGAGAGGAAGGGGAAATGAGATTAACACACATGCTTAAGTCATGTCATTTTCCTAAAGCAAAACCTCAAATTGAAGTTGGGGATAACTATATCACATACTTAATCTAAAGGAGGAGGGAGGAGCTAAGGATTCTCTAAGGGGAATTCTAAACCTGACTACATTTCCCTGCGTATCTTTGGCACGAAAGCCATTCTCACCTGGTTTAACTGAGTCAGATCTAGCAACTGGGCCTCCATCCTGGGGTGAAGAAAAAAGAATAATGAAAACAATATCATTTTCTGTGTAATTCTTTGCATTTGCATGCAACACATTTATTACTGCTACTTTGTTGACAGTTTTTGCATTATGACTTCTGCATAGTTTGGGGGTAAAGTTGGAAATCAGTTCTAACGTGGTGCATGAACTTGCTTTTGTAACAAATCCTCTTCCAATGCACATGAAAAGGTTCTTTCTTTCTTTCTTTCTTTCTTTCTTTCTTTCTTTCTTTCATAGAATGGCTCATGCACAGATTGTGCTAAGATGATTCTGTGGAATGAAGTTGAAGTTTTCTAAAACACTGGTCCAGTTGGGGACATTAGCTGTAGCTCGGTTGAGTACATGGTTTGTGTCTCAATTCCCAGCATCTTGAGTAGCAGGACTCCGAATGATCAGGAACACTGGAGGGCTTCAGTCAGGGCTCGAGAATAGGGAGGTTCAAACAACCCCCTCAATGCACTAAGAGCATATGGGAAGGGGTCCCTGCCCCACACCATTCACAGTGAAGGAGCCCCAAATGCAAAAGTGCATGGCCACCAAAGGTTCTGGCTGCCCCTCATGCCATTGGTTTAGTTAGTAAGGCTGTGCACTGCATCCGGCTAGAAACAAGATGCTGAATGAAATTCAGTTCAACCTGGGTTTCAGGCAGATCGGGTTGAGGCAGCCATGGATTTCTCCAGGTTGAATTGTGCCCACCTGCAGCAATTCAGGGCTGTCGAAAGAAGTGAGGATGCTTTACCAGAATATTAAACCCTGATTAAACATGTAGTTGGCAGAGAAGAGATGCACAACTCCCCCCCCCCTTGCAGATTTAATTGGTGTTTCAAACCCTATATTAACATATGGTTGGGAGGTGAGAGAAGAAGGGGCATGTCTCCTTCTCTCCCCTTCACCCGCCATACCGCATTGCATGACTGTGCAAATTTCCCATTCTGTTTAGGGTCTGGATCTGAGTCAGGTTGGGTCAACCCCAAATCATCTCAGGGTGGATCACCAGATCAGATTGCAAATAGGATCGGGGCAAGGGAGCATGCACAGCTCTACTAGCTAGCAGGTTCCCCTTACATTTGCTTTCTTATGCTTATTAATGCCTGATGCTGACAATATCTCCAATATTGAAGTGGGAGGAGCACAGACTATGCTCTGTTGAATTAATACACAAAATGTATAACAAACACCACAAGCCAAAATACCTGAATTTGGGAGGAAAAAATGAAAATGGTTTTAAGAAGTTGTATGTATGCTAAGTAGATCCTTAACGGCAGTAAGTGCATACAGGCGAAACATCAAACAGGATTTTGATACTTGAAATAAAACAGCACTTAAGCCACAAGCACTTATTCTAAGCTCATAAACTAAATTCATAATAAAGTCCCAAGCACATCCAAGAGAGAGGTCTAGATGTCTCCAGTCTCATCTATCCCATAATTGCACTAATGGTTTGTACTTTGAAACCAGGCCAATTCTGTCATCTGCACAGCATTCCAATACACTGCATTCTAAAATGTGAAAACAGTACATCAAGAACCTCCTGGGTTTTTCTCATTCAAACTTGATTCTCACTTCCTAATTGTTGTTCAGTGCATGCCGTGTAAACGTAATTAAATCTCACTTTAATGCATCAATTAAAACAGCAAATTACAATGGACAGCAATGATTTCAGGAATGGCTGGCAATACCCCAGTTGCAGATATCCAGATCTTCCAAAACAACCTATGCCCTACCCATGTTTTCCCTAAAAATGGCAAGCACTGTTATATTGATCACACTAGTTCCAGCATCTTTATATACAAAACTAAGTTTTCAGCATATGGATGTACACAGTCAAGAACCATGAAAACCTCAGGTTCAAGTTGCTAGCTCTCATGACTGTGGGGCAAGGAGTGTCTATCAAATGTTCAGAAAACACTCTTTGTAATAATGATGGGAGTGCAAAGATAAGTTCAGGCCGTTCTTTAAAACACAATGTGAGGGGAGACCCATTAAAAAGAAAATGTAACAGCATCTTATACTGACCCAGTTTTAACACCCCCTTCACAGTAGATGTCAACGATTTGGGATTGTACCATAGTCTTCTACTAAGGCACAGGATTCATGCTGCGATGCCATCTGGCTTCCCTGGAGCAGATTCAAAATCAATTTTCCACTCCCTCAGAAAATGTGCTATTTGGAAGCACGCACCTTAAAACATATCTATATACACCAATAGCACATATCTGTTTTCACTACCAATCTGTAGTGCTAACCCTCGGAATAGAATCCAGAATTCACACACAACCCTTTTAAAAAGTATCATTTTGCCAGTGGCTTCTGTTTAAAGACTATTTTCAGGCAACTTTTGATTCTCAGGACACACAACACAGAAACCATTTTTTTCCTTCTTCTGGTTTGATTGTGGGGGGGGGGGGGTCCTGCCAAGATTTGGAGCTCGCACATTTCCTTCTCCAAATAGGGGAATCATGAAAAGCAAATAGGCAGATATAATACACATCCAAGCTTCATTTCCCATAGCACCTGAAGCATGTCTGAGGAGGGAGAGCAGCTCCTTATGTTTGTTATCTGCTGAACACTGAAAGCCAGTTCTGACATGCTATTTTTGCTCTATTTTATGAACGACCCCTTAGACAAATTGAGGTATTTTTATTTTTTAAAACTTGTATGCTGCCCTTTGTCTGATGATCACAGAATGGTTCACGAGATACTACTACTACTACTACTACTACTACTACTACTATTAATAATAATAGAACACAAAATATGTAACATATGCAAACCAACCAAAATTCCTCCCTCCAAATACATGGTAATGACCTGGAGCTGTGAACTTGTGCCTTCCAGGTCCCCATTCACTTGCCTTGTGCATTCCTGTGATGTTGATGTTTTGCTGCTTAATAATAATAATAATAAATGATATCATTGAGTTCTGTTATTAGTGCAAACTAAAATGGCTTACTGACTGTGATGGCTGGTGCCCACTGGGGCTAGTAGGGTATGAAGAGCCAATGACGGGCAGAATCAACTATTTCCTCTTCCTTGTTGAGTTCTTCAAGGTAACCAAGGTCACTGTATTTGGCAAGAGGATGACCAAGTCCAGGTGGACTCTAGACGGTCACACCCTAGAGGAAGTACCCAGATTTAAATATGTAGGATTATCAATGGAAAGTCATCATGGAAACCCCATCTGGAAGCAAGCTAATATCTGGTCGTACTACTGGGCAGCTATATAGGTTCTTCCATTCAAAGGGCTGGCAGTTAATCAACCCAGATGCAGTGGTACCTCTGGTTACAAACTTAATTCATTCCAGAGGTCCGTTCTTAACCTGAAACCGTTCTTAACCTGAGGTAACACTTTAGCTAATGGGGCCTCCTGCTGCCACCCGAGGTACTACTTCCGGGTTAGTGGAGTTTGTAACCTGAAGCATTTGTAACCCGAAACGTTTGTAACCCAAGGTACCACTGTATAAAGATCTTTGTCTCTAAAATCAAATGCTCTACAGGGCTGAGATACAGAGAATTTGTGTTAAATCTGAAATAGAGAGTTCTACAAGGGCAGCACTGTTTAGAAGGAGGAAGAAGGCAAGCAGGTGTGGGTTGGCAGACTGAACTTAGTAGGGCAATAACCAGCCTATACTGCTCATTCATCTGAATGGGTGATATGCAACTGACATTTTCTGGTGCATTTAATGCAGCCCTATCTAACCTGGTAGCCCCTAGATATTTGGGGCTACAGTTCCCATCCATCCCAGCCACATGCTCAATATTCAGGGAAGATGGGAGTGGCAGTCCCAGCTATCTAAAGACCCAAAGTTGTGGAATGCTGTTTCAGTGGAAGCAGGCTGAATGCCACAATTCCAAAACGAATTGCGGAACAAAATACATCATCTGCTACCATATTACTGATAGAACTAGTTTGAAAGGGTAAGAGTTGCTGGTAGTCTAAGCATAAATCGTGCCCTCCCTAAAAGAGGGCACGTGTTGCGGTGAGACCTGGAGACTGACCTCCTGGTTGTGGGTGGGTCTATCGGTTAGCCACAACACCCAATTGGTAGGTCCCTCGTTGCTGGGTTGAATCTGGCCAATGGGGTGCAGTCTAAATGGATCAAGGGACCTATATATACCCATGCACATGACCCAGAGCTTCCTCTTTCCGTTCATGCATCTGAACACCCGCCCACCTCTCCCTACTTTTAGGGCATTTTGCGATTGACCTTGCTATGCCTTCATGTGTAGTCTGTCGTTGGGACAGGGGCACAGCAGGAATTTTCCCCACTTGGCTGATTGGCTGTTGCCATTTGGGTTTCACCTGCCACATAGCAAATCGTCACAACTTGTAAGGTTGCGGATAGGCACTGGTTCAGGTGATAGGGATGGGAGAACGGTCTCGCCATCCCTATGTGAAGGGTATTCCGTTAAAGGAATCCAGGGACTCAACTTGGTTTGGTCAACCCCTGAGAGGGGGTTGTGCCCATGCCTGAGTCCAGGGGGACATTTGGGTGGCAGACATAGTCTGTTCCTGGTTTTCCACCTATCCAGGTGTTCACCCTTGGCTGACTATGATAGAGCTCTGGGTCAGCACTGCCTGCAACGGTGCAGGGAGCTAGTCAAACCAGAGCCTATGCAACCACTCACTTTTCTGTACTCAATAAAGTTGTGGCCTAAATTCTGCCAAAAACCAAACTAAAATTTGAGTCAAATGTGTCTTTGTTTAGTGGGGAGGTCTCTGGGTCTGAACATGCGACACACACATGCAAATATATGGCTACATCAAGGCTAAAAGGGAAGGTCAACTCTTAAGAAAACAGGTGCAGTTCCCTGAGAATGTGAAACTGTTTTTATACCCTGTTTTCATCCCTATGATAGTGGTTATTTTTCAGACTCAGAGAATTGGACCAGTGGCAGGTTATTTTGCCCTTGGAGTTTATCTGCTTGGTGCCAGGGCAGGCAATTTGAGGGAGCTCCAACACTGCTATTAATGCAGTCTGAATTGACATGTCAAGGCAGGGAATCCCAGCTTAATGGCAAAGCAGGGAGCATGTGGTGAGGGGGTAGATTGACATTACTGACAGCCACGCTCCACTCGGCTTGACATTCACTGCCAATGACTAGCCTATTATCATTTGCCTCCTTAATAGCATGGAATATTTAGGGCCCTATTCAAGCATGATAAATCATGTGGGGAGTTGCAACTCTTAAAGGGTGGGGGAGAGCCCAGGATAGCTGACAGGAGCCACTCAAACTTCACCTTCCTGACCCCTTAGCTTGTAAGATCAGTTGCAGGGGGAGAGTAAAACAGCCTGATGCTGATTGGCAAGGGGAGTGAGAGAGCATCTTTGCATGCTTTGGCATGCCTTCTGGCTGCTCATATTCAGTGCATCTCCAGTGCTTGGTTGTTGTGGGAAAGAGATCTAATTCAGGGCTGGAGCATGGAGAAAATCTCAGGTTCTATCTCCAGTTAAAATGCATTTGCCCAAGTGTCTGTCAAATTAGACCAGCCTTCCTCAACCTGGTGGTCCACCAGATGCCATTAGACTGTAATTCCTACTAATCTCTGACCACCAGGCAGTGAAGTGTAGTGATTTCATTTACTGAAATTGGGAATGTTTAAATGCATTACTGCATTTAATTCTGGAATGTTCTCCAGTATCCCTCACATGATTGGCTAATTTTGGTCACATGAAAGATATTTCATTACATTCTCCATATTGTTTTGTGCGTGAGGGACTTCACTGCAATGGCTGCAACTCCACAAACACTGAAGAAGAGAAAGTGTTTGATAACTCTCTCTCTCTCTCTCTCTCTCTCTCTCTCTCTCTCTCTCTCTCTCGACGCAATAGAGGAGAGGTGAGCTAATGTTTCTGTGTGAATGTATGTGACGGAAAAAAGTACAAGAAGTTGATGTTCTCCCAAAGAAGCATTAAGGAGAAGTTTGCCCAAAGGAGAAAGTGGAAACCTCTCAGAAGGAGCTGCGTGGCCTGGCTGGGTCATGTACAGAAGGCTGAGAGTGAGGACTGGAAAGAGAGAAAGACACAGTTTGTTCGAATGTTTAAGGAAGAAGCTGTAACCTTCAATTAAGTAAAACTAAGCCCATGTGAGGAGCCTCTGCCATCCCGCAATGCCACCGCACCCGAAAGGGTGAGTGGACTTGTGCTGAGGGACCAAATCATCATCTTTCTGCGACACACAATTTTAAAGACTCAACAGAACCCACAGACAACCAGCTAGTGATTCATTGTTGGTGGCAAGCTACTCTTAGAGGCAAAGGGGCCCGCCTGAGCCAAGTTACTGTATTTATATTCCGAAATCTACTTTAATGTGCCACAACTACATTTTTCAAAACAGACATAGTCACGATTCATCTGTGAGAGACCAGCAGGTAAGTGCAGTGGAAATGCAAGTGCAGAGAGCCATGTGAGATGGAAGCATATAAATCAATTACAAGAGCATATATGCATAGCTATATTATTTTTACAAATGCCTGCCTTGATTGATGTTCTGGCTGAGCTGATGAATAGCATTGGTTTTTGCAAATGTTTGTATGCTAGTTCCCCACCCGCACCCCACCAGAAATCCAGAATGAGAAACTAGCTTTAGCAATATTTTTTACCGAGGCAGAAATAACTCAAGGAAATGGTGGGCACCCAACCGGGGGGGGGGGGATCTAAAACTGTGGAAAGTGTAAGCAAACAGTCAGGATAGAAATAAAAAATGAGCACCCCTTCCCCTACCAATCCTTACTTATATCTTCTGTTCCTTGGTAAAATATCTAAACTTCAAAAATGCTCAAAACCTTGAAGCCATCCAATCAAATTTATCCATTCAGTCACAAGACCATTTAAAGTCATTGAGCACAGCCTTTTATTTATTTATTTATTTATTTATTTATTTGCTTGCTTGCTTGCTTGCAGTTTAGCAGCCAAAGGAACCAATCCACCTAAATTTTTAGGAAACCAACCTATTGCATTGTATAGGGCTTGCTAGATGACTCACTTGGGACTTTCTGAGAATGAGGTACAGAATGTCCTATGTAGCTGAAACTCTTTACACTGTGGTTTCAGACCCTGGTTTGCCCCAGTTCTCATAACCATAGTTTCCCCATTTGACTGCAATGAGAAACCATGGTTAATTAGCCGTATAAATCTTCAGCTGCAGCACGCCAAGAAATGAGAAGTGAAATGGTTGCACAAGGCATAATGCTTGTGCATTTCTCAGCTTAATAAACTGAGATAAGTTATGCTGGTCAGGAAGGTGTATAAAATATAAAATTGAAGGGAACAGAACAAAGTATGCCAACTAATTAATTATTCACTTGCACAATTTCCCCGCACTACACTGTTTTCTAATATAAAATGGATTGGAGAGAAGGGCACAATGATCACTTATGCATACTCCTGGATGAATCATTTTAGCTTTAAAAGATAATACGTCAGGGCACTCTTACAAACATTACTTGTAATGGACAGCTATTCCCCAGAGTAAACAGAATGATTTCTATTTATGATTTCTATTTATTCATTCATTTTGCAATTCAGGAGCCAGGCATTAAATCCTATGAAGCCCCAAGAAGCTTATGAGGCACTTAGCTCAGCCATAGACCATAGCCCAATTAATATTACCATGTCACACTGCTAAGCTATGTATCCCCCTTCATGTGGTTGAAGGCATTGTGTTCTCTGGCTTCCCTTTGTTCTGCCCTCGATGTCCACACATTAGACATGGAGACCAGAGCTGGAGAAGTCTATGTGCATGAACCTCTCCATGCATACCCTGGAGCTGGGACTCTAGATGATCAAGGTTCCATCTCCTGGACTTGTTTATACTTGAAGGCCACTGCAGCTCAAACATGAGCACCTTATGCATGGATGCTGGATGTGAAGAAAAACGCATGACCTCAAGGACGTTGCCAGAGGTGTGCTCCCACTGTCCCTTTAATCCCATGATGCCTCTTTGCGTGTAAACATTATGAAGGGGGCTTCAACGCACAGGTGAAGGAACAGTGCACCACCTTGCAAATAATTTGTGCTGCTTTGTGCATCATGGCCCTGACGCGCAGTGGGAATTATTTAAGCAGAGTTTTCATTGAAACAAATAAAAACTTTTATTAAGCTTAAAATAAACTTCTTCTTAAAAATAGATCACATATAGAATACAGGCTCTTCTCTATACTGGCACACACTCTGAGAGAAACTAGTCACCACAGTCAAGGTAAGTAACTCACACAGCACTGAAAGACAGTTACAGACTAGAATGGCAGTTATGGCAGTTAGACTCCAACAGCTGTTCCTGCTCTCATGCGTCTTTGTCACATGACAGGCCCATCCATAGTTAAGTGTACCTAATCCCATAGAACCAATAAAGGTGAAACCTAATTCACTTTATGTTGTGGGTATGAAGTGCAGTGCAAGTGCTTGCTTTTGCTTAAAGACAACACATTGGACTCAGCTACACAGCTGCAAATAAAAAGTTTTAAATGTGTTGTAAAGCACAACATACAAATGTGACACTAGATGGCGATGGTGAGCTATGCAAAATTCAATGTATTTTTCAAAACTTTTTTTTAACAGCATTTTCACAGTGTTTTTTTTATATGTGTGTAGATTCCACCATTATCTCAGAGAGAAGAATGCAATACAGTGCATTCCTGGGTCATAACTCTCCCAAGTGAGTGTACATTGCACTGCAGCCTTAAGATGCAATCCTAGACACACTTAACTGAAACACCCATTGGACTCAATTCAATCATAGGAGCCAGCTCCTAGTTCCGAGGTCCCTTCAACCCCCAACAAAATATTTAAGGAGGCCTGCCCCCCCCACTAACATAATGAGCATTGCCATTCAAATGGGGTGTGTCTTGTGATTATGTGGGGTGGGGCTTATTCCCCCTCCCCATATTTCATTCAAGTTGGCACCCCTGAGTGCAATTGACTTCTGAGTAGATGTGTGCAGAATTGCATGGTCAGTTTTCAAAATCATAGGGCCCATCATTAGAGCTGGTGGTCCCAGTGCAATAATTTCCGGGGACTTTGCAGAACTCTCAGTGAGCTCTCAGCTGGTGCAGCATGATGTATTACACTGAGAAAATACGTGTGATTTCAACAATGCCATCCTCTCCATTTATGGGATAGGGGGATAGATGAATTTCACCTCTTCTTCCTTGGAAGTCGAGGAAAGATGGTATCTCCCTAGGTGAGAACATTATGGCCTGAAGTTAATTTCATTCAATGTGGAGATGTGGTGGCAGGCTATTTAAGCCCGCTCTATCCATTTATTTAAGGGACACAGGTGGTGCTGTGGGTTAAACCACAGAGCTTAGGGCTTGCCGAAGAAGGTTGGCGGTTCAAATCCCCGCGACGGGGTGAGCCCTGTTGCTCAGTCCCTGCTCCTGCCAAGCAGTTGAAAGCACATCAAGTGCAAGTAATAAATAGGTCCGCTCCGGAGGAAGGTAAACGGCATTTCTGTGCTGCTCTGGTTTGCCAGAAGTGGCTTAGTCATGCTGGCCACATGACCCAGGCTGGCTGGTTCCCTTTGCCAGTAAAGCAAGAGCGCCGCAACCCCAGCATCTGTGACTGGACCTAATGGTCAGAGGTCCCTTTACCTTTATCCCTTTATTTGGCTCCAAACACTTCCACAGTATGGACCTATAAGCTAGTTGTCAGTTTTCCAGGGGCTGAGTAGGAATTATTTTGGGAGACCCCGCTTGGTGCTGAATCTTCTCTTTTTCTCCTACTGTACACAGTTGGGTGATGTTTGTCTGTCTGAGTGCTGTTCCTTCAGTCTGGCTAACCGGGATGTATTCCAGAGAGGTGAGAAGATTGCAGGAAGAATGGAACCCTTACTGAAGTGTTGAGTTGTGGGCATCCCATAGTCACTGTCGTCAGTCATGGTCTGCAGGAGCTGGGAGTGCCCTTTAGCCCGATGGACACATTGGGGTGAACGTTGGCTAAAGGGGCCACAGTGTATCTGTTGGACTCTTACACCCAAGGTGTATGCAGAGGGGAGGAGGGAATTTTTGGAAACCCTGTTGCATGCACACAGTGTGTGGCTGTTAACTTGCCCAAATGACTGGGCTATAAATTACCCCATGTATTATTAACACCTGCCCAAACTAAATTGGATTTGGTTACACTGGTTGAATCTGACTAGTTAATTTGTTTTGGTGATCCTCAAGTTGTTACACTTAATCAATATAATCTGTTTATCTGCATTTGGTTGTTTTGACTATTCTTCCTGGCAAACAGAAAAAAACACCAGCTGTTCAAAATAAGAGAATCTCCATGGATTTTTATGCAGGTATAATCCTCTTAGGGCTCAGGCCATCATTATTGCACTTCCCACATATGCAAAAATGAAGACCACGATCTTTTTGCTTGCTGTTTGTTATAGAAAAGAAATGAGGATTTGATTTTATTTTTTAAGAAAGAAAAGCTTTCTGCATGTCAAAGGAACATGTTTGAAGTCACAGTTTGTTGGCATTATGCTGAATATTCCACAAGTTCCTGTAGCCTTTAGTTCTTGCTTATAATCTGTGTGTCAGAGGTCTTTTTCTTTTCTCCCTGCATGGTTTAGAATACTTCTAACGCACAATTCACTTCCTAGATCACAAGCTTCCTTACAATTGATTTCCCTGACCCCAAGTTGGTTTAATTTCAGCACTCTGACTGGGGGGGGACCCAAGAAGCAAAATGCGGCTGAATATGAAACTCTTTAGGACACAGTGTGTTGCACATGCTCCACGACATTAGCATGCTGAGGCGTAAAATGGGCAAGGTGAGGGGGGCCTTTGCTCCGGGTGCAGTTTTTCCAAGGGCACATTTTGCTCCTCACACAACCCCTGCCAGCCCCGCACGGCATTGTGAATCCAATCCCACATCCCAGCATGGGGCTGGCAGAGCAAGAGGAGGCCACAACAACAACAACAAGAAGAGAAGAGTTTGGATTTGATATCCTGCTTTATCACTACCCGAAGGAGTATCAAAGCGGCTAACATTCTCCTTTCCCTTCCTACAACAAACACTCTGTGAGGTGAGTGGGGCTGAGAGACTTCAAAGAAGTGTGACTAGCCCAAGGTCACCCAGCAGCTGCATGTGGAGGAGCGGAGACGCGAACCCGGTTCCCCAGATTACGAGTCTACCGCTCTTAACCACTACACCACACTGGCTCTCAAGCATTCACTCTTCCAATCAGACTGATTGGAAGGGCACATGTCTGCCATGCTGTGTCTTCATGTGGCTCAGGGGTGTCCAAACTTTTTTCAAAGAGGGCCAGATAGGGCCAGTTGTTGACCTTGTTGTTGTTTTTTAGGGTTGAAGCTGTTGACCTTCTTTTAGGATTTTACCCCAGGAAATAAACTGCCGCAGGGGCTGGCTTAATTAAGGGGGACATGACAGGCATGTGACCGCACTGATTGGAAGGGTGCTTGCCCACCCTGTTGCATCCTCTGCATGCCTCCCTCCATGCCCTACCCTCCGGTGTGCCTATGCGCACCCACCCCACCAGCATGTCACAAAGACTGTCGGCCAAGTCTTAAATCCTGTTGGAAAGGTGCTATCGCCAATAGTAAATACTAATAATTATTTTAAGGTGTTGTTTTAATGCACATAAGGCAGGTACAGTATAGGGAGCATTTTTCAGCCAAAGTGCAGCATTCCCTTCTGGGAAACTTTCTGTAGGGGTGCATAACAGTGGTGGGCAGGGAAAGAGGCAAGAATGGATGGAGCAATTAATATGCTGGCTGCCTTTGTACAGAGTAGGCTGGTTTCAACACACACTTGCACACCCCTCCCCAGCAAATTGAGCAAGAGTAGTGGTAGCTGCAAATTTATTTTCTTAGCTATAAGCCATGACAAAGGTAGAAGACCATCAGAGCTGAGCGACAAATTTGGCTCTTAACTTTCTGGCTGCCAATGCAAATAGAGAAACATGCAGGGTAACATAATTCTCCTTGTCTAATAGCAAAAAGCACACAAAACTCATTTCGTTTAAACAAAATCATTCCTGTGCTAAACTCAAGTAGGTATTTTCATGAGGATCTTTACATAAAGGACACTAGTTAATAATGTGGACAGTATCCTCCATAGCTATTTTACTAAACACACAGAAATGCTGTTGCAAGGATAGTTTTTTGTTTCATTTTTAGTAACAGCCATCCACAAAGGCAGAGGGCATAACAACATTAAGTGTTTATTTTGTAAGAGCAATTTTATGTGCAGCCAAAATAATTGACTAGATAACTTTCTGACGGGCTGTCCTAACAGGTGGATACAACCTAGGAAATCTTGAAGAATGGATACTTAACATGTTGGTCCAAGAAACTGTCTCATACACAGGAAATTTCAACTGTGATCAAGACATTGATTGGATCATAGTCAGTTACTATCACGTTCTCTAGCAGTAACAAGCTATGGGAAAGTGAGCCATAAGCTATAGGAACCAAACCCGAAGATGGTAGAGTTAGCATTCCATTATGTAATTTTAAGAGCTGGAGTTGTATTCTCAGTGCTTTTTTTCTTTAAAAAAAATGCTTGGGGGTACTCTCATTTTGACTCAAGAAAATCACCATTTTTTTTAGGTGCTCACTTTTCTTGGACCAACATGTTAAGTATCTTGTGACTTCGGGCATTTTTCGCTGCCTTGAAGACTGTCCAGTACAGAATTGACTCATTTACTCTGGCAAGATATCTATTTCAGTTTGAACAGGTAAAGAAACCTTTTTTAAAAAGCAGCAATTCTAGCTACATCATTACACTAGAAGCAGATGAAGTCACAAAATAACTAAAGTGTAATTTCCCCAAGCCTAAAGAACCATAGGTGGGGAATGAAGAGTGCTAGATGTTACTGCCGTATACTATTCAGCTCTTTCTTTTATCTGCACTAATGGCAAATTAGCAAGGGATGCACCTAACCAAAGATTTTCCAGAGCGCTGCAGAATACAACTTTTACAAAAAGCCCTGATGTTGTAGAATCCATCTACAACGAAAGGAAAGATGGGTGCTCATTTGGAATGTCAGTACCGTACCCATCTGTACTGCTGAAAATTACTTGTTTCTCTGCAGTTTTGCTCATTTATTGCAAATATTGCTCATTTTATGCAAATATTGTGGTGCGCGCACACATATAAAGTTTTGTGGAGTTAGGGGAGGGGCAATACTGAGTGCCCCACCCTGCACTCAGCTCTCACTTGTGGCTCCTAGAAGCTGTCAGCATTCAACAGTAGCCACACCCTGGGAAGCACCTTTGACTGACCAGTTAAACCAGGTGAAGGTAGTTGATGAGTCTCAAACCCTTGTTGACTTAGGGACTTCCCCTAACTCACCCTGCAGGCTGGCAGGGCGTTGTGAGGATTGTGCCCCCACAATAAAAAAACCTGTGCCCAGGGTAACAGCCCCTCCATGCCACACTTCTGGCTAGAATCCACCTTCATATGGAGGAGATTCCACAAATCAGGGTCAGCAGATGGATCAAATTAAAATATGTACTATGTACTATGTACTTGCAAAAATGACTGGGAGAATAAGAGGAAACACAAATCAGAAAGTGAGTAAAGAATGGATAATATTTAAAGAATATATAAAACAGTATTGTGAAAATGCAGATCTCCTGACAGGTTTAGATTGAATCTCGAATATTAAGGAATGCTAGAAACTTAAAAATTTAGTCATGATATGCAACATGCAGGAAGCACGTACAGGCTAAGAATATGTAGAAAGCACAATAAGGTGAATCAAAAGTCAAAAGTGTGTGTGAAGTTAGAAGATTTGTTGTTAGTATGTGTGTGTATAGTTGTTACAGTGGTACCTCGGGTTAAGAACTTAATTCGTTGTGGAGGTGTGTTCTTAACCTGAAACTGTTTTTAACCTGAGGTACCACTTTAGCTAATGGGCCTGCTGCCACCGCCACCAGCGCACAATTTCTGTTCTCATCCTGAAGCAAAGTTCTTAACCCGAGGTACTATTTCTGGGTTAGCGGAGTCTGTAACCTGAAGCGTCTGTAACCCGAGGTACCACTGTACTGACTGTTTTCTTTCTCTTTCTCTTTTTTGTCTGTGCTGTTTTATGTAAACTGTTTTGAAATAAATAAATAAATACATAAATACATAAATAAATAAATAAATAATGTACTATGTAGATATGTAGAAGAACTTCATTTAAAAGTCAAATAAGCATATAAGAGAAGTGAATTGAGCTAAATACAGTCTTCATTCTTGGAAGCTGCTATATTGATTGGTTATCAGCACTCCCTCTTCTGTCTTTTGCAGTGAACCCTCCCTAGCCACTGGCTCAGCTGCTGAGGTGCTATGGAATGTTTGCAAACATTGCTGCCGCTCATACATTTTTAGAGAAATCTGCCAACACATTAGATTTAGAAGCCAGATGGAGTTGTTTCGGGAAGGGTTGCAAAGAAGGGAGTACCCTGCAACACCACACTGAAATCGCTTGACTGAATGTGTGAAGGGTGTGCATGAAGGACAGATGCATGCAGGAGAAGTGAAAGTGAGAGGGTGGAAAAAAAGGGATGAGCACAGGAGATTTTACAACCAAACAAAAGGGAAGGGACTGGGTTTTTCTGGACCTTCAGTTCTCAAATTACACATGTGATAATGTAGCCGGATTACAGCAGAAACAACATTTGCGAAGCTCGGTTATCTGATCGATAAAATATTTATCTTGAGGCTTTAATTCATCCCTGATTTTATACACGGGAGAAGCACAAGATATAAACACAGTATGGGCATCATTCATTATTCTAACAGAAACAAAAATAGCTATATTTTGGCTTATTAGTTTTGCTGGCTCATTTGGATACAGGCGCAATTTGGAGACAGCAGTTATTGGTCATGGGAAATTTATTTTAGATTATAGTTAGGCTTGCACAAAGCTTGAGACAGTTTATGGCCCTATAGCACTTGATGATTGCTGGCTTTTTTCCTGAGCTCTCCATAGGGATATGAACGTTTCATAAACAAACCCCAATTCATGCTATTAGCAACAAGGAAGAATAAATAAATAGGTAGGTGCTTGCTATCTTTCCCCTTTATTCCTGAGATCCACACATATTGTAAAAAAAAAACCCCAAAAAACTCATTCCAGAAAAGTTAAAAAAACAACCCAAAAAGCTTTTAAATACTCAGCCAATACATTCTAACAGTCGACCCAGTTATTTAAAAGTCAAACCTTGTTAGGCTTGCCATATTTCCTTTTTCCCCAGGACACATTCTCTTTTCATGGGTATGTAAAATGAGAGTCGGCATAGTGATCCATAGTTAAAAGTAGAAGGTCGGCAAATGTGTCCTCTTTTTTGCTCCTCAAAATATGGCAACCCTAAACTCTATCTTAAAACAAGATGTTATATCCTGTCAATTAAATATTTTCTTCTACAAGAAAAAATCTACATTGGCTTTTGTTTTCTGTTAGAATATACCGTACCGAATTCCACCACATTCTGCTTTTCTTTTCTTTTCTTTTCTTTTTCAGTTTGCAATATTTGTCAGGGCATTTTGTATCATAACATATCACCATCTGGAGAAACGTTTCTCCCATAGGTGAAGTACACTATTCTACAGTTGCAACCTCTCTGTTTGCTTTTACAGTGAATTTGACACCTCAAAACATTATCTTGAAGTATTTGTCCAGTGTCTGACTCCCTAGATGGATGGACCACATAAATCAAATCATTTTTTTATCATGCTTGCCAAATAATATTTGAACCCACCTTCTGCCATCTAGAATATATAAATGTCATTTGCTCTAGTGTCCTGTGGTGAAGAAATAAGTAGGATAGATAATCTCTTCTGAGCAGAAAATTAAATTCTGAAGGCTTCTTCGAAACATCCAATCTGATTTGCAGCAAAACCTGATTGGCAACCTTGCAGAGAAATGTGAAGACAACTTTGCAGCTGGCCACACTTTTGCTGATTTGTAACATTCAGCTGCAAATAGTCAGGGTACTATTAGCCAGACATGGAACTGACTACCACCATAAATATTAACTCTGCGTCATCTATCACTGGCTAATGGTCATGATAGATATCTTCTGCCTCTTGCACCCAGGTCCTGCTTACAGTCTTCCCATAGAGATCTGGTTGCCCACTGTGAGTACAGGGTGTTTGCATCTCATACAACAGACCTCTTCTTGCTCTCTTATCAACAGATATTTTATTAGTTGTTACTGAGGAAAGAGTAAGGTGTGAGAAATTGGGCTGTCATTTTAAATGGCAGCTCTGTTTCCACTTGTCAGGCGTGGAGAGTCCTCCTCTCCCATCAGTAACTTCACAGATAAGAATTAATGAGCAGTTGATAGATTTATACACATTTATTGCAGCATCATGTTGTGAGCACAAATACACAGCTCTACGCAGGGAGGGCAGTTGGCCAGTCTAATCCTCCTTCTGACTTCTGCAACATTTTGGACACCAACAGGAAGCTCCTCCCTCCCTCTGACTCCTTTGCTCTCTGATACGTTCGGACCTCCAAGTCTGTGGTGAGGGGGAGGGGGTCCCCCACGCTCTCAAGAGACATCTCAACTAGCTGTCCCCTGCCTTCCGGTTCTCTTGTCATTATCTCAAAACTGGGTAACTCCTCCTTAAGCTGTTCAGCTTCTCTCTCTTTCTCTCTCTGCTTCTGAGCATGCTATGGACAAGGTGGGCGACTCTTCCCCATCCAGCTCTCCATCGGAGAAAAGCTGGTTGACCATAGAATCCATTCCCCAGTCCTCTTCTTCAGACCATTCTGACACCACTATGATGTCTAGTTTCATCACAATGTCAGTAACTATTGGGGCACAAAGGACAAAATGAATCCATTTCAAGACCAGAGGCATTGGGTTGCACCAAAGACTTCCTCTCCCTTGAAATGAAATTCTGCTCTCAGTGGCAGAAGGGGGGAGAGGAGGAAATGCTTGCCAGTTTCTCCCTATAACCCCTCGAACCACTCCCTATGCTGTTCTGAAAAGGTCTCCCAAACTTCAGGAGTAGACATGTTGAGGTCATAGAGGGCTTCAGGTGGAGGAGGGAATCGACAAATATCTCTTCTTCCCTCCTTTCACCCCTAGGATTCCTCCAATGGATCAAAAACCTTTCCCAGATGGAAATAGTCCTTCCATTCATAGGAATTAAAGTCAGGATCAAAACCAAACATTAATGTTGCAGAGGACTACTCTGCCACTTGGCAGATCAGACAATGAATAGGTTAGCCATCTTATATAAAAATACAAGAAAGTGATAAAACAAGTTTGGTACTCTTTCAGTGTATGTTAATATTCTGTTGCAGGGAGCAAAATAGAATAATCAAAAAAAGAGATGATGCAAAAGAACAATGTTAGAAATCGTTTATGTTATCCATTGTACCAAATGTCTGCATCTACTCTTCATCATGATTCAAAGCGGACATAATAATTACTGTCATGTTACTGTCTTCATTTTCTGGAAATCATTATTGATTTTTATTTAAAAGAAAGACCTGAACATTTTCCCTCTTTTGAATAATGGTTGAGAAATACCTTCCTCAAGCACCACAATTAATGGAGCTAGAGCATGAGATCAGCATAAGATTCAGTTCAGTATGCCTTTCTCCTCCAACAGCATCCTGATCTAGATACTTAAGAAACCATTGACGAGACTGAATACTAATCTAGCACTCAGTTTATCATTCACTCTGTGTGTCTACCGGTTACAAGTTACAGTAACTGACGGATTAACAATGAGGATGGATCGTTCCAACTATTTGAGCAAATAGATGTTGATAGTCTTACCCTCCCTTAATTTGCCCAGTTCTTTGAAAATAACCATTAGCTTTCTTTTCTCCTGAATGCAGGCTTTCCTCATCAGCTGTATACTAAAGGAAATACATTTTAAAAGCCAGAAATATACAGTGGTACCTTGATTCTCAAACGTCGAAAACCTGGAAGTAAGTGTTCTGATTTTCTAACGTTTTACGGAAGCTGAACATCTCATGCGGTTGTTAGCTACTGTTTCCGGGGTACCTGCACCAATCGGAAGCTGTGCCTTGTTTTTTGAACATTTCGGAAGTCAAACGGATTTCAGGAACGGATTAAGTTTGGCGCTTTTGTTTTTGCTATTCATTTTGTGTTTTTGTTTTTGAGGCTTTTTCGGTTAATTTGTTTTTGTGACTGTGTGGAATCCAGATTAGCTACTTATCGATTGATTGTGTGACTGCGGAAATGGATAAAAGCCCCCCCATCCAAACAACGAATATCATCAGTGCAGGGCAGAAAAAAATAATAATTAGTACAGTACATTGATTATTGCTTTCATTTTATGGATCATTAGTTAGATAGGTAAAATTGATGTTAAATTGCTGTTTTAAGGGGTTGTTTTTAAAAGTCTGGAATGGATTAGTCCATTTTGCATTAATTTCTATGAAAAATAACACCTTGGTTTTGGAACGCTTTGATTTTGGAACAGACTTCTGGAACGCATTAAGTTTGAGAACCAAGGTACCACTGTAATGGGTGCCATGAAGGAATGCATTCCCAGTGGCTGTGGGTAAAAAAAACCAAAAAAAAAACCTGGAAGGTATTCCCGCCCCCAGTATTGTTTGCAGCATGACTTACTTGCTTGAGTCATTCACAAGCACCTATTTAATCCTGCGTTCTGCTTGTGACAAAGTATGCAAGTGAATGTCTAAGCCAACAGAACTGTTGTTCTAAATGTACAACCACACTATTAAAAATGTTAACTTTATTTTTTTTACAAAAATTGTATGTCAATTAAGATCTAAAACAGCTAAATCATGAATCTATTCGCAACCTTTGTTTTAATGATCAATAAAAAATGAGCATGTGACAGACAGCAAGTCCTTTTTATTTAAATGATTGATTAAAAGAAGGAATTTGCATTTCTTCATAGGCTTTTTTTAAAAAAAATCACAGCAGACTTTGATCAAAAACTTTACTTTTCATCTTGATCAAAACATATTTTTTTAAGAGGGAGGGAAAAAGGGGTATTGAGGAATTCATTAAGAAATATACCCCCCAAACAATTCTGTCAGAGGAATAGTTCATCTTGCCAAAAAGGGCTCTTTTCCAACTTAATTTCAGATGGCAAAGGAATAGCAAGACAAACTCTAGGGGATAGTCCCATCCTAAATATAATTTGTTAGCAGAAGTGCTAGCAGCCATGCCTTGGGTTATACTCCATTCCTGTTGATAGGCTTTTCTGGGTTCCTGAATTATATCACACCACTGAAGACTTGTGTTTGTGGATTTTATATAACTTCCCATGAGACTCCCAGGCAGCTTTGGGGCTTGTTAACATGAAACACAGATGATAGAAATAGTGATAAGATTTGCATGCCGTACATGGAGTGATCCTTCTCAGGAATGTTGCAAGAAGTGTTATAACGGGGTGGTGGGGAGAGACAAAGAAGCAACAGAACAGCATTCTGGTCATTATTAATTGCATAATAATAATAATAATAATAATAATAATAATAATAATAATAATAATAATTTATTTATACCACGCCCGCCTGGCTGGGTTTCCCCAGCCACTCTGAGCGGCTTCCAAAATAATAAATAAATAAATAAATAAATAAATAAAACATCAAACATTAAAAACTTCCCTAAACAGGGTTGCCTTCAGATGTCTTCTAAAAGTCAGGTAGTTGTTTATTTCTTTGACATCTGATGTGAGGGCGTTCCGTTGGGCGGGCGCCACCACCGAGGAGGCCCTCTGCCTGCTTCCCTGTAACCTCACTTCTCGCAGTGAGGGAACCGCCAGAAGGCCCTCAGCGCTGGACCTCAGTGTCTGGGCTGAACGATGGGGTGGAGACGCTCCTTCAGGTATACTGGGCTGAGGCCGTTTAGGGCTTTAAAGGTCAGCACCAACACTTTGAATTGTGCTTGGAAACATACTGGGAGCCAATGTCGGTCTTTCAGGACCGGTGTTATGTGGTCTTGGCGGTCTGCTGTTAACCACCATTGTTAGTTTAGAGCTCTTAGCCACCCCAAGCCCATCCTATATTTGGGTTTCACAACTATGGTTAAAATAGAAGTTCAATAATGCACCCTACAGTACCTTAAACTGACATACCTTAAACTGACTGTTTCTGGTTAACTTCGGTCAGTAAAAGCCAGATCACATAATATTTTAGTGTTTGGTTCTAGAAAATACTCAAGCCCTAACTTTCATGAACCTCCAACGGGAGCAATAAGGCTAAGAACAATTCTCTCTTTGTCGTCATTGTATGGCCTTGGCAAAGGTTTGTGTGGTCAAGAGGATGCTCAGGGTTGTGATGGAACTTAAGGAAGGATAGATTTTAGTGCAAATGTGAACTCTGGACCTGAAAGGTAAAATGGAACCGGCGTAGAGGAACTTTGCAATATGTTTTAGTAGATCACCTCTGCCAAAAGGCAGGTTGCCATTATTTTGTGCAGCAGCTAAAAAGTTGAGATCTCTGAAACCACGCTAGACAAGGGCCAGAGCTATGGTGTCCTCCACAACATACAAGCAGCTAAATTGGGAACGAGGCTTTCTAGGTCTTGAGACTTTTTTAAACGGTCACATCCATACACGTCCGCCTCAGGCTGCAGAATTGACAGAAGCAGCACCCCACCCCACAGCCAAGAGGGTGGCATCCTGGCATTCTGGTGCATGACATCGCTTTCTGCCTTCCCCACCCCAAGCAGCTACACTTTGAGGAGCACCCCAGCTCCCACTGAGTTCGGCGAGAGTCGGAGCATTCCTGCAGCCCACATTGCCAATCGGCTAACCCCCACACAGAGAGAGAGGCCAGTCAGCAATGCTGATTGCTGGCGAGAGCTGGCGTACAGTGGCACTGGAAGGGGCAGGGTGGGCAGGAGGTAGCAATTCCCATTTTGGCTCAGGCATCCTTAGATCAAATCTAAAGTTCAGCAAGGTGGAATCTAGACATATAAAAAACGCTGTGGAAATGCTTTTTTAAAAAAATGTTTTAAAAAAGATTTTGAATTTGCCATCAAGCTCACCATTGCCATCTGGTGTCACATTTGCATAACACACTTCAAACACACTTAAAATGTTATATTTGCAGCTGTATAGCTGAGTCCCAGGACAGTCAGTGAAATATTGCATCCCTTTCCTGGGACAGCAGAGAGCAGGTGGGGGTTCATACACCTGATAGTTTCCCCACATCTAAAACACCAAAGCTTCTGTATATGGAAAAGTAACAGGAAGAAGTCAGTGTTGAAAACCTAGTCACCCCCATGCTTATTTTCTAGGTAATAATAATAATAATAATAATGTTAATAGGAGGGACTTATTCCCACCCCTGCAAACATGGTTCAGCTAGGATTGTACCTTGTGATTCATGAGATGAAACGCATCAGTTACTGGAGGTCTATGTTGTGCATAGCTGTGAAAATATATAATCACAGGGGACTTTCTGCATTTTTGTTGTATGATGGGATGCATTCACATCTAGCTAATTTTAATTGAAAAGCATCCACATTAAGCACACAAAGCCTGTAATGACTTTGCAACGTTACTTCTATTGCCAGATAGCAAATGCTCCAAAGCTCACATTCGTATTTCAATATTTAGGGATTCAAGGAAGCTGCGAGAGTCATTTGTGCAACACATCAAGTTTGGCTCCCATGATATTCCTTTTGCGAAAGCTCTCTAACTATTGTTGTAGTGTGGCAGTTTTCATAATGACTATGTCGTTTCCTCTCCTGCTGTGCCCCAGCACCATCATTGCAAGGCATTGCTGTATTTTTCATTATTGTGTAAACTTTTATCTAAAAACAATTGCGGATGTTTACTCGGAGGTCTGATGCCCCTGGCCATCTGTAAAATTACTGATCCTTGCACCTTCTTTCAGACTGATCTCACCCAGTGCCTGCTGGGATGAAGACCAGGGCACATGCAGCCTTGATTATTTTTCCACTTTTGAAATTGTCTAATAATAGAAGAAAGGACAATGCTTTTTTAACCTCCCTTATTTATAACAGTTAATCTTATCCTACGTTCTCTTATCCTTTGTCTAATTCTATTGCTTTTTGCAGCCTGCTTTCCTTATTCAATCTGATACCTAATTTATGACGCAGATCTTCTTATTCAAGGCTGTGCATTTTTTTGCTGTGCAAAAACTCAGAAAAATCTAAACATTGTGGGGAAAAGGTCCTCATCATTCTCTCCAAACAGGGCTGAATGAATCTGTCGATTTCAGTTTCTCATTTTTCCAGCGATACATTCCACTTGCTTCATTTCCATATCAATTTGCACTTTAAAAATTAATAATTCCCAATGCAAAGCCATCAGCATTTTAGTGTGCATTTTCCTGATATGCAGACTAATGTGTTTTATATGCAATTTGGTCTCATATGCATATTGTTGCAAGCAATCTAATACAATCATTTCTTGAATGTTATTTTCATTATGTAAACACTTAGCCCCATTATATGCTTTTTGTTGCACACATTTTTGGGTTGGAGAACTGCACTGCAAAATTCTGAAACACGTACTTTTCCAAGGATCCCCATCTGCACATCTTCCTGTGTGAAGGAACATGGTTCACCCTCCTTCATCCTCTGACACTTGGTCCCCCAAGCATACTTGAACGAGGCAATGTAATTTTCCTAAGACTACCGGTACTTGTGCCCTGCATTGAATATTAGACCCCAAGATGATAACGGGGTCTCCCCCTTTCCTTCCTCTTACTACTGGATCAACAGTAACAGTCATATTAGGAAATGGGAGAGAAATGGGATGGTGTTTGACTGATAATGAGAGTAGAGGGACAGAGTGTTTGTGAGTACATGGGGAGAATGGAGGAGAAATCTTATCTGGCATGATCTAAGGAACTGCTAGAGCTTTGTGATTCTTCCTTCCTCCGCGGATTCTGCGAAATATTGGGGTAGGTGCAATTACTGGCACCTGTTCCTGATATCACAAGTGGGCACTGAGAGTATGTTCATCTGCCTTCCCTCCAACACATGGCTAGAGTCTGAGGAAGCATTGAGTGAGGAGAGGCGTTTCATTGGCTGACCTCAGGCCTTGTAAACCATGGAAGAAATTTACAGCCTGGAGAACAGAAAAAGATTGGGTTTGCACCAAGGGAAAAGAAACATGGCTACAGACACTCAGCCTGGCTATGGTGACTCCTAAGTGAATGGCAAGTTGGAGGGATCAAAGGAGAATCTCTCTTTCCCTTCGCTGGAACCATGGAGCACTTGGTCATAATCCAGTGGCAGCAAGTTGGGGAAACTGGAGGTTACCTAGTTCTGAGAGGAAACCTTAACAGTCAGCCAGCGGCTGCTTATAATCTTATAGACCCAGTCACAAGCCAAGTGCTGTTTATGGATATTCAGCTCACCTTAAGAAATGGGAGATGAGCTCATGGGAAAATATACAGTGGTACCTCTGGTCACGGGTGGCGCTGTGGTCTAAACCACTGAGCCTAGGGCTTGCCAATCGGAAGGTCAGTGGTTCAAATCCCCACAATGGGGTGATCTCCTGTTGCTCAGTCCTGGCTCTTGCCAACCTAGCAGTTCGAAAGCATGCCAAAAATGTGCAAGTAGATAAATAGGTACCACCCTGGTGGGAAGGTAAACAGCGTTTCTGTGCACTGCTCTGGTTTGGCCAGAAGCGGCTTCATCATGCTGGCCACATGACCCAGAAAAACTGTCTGCGGACAAACGTCTTCAATGTAGCACTGCCCAGGGAAGCAAAGACTTTAATTCAAGAAGGATTACAGGTTTGCAAAACTTACTTTGTGAGACAAGCACGATCATCTAAAGCTTTATCTCTCTTTCCTTCCCTCCCTCTTCTAATGTATGTCTCTGCCTCCCATCACAGCAGCCCTGGGCCCAGGAAGTAATATATGGGGCAGTTGGCTCCTTTCAGGGGGGTGCCAGAGACATATAATAGAAGGGGAGAGGAGGCAAGATATGGAAGGCCTGCCAGCTCACAAGGGTCTCAGTGCTGAGCCCCAGATGGCACAGAAAGGATAGTTGGTCAAGGGAGCCATGGCCAAAAAGGTTGAAAACCATCTTAAGGGATTGGAAAGAGATGGTGATGTAGCACTGCCCAGGGAAGCAAAGACTTTAATTCAAGAAGGATTACAGGTTTGCAAAACTTACTTTGTGAGACAAGCACGATCATCTAAAGCTTGTATATCTGGGCCCAGGAAGTAATATATTTGGCTCCTTTCCCATATAATAGAACAAGATATGGAATTCACTCTCAGAAGATGTAGTAATGGCCACCAACTTGGATTGCTTAAAATGAGGATCAGACAAATCTGGATAATAAAGTTATCAATGGTTGTGCTCTCAGAATATCAGTTTTTGGGAATTTCAGGTGCACAGAGTGCTGTTGTGCGCACATCCTGCTTTCAGGCTTCCCTTAGACATGTGGTTGGCCATAGTGAGCACAGGATGCTGAACTAAATGGAGCACTGCTATTGATCTCGCAGGCTCTTAGGATGTTCCTATAATTAAAATGAAAATGTTTTAAGAAATAAAAGATCATGGGACAAGTTGTCAGCAGAGCAGCACCAGTACAGCAGAAGAATGCTCTACAGCACACCTAGGCAGCTGAAATTGTGCAAGATAGTCATGTAAGTGTGTTCTAATAATATCTGGAGAGGGCTGCAAAACTCTGCAGTGACTAATTCCATAGAAGTGTCTGTACAGAACAAAATATGAACGTTTGAGTGAGGCTTCCAGGCTGTTCTCACTTATACTGGGCATGAGGCAATGCTCCAGATGGCCAGAGCATATGGGGAGATCAGATAAGACTTAAAGATATATGGTTTGTAGCACAAAACATCTGATATGCCCAGATGCTGAGTGTGAAATAAATGAACATCTCCATGGGGGGGGGGGGAGAGATGAAGTTTTGCTGGTAGACATTTTGACAAAACCAGAGCCTCACATTACACTACATATGTTAAACTGAATTTCAGATCATGGTCCTTAATTTCAGTATATTCCACTGGAAAACTAGCAATCCTAGCCAAGAGCCATAGCTCAGTGAAAGAGCACATGTGCTGCATACAGAATGCCCAAGGTTCAATCCCCAACATATCCATGTGGGACTGGTAAAGTCTGAATTCCTACAGGGCTGCTGAGAAATAGTGTTGACAGGGACATTTCAGGGACTGTATGCATTTGGCTCCTAGCCGAATTATAGTCAACATTGTAAGTTCCTTCCCACCCATCAACTGTTCACTAGGAGGAGAAAGGAATGGGGCGTTGATGTTGGGCAAAGTGTGCAATTGCCGCTCCTTCATCTGCAAGTAGAATACAGACGCTTGGGTTACAGATGCTTCAGTTTACAGACTCTGCTAACCCAGAAATAGTACCTCGGATTAAGAACTTTGCTTCAGGATGAGAACAGAAATCGTGTGGCGCGGCGCGGCGGCAGCAGGAGGCCTCATTAGCTAAAGTGGTACCTCAGGTTAAGAAAAGTTTCAGGTTAAGAACGGACCTGCAGAATGAATTAAGTTCTTAACTCGAGGTACCACTGTATAGATCAGAGGTGAAAGCAACTGGGCAGAGAGGTAGGTGTGTTCCACGTAAATATGCAAAAAGCTGTATGTGCATTTTCCAACTCAGTGCTGTCAAGTATCCCGTACTGGCCGGGATTCCCCTGTTTTTAAACGTGTTTCCAGCTGCTGTCCCGGAGGACTCAAACACCCGTATATTCCCGGGTTGTGTGGAAAAGTGGATGGGGTGCTTTGGGGCAGCGCCCCAAGAAAAGTGCCCCCCGCTCAGCTTGTTTCGCTCCCCTCCGGCCGTGCGCCTTGCAGGCCTGCCATGCTGAGCCGAGCAATGCGCTGCCCGCCCCCCGTGTGGGGTAGGGCAGGGCGCGCTGGCTGGGCCCATTGGCGTTCCCACCTGGCAGAGCCGCACTGACCCTTTGGAACTAAGGCTGGGCCACTGGGGTAGTAGCGGGGAGTCCGCGGCAAAGGGCTGCCTGAGAGCGCTCGCCCTGTCGAGGTTTAGGTTAAGCAGAGGAGGCCTTTCTATCCCGCGAAGGGTGGCGGGTTTGGCCGCTCGGCCATTCGTGCCACGCGTGGCCAGGAGAGCTTCCCTGGGGGCTCACGGAGGGCCACGCGGCTGCTCTCGATCTGAGGGGAAGCGGCTCATGCCGGCGGCAAAGGGGCTGCTGCGTTGCTACCTATGGACCGGGAGGAGAGGCGCGTATGCGGTGACTGAGAGGAGCAGCTCTGCGAGGAGAAGGAGAAGGTCCAGCCAGGAAGCGAGGTGAGGCCAGGGCAGCGCTGCCCGGAGCCCCAGGGCTCGCGAGGGCGTCTTGCCAGCTACTCTTACCTTGAACGCCGTGGACGCCGCGTTCTAGCTGCTCCACCCACTTTTGCTTCTGGCTCTGCCCACCACTGCCATGTGACTATTCCTTATTTTCAAATCCAAAAGTTGACAGCTATGTTCCAACTGCATGCAAACAGTTCTCAGGATGCATTTGCATTTTGGAATTTGAGGGTTTGAATACTATAAAACAGGGCTTGCAGTTCATCTGAGCATTGGCATTATTTGCATTCTTCTGCTGAGACATATAAAAGATGCCGGGCAATGTTAAGAAATGTTTACAGTTGTTTCTATGTGGAAAATGGAAGGTAAAACTTGAGCACAGCTACTAAGAATTAGATATATCCCTGTGTTTCCATGGGAAATCGGATTCTGTGAAAATGATTTTGTCTTTGTGGGTGGGTGGGTGGGTCTGGCCCTGCCCCCTACTGAAATGTTGCCTCCAATAGTTTCCCACCAAGCCCTTGGCCCATAAATAGGCTTCCCACTCTTGGTGTAGCTATACTGATCTACATGGCCCAATGGCTCATTTCTGAATGAAACAGCTTTGTAGTTCATTATTTCATAATTAAGCAAAGGTTCCTTTCCAATCTTTTCTCTTCAAGGCCAGCAGGCTCGCCAAGTAGTGGGGTCTGAGGGGTCCTCAGCCACCCAAAAAAATTCAAGGAGGGGGCTGGGCTCCCCCAAAATCCTGTGGCCCAGCTCCGTGCTCCCCATTCCCCATCCTGTACACCCGGTTCAGCCCACAGATGGAGACCCAAGTTTGGGAAACACTGCTTTAAAGTTTTCCTTCTCTTCTCCTCTTCATAACTACCCATAAACTATTTTAATCTAAGTTGACAGAATGGCTAATATTATTAATCAGATATTGGGAAAGATTTAAAAGGACATGCTTATAACAATAAGATCCACATAATGTTTTACTGACAGGTATCAAGTCTAACAGTGAGACTAATCTCCCTTAGTTTTAGATTCACAACAAGGCTAGTGAGTTTTGAAAACTGCTCTTTTCCATTAACCCTTACTCCCAATTAAAGCAGAAGTCACAGTGGGTTCTTTAGCCCCCTGCTGCAAGCCCATTTTTTGCAATTTACATAATAAATCTGTTGAAGACACTTTCCAAATTACTCAAGATGTAGCTTATTCGTTCTATTTTCTCTCCCTCCCATCATTTCCCCTTTTTCTTTTAAAAATGTTGTGTGTTTTTATCTTTGCAATCAAAGCCATCAGGCTCAGTGGGAGGCCATACGCAATGATTCCTGTGAAGATAAAATGGGATAACTCATGTTTTAAGCAGCCCTGAGGACATTGGAAAAAAAAATGAGAAGGACACATATGCAATATGCAAAGAGGATCCAAATCCATAGGCCAGTTTACATTGAAAATAGTCAGGATAACCTTTATACAGCAATAGAACCAATTGTGAGGCATCTTTGGAACTGACAGTGTTTAATTTATACTTCTCTCCTCCAATAAGCAACATTCAATGAGAAGCAGAAGTGTTGCTATATTTTCATTCAGTTTATGATCCATTTACTAAACCACCAATTTAAATAGCAAATTTAGGCCCAATCCACACTGGCAGAGTTCAAGAGGTAGGTGAAAGGAAGGAAGCCCATCTTGCTCACATTTCCTTCCTGTACCCTCACGCTTCATCTAGATAAATGCTTAAAGCAATTCTGCATTTTTACTTGCTCTGCAACCTTGGGATATCAATTTAATATCAAATCACAATAGCACAGCTTAGTCAGGACAGGGCAGGTGGGCCATTTTAGATTTTGTAGGTGTGAAGGAGAATGCATGTCAAGGTTCAAAGGTCTGCTCTTGGATATAGCAAAGAGTAAGTTTCATAAAGCAGGGTGTTTTATGAATATTTCTTATGGCTACTTTTTGTGCTTCCTGATAGTGAGTGGTGCTCCTGAAACATTTGTGCATGTGGTCTGAAATCAGTGGTGTGAGGTGATTTTTTTTTTCCATAGGGGAACAGTTAGAGCCAGAGGTGCCAGCTTGCAAAGGGTGTGTGTGTGTGTGTGACATCCCAACGTTGTGTATGTGAGCATTGCACCTCCCTCCCTAAGCCAGGCAGAAGCTTCCTGGGTGTGCTGGCCCCGGGGGTTTGTCCGTGAAGTGAGGTCCAAGTCCAGTCCTGGGTCTAGGGGTCAAAGGAGGTCAGTCCAGCGGGGAGCAAGGCAGGGAGCAGGTCAAGGTCCAAGGCAAGTGCAGGCACAAGGTTGCAGGTCAACATACGTTTGCAGCTAAGTTGCTCACGCAACTTGGGCTGGGGCTGGCTGGCTTTTATCTGGCCCTATGCTTAGGGCGGCCCCGATCCTCTGGAGACTCGCCTCTCCTCCGGGCCTGGAGGCGAGCACTCCTCCTGTAAGCACTTAGCTCTCCTTCGCCTCTCTGCCCTGAGCCTCTGCAGCTCAGGAGAGGCTGGTGGGTTACTGGACCCAGGGGCTGCCTCAGCTTCCTCTGATGAGGCTGGGAGTGGAGCACCTGCAGGCAATGGGTCCTCCCTCCCATCAGGAGCCAGAGCAGACTCTGCTGATGCCTGCACCTGGGGATCCAGCACAGGTGGGGATCCTTCAGGCTCAAGCCCTGGCCCTGGCTCAGCTGGTTCTGGAGGCGGGGAATCCTGTGCAGGCTGGGATCCCTCAGGTTCAGCATCTGAGTCTGACTCCCAGGCCATCAAACTGGGCTTTGGAAAGGAGGTGCCAGGCTATAATACTTAATTTACCAGGAACATTTAGAAGACTAGGCTACTCCCCCTAGTCCATTGACGGCACACCACTGTCTGAAATATTGGGAGGGTACCAGACCACTTGTCATCCCTACAACAGCACTCAGATTTTGGAAATCCCTTCCTCTGCTTTTCTCCTTCCAACTTATTTCTGAAATCCTGAGTTCTGCATTGCAGCTTCATGAACTTACCCTCCCCAAAACATTTAACATGCAACAGATTACCTGAACAAATAATCTATTGTATATATTGTTCATTTGCAAAATGTGCATGAACATCCAGCACCCTCCTATCTGCCTGATTGATTGCAAACCTTTTTGGTGTGCAGATTAATAATCCAATTCAAATAAAAAAATGTTTTCGTTATTTACTAACATGATGCAAGTCAAATGTGTAAAATCTAAGATGGTAAATACATAAATTGTCAGATATTCAATGGCGCTGAGTGGAAAGAATAATTAAATAGCTATTTGCTTTTCCCCAAAAAGTTTTTTCTCCACCCATAGAAGATCTCCTCAGTAGTATGCGAATTTGATTACATTCAATGTTTTCCTTTTGTTTGAAAGCATCTAAAGCATTTCTTCCTAAACAAAAAGCAATTATGTATTCTTTGCTCAACTATAATGTTGCTTCGTCTTTCCGAAATGCATTATACTGAAGCTGAAAGTCACAAATGCAATTAAACTTTGCAGAAGTGGTTAACTTCAAATGTTAATGGTAATAAACCTGCAGCAAAGCACACTTAATTACTATGTACTCACCATGTAATTACAGAGAAACAGCTACTCCATGGTAACGTGAGCATGTAAAAAATGAGAGTGACTGCACTGATGTCCTCATCATTTTTTTTGTAAGAGAAATCCTGATCTTCAACTGAAATTGTCATTGCCCCATTACTTTTGTTCACATATGATATGGGATTGTATCCAAAGTAGTGCTACATGAACATCTCATCAGTGCAAGGACTTCTGCTTAAGCAATGGAATGTTCTCCCAACCTTCCCCCCATGTTTTCCCCAAAATTCTTCTAGGGTTCCCCCAAACCTCTGAAGCCAGTTGGGGGAGGGTACTGCTATTCCCTCTTTTTGGAGGGCAAATTTCCCACCCATCCCTGGAAGAAGAAGAAAGGTTGTTTATCTCAATAGTGAGAAAATTGATTTTGCCCCATGGGGAAAGGCAGTGGCAGGCAATTTAAGCCTGATCCACTAAACGCTTCCCCCTGTCCTTAATTTGGCATGCACCCTCCTGCCCTGGAGGACCGTGTCCAGTTCCGGGTACCACAATTTAAGAAGGATATTGACAAGCTGGAATGTGCAGAAGAGGGCAACCAAGATGATCAGGAATCTGGAAACCAAGCCTTATGAGGCACAGTTGAAAGAATTGGGTATGTTTAGCTTCGAAAAGAGGAGACTGAGAGGAGATGGGATAGTCATCTTCAAATATCTAAAGGGCTATTCCATGGAAGATGGAGCAAGCTTCTTTTCTCCTGCTCAGAAAGGAAGGAACCTGAACCAATGGCTTCAAGTTATAAGAAAGTAGGTTCCAACTAAACGTCAGGAAGAACTTTCAGGTGGTAACTTATTTGACAGTGGAATGGACTCAGGAGGTGGTGGACTCTCCTTCCTTGGAGGTTTTTAAGCAGAGGTTGGATGGCCATCTGTCATGGATGCTTTAGCTGAGATTCCTACATTGCAGGGGGTTGGCTGGAATCTCTTCCAATTCTACACTTCTCTGATTCTTTGATCGAAGCTGTAAAGGTTTTTCTTTTTCTTTTCTTTTTTCATTATAGAGCGGCAGGAGCAGTCCCCTTGAAATTTAAGCAGCAGTGGGTTAGATTCAGGGATTGGATGACCTTTGAACTCTCTTCCAGCTCTATGATTCTAAGTTAATCATAATTAACTTAACCCCCCCCACTGATTTCAGGAGGTCTACTCTAAGCATTGCAAAGTCTATATCCAAGTCATTACTCTTAAAGCTCCTCGCCTATTCTTAAATCAATCCAGTGTTCAATCCAAGAATGAAATATTAATTTACCATCTCCCAAAAAACTCTAGGGTTGCTGGTTTATCATTCCATGACCTTGTGTTTAGGGGTGGGAGTAGATTTAGGAGCCTCCATTGGGGCATAGAAGTGATTTGTTGTAGGCACAGCTGGCTGCTTTTCATGCAAAAGAAATAGAAAACCCCCTCCCTCCAAATAAAAGACAATGTGCTGTATTCAGTGTTAGGCCTGCTCAGATCAATTGAACTTTGATTGGCTTTGATTAAGGTCCTTTAGTTCAATGAGTGTACTCTAACTTAGATGCATACCAGGGCTTTTTTTTTTTCAGAAGTAACTAACTGGGTCTGAGTTCTGGCATTTCTCAGGTGGGCGCCATTGCCATTATAAGAGAACAAGGGAGGCGTTCATGGGGAGTTCAGGCACCTCTTTTTCTAGAAAAGATATTGCTGGATACAACCCAATATCATTTTGTAAGCAAAGGCGACCCAAAGTGCAGAGGCCTGCAATAAAGTCAGAACTCAACTGCTTTTACCCAAGGAGGCTTCTTTTCTCTGATAAGCTGCTACTTTGACTCACAAGAGATTGTAACTTTTCTCTTTTCTGGCTTTGTATGCTTGAAAAAAGGGTTGGTCAGAATTGCATTGAAGGCACTTCTTTTCCTTTTTAACCATTTGATCAATAGTCTTTGTCTCTGATAGCTATCCCTCCTCCCTTCACAGAACCATCCATCTATCCACAACATCCTCCCATTGCCCAGTCATCCTCCCTATTTCCTCCTTCCACCCAGATGCCCTGTCTTCTGAAATCGCATGCTAAGAAAGTTTTGTCTTTTCCCCGCTGTTCACCCCAGAGGGTTCTCATGCCTTTGTGAAATGGTCACATAAGAAAGTAATATGCTAGACGGCACACATTCTTTGTTCACGACAGCGACAAAATATATCTTGATTCACACTAGGAAAGTGGTGTGATCTAAAAATATGTACTCTCCTAAATTTCTGTTGTCAAATAACTCACACAAAAGGAGAAGTAGGTGCTAAGATTAGCATCTCAGATAGCATTTCAGCAGGTCGTCATGTGGAGTTTTGCATTGATGTAGAGAAAATCCCTCCAGTCTATGTAGTAAGCCATTACACATGAATCGTTCTCTACATGGGCAGTGATCTCACAAAGCACACAGCAATAAAGTGGATTATGCAAGGCAGCTGTACTGTGTGCACCAGGAAGTACACTACAGGGAGTAAGGATCAGACGCTGCAATTGAACTTCACCTTGCTCTCATTAAAGATGCTTGAGGAAATAATTCTTTCCAGTTTCTAATACAAAGTGACCTGATGTACACTTCCTGGACTAATGTGCAGGACTGGAATACAGTAACCCTTCACATTTCACTTTTCCTCTGAATTTTTCAATGCAGTCTGCAGCTCAGAAAATGTACTAAACTGAATATTAAACTGCACGTCTTTCTCTCTCTCTCTCTCTCTCTCTCTTCAATCTATGTATTTGGAAATGCATACTTTAGGATAAATGCACATTCTGAGGGGGGGAAATGTTCCAAGTATTTAAATGTGAATTTTCAAACACTTAAAAAACAAATGTCTTCGCAGATGAATATGCAAATGCAATGCAATGGACTCATGAATCAACACATGCAAAACTCATGCAGCCTGGAAATAGACCAATCTATGTATATCTAGCTAGACAAGCAGAAATGTGGATGAGAAGTGTGGATGAGACTGCAGAACCGAAGCTGTTCTGTAGAACGAATGATGTTACCAAGGCCCTGTATACTTTCCTTGCTTCTTGCTTCTTTTGTGCCCAATCAAATCCCTTTTTTTGTTCAAGCATGAAAAGAATTGTGGGAAACCAGGCCATTTGTTCAAGGTAACATGAAGTGAGCTTTTAATTTCTCCGATTGACTCATCTTTTCTTTTTCTTTTTTGTAGTGTAACTGAATTATAGCATTAATTTATTCAGCAGTTCAAGGTCGTTGCTACCAGAACTTCTTGACATCCATATTACACTGGGAGAGATTTCTATTTAAAATAAAGACAATGTCTCTATGTTCCATGAAAGCCCCACGGAGCTCATGCCAGAGACCTGAACATTTGGAGATGGGGGTTTTTTTTCTCTCTCCAAGAGACAAAGGCACTGGCTTGTTTTACAGATGTAACTAAGAATGCCTTCTCTTTTATTTAAACTATAACTGAAGCGGAGCCCTTAGTGATTAGTATGAACCAGATGGAAATTGCTATCAGAAATTAAAAGCCCTTTGTAACTGTCAGAAACTATAAACATGCTTTGTGACAGAGAAGCTAAGTGACGCAAGGCACCTTTTGTTCATTATGATACCAGAGCATATGCAACAAATTACACTCTCCCCACCCCTACCCCCGTCATGCAAACTTCCATTGTTATGGGGGCAAGGCGGGAGAAGGAGGGATGAAGAATGACTTGTGACAACCTGAGCAGTAATGACGCTCGTCCCAACAGATGAGCAGGAAATGGAAACAGCTGCTCTATTCAGATGAGAGGAAAGCTACGACTGGAAGAACACCCTTGGGGATCTCATAATCTAGATGTTGGTATTACGGGAAAAGGTAAATTTAAATAGTTGAGGCATCTCATTTCGGCTCTTTTCTTTATATCTTCCACCCTGCCCTTCAGGGTAACATATAGATGCCAATCTTCCTTTCTTCAGGTATAACCGAGGCACTTCTTTATGAGGCTATGAAGGCTTTTCATTATGAACCACTCTGGTAGATTACAGGTGGAGAACATTTTCAGCCTGAGGGCCACTTTTTGTCCTGGGGCATCCTGCTAGTGATGGGGAGGTTCAATGGCAAAAGTGGAGGAAACAATAAATGTTGGTACAAAAGTTGGTTGCCTTCCCCTCTCTCTGCCAAGCGGTGGCTAGTACTCAGGGGGTTCCTGGCACTCACCCAGGGTCTGTGATCTTTTGCAGAATTGAGATATGTGGAGCTTTAAGAAATATGGTCTATTAATAATAATAATATAATAATAATAATAATATAATAATACCCTGCCATCTGGCTGGGTTTCCCCAGCCACTCTGGGGCTCCCAACAGAATATTAAAAACATGATAAAACATCAAACATTAAAAACTTCCCTAAACAGGGCTGCCTTCAGATGTCTTCTAAAAGTCAGATAGTTGTTTATTTCCTTGACATCTGATGGGAGGGCATTCCACAGGGCAGGTGCCACCACCGAGAAGGCCCTCTGCCTGATTCCCTGTAACCTCACTTCTCACAGTGAGGGAACCAGCAGAAGGCCCTCAGAGCTGGACCTCAGTGTCCGGGCTGAACGATGGGGATGGAGACGCTCCTTCAGGTATACTGGGCCGAGGCCATTTCGGGCTTTAAAGGTCACACTTTGAATTGTGGTCGGAAACGTACTGGGAGTCAGTGTAGATCTTTCAGGACTGGTGTTATATAGTCTTTACGGCCGCTACCAGTCACCAGTCTAGCTGCCACAGTCTGGATTAATTGTACTTTCTGGGTCACCTTCAAAGGTAGCCGCATGTAGAGCACATTGCAGTAGTCCAAGGAGGAGATAACTAGAGCATACACCACTCTGGCAAGACAGTCTGTGGGCAGGTAGGGTCTCAGCCGGCATACCAGATGGAGCTGGTAGACAGCTGCCCTATTTACACCTTCAGTCTGCAAGGAGGGACTCCAGATCTTACAGCATGATCATTTCAAAGGGGGCTTGTGCCCCACAACAGTGCAGCCCTGGAGTCCAAGTCATCTCTCTCAGCCAGCTCTGCAGCCAGCTTGCCCAAGATGGATTCCAGTCCTTCTTCTTTCCCTAGCCACCCTTGCACAAGATTCTCTTCCTGCCACATCACACCCAGTTACCCTGGCAACCTTCTAAACACCCAGTCTCCATTTACTTCTCAGGGTAAGGGGGGAGGACAGTTCTCTTGACAGAATATTTCCAACCCAGAATGCCAACTGAGTAGTTTGGATAAAGGTTGTTATGTAGGAATGCTTATTTAGAAGCAAATTCTATTAGAATCAACATGCTATGATATGCTGATGCAACCACTTAACACTTTTGACTCAAGACAGCAAGCTCAGTGCTGCTCAAATTGTCTTCTAAGTCTGACAGAACAAAGGTACAAATTTACTCCATAGAAGGAATGCAAGGGATTGTTCCTTGCAGGATATGGAAGGCAAACGTGCCAGTTTTTAATTGCATTTCTCGTCAAAGAAAACTGGATGGAATTGTGCAAAAGAAAAAGAAAGTCCTTTTGTGACATTTCTAAGCATTTCTAAAGCACTCGCTTGAACTTTGGCTAGAGGAAAAAACACAGGCTCATGGGGCTGAATTAAAAGAAATTATCTAAAACTCTGTTTCTGAAACTTGACATCTAGGTTTTCCTTTTTTTAAATAAAAGGCTATGTTTTTTTAAAAAAAACCTGAGAAAATTTAATTGTAAACATCAGTTTACACATACAGACTCACAGTATTGTATATTTGTAGGGCTGATTATAATTTTGGATTATGTAAAACATATACTTATTTCTAAATTCATATGCATATATTTCATACATACGTACTCTAATGGGTCTGCTGCACAACCTCGTTTAATGCAAATTAGAAGGCTATGTTTTTAATCAGCCACAACTAAAGGATATTGTCTTCCCCTTTCTCCAAGATGTCTTTTCATCTTGTTTACATTGCTCTCCTCTCTACCTTTTGCATCCTCCCTCCTTTGTTGGCCCTTCTTCTTCACACACACAAAAACACTTCTGTTCCCCCTCTGGCTCTGATTTGCCATGCTCCTACCAGTCAATATTCCGTTGCCAACCATCTTCAGATCTGCTGTCCAGGAAGCCGCCTTTCTGGCTGTTTTACCCTTCCTGCTGAGCTGCTGTTCCCCAGACAGCTAGACAGGCCAAAGCTACATGTCACCAGACATGACTGCAGCAGGGCTAGGAAATGGCAGTTTACTGGCATCTAATAATATGAGATATCTTTTCCACTTTGTTTTTCACACACTTCCCCTTTGCTCAGACAGCTACCCATGTTTTTGATGTAGGCTGAACTCAAGAAGAAAAAAAAAAGAGAGAGAGAGAGAGAGAGAGAGAGAGAGTTCAACTTTTAAGCCCTTGAGCCAATTCTTGCCATAAATTGGAGTGTATGTAAATGGTCGAGGGAGTTCTACCATGAAATCAACTTTCTCTCTCTCCCCCCCCCCCAGGATTGCAGACACCTATAGAAAATATAACTGGCCCCATCAGATTTTGGCTACTGGGTGCTGCCATGCTTAATTTTATTCATATTTGGACTTCACACTCTTCAGACATGAGTCCCGCCATTATAGAACACACAATCTCAGTCCCTGTGCCTCCCAGATGTTTTGGACTACAACTCCTATCTTCCTTCTTCCTGGTGTATTTCAAATTTAAGTTTGGAAATAACAATCTCTCTCTCTCTCTCTCTCTCTCTCTCTCTCTCTGTGTGTGTGTGTGTGTGTGTGTGTGTGTTTTTCTACTTTTAGCAATAGCTGAATAAGGGCAAACTCTGTACGTGTAGTTGTCTGAACCCAGTCTGGTTATCAGAATCAGATCATTAAAGAGGCGTCCGTGCCAGAACCTAAAATCTGTGGAGAATGGGGGAAATGTGTTAAGGTCGGCTGTGCTAATTAAATTAGGATTTTAGCATTTCAGCTAAACTAATCCTTAGCTAATATTAGTATATAGTTTTCTTTTAAAAAAACCAAATTTCAAACCTGGGCACTGTAATTTAAATGTAACTTTTTGCTGCCCTGAACAAGGCAGCTGTTCTATCCTGCCCTGGCTAGGGATAAAGAGGTTGGCCAGAACTTGAATAAATATTGGTAAGCCCCACCCTGTATAATTGGCCACATGATGCGGCACACACACCAATGGAATGGCTATGCCCATCAACTTGGGGGGGGGAAGTCCCCTCAAATATTTTATGGGGGGCAAAGGGATCTTAGCCCATAGGATTTGGCTCCTATGGTTGATCATCAGACAGCACTATTGGTTGTGTTTCTGCTGGGAAGCTAACAGGGACCTTCAAGGGTCTTATTTGCCATATTTGGTTCTAATGATAAAGGGGTGATAGGGACTATGCCAGAAGAGTGTCCTTTCAGTTTGATGGGTCTGTAAAATCCACATATTCTGGGCTAGAGGCACCTAATAGGGAGGTGGGGAAGTGGTACTTCATCGTGGTTGTCCTATGAACTTGAGTCGAGATCAGCAAACAGAAAAACCTGCAAAGGTGCCCTCTATATTATCACACTATACAGTATTCATAACACCTCTCTTAAATATATGTAGGCTATGCAGACCTTCCTTCTGCATGATGTAGAAATGCCCTAATGCATGATTACTGGGTGGGGGGGAGGGATCTATGCAGGAGAAATATGAAATAATGAAATCAGTGTGACATTGGCTTTTATACCTGCATTTCTTGACTCACACAAAACAAAAAGCTAGCATATCCACCTTTGCCCGGAAGTCCCATTGTATCCATTAGGTATTACATACAAGTAAATATGCATAGGGCTGTCATTATGGGTCTACATGGCAAATAAGCAGTTTTCCATGGATCAAACCCAATGGAATACAAGCAATAGAAAGTAGAGTTACAAGAAGCTTGATAAATTGACTGCCCATAAAAGGATGATCCCAGAGAACCTCGCTGAATGAGATCACTGAGCATGTTGCTGACGATTTCAGAGCTATATGAGGAGGCAATTAATTGTTTTGATGTACTGGAAAATGTCGTGATCAGAGTTCCTAAAAAAAAAAGTTCTTTGGTCTTAGATGTGCTCACGTTTTTCAGTCAGTCATGCTCTGTCTTCATTCTGCCTTTCAGTCTTCCACAGTCTGTATGTATTTAAAAAGGTGAAATGACCAAAGATGCTATAAGTGTAAGATTGATTCTTAATGAACATAATTAGCAAACAAAACATTGAGTTACAGTCGTACCTCGGGTTACGTACGCTTCAGGTTGCATACTTTTCGGGTTACGAACTCCCGTAACCCAGAAGTGTAACCCGCCATGCATGCGCAGAAGCAGTCTGTGTGGTCTGTGCATGCACAAAGAGCGTTTTTTGGGTTACGTACGTTTTGGGTTACGTACAGCGACCCGGAACCAATTAAGTACGTAACCCGAGGTACGACTGTACTGATGTTCCAATTCCTTTAAATTGGGAACAGGGAACACGGAATGTTAGATGTTAGACTCCAATTCCCAACAACCTTAGCCACCATCGCAAATGGTTTGGGATGATGAGAGTTCTAGTGCAACATCATTTATTATAGGGACAGAAATTCACCATCCATAGTTTGCATCCAAACTGTATGAGGTGAGTGCTTTGTAGAACAGAGAACTGGGTTGGTAAATTCAAACCCCAATGTCCATCAGAAGAGCAAATTAGGATAGAATTATTTACCACCCTGCTGGGAGGTGGGAATTATTCACATTGAGAGACATTTTCTGTAAACAGTAAAAAAAATCTAGTGCATAATTAAGATGACCCTTGAGGTCCCTTCCAGTAATAATACAATTATATGTTGCTAAAATTAACTCTTTGTTTCCACTCTCCCTTTGAATGAAGGACTTCTGAGCCACCATCTGAACTCCAGCAGCTCCCATAACCATAGCCCTTTCTGAAAGTCGAGACAGAATTACATATACTTGCTGATATCCTCTGGGTATGCTTCTAAGATCCATGAATAAATCAACCTTTCCAATATTAATTCAATTCAGCTAACCACTTGTGCCACTTCAGACCTGTCAATATTTCTCTTGTTATTTTTCTTCTGCTGTAAGCAAATACAAAGCAACAACAAATAGAGACTTTGTAGCAAAGTGCCCCAAATTCAAGGTGAACATAACAAGGGGGAGTCCCCCCGCAACAGACAAAATTACATGTACTGGTGTTAAAATCAGCTGTGTCCTGGGGGCTGCTATTTCTATCACACATGTTTTTTCTATGGAATGGATTTTTGTTTTCACTTAGGGTTAAAAATGCATATATTGTACATCATAAGGCATGATGGGTGTATCTCCTGCTCCAGTTACATCCAGAAGGTATAGCCAGTGTGTTCCCCCCCCGGGGGGGACACATTTCGTGAATCTAAGTTTGGCCTCATTGAGGGGCAGTGTTTCAATATGAGTAGGAAAATGAGAGTACCCCTATACATTATATATATATATATTTTAATTAAAAAAGCACTGGGTATAACCACAGCATCTTCAAACCTCACAGGGTATAAATCTCACAGGATTACACACATACACATACACACACACACACACACACACACACACATCTCAAGCCATTTCTGTAAACAGAGAGGTATATTATGGTCTGCTCCTATACATGTTCTATGTAGAATATATGCATAGATGTGCCCCTGCCATGCATTCTGAAATGGCACAGCTTATAAGTTTATCACCTAAAACTTGGGATGGATAAATCTGTCAATTTCACTTTTTCTCAGGTTCCCAGTCTTAAATTCCATCCTCCACATTCCTGTAGCAATTTGTGATTTATTGCTTTATTTATTAAAAAATCTTCATGAACATTTGTCCATGTTTCAGAGCACATTTCTCAGAATATACACTTTTTTGCAATCAATCATTGCTCATATAATGCATTTTTTCTGTTATTTTCACTATTGCATACACTTTGCAAACACTTTCCCCAAATACATGCATTTTTGTACACATTGGCTGGAGAACTCCATTGCAAAATTAGGAAAAGGAGCAAATTTTGAAGGATCATTGTGCTTCCATTTGCATACTGCTCCGAGAAGTGCTAATTGCTCCGAGAAGTTAATTGGTTGTTTCTCATTAAAATGCAAATGAAATCAAATTTCTCCCCAGAGAACTCAGAGGCAGCAATGGCTAACCACCCGATGGAATCTCCTCAATTAATTAATATAATATATTTATATCCAACTTCTTTTCTATCTTGTAACCCGAGGCAACATGCACAGGGTTCCCAGATGATGTCGCATGCAAGCACTGACCAGATTCGGGCCTGTTTAGCTTCAGCAAAATGGTAGCATCATGTGTCTTCAGGCCATGAGTGAAGGGACAGAATACAATGGATTCAATTTCCTCTTCCTTAGATCCTTCGTAATGTAACTAAATCTCCTAGCAGTTATCCTTACAGTCCAACATTTCAGCATGAAAACAATTATGAGATATTAGCCTATGGTGTGAATCACACATGGCATGAAGTCTTATTTGAGTAAAGATATTATTCAGACTTCTCCATTGCCCAAACTGCCTGCTGTGCTCCACCCACTCCAATATGACTAAATATTCCCAATAGAGTCATCACCATCATCTGAAGCCAGATTGTGGTGCACATAAATTAACTGTCATTGCTTGTGAGCTTGCAAAAAAGTCCAGTGGTTGTTTCTTAGGAAGATGCCATCAGAGCCCTAACCTGAGTTTTCGGCAGACCTTTTTATCCCTTTCCATAGAGAATGCACATCCTTTTTCTTCTCCCTTGCCCGCCCACACTGCTGCACATAAAATGTTGTCATAACTAAACATTTAATTAGCACAGCAGGGAGCAAAGTCCTATTGAAGTGTCTGGCAATGTTCTTTCCATAGAGACAACTGCAGAAAATGGGGCAGTGCTCCTCCCAAGCCATTCTGAGGCACCCAGATATGCAATTACTGCGCATCAAGCCATCGTTGAATAGTAGCAGGTGATGGAAACTCTAGAGAACAGCCAATTAAAAGAAGAGAGTGCCATTGGGACATAGCATATGAAACTGGGAATAGGTGAACAGAACAGAATCAGAGGCACCATCGGGCTGATGGCATATCATGAGAATTATTTTTTATTTTTATTTTTAAAGAGAAAGACATAGAAGAGTGCTGAGGAGAGAGGAGAATCAGAGCACAACTGCTTCACGAGTAGCTTTCTCTGCTGCAAGCACACCCATAGCAAAATTGATCGAGTGCAAATGCAACAACATATGTGGTCAATTGTCAGCAACGGAAAACCAAAGCTTGAAAGAATCAATGCATACCATGAGAAGACATTAGAAAAATCCTGCAAAGAGTAGAACGCCCACTTCCGTCATCTGAACACCAACTAAAATCAGCTATATTCATCATAATTTTTAAATAATCCTAGGCCTGAACAGCTACAAAGGTCTTCACCTGTCACCAAAAAGACCCACAATTCAGCAGTTGACTAGCGTTCCTGACTGTTGGGTACTGTGACCCAAAATAATGAGAGTTGCCTCATACCTAGTGGGAATCTGGCTTATCCGCCCAATTTCTTATTGTTGCTGTTTTGCAATAAACATTTGCTTTTATTTTCTTCTTGCCGGAATGTGTCAGTGTGGCTCCCTTCTTGTAGTGGCACTGTCGCACATTGACACTGAAACTGCTGATCTAGCTTTCCATCTCGTGCTCTGTGCTCATAACATGTATCTACTGGTATCACAGCTATTTCCCCAGGAATCTGTCATCATTTCTATTCTATCATCTCAGAGTTTCGGCTGTCTATGGAGACCTTATGATGCAATGTACGTTGTGTCCTGGCTGGAAGTGGTGTACATCACACTAACTAAAACCATAAACTTTCCGCAACATCAGCAGAATTAAGTTGGCACATGGTACAAGAGCCAGAACTTTAACCCCCCCTACCTCAAATTACAGGTCTCAGCATCAAAACACAAAGTCTGAAACATGAAAGTATTTCCCTGCTAATGAGGAATAGCAGTCAAGAATCTAAACACTCTACATTTCCAGCACCAAGATGGCAGGATCCCCAAGGATGTGCTCTATGAGCAGCTGGCCTCAGGCACCAGGCCTGTTGGCAGACCAATTTTGTACTACAAAGATGTCTGCAAACATGACATGGAGGCTGGGCAACATCAACCCTGTTGTCTGAGAATACCTTGCAGATGGCCACAATGCCTGGAGACAGGTAAGATTGTGCACCCATAGCTGTGACCAGAGGATGAATGGCTGCTTGCAGGAGCAAGAAACACCATGGTGAATCTGCAGCAGCACAACCAGATGCTTTCATCTGCCCCATCTTCAACAAAACATGTATCTCCCATATTGGCCTCTACAGCCACAGCAGGCTCTGTAACCTTCCAACATTCTGACTTCACCCCCAAATATGCATTCCTCCGTTGTCTCCCAAGACAGACAGATGCCAACCGAACTTATTCTTCAGGCATATTTTCAAGTGCAGAAAGTTTTTAATGTTACAAGGTAGTTCCCACTGCAGGATTATAATACAGAAGTGTTGGGTCCTGCAACAAAAAGTTGCAGTATGGAATGCCTCTTTTCACCATCCCAACCTTTCATTTCGTTCCAACAGTCAGCCAGTATTCTGCACCCACTGAGCATGGTCAGTCCCAGTTGGGCTTTGTAGGGGACGTTCCTCCATTTTCAGTGGAGTGGGTTGTGCCAGAGCCCAGTTCCATTAAATCTTGTATTTTTCCATTGCTTTCTGTGGACAGCTCTCAAGTCGATCCCTGGGGGCATTTCAAGACAGCTTCTCAGTGTCAGCCAGGGTATGGTTCCTGCCACAATTTGTATCTACGTGTCTCCTCTATTGTCCTCTTCTAGCCATTCCCATCCATTCCCCAAGCCCCCATCCACCAAGTCAGTTAACATTACATGGCCACAAAGACATCACGGCTATTTTGGAAAGTTCATGACCCCCCTGTCCTTTAGATTGTTTTCCCTAAAGGCTTTTTGTACCCCTGCAAATCTTAGGGTTACCACTAGTCTGCTACAATATCCTTCTTGAGTGCATGGGCAGTATGCCCTTGGCTACATCAGTATGGGCATCAGAGATCTTGAATTGGAAAAAGAAGGAACCCTGCTCTATCAAAGATGACATGACTCAATCAATTTCTGGGCAAAAATAGTCAAACTACCAGCGTTGATGAGTAATTACACACAATGGCCTAGAACCTATGGAAAGTTAATAAAATAAAGTTCACAGAGGGCAAGTTCACATTCCACTTCTCTTCCACTCTCAGAATACATGGGGCTCCTGAGGGTTGGCAGAAATAACCAAACTTTGGCAGTCCGTTGACTCTTGGGGCAATCATTCCTGTTCCCAGCAGCTCCGCTATATTAACTAGTGAAGTGTGTGGCAGATGAAAATGATGCACTATATGGAGCTCGCAGAGATGACCGGGAAACTTCGTGACCAGAGGGACGACGCGGTGGAAGAAGAATGGAAGAAATTTAAATTGTACTTTAAAAAAATTATTGTATGATTGATAATTAGATATAATTTGGAAGAAAAGTTAGACTGTAGATGTAGAGTTAGGTTAAGTGTTTAAGATAGATGAAATATGAGTTAAGATAATAGTTAAGATTAATAAGTAGGTATTTTTATAGTAAATAAGGTTTTGCAAGATGTTTAGAAATTACTAAAGATGATAGACAAGGAACGCAGGAAGAGGAGATAGGAGGAAGTCAACATACAATGTTAAGGATAGATGTTAGGGATAATAATAAGATTTTTTGTTTTTATTGTAGGTTTGTTTTTATTGTAGGTATGTCATTATTGTTTGTCTTTTACATGGTTGTATTGATGTGTTTATTTTTGATTTTGTTGTTGTTTCTTTTTTCTTTATATAAAATTTAATAAAGATATTTAAAAAAATAACTAGTGAAGTGTGAAAGGGATATGCAGGTTCAAAACATATTTGGGTCTCAGCATACATATACATATAATTTAAGTACATTAACTGAAAATATGGATTCCACTGAGACAAGGACTTAAAGGGAAAGCACCCACAAATTGCCAGCTTTATGTACACTTAAGCACCCAATGATCAAAATCACCAAGTATTATTATTATTTTACACACACACACACACATACACACACACACACACACACACACATATATATATATATATATAAACAAGCAAACCTCTAATGCACTTGTATAGACTCGTTTTGAGGCAAGTCCACTAAAGATAACCAAACTCTGAAAATTCCCTTGGATTTAATTATTTCTGCAAAATTAACCCTATTCCAACTTTTGAGAAGCATCCGTGCCTTTGCTTAGCTTTAAATTTGCAGTGCAGCAGGAGAAGGAAGACACTGCCTAGACTTCAGTTGTCAGCAGAAAGAGATGTAAGTGATTCCTGCCTGTCAATGGCATAGTCAGCGGAACTGTGAGGGACTATTTAAAATTCAACGTTGGCCTTTATTTCTATTATGAAGTTCAGCGCTATTGAGGTCGTCATGAGTCTGAATGATTACATTATTCCTTGAGGACCTTGCAGTTGGATTGGCATGAGGCCTTTATGAAACAGGACCATCAGAAAGGGAGCAGAGGGAAGGGAGATTCTACCTGCAAAACCTGTTTCACAATACTGCATGACTGTGATTGACTGATAACCTTAACTGCCTTCATTAATATTAACTATGTAATTGGGTTTGCGCTATGTGGACAACAACTTTTTCTTTTTCTTTTTACCTGAGATAATGGAGATGGGAAGGGCCTTTTCTTATCTTCCCTTCGCCTTCAACAAGTGCCCATGCCCTTAATATTCTGCAGACTCTGTACAATGGAAAGGAAATTAATCAGAAAAGTAACCTCTCAGATATTAGTGGACAGAAGGCATAATGATGAGATGGGAAGGGAAATGAATCATAATGACTCTTTGCCAGGTAATATCTTCCACTGGAGTGTAATCGTCCATTTCACGTTAAAGGGTTATTTCAGAACCCGGGGGAGGGGGGAACATTCTAATGAGCAGTGATGAGGCTCACTTCATTAATGACCTTAGCAGATGAAACTTATATTTCAAGTTGAATTGTTATCATGAGAGATTGATTAAATTGATTCAAATTGCACCTGGTTATATGTTAATTTGAAACACTTTTGGGTGCGAACAGATTCAGTTTTAAGGACGCCAGTGAAAACGGTATCAACGAAAACCTATTTGCTTGACTTCAGATGCTTCTTTCTGCCCTGGTTACAAAGATTTGGTAATATGGAAGAAGACGAAGAAGAAGAAGAAGAAGAAGAAGAAGAAGAAGAAGAAGAAGAAGAAGAAGAGGAGTTTGGATTTGATATCCCACTTTATCACTACCCGAAGGAGTCTCAAAGCAGCTAACAAACACTTCTCCACTCTCACCCAGCAGCTAACCACTAGATTATGAGCACCACACTACACCACACTGGCAGAGAGAGAAACATAGCTGTGCGATCTCCCCCCCCCTTTTTTTTCCCTATGCCATGCACCATTGTACATTTAGGTAATTTTAGATGTTGGGCTTACCGGGGTCCCACTCTGGATTTAATGGCCGTATGCAGGACCACTTTAGAGGGTAATATGAATTACTTCACTTACCTCCTCTAACCAGAGGAGGGGGTTCTTTGAATAATAGTGTAAGCCACACATGCTGAATTTTAGGGGCCTCTTATTCCTTCTGCTGAACTAAATACTTGACCTCTGCCTCAGAGTCTATTGCTGATGACCATGCAATCTCCTACAGCAATATTTATGAACTTTGACTTGGCTTAAGCAAATTCGTCTTCTTTAATTCAGTCATTCGTGAACCACCATGTTTTTCTACAGGTTCATAAGGCTGCATTGAGTGTCTGCTTTCCCACTTATGGGCAAAACATAACTCCCTCTTCCACTTTATACAGTACCCATGATGGAAATAACAAACTGGAGACCAATGATGGGAAAAATGAGGCCACAATGTGATTGATTAAACAGCAGTTAAGTAGGGTTGGCATGGCAGCAGGGCGAGGATTAATTCTTTATTCCTCTCAGCTCTTGCTGATGAAATAACATTCTACTTGAGGTCAGAAAGTAACTGAACTCCCACCAGGGGGTTTGGTCAGTGTTGAAGTCTGGTGTGATCAAGTCAAGCATCGACAATCCCACTGGGGAACAGGGGGAAGATAGGGGCCTACCTGAGGTGCACGGGGCACAGATGGCACTATGGTCTAAACCACTGAGCCTCTTGGGGTTGTTGATCAGAAGGTTTGCTGTTCGAATCCCCTGAACGGGGTGAGCTCTCATTGCTCCTGCCAACCTAGCAGTTCAAAAGCACATTAGTGCAAGTAGATAAATAGGTACCGCTGCGGTGGGAAGGTGAACAGCATTTCCATGTGCTCTGGTTTCCGTCCTTGTGTTCTGTTACACCAGAAGCAGTTTAGTCATGCTGGCCACATGACTCGGAAAACTGTCTGTGGACAAACGCCAGCTCCCTTTGCCTGAAAGTAGAGATGAGCACTGCAACCCCATAATTGCCTTTGACTGGACTTCACTGACCAGGGCTCCTTTACTTTTACCTTTTTTACCTACTTGAGGTTAGGGTGTGCCTTGAGCCAATCCTTCCTCCAGGCTCTTTATGGGGCCCATGTTTACTATACCGAACCTGCCCAATGCCATTTCCACCCAAAGTTGTGACAAAACTCTCATAATGGCCTGAATAAATGAAGCATTTCACTGAGGGAAAGGCAACCCCCCTCCCACCAACCAAAAGCCAACTGGCCCTATCAACCAGCAACCCAAGTAGCCCAGTGATGCACTTACAATGAGGGTGGGAAGTTTTTTTTTGGGGGGGGGGCAAAATAGCCTTGAACCCTCATGTATAAGGCCTTTTAAGGCCTTAGCCACCACACCCCCTTTCCTCTCACATGATCCCAAGTGACAATCCACCTTCCTGTGGGATCCTGCAAGATCATAGTGGGGAGAGATGTAACTCCACCTCCCTTCCTTGTGCCACTGGTATCTGAAGAAGTGTGCATGCACAGAAAGCTCATACCAGGAACAAACTCAGTTGGTCCAAGGTGTGGAAAGAATTTTCATTTTGTTTCCACTGGGCAAAGTTATCCCATGTGCAAGGAGTGCTCAGAGTGGGACTTATCATGCTGTAATAAAAACAAGAAAAAGATATAGGGAGGAAGGTTTGACAGGAATCCAGCTCAAAAATCCAGTTCTTCTGTTCTGTTTTGTGTTGTTGTTTTTTTCCTACAGCAGAAGCAAGTAGACCCACCATATTGGGTTTCTAAATCTGTGAGACCATCTGGATCTGATTCCCTTCCATTCCTTGTTAAAAAAAGCCACCTCCCCATCAAACAGGGTGTGGGACAGGTAGCTTTTAGCAGAGTTATTAATATTTAACTTCCTTTGATAACCTTGGAACAAGTCTTAGTGCTTTCTTTGACACCCAGTAGAAAACACACTTACTGGGAATTAACTACCATGGAAATCCATGGGACCTTCTTCAATGTATTAGAGAGGCTTAACAGGACCAAGGATTAGAATCTCTTCTCCAGGAAGTCATTTTCCATCTAAATTAACCACCTGTCATGTGTTTACCTTTATACTTATAGCACAGATGTTAAGACACGCTTTCCAAAATAACAGGCAAACAGGGTTGCTAACCAGCATAATAGAGGCAGCTCCTTATCCTATCAAGATTACAATAGAGAGTATGAAGAAATATTTATTGCAGATGGCTATTCAAATCAGTATGAAGTATTTTGAGCAAACAAGGAGTTCATGATACCATGACCGCATTCAGAAGACCATACACTGGCTTATTAAACAGAGGTTTTAGCAGGACTTCTTGCCCACAAAACCAACATCTTCAATGCTCCTTTTGCAGTGTGCACCAACCAAACCAGGAAGTCTTTCTGTTTTGTCTGAACCAGGAAACTATATTTGCCAACATCAGAAAAAGCCAAGATCTTACACCAGCTTCAAACAGCGAGTTAATATCCTGGTTTGTTCCAAAGCTGGTAACCATAGTTTCCTGGTTTAGAGGGACCAAGAAACTAGGCTTCATTGGAGAGTTCATTTGATTATGACTTTCATGGAGAAGTGAACAAAAGGTCTGTTAATCTTTCAGCTAAGACATAATTGTCCAAACTAGGCAGTTTTCCATTTAGTTCCTGGTAAACTGTCCCCCTAGTTTTTCTTTGAGATGCTTCTACACAAACAAAAGTTAATCTTGAGGCTGTTCTAACATACTGTAGTAACAGAGAACACAAAAAACCCAGCTTGCTGATAGTGAATATTCTATATACAGAAATCCCAGCAGAGACCAATGATTCCACGCCAACCCAAAATGCCAACACATCTCTCTTCTTCATTGTATGTTGTTTTAATATCTAATTTGAACACGCTGCTCCCCCCTCCGGAGAATTTTGCAGCATCATTAAAAATAAGTCTAAAGTAGGACGGAACAGCTTTTGACTGGACAGTCATGAACAACCATATGTCATCTGAAATTCATATTTGCACTGCCTCGCAACTGATGGCTCAAGGTCCCACTATTTTTAGAAGCTGCTTATAAATGTCTTCGAGACCAATGAAAACAAACATACAGAAACAAACTTCTCATGGTGAGGCGTGTTGACCCAGTTGCCATCATTTCTGATACTGCGTTTATAGAATGCTTATGCTTGACTCCAGAAAAAATTAAATATAGCACACTCTTTTATTTTGATTTTTAAGCTGCTGTGGATCAGAAGCCTCAAGCCTCACCATAGGATTTCAGAACTTTTTATAAACTTCTGGAATACATATGTCTATGTGCCTGTTCCTAAGGTTGGGTGTGAAATAGGACGTGACTTGCTGGAACCATTTAACTAAGCAGCTGGTTTCACACAGTGACAAGCAGGACATGAGAACAATAGACCTTTTCTGCTGCTGTTTCCAAACATCTTGTGTTCAGAGGCACAGTGCCTCCGATTCTGGATGTCGTAGTACACAGCCATTATGACTAATAGCCATTGGTAGCCTTATTCATGAATTTGTTTAAAGCCATCTAGGCTAGTTATCATCACTACATGGCAGAGGACTTTCTTGGTAGTGGCGCCCTGTTAGCATTTCACTCCTCCGTTGCTGGATGTGTGATTGTTACATCACATGTCAGGGCTTACTTTCTAGGCTTGGAAATAAAAAAAATTATTTCCAGTAGCACCTTAGAGACCAACTAAGTTTGTTCTTGGTATGAGCTTTTGTGTGCATGCACACTTCTTCAGATACACTGAAACGAAAGTCACCAGACCCTTAAATAAAGTGACATTTCTTTGTATTAAGACAGCTACTTTGAGATCTTTTATAGAATGTCCTGGGAGACTGAAGTGTTCTCCTACTGGTTTCTCTGTCTTGTGATTCCTGATATCAGATTTATGTCCATTTATCCTTTGGCGTAGGGTTTGGCCTGTTTGTCCAATATAGAGAGCTGAAGGGCACTGTTGGCATTTGATTGCATACACAATGTTGGAAGATTAATACAAAGAAATTTCAGAAATAGACTGGAAAGAGAAGTGGCTGAATTGCAACTAATCACCAAACTTAAAACCATGGAGAAACCTGGTCTGAACAAAGACATTGGATTCTTATCTCATTATACATGACAAAGCTATCTTTAGCCATCTCACCCCTTGCCTTTCCCTGCAAGACCAATTGCAGTCGTTAAGAGTCGTCAACAGGTTTTCCACACCTATCAGCTGATCACCCATTCCCACCACCCTTCTGAGTAATACCCCTCCCCACTCTCCTCACTATATTTAAGGGTCTGGTGACTTCCGTTTCAGTGTATCTGAAGAAGTGTGCATGCACACGAAAGCTCATACCAAGAACAAACTTAGTTGGTCTCTAAGGTGCTACTGGAAGGAATTTTTTTTTTTTTTTTGTTTTGACTATGGCAGACCAACACGGCTACCCACCTGTAACTAGGCTTGGAAAGTGTGAGAACGGAAGTCAGTCTTATCTCTCTTCCGCTGTACCGTACTTTTGTACTTTTCCTTCACACTCTCTCTTGGAGAAGATGTGAGAGGACGCCATGATTGCTTTGTCCTGTATATATTGCTTAATAAATTACTTAGAATGCACACACTCACGCTCCACAATTGTTTCTGCTATACTCTGCTGAGTGAGTCCACACATGTCTTTTGACATGTGTCGCTAGTGTGCACCGGGAGTGAAGATTTGTGAACGTCCTGGGCTGTGCTTCATCAGGAAGATGCCTGGAGAGGTCTGTCTCATCCCGGGGGCTGTGCCCTCCCTTCAGATGTCATGGAGATAAAGAACTGCACAACTAGAAGACATCTGAAGTATTGGGAGGTTTTTAATGCTTGATGTTTTTATTGTTTTTAAATATGCCATAAGCTACCCAGAGTGGCTGGGGAAATCCAACCAGATTGGCTCTGTAAAAAAATATTATTATTATTACATCTTGTAGCAGTGAATTCCATAGATGATGTGTTGTGCAAAGAAGGGCTATTTTTCTTTCTTTCCTGAATCTACCACCAATTCTATTGGATGTCACAGATTCTATTAAATACAAGAGGAGAAAAACCACTCCTGGTGCACATACACCAAAAAATACAAGAGGAGAAAAACCACTCCTGGTGCACGTACACCAAAAAATACAAGAGGAGAAAAACCACTCCTGGTGCACATACACCAAAAAATAGTATAATCCTTCCTCATTGTCAAAACTTTTTCTTTTGTAACCTTTTATGCTTAGTAACAAGCAAAATGGCTTCTTCAAAGGTACCTTCTGTCTCACCAACCTTAGCTTTATATATATATATATATGTAAACTTGGCAAGATGAGTGATTTGGTAAATCGTGTCCTCCGAATCATGGAGAGCCACGTGTTGCGGTGAGATCACCAAACTGCCTTCTTGTTGCTGGGGTGGGCCAGTTTGGATGACCTCCACACCTCATTGGTTGCCCCTTTGTTGCTGGGGGAAATGTTTTGTCAGTTTGGGTTTGACTGGCAACTAAGGGGCTATTTAAGGGGCTGCAAGAGGCGAAGTACTTTCTCTTTTGCATCATGCAGCAGATCTCCCGCCCTCCCTCCCTATAATTTAAGGTTGTGTTTTTGACCTTGCTATGCCTGTCTAGGGGTCGTCTGTTTTTGGAGCAGGGGCCCAGTAGGAATTTTGCCACTTGGCTGATTGGCTGGTGCCACTTGGTTTTTGCCTACCGTGTAGCAAATCATCACAACTTTGTAAGGTTGGCAGTTAGGCATTGGTTCATTCTTTGGTGGAGGGGATTATGGATTGGCTGTGCCTGACCCCTCATTTTTGTTGCTGCTGCTAGGGAATTCCGTTAAAGGAATCCAGGGGCTCGATTTGCTCTGTCCGATCCCCTCTCAGGGGTAGGGCCATGCCAGAGTTCCTGGGAGCATCTGGGGTGAACTAAGAGGCAGAAATCTGCCTCTGTGCTCCCCCAGTATGTTTTCCCTTACTGACCTCTGGAGGTTCCAGTTGTCAGTCCTGTTCCTGCCGGTGCAGGTTCAGGTAGTCCGAACCAATGCCTAAGCAACCACTCACATGCTGTAATCAATAAAGTTGTGGCCAAATTAATGCCAAAAATCTTAAACAAATATTCTGTGTCCTGTGTGATTTATTTTGGAGGAGGTTTGGGGGTCTTCACATGCAAACATTGTATAACTGGTTACAGGTAGGTAGCTGTGTTGGTCTGCCATAGTCAAAACAAAATATAAAATCAAAAAATCAAAAAAAAAATCCTTGCAGTAGCACCTTAGAGACCAAGAACAAAATTAATTATATAACTGGAATTTTTGAAAGATTTCAATGGAGTTTTTTTTTTTTTTTTGGTTAAGTCAAAAAGTCTATACTCTATTTTGCATCCTGAGAACATTATAAGACACTATCTAAGACCACTTTCTAACTTCACTAACAATATATTCTGCATGGAAGATGGGGACCCATAGCCAGGCAGTATTTCATTAAAAATGCTTACCTATCCATATCCACTTATATTTACCTTCAGAGCTTTTTTTTATATTTACCTTCAGAGCTTTCCCTAAACTCATAAAACCCAAGGCACGCTCAAAGCAACTGTCAAACCAACGTCAACTCAATTCTCTACGTTGCTAGCATCCTCTCTCTGATAGCGGCCAATACTGGATGTTTCAGAGGAAATTGATTTGGCTCTGTACTGAGCAAAAGTCCTTAGCGTTAAATCTCCTGGCACTCTCTCTTTCTTAGGAATATTTGGCAGTCAACGCTGGAAATGATACACAGCCGAGAGTATTTTAAATGGAATAAATTGTCTAAGACATCGATCTCCCATAAAGGCTGCTGAATCAGAGCCTCTGTAGAGATTGAAGACAAATTAAAATTTTGTTTCACATATTCTATTAGACTCCTTTGTACCACTTATGAGAGGGACAACTCTATGTAAACAAAAGCTGCGTAGCAGGAAGAGATGCTTCTCAAAGGGGATTCCATGATGAAGCCAGCCAATTATTAATAGCACGAGGTCATGCAAATGCAGCAATTAACAAAATATAGCAGCTCTTTCTCTGTGAGGGTACCACTTGTCTCTGCAGAAGTGCTCTTTGCCATTCAAGCAGCATATTAGGAGATTGTAGAGATGTAACAACTTGAAAGAATCAAACAATCGCAGATACTAACAGCAGACTTGTCCTGATGATTGTTTCATATTATAATTAAAGTAAACATGGAGTTTGCACCATCCTTGGACACAACATGAAGTCTTGAAGGAACAAACCTAACCTCGATATCTGTTGGCTAGAGGGTTCTAAGATGTGTTGACAGTGCCCATCTTCTGGCAGGGAGGACCCCCACAAGTGTGTGGAGGGAGGGTACCTATATTCTGGCCGGTATGCCCATGGTAATCTCCATGTACATTTATTTACAACTGGTGTAGATCCTGGAATGGGGTATTTCAGATTGGGACACAGGTACTTTACGATCTGAGAAGTTCCATATGGGGGACCCCCCAACTACACTAGTCTAGAATGAGTGGGCAAAATTAAAATACACAAACAAACAAATACACACCAATAACCACTAGAATGAAGAAACCACTCCCTGCCCTGGTGAATGCAAGCCTGCAGCCTTCATCAGATCACCCATTGCATGCCATTTAAGATTGCTCTGTGAAAGCAACCAGATAAGATTAAGTCCTCGGGAAAGTTTCCTTCAGGAGAGGACAATGGGTTTATATGTAGGGGGAGGCAGCAGGGAGGTTAGCACAATGCAGAGGGCCTTCTTGGCAGTGGTGCCCTCCCCGTGGAACGCCCTCCCATCAAATATCAGGGAGATAAAGAATTACACAACTTTAATTAATTGAAGGCGTGATGGGGAAAGGACCAATATAACTCTTAATGAGGGATTCTGAAGCACACTGAGAACCTGTGGACAGTTTTTGTAGAAATTTTCTGAAGCAAGAAAGTTTCTTTCAATTTTCAATTTTTTTTCAGAATTTAACCAATTAAAAAGAACCTTCATTTCCCTAGAGGTGTTCTAAGGAATAAGAGTTAAATATTTCCTTCAAGTTTAAGCTGTAAGTAATAGTTGCTTTTCATCTTGGAATGAAAGGAAGATAGTCACATCAGTGCAATAAAGGACAATATTTTTACTGGAATCAGAAAAAAGAAAGAATTACACAATTTTTTAGAAAACATCTGAAAGCAGCCCTGTTCAGGGAAGTTTTTAATGTCTGCTATGTTGTGCTGTGCTGTGCTTATTATTAATTGAATTCATATACTGCCCTATACCCAGAGGTCTCAGGGCGGTTCTACTTTGCTGGAAGTCGCCCAGAGTGGCTGGGGAAACACAGTGACACCAGCGCTAGGAGGCTAGGTAAGGACCACCACTCCCACATGCTGATCGCTCCTGGCTTCCTGCCTATGTACATGGGTTGCCGCTGAGTTCTGTCTAAATGAAAGCCTGATTCAAAATTGATGAGGGAAATCTCTCAGGAGAGCTTCCCACACCTTAGGTGACACCTTGAAATGTGTTACAAAATCCTCACTTCCAGTATACATCAGCAGCATTCACAGATGTTAAAACGGGGGGGAGGGGGCAGATAGTGTGAGAGACAGGTGTTCCTTTTGTGAAAGCACGCTAACCTGCACAAAGCAGATCACTTTAATTTTATTTTCAAAACTGAGCTACACACACACACACAAATATTGTTTGCACAATATTGCTCTCTCTCTCTCTCTCTTTCTCTCTCTCTCTCTCTCTCTCTCTCTCTCTTCTTCTTCTGGCGATCACTCGTAGCCAAGTAAGATTGTCTTCCATAAACACGGTTTTAACAGTGAGTCCGTAAGTGACTGTGGAGGCCAATTCTGGATCCACACGTCCTTCCACAGTGGGGACATAGGTTTCCGAGTGGGACTTGATCACAGTGAGGCTTTGCCAAGCGTGCCTTCCTCTTAGCAAGTTTCTCCCTTTTGACCTGAATTCGAGTGCTCAAAATCCATGACACCATTGGTAAAGGTTGTTCTCCAATTGGAGCGCTCGCAGGCCAGTGTTTCCCAGTTTTTTGTGTTTATACTACATTTTTTTTTTTTTAGGTTTGCCTTGAGAAAGTCTTTGAACCTCTTTTGTTGAACACCAGCATTTCCATTTTTAAGTTCAGAATAGAGTAGTTGCTTTGGAAGATGATAATCACAACATGACCAGTCCAACAGAGTTGGTGTTGAAGAATCAACACACACACAGAGAGAGAGAGAGAGAGAGAGAGAGAGAGAGAGAGAGAGAGAGAGATCTATAAAGGGGAATCCCTGCTTACATAGGAGTTCCATAACTGGCCACCGCACATGTCAGTGGGACACGTGCAAGTACATCCTGTTCTGCCCCCACCGCTTTCAGCCCCCCAAATGGCACATGTATAAGTGATTGCATATGTGCTGATCACATGTGAGATGTCTGTATATGCACATACATAGGTGCAAAATATTGAAATACAGACTGAGCACTTCCTGTTTGTTGCAACCACTCAACAGCCAAAGGATTTTATCCTGCCCTGCTACTACACAAAAAATATGCCCTAGAAATCTCGGATGTCATACTAGTTGTTATGTACTGAGTTGAATAGGATCCAAAATGCAGCAGTCTGATTGGTCCTAGAACAATAGGATTCAGAATGCAGCAGTCTGATTGGTCCGCAGGAGCCACCCAATCCAGCTCCAGGTGGAAGTGAATCCGCAACCTGATTGGCATACAGGAGTATCCCGGAATTAGCCAATCACGTGGGGCCCATTGTGTAAATAATGTATATAAAGCAGACGTTTTGAGAGAACTTCCATTCCTTGATATGATGAGCTGAATAAAGAGCATGAAATCTACACTTGACTCCAAGTGTATTTCACTAGTCATGAAAAGTAAGGCACTGAAGCTGGTGACAAAAAGAAAAGAACCCACAAAAAAGAGTCATGCTAGATACAGCCTGTGACCTTTTTCCGATAGTAATCTGTCTTTGTGATAATTTACTGCCTTGGTAAGTTAATGAATGAGAATGTCAGTCTAAACAAGATGGATCATAGCAAGAGTGCTTTTAGAACATTGTCAATAAAGGTTACTATTACAAGACAGCCATGTAAAAACAACCACCAGTACAAAAGCAGTATTATCAGGTATAAACACACACCAGGAAAATACATGTTCCTCATGAGACAAGTAAAAAACTACTGTGATTTATATACCTTTATTAGCCCTTAAGGCCTCCTGTTATATTAATCTTGACAGCTCCAAAGTTCTTTATTCTGGACCTGCACAAATGCAACTTTAAAAGAAAATTGGGAGTATGTTTCGTAAATGCAGTTGCCAGATGGCAAGCAATACTGATGATGATGATGATGATGATTTTTCTGGTAAATCTCCTGCTCTGAGATAGCCAGCACAAACTGAGAGACCCCATCAATCTTAAAATGCTGTGTACATTGCTGTGAATGGGGAGGGGCCTATTTCATTGTAGTGGGGGAGAAATAAGATTTTCACCACACTTTCAAGTGACTGGGGAAACCCAGCCAGATGAGCAGGGTATAAATAATAATAATAATAATAATAATAATAATAATAATAATAATAATAATTTCAAAGCATGGGGAATTTGTGGGTGGAGTTAGTCTCATAGGGTTGGCATCACTGGGGCCCTGCTATGGAAAACATTGGATTTGTATTATTAATATTAATATTTCTTACCCATCCTTTGCCATAAGGTCCTAGGGCAGAATACAGCAATACAATAGTACCCTGGGTTACGCACACCCCGTGTTGCGGATGTTCGAGTTGTGAACGCCCGCAACCCGGAAGTGTTTCCAGAGCATGCGTGACCTGCACACGCCCCCTGGATGCGCAGAAGTGTTCTGCGCACTTCGCACATGCACAGAAGCACTCAAATTGTGCTTCTTCCGGGGGTTTTTGTTTCCCCCCCCCATGTGTTCATGATACGCACGCCCGCATTACATGCCGCAACCCGGAACAGATTGTGTACGTAACCCGGGGTAACACTGTATAAAAATGCAAGGTCAAAAACAGTTAAAACAACTTTCCAATCAGAAGAATGGGGTGAGGAGATACATAAAGATCTAGACAGGGCTTTTTTTCTTCTTCCGGAACTCAGTTCTGGCACCTCTCAAGTGGGCGCTGTTGCCATTATAAGAGAACAAGGGAAGCATTCGCGGTGAGTTCTGGCACCTCTTTTTCTAGAAAAATAGCCCCCGGATATAGATCATGTGTCAGAGGCCAAAAACAGAGGTGTATCTTATTTTGGGGCATGTGCAGAGTGCACATCCTCATGACAGCGGAATGTGCCAAAAGAACAAACACCCAACAGCTCCAGGAAGAGTCAGTTGCTTGACTAACAGTATAATGCAGTTTCAGTTACATACAGTTGTAGATACAGGACTTAGCTACACAGCTGTAAATAAAAGGTTTTAAACGTGTCTTAAATTGCAATATACAAATGTGACTCTAGATGGCGACAGTGAGCTATGCAAAATTCAATGTATTTTTCAAAACGTTTTTTAAAAAGCATTTTCACAGCGGATTTTTTTAATATGTGTGTAGATTCCACCCCACTCTCCTTACAGTATGCAGCCTCTCTGGCCAAGGGCACGGGTCAAAGACAAGCTTGCCTTAAAAACAACAGTATCTGTGCTGTAGCTTGTGCTGAGTCATTCTCACATGCTTGCTGACTCATTCCCACATGCTTAACTAGCTGCAGGTGCCGAATGATACACACCCAAATTAAACAGCACTCCCCTTCTTGTCCGTTTTCTCTGCATGTTTAAACCTTCTGCATTAACATCTTCAGAATACGGCAAAAGCTATACAGTACAACAAATATGGTAGGCGCACGCACCACTGTGGGGAGGGAGCTCCACACTTAACAGTGGCTATGAGCCATTGTGGCAATGCTCTGCCTCAGTTGCCAGAGGCCGTATAGCTCTGAACACCAGTTCCAGGTGTGGAGACTGAGGCCATGCTCAGTTCTTGCTTGCAGGCTTCCCATAGGCATGTGATTGACCATATATAAGTTCTTATATAGGGGGATTAAGAGCCAGAAAAAGGCTAGTTTCCCAACAAAAGTGACAGAGAGAACTGATTTCCAATTAGGATATTTTAGGCATGCTATAATTTGATTATTCCTTCCTCTAGCTTTGCAATATTTCATAATCATTTTCTATTTTAAGCATCAGAGCTTGTTTTTCTTTTGCTTAGCATTTGCAAGGTGCTATTTCCTCATTAATATGCAACATCTTCCTTTTCAAAGCCACAAACAATAAGACAAGCATTGAATTCATTCATTCATTCATTCATTCGCTGCGAGAAAGGAGGAAAGTAAAAAGCCTACAGCTCAATTAAATATATTTCCAATGAGCCAGAACACATACATACACACACACACACACATACATACACAAATAGAATTACGCCTGTAATTTTAATATGCATTGCTGTTTCCGAATTTCTATGAGATTTGTGGGGAGGTCTGCACATTAGTCTAAGGATTAGTCCATTTTGACTAGGGACTCACAAACATCAAATATTAAAGCATATGTATCATAGACTAGGAAAAAGTGTGCTCTAAGGTCATTAAACTTCACAGTGATTTCACAGTTTATAGACAGAAATTGTGTTTTCTATAATGAACTTGAAGAGGACATGCACATGTCAGAACAATTTGAGAATATCCTATTTCAGCTTCTGCTAAAACTTGTCAAGGAAAGATAATTCCTAGCACCACCACTGCCCAGAAAGGTTGATCGTATCTTGGCACTCTGATCTATCAGAGGGAAAGGTGACAGAGAGCTAATATTAATGGGACTATTTGGACATTCATTTATTTGTTTGTTTGTTTATATTTATAGCCCAAATGCCACTATATGGAACTGGCCAGCTGGCCCCATAATGGCCACATTCTGCACCAATTGCAGCTACTGAACACTATTCAGGGAAAACCCCATGTAGAGTGTATTACAGTAGCCCAATCTTGAGGTTTTTCAAGTTGCCCTGACTAGGAACAAACAAGCTGTGACTTTTCAGATGTTGTTGAATTCCCATCAGCCTCTGGCAACATGGCTGATGATTAAAGGTTATGGCAATTCTAGTTCACAGATTTCCCATTCATGCTATGGATCTATTATTGAAACACTATCAACTTCCCTTAAAATTCCTCAGATGATTCACCTGAGGTGTAGCCAACACCTTTTCTTGAGCTTCACTATAGGTAGTATTTCAGAGACAACTCAAATAGCCTACTTCCTCACACAATCCTATGAAAAACTACCATCTTAATAAACATAATGTGTGTCACAAGGTTAATATATGTGAAAGCCTGACTGTGTGTGGTAAATCAAATTGTTCTTTTTCTCTAAAAGGCAAATGATCAGTCATTTCTTGTGCTGTAAATTACTCTATACTTTGCTAAAACAACAACAACCCCAGAATTTTTAGGTATGACTTTAGGAAATGTTTCAGTCTCTGGAAACTTTGCTCCATGTATGAGCTTAAACAGTCAGCTAAAGCAGCAGGGACCAAGTCCAATTCTTCATTGAGAGAAGCCCATTTCTGGGTCTTTCTCAAAACAATGATTTGAGACCCATTGCTCCAACTACAACACTCAAGTCTTCTGCATTTAAGCTTTGATATTGAATATACAGTGGCTTGATGCGCAAGAATATAGGTCATTTCCCTGATATTTGAGCCAAAAAACCTTTGGAGTCCTGTAACTTACATTATAGGACTTCACTCCCATTAGGAAGTCACCAGATTCTTGGTATGAGCTTTTGTGTGCCTTCCTTGCCTTAAACCATAGGTGGCTAATCTGTAGCAGCTTTTTATGAGTGCTGGAGGCTGAGTGACCAAGAGTGAATTTGTGCATGGAAGGGCTGTGAGCTCAGTTCAGTTCTGGTACTCAAAATAAATCCCTGTTAGAATGTCTTAGTTCTTTTCTTTCAGCACCAGGTTCATGTTGGTAGAGCTTGTGGATCTAGTAATAAAAGGAAACACCACCATCCTGTGTAAAGCTAGCTAACTAGCTAGCTAGTCCCTGGTTTAATGTATGGAAAGGGAATATAAGCATGGATGGGTAATTGGCCTTCCAAACCATCTTCTCCCCCATTACTGCCCTCTCTAGATTGCAGCGAAAGAACCACTGGCATTGAACAGCTCTGTTGTAATGAAACCCTCTACAGCACAATCTCAAACCAAGATCTGCTAAGCTGAGCAAGTTTAGAAGAGATGGATCTTGGGCTGTTCTAGCTGAGCCAGGGTTATGTCAGCGCATCTCCCTCAACCTGGTTGAACTTGGACTATGCTGGCTCAGCCAGCTGGCAGAAACCTCATTCAGCACAGTCACATGACATGACAATCCGGTGGAATTTGCACTGATGACAAAGGTAGTGTATGTCAAATCCAATTTCAAAGGTCCCCCTCCACTATCAGGCTCTGGCCGACTCAACCAACCATAGCCCTGCTCTGAATGGAGTTTGGCATAGGGGTAACCTACTCCACTTCTAAGTATAAACCTATATTTAGGATAGCTCTGCCTGCCTCCCTTGAAATCATTAAACATTTCAATCCCCCCACCACCTTTTATATAGGCTGGAAATGCAGAAGTTAACATATATTTCAAATGTAAGCATTTTGGCTAGCTAACTCCAACTAAGATACTTACATTTTTTCAAGCTCAGTATTGCTTCTTCCCCAAACCATCTCACCCCCACACCTTTGGAGAGAAGATTTAGAGTGATGCAGCGACTGCAAAAATATTGGTGAGATAAATATGTGGGTGTTTTTTTTTGTTTTTTTTAAATGAAAATCTTCAGACTCCATAAAAATATTTTTTTGTTAAAATATGTATTGTTTTGGTAAACGCAGACCATGTAATAAGATGCAGAATTTTGCTGCCTGCTATTTTTTTTTATTTATTTTCATAGTCTGGTCAGATGGAGCTTTCTTCACAATACATGCAGCAAAGTATCATTTTATAGATTGCTTACGCGTGAGCTCAGTGGGAATTGGAACAGTTGAGTAATAACAAAATCAGCATTTTGAGAAATCATACTGTAATAGAGTGTTATGGAAAAGCTTGCACGGCACTGAAAGGAGAAGCAAACATTTCTGAGATGGAAGGTGAAACTCCAGTCCTGAACTCAAGCAGATAGGCATGTTTATGTCCCATGGATTTCAGTGGGGCAAAAAGATGTCTCACCCCTGGATCCTATTTACATTTACTTTAGTAAAACAATGCTCTTTGAGTGTAGAATCACCCTTATTCCTGCAGGGCCTCTACAGGCTCATGGTTTTCTCAAGGTGCATTCTGCAACAGGATTTCAGCAGGAAGGTTGCATACCCTCCAGCATATCTCTGATGAATATAGGGACGCTGTATTCCATCACCATATTTTTATTATTTATACTCTGCCCATCTGACTGGTTTGCTCTAGTCACTCTGGGTGGCTTCCAACTTAGCTAAAAACAATAAAACATTAAACATTAAAAAACTTCCCTATACACAGCTGCCTTCAGATATTTTCTAAAGGTTGTACAGTTACTTATCTCCTTGGTTCGGGGGTCACATAACTCCATACCCTCCAGCATTTCTCTGATGAAAATAGGAATGTACTAAGGAAAAGTGGGACATTTTGGGATCAAATCAGAAACTAGGATGGGTTCTGTGAACCCAGAACTGTCCCTGGAAAATAGGGACACTTGGAGGGACTGAGGTTACAGAACATGCACCTACTGGAAGTGAAAACAAATACCATACCTTGTTACGCAGATGCAATAGTTACAACTGGGACTGTGTAATATATGAACTCAAACAAGAATGTATTAAGAAAGGAAGAAACATATCTGCATTGGATTTAATTAAATAGGTTATATACCTTGCTTAAGGATTGTATATGGTGTACATCCTGGACTTGATTCGTATGTTAGGAAGTAACCAGTAAAGAAATTTGTTGCAAATATTACCATTCAGCCTGTTGCACTCTACTGGAAGTGAAGCAGTGCATATGCCCCAAAACTTTGCAGGCAGAAAAAAAACTATTGTGTACAAACCACGCTGATACCGTCATGAGCACAAATCATCCTGGAGGAGGAGGAGGAGGAGGTATGGAAGAGCACTAAATCTTCTCCATTCACTTCAGTTGTGATCATGCAAAGGGCTGTTGCAAGTGGAGACCAAATGCAGACCACAGGGACACAACTGGATCTAAGCAAGTCACAACTTCATTACTAAGGCTATTAACAAAGGATCAGATCAGTGGAGTCTGCAGCGTTGGTAACACACACAAAATTATGCCCCATTGAAGAGAAGCATTGTCCGGCAGACAAAAGGTGAAGCCACACTTGACCAATGGGAAGCATAAAGTGGCCATTACATACTGAAAAGTAGAAGGACTTAAGGAAAAGGTAGAATGTGAAATTTGAAGTATTTAAAAAGCCATATATTCAGATTAGAATGATAGTTATTTTATATGTTGCCTTCAATTTCTAGAGTAGCTTGCAATCAACGAAGCCACTTTAATGACAAGAAATGCCACTACAATATCAAAACACCAATAAATATATAAAATAAACCATCGGCCCTAAGAATGATAAAATGAGCGCAGCTACAAAAAGGTAATAACCATCATCATCAACAACAACAGCCACCACCAACAGCAAAGTTGACATGTCAGAAGACTTGGGCAATCAAAAGACATCAGATTTGGGACCAGGCAAGCCTTTCTGATCAAAAGGCCCCCTCCCCAAGCACCACTTTTGAAGAGCTGTGGACTCAGAGAAGAGCTTTCTGTTATGCTCTGAATAAGTTTTTGTTTTTTTAGAAAAAATAAAATAAAATGAGGTTCCCCAATCTTCATAAATGTGTCATGGGTGCTGGCAGAAAATGGCTCTCATGGGCAGCAAAAAATAAATAGGGGCAGGTGCGCTGGGTCCCACATGGAGGTGCTGTCACATGTGTACAACGTCACATCCATGACACACACCTACACACCCAATTTGGGCTGTGCCTGCTGAGACACTCTGGCAATTGCCTTAAACCATAGGTGGCTAATCTGTAGCAGCCTTTCGCTGAGCCCAGCACTCTGGCGATCGTGGCAGGGAGCCTGGAGGGTGAAAATCTCCCTCCAAGAATCCCACCTGGTGCACTGGTGTTTTCCTCTATATTGGAGGAGCTGCGCCCCATGCCTCAAAACATTGAGGGGGCTGATGCCCCTTGAGCCCCATATACCCGGCGCTGCTGAAGAGGGGGCAGTACTCTGTAACAATGATGACTGCACACACAAAACCCCACTGATATTAATATTCTGACAGGCTTGTGTAGCAAGATAAATTCCATCTGGTGTCTAAGTAGCAAGTGTGGGCAGGACTGAAATTTTCAGGCTAGGGAAGGGAAAATGACACACACACACACACACACACACACTCTTCACACCTCGAGGCCTTCCATTGTTGTGCTATGAAGTGCTAGAGAATTCAGATTTGATGTTGGCTACCACCCCCAAAAGAGACCCGGCTGGCGCTGTGGAATAAACCACTGAGCCAGGGCTTGCCAATTGGAAGGTCGGTGGTTTGAATCCCTGTGACGAGGTGAGCTCCCATTACTCGGTCCCTGCTCCTGCCAACCTAGCAGTTCGAAAGCACGTCAAAGTGCAAGTAGTTAAATAGGTACTGCTCTGGCGGGAAGGTAAACAGTGTTTCCATGTGCTGCTCTGGTTTCGGTAGAAGTGGCTTGGTCATGCTGGCCACATGACCTGGAAAAACTGTCTGTGGACAAATGCTGGCTCCCTTGGCCAGAAAAGCGAGATGAGCACCGCAACCCCAGAGTCGTTCATGACAGGACTTAACTGCCAAGGGTCCGTTACTTTTCCTACAACTTCCCCGTATAGTACAAGATGGGTAGGTTGTAGCCTCACAATACACCTCCAGCCCTCTTCTAATTTAGAAACTTTCCTGCTTTTGCATACCTTCCCTACTTTTGGATGGCTCCATCTCATTTCCGGATGGGCAGAATCTCAAACCACCTGAGAGCCCTATTAGAAGGAGTGATTATGTGAGAACACAGCACTATTCCTTTTGGATAGACTACAAGATCTGAGAAAATTATGAGAGACTATCGGAACAGCTTTGCTGATTTCAATATGGTACATTATTTGCTGAAGATTAAGAATGAGAAATGTCGGCCCTCTGCTCTGTTTGGAGAGTTGTGGACAAAGAACAAGCTAATCCCTAAACAAATATATTTGACTGTGGTCAGAATTAAAATAGTTTATTCAAAAGCATGTCAAAGAGGAAAATTTGTGATGTTAAAGATTTGTTAGGAGAGGAGGGAAACCCAGACAAAACTGCAGAAAGGGGGCGGGGGGATAAACCAGTCTTTGTTTTTGTTGAGATAAAATGTGCAAATTCCAACCAAGAAATCAATGTGAACATTAAGCTAGCATCTATTCCCCCACTTCCTTTGAAAGCAATTCTGTTGATTCACGACTTTGCTAAAGACAGGTTGGATTATTTCTTTTCAAAGCTCTACCAGCAGCTTCTGTATGCTTCTGATTCAAAGATGGTGACCTCTGGATCTCACATGTAGTGAACCTTGAAAAGATGCCTTAGCAATGCACAGGAGGAGATGTGAGAAGTCTGGCATTTAAGCAAGAGTAATGCAGGATTAGAGAAGGAAAACTCTCTCTTTTTAGTTTGGTTTTGTGTGCAAATGCTCATAATGGCTTTGTTGAAGTGTCTGAGGGAGCAGCTGGAGACAGACAACCTGGAATGAAAGTAGAAATGGTTGTTTAAGGTAGATTCAAGTGCTAGAGATGGGAGTGGGCAAAAGGCTGTGGTGGTCTAGCCATGCAAGCATGTTATGAGCAAAGTGTGTAAATTTTATTTCTTATTGTAACAGGAATAAGGTATAGGTAAGGGACCCCTGGATGATTAAGTGCAGTCAAAGGCGACTATGGGATTGTGGTGCTCATCTCCCTTTCAGGCTGAGGGAGCTGGTGTTTGTCCACAGACAGCTTTCTGGGTAATGTGGCCAGCAGGCCAGCTTCTGGTGCAACGCAACACCATGATGGAAACCAGAGTGCACAGAAACGCCGTTTAGCTTCCTGCCAGAGCAGTACCTATTTATCTACTTGCACTGGCGTGCTTTCGAACTGCTAGGTTGGCAGGAGCTGGGATAGAGCAACGGGAGCTCACTCCCTCATGGGGATTTGAACATCTGACCTTCTGATCAGCAAGCCCAAGAGGCTCAGTGGTTCAGACTACAGCACCACCCATGTCCCATTACCTTTAACAGGAATACAGAGATAGGTGTATAACAGGGGTGGCCAACTCCCAAGAGACTGTGATCTACTTTCAGAATTAAAATCTGGCAGTGATCTACCCCTGTTTTTTTGGGTTCAGCTCAAAGTTGTTGATCTTTATTGGGATGAGGAATGCCCCGTTTTTAGGAGTTTGGCTCAAAGTTGTTGAGGGTGACCTTTTTTGGGGGGCTGCCCCAATACTTTTCTTACGGGGGGACAACAGAAACTTTTAGAGATTTCTTTGGAGAGAGTTGCATAAAAGCACTCACAAATCTGTACGCTGCACAAACTCCTTTACCCACTCCTTTTACCTACCTATCAAGATTTCTTAAAAAATACATGCCTTCATCCATTGTTAGTGTGACACCTGCGTCACCAACTGTTTGATATCAGGCGAGTACTGTGTCAGGGCCAGCTTCAGGGAATCCTTAAGGTGCTCATCTGTCATGTTTGAACGTTGCTTACTCTTCATCATTTTTAAATATGAAAATGCAGATTCACACAAATAAGTAGAACCAAAACATGAGTGTAAAATTTCGCTGCATTTTCTCCAATTTGGAAATTTCTGTCTAGGCACAAATTTCCAAAATGATGATTCTTCTGCACGGGCCCTCAGAAAAATGTCATTTTTCAGAGTTAATATCTCATTTTCAAGAGATGTTTTGCACAATGAGTAATTTGTACTGATAATGACTACAATTTTTTAAATGTCCAAATCAGAAATGAATGGAAATGACATGTACTCTACAATTAATTCATTTTTTTTAAGTCACCAAATCTTTTTTCTAACTCCAGAATAACAGAATCAATTTCGGCCACATACCATATTTTTCGCTCCATAAGGTGCACCTGGCGGTAAGATGCAACTAATTTTCAGAGGAGGAAAACAAGGAAAAAAATATTCTGAATCAAATGTTGTACTAACTAAACTATTTAATAAACTACCAGTATATCAGAATAATATTTCAACAATGTAAAGTGAACAGCAGTCAACAGTGCCATTAAGAACCACCATCACTGTCATTAACAAATGAGGAGAGACTTTATCCCCTAGTAAGGGGGGGCAGACAATAAATATGTGAGCTTCCCACATCGAGTCCCTTAGCTCTAAGGACAGTATGGTTTGGACCTACACAATTATTTTAATAAAGGCAAAAGAAGTGGGACTTTCTTCTTTTTAGTTCATTACAGAGAGCTCTGGGGGCTTTCATATGAGGTAGGAATGAGGGAGAAATCTGATTCAATTTCCATTTAAAGTCAAACCTACCTACCAGTAATTCACATCTTCCCCAAATGTTCATCTTGCTGCTGCTGCTGCCGCATCCTCCTCATGAGTAGTAATAAATGCTACCGTACTTTCACAGAGGGAAGGCTGGGGAGTGGGGTGGGGGAGGGAGGGAGGCTTGGGAAAGAAGCTTCACACTTCCATCCTAAGCCTCTGCAGGGATCGCTTGGGAGGTGCCAGCCAGCCATCCGGCAGGCGTGCAGGGAAAGGGGAGGCAGCTGGCTTTGTGGCTCCAAAGGGACAGGAGCCGCTTACACGGGTAAGAAGAGTAAGAACTCTTTGCCTTGGCGGCAAGAGGGAGGCGGGACCATCCTGCGCAACACACTCACACACACTCACACACACTCACACACACTCACACACACTCACACACAGAGTGTCCGTTTCGGCAAGAGCTCTCCCAGTAATTGCCCATTGTTATTGAGATTTTGGGAGTGGAAGAAAGATAAGAGTTGGAGAGCTTTTTACAGGGGGAGAGCTTTATTCCCCTTTTAGGCTGCTGTTCACTAAGGAACCCAAGATCTACCCGCGATCTACCAGGAACTTCCTCGCGATCGACAGGTAGATCGCGATCGACCTGTTGGCCACTCCTGGTGTAGAAGAAGAAGAAGAAGAAGAAGAAGAAGAAGAAGAAGAAGAAGAAGAAGGTTGTCTCTTGAACAGATGCAGACAATTCAGAATTAGTTTGAACTGGCTAAAATGGTGATGCAAAGTTGGCAGAACTAGGAATAAACCTTGAGAAAAGTTGGAAAGTGTTGTGATTGTATGATAAAGGTCAAAATAATCTTCATGGGGGAATATTCAAGTTGGGTGAAGTGGGGTATTAGTAAATCAGTTAAGATTGTTGCTTTGTTCCATATTTTAGGGAGACTTGCTTTCACAAAGATAGATACATGAAACACGTTTCTTTTGTGTGCCACACCCTTTATGTAGCAGATACTGCATATAATAAAAAATAATAATGCATGGCTACACTGAGGCCATTAATCAATTAATTAAAGTACAGGAGATCAAAAGATTATTGTTCAAGAAGAAAGGGGAGTATAGGGGAGAGAGAAAGCAAACAATAGGCAAGCGAGAAAAATATGACACTGTTGTGTTTACTGGAGACAAGGCTTTGAATTATCTGAGCAACAGAATGCCAGATGATCTGAATGATTCACTGGTGATGCATTTTCCCCTGGACTAATTGGAAAAAGTCCAAGACTCATTTCCACTCGACCAGTTGCATTTTTAACAGTCTTCAAGGGCAGCCCTACATTCAAGAGGGTGAGGTTTAGTTGTGAGGTGATTTTTTGCCAAATTCTATATGTCCCAGAGTATACCCGGCCAGAAAGAAAACTCCAAAACACATATGCTACTTAAGCCTAGATTTGCCATATTTCAAAAAGTAAAATTCCTGACATCTGCAAAGTTGTTAATATTTTTTTTTAAGAAAACCACCAAAATTGTTGAGGGTTTTTTCTCTTTTTTGTGGGGAATAACCCCCCCACCCCAAAAGGAAACCTCCCACCAAAATGGTGATTTTAACCTTTGGAGCTGTTACTGCTGATTTTTTCATCGTGTTGCCATACATCTGGGTTTTCTCTGACATTTTGCCAGTTTGGCAACATTCCCCCCCCCCATGCTATTTTTACACCCAATTCCCCCCACCCCAATGTATGGCAAGCCTCTTTCAGCCTATTGTATGGTAGCAATGAACACTACAGAGGAGTGAGGGAACCCCATCAATTATTGTAAATAAGCTGTGAACTCCAGACAGAGAACTCTGCAATTGGCTTATTTCTCACAGACCTCTGTTGAATTGTTTGCCAGTTAGCTATTGTGGGAAGGAGATATAAAGCTCAACAACATGGGATGAGCTAATGCTGGTAATCAAGAGGTATTTATTCTTTTTGATTCCTCACAGACAGGAAAAATAAGATTAAGTCCAAAGCCAGGGAGGTTACTGTAAAAGAACTTATTCTCTTTGATATTTTATCTGCCTAGAAAGTCAATACCTCTGATTTTAACATTCTTCAATGAACTGATAGTTTTGCAGGGCCTCTGGGTTAAATTCCTCTGTGTCACACTTTGTTTTCATTGATGAAGTTGTATAACAAAGGGGTGGGGGAGTACAGAATAAGGTATACTAAGTGAAAGCTTCACATGTAATTTGGTGGGTAAATGTGTCAGAAGGGTTTTCAGTAGACTTGGAAGCCATATCACTGCTTCACTTCACACTTAACTTCAAAGGGGAATTGCACCTCTGTGCTCTCAACTTCTTGTTATATCACCGTTGAACAACAATTCAGCAGTTCCATGTTCCTTCACTTCTTATAGTCATTTTAGAACCACAGTGCAACAACAGCACCTTTTTCCTGTATCCAGACCAGGGTCAGTGCTGTCATTGCTTTTCAGGGCTCACCTATAAAAACTGGGATCCTGTTGCCTGGTAAAAGAATAACTATTTGGTAAAAATTAAACCATAACCTTTAACAAGGCACCACACACAGCTGTTGTGGCAGTATATGGGCTATGAATACGTGAATTGGTCAATTTCAGTTTGTCACAGTTTCTCATCCTCCCCCCTCCCCCAGTTGTGCAGTTGGTTTTTTACATTTCCACATCAGTTCGTGATTTATTTTAAGAGCTCATAGAAACTCATCAGAATTTTGGTGTGAATTTTCCCCAATGTTGCAATGTTGTCTAATGTGAGCATCTGGCAAGCAATTTCCTGTAACGCAATGCATTTTGCATACAGTGGAACCTCGGGTTGCGGATGTAATCCTTGATGGAGGCACGTCCGCAACCCGCAGCGTTCATAACCTGCAGTGTCGCATCTGCACGTGACGCGATTTGGCGCTTCTGTGCATGTGCAAGCGGCGAAACCTGGAAGTAACCCCTTCCCGATTTCCCACAGTCCGCTACCTGAAAACATGTAACCCGAAGCATTTGTAATCCGAGGTACCAATGTAATGCTGTCAACAATACATGCACTTAACTCAAGTAAATGCATTTTTAAACACAGTATATGGCTGGAGAAGTGCAATGCAAAATTTGGAGAATTGTGAATATGAGAGTGCAGCTCCATTTTGGTTCACATATTGTTTCAGGGAGTGTAAGTTTGCATTTAAATGTAAAGTGAACCAAATTTCTTCTCCATCCCTGGCTGAGGCTCAACCCTCATTATCCCAGGAGAAGAGGAAGAGGAAAAGGAGAAGGAGGAGGAGGAGCTTAGAAAGAAGCACAAAGGAAGGAGGAGAGCCTCACCAAGCTTCTCCCGTTTCCCAATGAATCACTGCCTGCTCCCCAATCCTGCCTGCTCCATGGTTGCTTCCTTGTCTCTGAAGACCTGGCTAGCCTCATTTTATTTCTTAGCTAAGCCTCTGGTCCATAAGGTGATTTCGTTTCCTAATTTTTTAAGAGGGGGGAAAGATCTTCATATTTTAGGAACACCTCATCCTCGCTTGCAGCAGCACGGGGCTTTTGCCAGACGGCCTTCCAGTTTGAGATCTTTTCTGAGTGTGATTATGTGACTGTAATGCACTGTGTGATCACATGACAATAGAAGGGAGAGATCTTGGACTGCAATGCCAACTTGAATCAGCTTTCCTAAACACTGTAAATAGAAAGACCTACCAGACCTGCTGGCCACCTTGCCATTATGATATGGCTGCCATACATCCAGATTTTCCCATACATTATCGGGATTTCATTGACATCTGGGGGGAATTTCTGAAAGGTGGCACTTTGTCCTAAATAAATCAAAAAATTTCAGGGTGTCCTGGGTTTTACTTTTTGAAATATGGCAACCCTATCTTGTGATAAGTGAAATGCAACCCCGGTACTCACCCCATAGGAAGTTTTTGTATGTGTGAAGGTTGGGGGGCAAAGTTTTCTTGTCTCTGCTGAAGCCATCTGAAGACAGCCCTGTTTAGGGAAGTTTTTGATATCTGATGTTTTATTGCTTTATTATTATTATTATTATTATTATTATTATTATTACTGTTGGGAGCTGCCCAGAGTGGCTGGGGAAACCCAGCCAGATGGGTGGGGTATAAATAATTATTATTATTATTATTATTATTATTATTATTATTATTATTTCCTGTCAAAAAGGCAGGAAAATAGAGCACATATTTTTCAGGGTGCAAAATATTTAGAGGTGAAAGGAAGGCATAGCACTAACCCAAATGTTTCAGGTAGGGAGATTTGGTCTATGACCATTAACTACATATACATACAATCCACAACTTGCCTCTTTTCATTAATGACCTATTCTTTTTCACAGCAATCATAAACAGCAGTCAGCTTTTGTTAATATGAGATGGCATTTAAAAAGGCTTTGCTGAAGTCTAATTTCTCCATAAAAAGAAAGCAAATTAAAAATAAATTTCACATCTCCAAGCTGTCCATCGTGAATGATTTTGTTTTGCAGAGACGGAGATTAAGGTTCTTGAGAATCTCTACAATAGTTTCTTGAAGACTTTGGTGGAGATTGAGTAATGTGGTTAAGTGGCTTCTGAAATAATCCAAATGATAGATAATATAAAGGATACCTGAGGCAACTGCAGTTCCCTTCTCTGCAATCCAGGGTCAAGCTACAATGTCATGTTTTATGAAATCTGGGTGCTCTAAAACTAAACCATCTCCTAATAATCTGTCAGGTTTATATACATAACAGTTATAATAACCTGTCCATTTGCTTTAGTGAAGCATTCAGTTCACAGAAGTCCTCATGTGACATGCTATGAAAGCAAAAAAAACCAAAAAAACTCCACCAATTTGCCACATTTAAAAGCCACTTCAGATGCTCAATGGAAAAGGCATTTTGGAAAGCACAAAATATCTTCCCCTTCCTATGTTTCCAAATCTCAGCTGAAGAGGGAAGATGCACATTCTCCTGATGGGAGGTGTGACGGATTGGCCCTATGGTGGAGGAGTTATTACCTCCCAGCTCAGAAGGAGTTAATCCACCTTCATCTTAACTGACAGCTCATCCTTTGGGGAGGGACAGTCCCCAGTTTAAAAGGAGGGAACAGCCATTTTGACAGTTGAGAAGAGGGAGGGTGTGTGTGGAGACAGGGAAGAAGAAGGGTGTGGGGCCAGGATAGTGGTGGTTTAGGTTAGGGTTAGTTTAACATGAAACTATAGATTGAAAGATGTTTCTGTATTACTACAACTAAGATTGTGAATGCATGAATCTTTACATCAACTATGTCCTCAAGAAAATAAAGTTCAGTTCTTTTTGGTGCCAAGGAGGAATCGTCATTATTGGTCCAGCAGGGTATCAAATCTCACAGAGGTGTGGACTCAAGAAAGGGCAAAACTTACCTGAGGAAAGGGAGGTGATAGTTTGTGTCCTAGAGTCACACAGAAAAGTGTTAGATGGTGAAAACCTAGAGTGCCACGAGGTTGCCAGAGTGGTGAGGCAAATCGATACAGTGGGGATCCGAGCTGAGGGAGGCCCTTTACTGTAGGCAAGAGGTTGTTCATTTAAGTAACCCAGAGTATTGAGGATACCAGGCCACGAAAGCTGGAATTAGGCTCTCATTACTAATAAGTCCTTGAAGCCAGAGGGGTTTGTTTTGAGGCAAACTGAGTTGGAGGGGGAGTTGGTTCCACCCCTGTACCCTTTTGGACACGATTTTAGTAATTGAGGGGTGGGGTTCGTCCCAGGAGGCACAAAACATATGGCCCATTTTGGGTGAACCTCTAGATGTGTTAATGGGCCCATTAACAAACCACTTGCAGTCTAGATCTATTACATAGTTTAGTGGCTGTATAGGGATGTGGAGAATTCAGTTCAGTTCACATTTAAAGGTGAACCTACAAAATTTCCATTGTCCAAAACAATACATCAACTGAAGTTCAGGTATCCTACAAAATCTGGAGTTTTCTGAATTTTTCAATGCAGTTTTCTTGGCCAAATAATGTATACAAAAATGTGTGTGTTAGGGTAAAGTGTGTGCAAAAAAAAAATGCATGTAGTGGTGAAAATAACATTAAAATGAATTAAGTTATGGAAAATTGCTTTGGAATTAGCAAATTTGCATATAAAAAGCCAAAGAATCTTTCACAATGACTTTTATTAATCCCCAGCCTTACCCTGATTTAAAAATGTTGAGAACTGACATTAAGATTGGAAAAATCTGAAACTAACAAACTGAAATTGACAGATTTGCCCATCCATAACTGCCTGGTGACTGAACTGTCAGGAAGTCCCTATTTAAAATATTGTGTTTAATTTTGGTTATCTCTTGACACCTCTCTTTTAGCAAGCTAGTCTTTTAAATATATATTCTCAGTACTACTATTTCTCCATGTGCAATATGGGGGATAACAATACCAGCCTACCTAGTGTTAAGGAAAGTGTTTAATGGTTTAATTCTACATGAGTTGGCAATGCTGACCCATTTCCCACAATGCAATTGTCTGAATCTGGTGACTATCTTTGTTATTAGGCAGAATTTGCACATAAATACTGCTTATTTGTGGGAACATTTATATAATATAGTTGCAGAGTTAAACGTACCTTATTTAAACCTGCACAGCAGCAAACGGCTTGCTGACTCGTTTGAGTCTTTTGTCCTTTCTTGTTTGTCAATTCCTATATCCCTCTCAAAATAAAGACACACATGAATTTGATTAATAACCAAAGTAAAGCAATTTACTGACAGATTCATTCATGTAAATATTTAGGTTACAAAACAAAAGATATAAACTATACAAACTATATTAGTGAGTCTCTTAAAACATCTTTAAGCAGCAGCAGCCTAACTGACCAACAGACCAAAGCTAACTGACACAAAGTGGCAGTTGGTCCTCGCTTGGAATGTTGGGCTTGACTGACATCCCACAATATTTAGATAAGGAGCTAAAGTTACAGTGGGAAAATGTTACAGGTAGGTAGCCGTGTTGGTCTGCCGTAGTCAAAACAAAAAAAAAATAATAATAATTAAAAATCATAAACAGATTTAAAAGCACATAAGAGATGAATGGGAGTATCTCTTTGGAATTAATTGTTTTGTAAAGAATAGTCTGCAACCCACTGGGAGTAAGCCCAAATTAATGAAATGAAACATACTTCTGAAACATAATAAAATATAAGTAGAACCTTATGAAGCTGACCAATTACTGATCTAGTCTCGTGTTTTGTTATTGCAGTGATGATGCAATGATGCTCCCATGCAATTGTTCTGAACAAGGACAAAAAAAGCTTTTGCATCAATACAGCTGGGACAGCTCAGATCAAGGTGCTGCAGCCAGATACCGGAAAGAGAATAGCGTTTTCTCTTTTCTAACACAAGCCTTAAGTCCCTTTTTATTCCAGATGCCTAATGTTTTATAGGAGTAAAATGTTGGGGGGAAAGGGTTAAGAGAGACAAGATGGCATAGGCACTGACAGATCAAGGATTCCATCCTATTGCCTGCCCACCAATTCCAACAGCTGAGCAGCCAGTAGCAGGAACCAGAACCATTTTAAGTCACCAAAATATTACCAGTCTCCATGGGTGTTGCCACAGGGGAAACACATTCTTTAAAAAATACCATTATAAAAACCCTTTAGTGATTATTCATTCATGGATACATAGATATATATATAACCAAACTTAAGGGGTAAATGTGGAGCCATTGTGATGTGTTTGTGTGTGTTTCTCTCTCTCTCTCTCTCTCTCTCTCTCTCTGTGTGTGTGTGTGTGTCTGTGTGTGTATCTATCTATCAATCATCTATCTATATTGAGGAAAGTATCAAAGACATAGAAAAAATTACAAGTTATGGCACCGATTAAGCAACTTCTTTCTTAGACAGTAAAGCTGGGGTCAAAAGTCAATTGCATTCAAAATTCAGCCACAGTAGACCCAGCACAAAATCCCCTTTGCATTTTCTTTCATTTTACCTACTGTCACACTGTCTAAATTAGCCTCCCCACCTAATCACAGAAGGGATTCAAATACTGGGTTTAGCATAAAGAGCTAATTTCAAATTAGACTATTCAGTGACTACTGCCACTTCATTAAGTTTATAATGTTAATTTACGTACACTCCAATGTGTAATTAGTTTTAATAGTTGCAGTGGCTGTAAGATTAAAAAGGAGATGAAAAGTTTCCCCCCCTTCCCTTTAGTTATTCTTTTCAGCTTCAAATTTGTTCCAATTAACCTCTCCCTTCAGTGTTGAAGCCACTCCATTCATTCCTTTTAACAGTTGGCACCGGGAAATATTGCTGTAATGCCTGTTCATTTAAGCAAAATTTGCATATTACTGAGATAACTATTATCCCGTTTTTGTTCGTGGTTGTTTGGCATCCGTACATACGTAAGCTCCCAGTAAAAAATGTGCTATCTGCCACTGAAAGCAATTTCTGCATTTCACGTATTGGAAGCTAAACCATCTCATTTAAAGGGACATTTTGGAAGCAATAGCAGAAATCAATCTATCATCTATCTACCTAATATCTGACACATCTAATCGTACTCGGGTGATACCATTTTATTCAACTTGGTCACTGAAGTGAACAATAAAAAACAAACAAATCACCCTTCCTACCAGAATAAAAATAAAAATAACAAGAATTATTATTATTATTATTATTATTATTATTATTATTATTATTATTAATTGATACCCCACCCATCTGGCTGGCTATTGTTTACTATGCTATAATGCCCTTCATCCAAGGATCACAGGGCAGTTTGCAATACAAAACACTAAAATGCATACCATAATATAATCCCCCACCCACAATACACAATTTAAAAGGCAATAGATTGTTTAGTTATCCAAAAGCCTGGGAGAAGAGGAGTGTTTTAGCCCAAAACGTACCTGGGGAGAACGTTCCACAAGCCAGGAGCCACCGCTTCCCTCCCTTCAGCCAAAAAAAGAGAAAACGGCTCTTGGCTAACAGTTATAAAGGCTTTGTTTAAATATTACGCTTTGATATGTATTGACATCAGTTTGCTATTCCGTAACATTCATTTTCAAAGTTACTGAATTGAACCCCAGATGAATAGAAAATATGGGGCAGGTTTCACCAAACCAGCCCTGTAAGCAATGGGGCCTTTTGATCTCTCATCCTGCCGTATGCCCCTGGTGCCCCCACCCCAAAAAATTAGCTGTGGGGCTGTGGCAAACCCCCAGAATGGCACACAGGGGGAGGAAAGGGATATTGTTCCATCTGACAAGCAGAATGTTTCATTCATCACAATGAAACACCGAATTCCACCTATGATAACCAATAAATTAACCTGCTTTTGTGAGCTATTCTTCAGTAAAGCAAGCATGTTGCTCAAAATTGTTTCTGCAACTGCTGATAGAATTTCAATACAGATCTCATCTTATTTATTTCAGTTGTGTTATCCCTCTTGTTATAATTGTTGATTAATTATTACATCTAGCTACCCTGCAGAACACGGAGATAAAACATTTATGAATGCCTTTGACAGAACCCAGAATTACTTGGTGTGAAGAAAGAATGGGGGTTAAGGTAGGGAGTAAAGGTAAAGGTAAAGGGACCTCTGACCATCAGGTACAGTCGTGTCTGACTCTGGGGTTGTGGCGCTCATCTCACTCTATAGGCCGAGGGAGCCGGCGTTTGTCCGCAGACAGCTTCCGGGTCATGTGGCCAGCATGACTAAGCCACTTCTGGCGAACCAGAGCAGCGCACGGAAATGCCGTTTACCTTCCCGCTGGAGCGGTACCTATTTATCTACTTGCACTTTGACGTGCTTTCGAACTGCTAGGTGGGCAGGAGCTGGGACCGAGCAACGGGAGCTCACCCCATCGCGGGGATTCAAACCGCCGACCTTCTGATCAGCAAGCCCTAGGCTCCGTGCTTTAACCCACAGCGCCACCTCGGTCCAATTAGGTAGGGAGTACACCTACTCAAATACTCTAAAAACACCCCCTACCCCCAAGGAGTGTTGCACCCAAACCTTGGATGCCAACCTCCTGAGATGTAATGGGATGTTGAATAACCAGGGTGAAAACCAACCCTGACATGTAGTACTGCCCACCACTTCTATTAATCCCCTGACCCGAGGCAGGGGAAACTTAGGCTGTTTCTGGACATCATTGGGAGTAACAAAAACAAGAGCCAAACGGGCTACTTTCGGGGGGGGGGGGTGAGCCGCAAGCTAACAAATCATCCAGTTGCACAACACCAAGCAGCCAGATACGACATTTAAAGCCAAGCTTACTCCAAGGAGCCACATGAGGGTAAATGCAATATTTTATACCACAGATGCAAAAACCCATTGCCAATAAAAATACAATTAAGAAAAGGCCATCAATGTGAGGACACATTTGGGAATTTGAGTGCAGCATAGAAAATAGCATAGCTAGCTTGCTTCATCTTAATACCAACTATTATGAAACCCACTGAAACAGAAACTCATTACCTCAACATGGCGGCCATCAGACAAATTTTCTGCACATTCATAGTGACCTGGATGCCACCTTGCATCAGACACTAATGGGTGGCAAGGGCAAACTAATTCATCATCATCAAACCTTTTATTGGCATCACATACAAACATCCAAACTAATTAATGGAACTTTCCCCCTCAGTGAATGCTGCACTCAGAATTCTGAGTCAATAAATGAGGATTTCTTTTTTTTAAATGTTGACATTTCATTATTTATTTATATTTTGCTGGAAGTCCACCCAGAGTGGCTGGGGAAACCCAGCCAAATGGGGGGTATTAATAAATTATTATTTTAATAATATTATATATAAACCCCTTATTAATTATTATTATTATTATTAAATTATTATTATTATTATTCCTTACACTTGGATAAATAAATCTCAATATCTCACTATTTATTCACTATAAACTTATAATTAACAACCTTCACGTCCGATATACCATAACAGACCATTTAAATTAACGTTAATACTTCACCCCACACCCCCTCTGATTGTCTTTCTCTGTCTTTCGCCGGAAACTTTGTCTTCTTTTCCCACCACAGATCCAGGCAACAGTCACAACAAACCTTTCAAGCTTCAGGGTCAATACGTCCTTCCTGGGCTCCTCCGTTTCTTTGTAATTCTTCTACTTCTTGTAAAAATCTTAGCATGTCCCTTGCCCCCGAACTGTTTAATAAATTTTCTTACACCCCCAGAAACCGGTTCCTTTTCCCGAAAGGTTAGCTCTTTGCCATTTATGAAAATTTTTGAAAAGCTGTGGCATTCTGAGATACTATAGATCTTGCAGATCACTCTTTAAAGTTTATGTTAATCAAATCAAAAACGCTAATTCCTCTACCACAGGATGAATAGATTATTTCTAGTGCATTGGTAATAGCAGTTTTCATTATCTAGTTTGTCAGCCTCCATAAATTAAATTAGTTTTCTAATTATCAAATCACAAACAACAAAATCTGAATTCCGTTTATGCCTATTGTCAGTGCTATTTTTACCCTCCTGTTTTCTAATTATCAAATCACAAACAACAAAATCTGATAAATATTTTTACCCTCCTGTGATAAATAGCTAGAATGGCTGTTTATATGACAACCGAGAACCACCCTTCGTGTTGATGGGGAATTGCTTCCAGGAATGAGAGAACCACTTCCTTCAATTGATAGTTATTTGTCTATGTCTTTTGAGGCAAATTTTGGTGCTACCAAAGCCACATTCATACCATACACATTTAATGCACTCTGATACCACTATAAACAGCCATAACTTTACCCCAAAGAATTCTGGGAGCTGTAGTTTATTAAAGGTTCTGAGAGTTGTTAGGAGATCACTATTCTCCTCACAGAGCTCTCTGGGAAGAAGAATTGATGGTTAAACTACTCTGGGAATTGTCCACACTGAAGATTTTAAACATTGGCTGTGTTCCTTGGACACAACAGTAAACTATAGCTTAGCGTTATGCTTGTTGTATGAACAAGCCTTGGGCTTCTGAGCATCTTGCTTCCCCGTTCCTGTGATTACACAGAAAAACCACAGCAAAGAGTATACCCCGAGATGATTTTAAGACAAACACTAGCTTATAAATTAGATGACTGTTCGGTGCCAGTAATAAAACAATTTGCATGAGAATGATTTTGCATGGCTCTATTGTTTATAAAAATGTATAATACATGTATTTGATAAATATGCATTTAATTGACAGAGTGTAAAAGCTTTTCCTGAGCTGTTCTGTTCCTCAGGGCATGCATTTTTTTTAAAAAAAACACTAGCTGCCTAAATATGCACGAGCTGTGTTCAGTCTTCACAGGTAAAGTGATGCATATTTTATAATCCACCGTGAAGCAAATAAATAAGAAAACAAGGATCTGAAAATGTAGGCATTACACTTTGAAAGTAATAATGCATTTATAAAAGCAGGCAAGGGAGGGGAGAGACTACCCTTTTTTCTTTCTTTCTTTCTTTTTTGCAATACCTGCTCTTGAGTCTAAACTTTTTGTATGCCCCATTGTGGTGCAAATGCGAACTTTATTAGGACTGGCTCATTGGAATGGTTAGGGTGGGTGGATTGCGGGGACTGAAACACACCTGCATGCTAATCATATAAGAGCATAAGAAGAATCTACTGGATCAGGCCAATGGCTGTGGGAAACCTGTAAGCAGGACCCAATCACTAGAGCACTCTTCCCTCCTGTGGTTTGCAGGAGCTGGAACCCAGAAGCAATACTGCCTCCAACTGTGGAAGCTGAGCCATTATGTCTGGTAGCCATTGATAGTCTTATTCTCCATGAATTTGTCTAACTCTCCTTGAAAACCCTGCAAGTTGGTGACCACCACTGCCTCCTGTGTAAGTGGATTCCACAGGTTAACTATGCAGCGTGTGAAGAAATACTTTGTTTTATCTGTCCTTCATCTTCCAATGTTCACCTTCACTGGATGTCCATAAACTCTGGTGTTAGGACGACTGGATGAGGACTTACATCTGTGTGATTCTTCCTGTTATTCCATCACTGATCTCTACCACTAGAAGCTGAAGTTTCATTTCACCTTGAACATGTCCCACGCTCAGCTGCCGGTCATCAAGTCCTGGTTCACACATACAAGAAGACAACTGGCAGCTTTTATCATATGTGGAGGACATGTAAGGTAGTAAAAGAATTCTGGGAAATGATACATAATGAATTGGGGGGGGGGGGACTTAAAATAACTTTTTCTAAAAAAACAAAACAAAACCCGAAGCCTTTTTAAAGGAATTTTAGGTGCCGGAATCCCAATGGAGCAGAAAAGATTATTTATGTATGTGTTCACAGCTGCTCGGATGTTATTAGCCCAGAGATGGAAAGAAGATAAAGTCCCTGCCAGAGAAGAATGGCAGATTAAGTTGATGGATTATGCCGAAATGGCAAAAATGACCGGAAGAATCAGAAATCAGGAAGACCAAAATTTTAATAAAGAATGGGGAAATTTATAATTTATCTTAAAAACCATTGTAAACAGTTAAAATTGTTAGTAGGATTGGAATAACACTTGTAGTTTAATGGTGAATTTTGGATATAATGGAGATGTAAAAGATTTGGATTATTATAAAAGATGCAGGAGGAAATGATTAACATTAGGAATTTACAAAGGGGAGGAGGGAGGTCCAGGAGATTCTTTGGAATCTTAATTTTATGTTGTATGTTGTAAGTTACTTCTCTTCCCTACATTATAGTAGTAATATAATATAAAAAAAAATTCTGTAGGCAGGTGAGGCCCGTTTCCAGGAAATGAGAAACCCAAGAAAAGGGGTAAAGAAATTAAGGGAGGTGCCAGGTCAAATTTAATTTTACCACGGAGGCAGCCTTAGCAAATGGACACAAAGACTGCATCAATCTGGTTTTCAGAGACGGGGGCCCCTCTCACCAGAGGGGCCCAGGGATCTATCAGAGAGGAAACTCCTCTTAGGGGCTGTGGGAAACCCAAGAAAACCAGGTTTTCAGAGATCTCATCTATCTCCTCTTAGGGGCTGTGGTGTGGAGGGAATTCAGTTTCTGCCAGCTGCATTATGTACGTGCTTCTCTGAATCCATCTCACTGTTTTTGTTTGTTTTGTAATGTGAAATTGGTTGTGGGAGTATGCGTCCCCCTCCACAAAGCATCCAAATAAGTCCCTGTAACCAGGGGCAACCTTTACTTTCAGCATGCATAACAATCATTATAACCTGTTTTGGGGGGCGGGGAGCAAACCATATCCTTTTAGCACCAGCTAGTTTGGAATTTGCTACTACATTTGAATGCCACATCTTTAAAGAGGTGATATATTTAAGTAAGACTATGCCATTTTAACTTTAAGATTATATCAACACTTCCAGCTTTTAGGCTAATGAGACGAAACACATCATAGGCACTTAACGTAAGAATATCTACTGCTATATAAGCCAAGTTGGTCAGAGAGCACGTTGTCATCATTTGGGTTATCTTTTGGACCGCATTAGTAAATGTCTCCTGGTGTGAATGATAGGAATCTGCAGATGTTATAATTGCCTTGCTATAATTTCCTTGGCACAATTTCTCTTGAGCATTCCTATTGGCCAGTGGCCTTCTTGTGAGCAAGGAATCCTGCTGAGAGCTTGTAAAATTAAGGACTATCTAAAAAGTAAAGGTAAAGGACCCCTGACAGTCCAGTCGAAGATGACTCAGGGATTGCAACGCTCATCTCACTTTACAGGCTGAGGAAGCCGGCATTTGTCCACAGAGTTTTTCTGGCTCATGTGGCCAGCATGACTAAGCCACTTCTGGCGAAAGGGAACACCGAAAAGAGCGCCACGAAAACGCCATTTACCTTTCCGCCGGAGCAGTACCTATTTATCTACTTGCACTTTTTAGCATGCTTTAGAACTGCTAGGTTGGCAGGAGCTGGGACCAAGCAGCAGGAGCTCATCCCTTTGCAGGGATTCGAACCGCAAACCTTCTGATCGGCAAGCCCAAGAGGCTCAGTGGTTTAGACCACAACGCCACCCACGTCCAACAGCACCACCTGTGTCCAAGGACTATCTAGACTAGGGCTAAATCGTCATATTTATCCAATTTTGATTTGTTTTGGCTCCATAGGTGGTCAGGGAACCAGAATGTGGTTGTCACACATACCGTTCCTCTTCAAATAGATGGCCTATAGGTGAAGAAGGGTCGATAGGACTTAAGTCATCCCGCCTTACCAAGGATGTGTGGGGCTATGGAGAGAAGCAGGGTTGTCTCCCCAACCCCCTACTGCTTTTGGAAAAATCACTGCAGGCCTCTCTCCCCGGTTTCAGTGCAGCATGCTGTCCCTGCGTGCTCTGCCCGTTATGTAATTTTCTTCGTTCTGTAGGTTTATCTATCTTCTAGAAAGCTATGCCTTAATGTGCCTTAAAATGCGCCAAAGAGGAAAACAGCTGCATTCATTCCTGCCCTCCCCCTCAAACGTAAACGCTCCTAAAAGTGCTTTGCGTTGATTTTAGTGCAAATCTGCTAAGAAGTAAGCTTGTTAAAACTGGGCTTTAAAAGATAAAGCACTAGAGGGCTACTCTATAGCCTCCTTTCATTGACTGTGCGGCAATAAAGTGAAGATTCAGTGCCACAGGGTTACAGATTCAGAGGAACTTAATGCTCAAGGCATTCATATGCCTTGCTAATCCCACATTCCCATGAGTTTTGAAAATTCAGGCTTAGAAGTAATTCTGCTTCCTTGGAATCAACTGTGCTGCATTCAGGGAAGGGTGAACAATCTGCAGAGCAAAATCTATTAGCAGTCCGGGGTGGAGGAATGCTCATACCTTTTGAAGCTTTAAAGGAAATGAGACTACGTAAAAACCCTTCAGCTCTCAGCTATATCCTTGGAGAATATTCTGAAGTACACGGTGTGTGCTAAATTCCCCCATTAAAATGATTTCACACTAAGTAGGTGCAATCAAATTCTATCAAGATTCCCAGGGCAGCACACCTTCCTGACCTTGGTGCCGGTGTCAGATTTGTCATCTGTAAACGATCCCCTTAAAAGCTTATTATGCACCCCTCTCCCCGTTATGTGACAAGAGGCTCTCGATTTCTCCCCATCCTAATTTCTTATTTAGCATCGACATGTTAGGCACCCCAGAGGGCTTAAGAGCAGAGCTGGGCCAAAAGCCTCTTGTTCTTTTTGCAAAGCGGGTTCTCCTTCATGGAGGAGGCTCTCCTGGCTGCGTGCACCGGATCACCCTCCCTCCCTCCCTTATTTTAGGCTTCTGCTTTGACCTTGCTATGCCTGTCATGGGGTCGTCTGCTTTTGGAGCAGGGGCCTGGTAGGAATTTTTCCATTTGGCTGATTGGCTGGTGCCATCTGGTTTTCGCCTACTGCGTAGCAATTAGTCACAACTTGTAAGGTTGGCGGTTAGGCATTGGTTATAAATTGGTTGGTGGAGGGGCAGAGTTGGCTGTGGTTGCCCCTCCTATGCTGCGAAGGGGCAGGTTGGCTGTGGTTGCCCCTTCAATGCTGCTGCTGCAAGGGGAATTCCGTTAAAGGAATCCAGGGGCTCACCATGCTTGTCCGTATCCCCCGGTCGGGGGCCAGGGCCCACGCAAGAGCCCCTGGGAGCATTAGGGGAGAACGGGCGCACATTCTCTCCCCAAAGTGTTTTCCCCTTTACTGACTCCACAGGCGGGTGGATGTCAGTTCTGTCCCCAGCGGGACAGATAGTCTTAACCAATGCCTAAGCAACCACTCATTTATTTTGTATTTTAATAAAGTTGTGGCCAAAATTTATGCCAAAAACCTTAAACTTATATTCTGGTGTGAAGTGTGTTTCATTTGAGGGGTGGTTTGGGGACCTCGACATGCAAAACTGTTTCAGCCCTATGAAAATGGGATGCAGCATTTGCATGATTTTTCTTGGGCAGGAAGATGGTTACTCAAATCTTGTAGTGGGCAGGTAAGCCTGCTGCTTACCCAAATGGATGGGGTGGCCCAGAACATTTCCACTCCATTTTAAACCATTAAAACAAGGGTCCTGCACTGCTCACAATAGAACCAGACCCACCATGCATGTTTCCTCCATCTATGCTTCCTACAATGGCTTCAAAACAATGGGATGTAATATCACAACGAAGCTATTCCAGGAAGTGTGACTGGTTGCTTCTCTCTGATGATGCTTCCTGGAGACTGAGTCTGGTATCTCAGATAGAGAAATCACGCACTCTTACCATAGCTCTGTGAGGCACAGTGGTTGCTGTGCACAGGGCTTTTTAATTTCGCATGGAGTGGATTTTTAATTATTCTTGTTTTCTTATAGCCTGGCTCATCCTTCCATAAGATCCCAGGATAGCTTAAAAACTGCATAATTAAAAGCACAATTAAGCTATATACAAAGCAAAACGCAATGTATAGTGCAATGCAAATAATGGTTATTAAATTATACCAATGATGCCACTTTTGTTGTGTTACAAAGGCCTGCTGGAACAGGGGAGAGGGGGGGAGAGCCTGATCTCAGCATTGTCTACTGGCATATAGAAAGTGCCTAGAAAGGCTGAGACAGCCAATACTGTAACCATGAGGACCGTATGCAAGATGTGGGGTGACCTTTGCTATTTTCCTAAGCCTTTAAAAATGGGGGGGGGGGTTATTGGGTTGTTTTATTTTGATTATAAATACCAGGCATAGGGTGGTATATACATCAAATACCACCAGACCTCCAGGCATAGGGTGGTATATACATCAAATAATAAACCTATGAACAAACCGGAGGGAAACTCATACAGGTGAAACTCGAAAAATTAGAATATCGTGGAAAAGTCCATTTATGTAAGCAATTGTTTTCATTAGCTACTGGAGTTTAATATATGAGATAGACTCATGACATGCAAAGTGAGATATGTCAAGCCTTTGTTTGTTATAATTGTGATGATTATGGCGTACAGCTGATGAAAACCCCAAAGTTGAAATTGTTAATTTGGGGTTCTCATCAGCTGTACGCCATAATCATCACAATTATAACAAATAAAGGCTTGACATATCTCGCTTTGCATGTCATGAGTCTATCTCATATATTAGTTTCACCTTTTAAGTTGAATTACTGAAAGAAACGAACCTTTCCATGATATTCTAATTTTTCAAGTTTCACCTGTATATGCTATGTTGTTCAGGAACTACAATAGCTTTGTGGAGATTTTAATAATGTATGCAACCCTGATTTACGTGATTCTCCCACACACCAAAAGGAGATAATACAAATCGTGCACATATCAATACATGTGGTACCCTCACAACACACACTTCATCAGATGTCTAGCAAAGAAAGGGGTATATCTGTTCCTCATCTGCTGAAACAGGAATTGGAATGTGATAATTTACAGAGTTTTCCAAAGGTCCATAGACTTCCTCTTCAAACATATATCATTCACACCATTCCCAGCTCATTCTTAACTTGGTATAGTCACCCTGAGTGAAATAGCCTGAGATTGTTTCAACATGTTTCCAGATTCTTTATTGCCAGAACCTTGAAACTGTGACATGGTAAATTGCAACCTGTAGACTCAAGGAAAGTAAAGAAATCATATAAACAGTTCATAACTTTCCCTTCAGGGTTGACTCCGTCAGGACAGAAATGAGCCCCAAAGGTCCTCTCAATTCATCCTCAGAGAAAAGTGGTGGCTTCTGAAAACTGCTGGAAAAAATAACTTGCCTTCACCTTTCCCATAATGGGTGGTAACACCACAGAAAAGCGAGGGGGGGGGGGATTATGAAAGCCAAAAGCCAAATGGCTAACCAAACCCTCTCAAACTACATTTCTATTTAGCAGCAGTCTTCTGAGCAGCTGCAGGTATCACAAAACTGGTAAAATAGTATAAATTATGCTCTAGTGCAAATTTCTATGATTCTATGATCTCTTCAAAAGAATAAAATAAATCAAGGGGGGCATCCCACAACTTCATGGCAAAGGGATTTGACTATCCATGTTCAGTTCACCACATATAGAAACAAAGCATATAACTGAGAGTTGTGGATTATACAGAAATTTGTCAGACCCTTCAAGTATCCTTAGCTCTTAGAAATCACCAAGACTTTATATTTAACCTACGAGGGACGTGAGAGAAATTCCACAGCAGCAGAGCCAGTGTGGTGTAGTGGTTCAGAGCAGTGGACTCATAATCTGGTGAACCGGGTTCGATTCCCCGCTCCTCCACATGCAGCTGCTGGGTGACCTTGGCTAGTCACACTTCTCTGAAGTCTCTCAGCCTCACTCACCTCACAGAGTGTTTGTTGTGGGGGAGGAAGGGAAAGGAGATTGTTAGCCGCTTTGAGACTCCTTAGGGTAGTGATAAAGCAGGATATCAAATCCAAACTCCTCCTCCTCCTCCTCTTCTTCCTCCTAGTTCCTTGACAGCACTACACTTGTTGGCTGTGATGGTGATGCATGCAACTTGATCCACAACATCATGATATGACACCTGTTATTACTGATTCATTCCTCCCACGAGGTGTTGTTTGTGTAATGATTTTGGATGAAGTCTGCAGACTGTCTTCTGTCTCCAGGATAGTTGTTGTTGTTGTTGTTCAGTCTTTCAGTCGTGTCCGACTCTTCGTGACCCCAAAAGCACGCCAGGCACGCCTATCCTTCACTGTGAGTTTGGCCCAGGGCTGCTACTACGTCGTCCCCTTCTCCTTGTGCCCTCCACAAGGGTCTTTTCCATCTTCTCTTCTCAAAAAGTACTAAAAGATCTGTCCTTCTATTCAGGGCCGATAAGGCTCCAGAGTGTAAGTGGCTTATTCAATCATTTCCATGCATGAAACTCAGGAGGTGGGTTCCTCTGATGGTTGATCATTCTTATGGCAGGATCTGCCAGGATGAGCAGCTTAGAATTCAGTCGATCTCTAGCTCGGCCAGCACTAAATCCCCAACCCTGGCTCAGTCAAAGACATGCCTCCATAATTTGCTCAGTTGGCTGAGTGGAGCATGGAACACTATTTTGAAGGCCTGTTCTCCCTCCTGCTGCAGAAGAGTTTTACATCTGGTGCAACTTTATGCCAGCTTTATAGGATCGCCCCCTTACATACTGTTGTAATAGGCCTTCTTTGGGTGTAAGACGGCAGTGTGCCTCACCTAACAAACATTCGAGAAGCATTGTGCAACGCAACATCACAAAATGTAAGGAGAGATGAAGCAAATCGGAGAAATATTTGAAGAGATTTTAGTTGAGATTCTGCATTGGAAGGGACCTGCGTGCTGCAAAGTCCTGAAGCTTCTGCACCTGAAAGTTGGCTAGCAAACAGCAGCAGCAAACTGAATGCAAGAAAAGCTCATATAAAACAGACCCTTTTAAAAACAGCTATTTCTGTAAATTTAGATGACATGTTCTGCTTTAGTTCCATACACAAAATTGAAGGTTGCTTTTCCTGCTCTCTTGAGTACATAAGATCTACCCCTTTAAAAACAAAGAAAGAAAGAAAGAAAGAAAGAAAGAAATGATACATTTCAAAACATGGAGATGTACCAGCCTGAAATACACTAACAATCTCACAATGACCATTTCAAAAATCTTGGAAAGCTGGTCCAAATTCCCACCCAGTTCTTAGCACAATAATTAACAGTTTTAAAAACAGGCATATAAATATTTTGACTGCCATATAAACATATAAGCATTAACAATTATCTCAATTTCTGAAATGCCAAAGGAATCAGGGATTTATAGTTTCTTGTTTGCCATAAATGAAATATCTGTGCACGGTGAACTGTTTTCTCCCTGCACACCATTGAAATAAAAGGTTGAGGCTTCTTTCACAGCTTCACATCCACTTTTTTATGGCACAGTTCCCCAGGTAGGTATATACCACTGTGAGAACAACACTGTTTTCTCTCAGGTAATGTGAAGTCATTAATTTCCTTAAATCAGCCTTTGTTCAGTCCAGTGCCCTCTAGACGTTTGGGGGATGATTGCACCCTCTTGTAAGAGGAATATTAGAGAGAGCATCAGTGTTAGATTCTTTAGAGGCAAATTCAGTCTTGCTCAGCAGAAAACGAAAAGCATTAAGTGTATGCTAATTGCAATTATTAGAGTGGGTCTATAGCAACTATAATGGAAATTTTCATTTCATCTTCCTATTGAAAAGTGAACAGGAAAACTAAGCTATACAGACACACGATTAGATTTTAAATATAACAACAAACAAAAACAACAACAACAACAACAACAACAGAAGTATGGCTGCTACATTTCTAGCAGACGCCTAAATTAGCAAACCTCATTGCAAAATCCTAATGCAGGATTGTGTGCCCCAGCATAGCGTATTGACACATATTAATTGACAATATCAACCCGATCAGTGCACCAGGCTACGACCCAGACCTTGTGGGGACCAGTCTGCTCTACAGATCCAGATCCAGGCTTGAAGGGCTTATAATGTCAGCTGAAGTTGTCCCACAAGGTCTTGGTGAAATCCTGGCTGGGTCTTTCAAAGGAAAATGGAGGAATTTTTAGGTGCTTCCTGGGCCCATCCTCAGGATTTCTATTACTATCCCCCCATAGTTCATTTTGTCCCAGAATCCTGTGCTGGAATCCACATATGTACAGAATTCTAACAGCAACTCTGATCCTATCCATACTTGCTCCATTGTTTATCTCTCGAAAACATCCTAGAACAAAGGTGAACAACTTGTGAGGCATAAGTTCCCTATCTTCTTCTCTCTTTTTTTTTAGTTCTGCCCAAAATCTACTACCTTTAGTAAAGTACTTCCTCCTGCCTAGCAAGCTCTGTATCTGCAGTTTGTCTCAAGGCAGCTTAGTTCATTGGAAAACTGCTTTTTTATATATATATAAAATGGGGGGGGAGGGGAGTTAGGAGAACTCCTGCAATATTTTAAAGCCCAATCTGCCTTTATGTAAATCAAGCGCCTTGCTTTAAATTAGTATCAGAGAAAGTCTCTTCCCTATAAAAGAAATCCTGTTTTATAACTCAGTTTTTCCTCATAATAAATAATGCACTTATTTCCTCCCTTGCTTTAGCTATCTCTTCTGTTGTTAATTCAATGCAATTTATCATTCAAACTGAAATCCTTTTGTTGTCCGATTTAAACTTGCATATTTTACACAACAATAGCTGCATTCACGTTGGGGATTTTAGTCCCACAGTATTTGAGGTGAGGCGGGACAAAAATTCGCTCGTGTCATCAGTGAAAACCCTGCGACTCGTTTACTCAGAAGTAAATCCCCTCTCAGTTTGGTGGGTCTTATTCCCAATGTCTGAACTAATTCCCTTTGTACTAAGTCTTCCCTGTGCGTTTTATGTAATCAAAATAGTAACAACAACAACAACAACAAAATGCTTACCATCAGCTAACAATAATTTCAGACAGCTCCCCCTCCCCACCTCTACCACCCTGTTTGTGATACAGTGGCCTGTTCACAAAGAGTTTTGATATAACCAGGGACATTTCTGAGGAGGATTTCACACATCCATAGCTGGGACCCACAGAAAACATAATTGTGGGTTTATATTGGCAGGGTGCAGGTTCCAGCCAGGTAGATGCTGAACCCACTTGGGTTTGCCATGGTCAGTTCTCCCCTCAGGCCCCTCAGGCCCCCCTATATTGATTCCGCCCAATGCCATTTCTGCCCTCATAAAAAACAATGTTCTTCTGCCTCACAAAGGAAAGCCATAATTTCACTGAGGGAAAGGTGGAAAAAAAAAACCCAACCAAGTGCCAATCAGGTTGAGAGAAAATAATCCTTTCTTGCCCTGTCAAACCAATGACCCAAAATTGCTTAGTGAAGGCTCTAACCTGAGGGTGGGCAGGTGGGAAGCTCTCAAAGCAAAATGGCTGTGAGCTCCAGGGGAAGCAGCCTTATATAGACTTTCCCCTTCTCCTCTGCAGCAAGAGTTCATGGGGACAGCTTTTTCCCATGAGCCCATCATACAGAGAGGATACCAGGCAAAAACCTTGCCCAGTATTTTGCTGCAATATATGGGCCACTGCACCATCAAGTAAAGGTGTCCTGTGCTTATTGGGCATAGAACAGGGCACATACGATTAGCTCGGTCACCATATTTCACTCTGAAGCAAAATTTGAAGATGCAAATTTGGATGTCCCTATTTGCAAAAAAGAAAGAAAGAAAGAAAGAAAGAAAGAAAGAAAGAAAGAACAGATTTTTGGGGGGGTGGGGTTGGGGGTTGGGGGCATGCCAGGTACAGATTTTTGAGAAGACTTGCAAAATCTAAATGTAACCACAAAAAGGATTGCTGTGTTCCTTCACCATCTCTGTTGGATTCAGCTGACATTCATTACATCTAGGTTGATCAAAGGAAATAGAAGGAGTTAAGGAACAGTGGTGTGTGGTGAAATTTTTCATAGAACAGTTGGGCTAGACGTGCTATCTTGCTAGGGGTATGGGGGGTTGGTGTCATGCAGGGTAACATATAGGGGCAACCCAGTCAGATGGGCAGGGTAGAAATAATAAAATTATTGTTCTCATTGCTATAGAGATAGATTTGTGAAGTAAATAGTAAAAACTAATCACCCATGCAATCATTTTATATATTTGTAATCTGAAGAGGTAGGGTTGCCATCGGACAATTAACCCCCATTGTTGTTGTTTAGTTGTTTAGTCGTGTCCGACTATTCGTGACCCCATGGACCAGAGCATGCCAGGCACTCCTGTCTTCAACCCCCATTACTTCTCAAAGTTAATGCAGAAAATGGGGCCACGTCAATCCTGCTACATTGGCACAGATTCTGTGTTATTTTTTTTGCTCTCTTTGTCCATGAACTGGAAATTAGCATTCTAAGTGAGCAGTAAAACCATCAACATTACTGTGGTTCCTCATTCTGAGCCTCAGAGCCAAGAAGATATGTAATGATTCTTTTAAAACGTGTGTGGTCAATACTGCAGCAAGTAATGTTGTTTAGACA